>JAIUCT010000001.1:27421343-27587451 GCA_021307375.1 Tetraneura akinire | reverse complement strand
TATTATTATTATTATTATTATTATTATTATTATTATTATTATTATTATTATTATTATTATTATTATGGTTATACATAATTGTAAAATCAATAATCCACGATACTAGTAACAAAATGATTCACAACCATACAGATGGTAAATTGTACATTTACAATGTGGCTAACATAAATTGTCAAAATATACATAATTGTCCTGCTGTTAAATATGATATTCCTTAAAACTAGCATTAATGTTTGGACAATTTAAAAACAATTTGTTAAAAATAATCAATACCTACTAATAAATATTATAAATGTATTATTATAAATTAATGTATATTACTCGTATATTATCATTTTATCAATAAATACAGCTTTACCCGTTTATTTAATACTGAAAGATTGATCAAATTTAAAAATTTATTTATATTCAATTAAAATTTGTTGAAATTAAATAAAAAAAAAATAACGTACCTATGTGTTTTTTTCTTGCCTCTTATGCTTAATTTTATACAAGCATTAAATGCACGAGTAATTTATTTTTGTTTTTAAAAAATTAAAAAATATTCTTCGATAAATTTTATTGTAGAAACATAATTAATGTATTATATTTGATAATTATTAACTTTGATAGTGTTAAAACTGAATTTCTGAATATGAATAATGTTTCAACGTACTCCTAAATCCTAATACAATAAAACAGTTAATAATTCTAGAATGCTACTACTTACATTGTTTCATTATAATTACAATGGAATGATAATAATATATATTCATTAAAATATTCAAACATTCACTTTAGAAAAAAAAAAGATAATTTGTGTTCGTATAATTATTTTAATATTTCAAATTTTAATGATAATTTATTATTTTATGGAAAATAAAGTTTCTCCTAGAATATTAATTATGATAAGCATATAATATTATTATTTATTATTACTACCTATAATACTATAATATGTATTGTCTCAAACTTTGTTTCTATATGTAATATAATGGAGTACATTTTGCTTTGTTCTCGATAGTTTACATATGGAGTTTCATTTTAAATAACTTTACAACATTAGAAATTAGGAAAAAACAATTTTATTTTTAAATTTTAAATAATACAATAATTTCAAAGGATAACATTTTATGCATCGTGAACAATGAATAATGAATATGGTTAATCATGTTATCTACCTACAACCTACCATGATAATATAAATTAACTAGTACCTACCTACATATAATATAAGAAGATTATTTTAATTAACCAATTTGAATAGTGTAAGTTGTTTGGAATAGAAATTTAAGATGTAATACTTACCTATACGGGCTATAATCATTAAAATAAAAATATTTTTCACGATATTGCATAACAACGAAAAACACATAAACCAACGTAATAGCATATTGTATATTATAAGATTACTATAATTATTATTATTTTTATAATAATAATATTATGTAAAACTAACATTCCGTAAATACAAAATAAAATCATGTTTTTATGTAAAACAACCATATAATTTTTTTATCTGGATCCATTATTTTTCAATACTATAAGATCATATATCTACATACTTTACATATTATATTATTATGTAATATTCGTATTATTTAAATTACTTTTGTACAATTTCGTTTAAATTTATTTATTTAACATCATATAAATAATATATTTATAAAAAAATAATAAATACATTTTTCTTGTTCAAGTATATTTTATT
Source organism: Tetraneura akinire (assembly GCA_021307375.1). Taxonomy (NCBI): domain Eukaryota; kingdom Metazoa; phylum Arthropoda; class Insecta; order Hemiptera; family Aphididae; genus Tetraneura; species Tetraneura akinire. Next base: position 27,585,761 of record JAIUCT010000001.1, on the reverse strand, counting down.
AAATTGTCAACAAATTGACTGTTTTTATGTAAATAATATAAATTGATTTTAAACAACAGTTATACATTTTGTAAGGCTACTGTTTTATAAGTCAAGAAGAAATAAAAATATACAAATTGTATATTTATTATTTTGACTTTTTTGGTTTTATGATGAACAAAAGGTTAATAACAGAAAAAAACCTACTTGTTTACTTATTATTACGAATAGATATATGAACCAGCTCAGAAAATGAAAACGATATACCAAAGTAGTGTTTCATTAATATTGTTATATCCAATGAACCAGTTTAGTTTAAACTGTAAATGTTATGGTATAGTATGTGTTAGAATATTACCTTCGATATTAATGTTACTTGCGTCATAAAAAATTATTATATTTGAAAGAAATAAAATGTAAAATGATACGAAATATTTAATATTTAAATCATTTTTTTTTTAATTTAAAATTTTTATATTAATATTGCCATAATTATTAGAATAATATAAATGAGAAGAATAAATTCATAAAATAAAGTAAAAGAATAGGTTTACTTTAAATTAACCGACAAGCGACAACGTTGATAAAAGTGTCCTACCAGTTTAACCCTGATAATAAAAATAAATGTACGAGTATTAAATAAATCTATTCCATGTTTAATTTTTTTTTTATATATTTATAATATATAAAACAGTCAGTCATATTATTAATTATTATGTATTATTCAAGTACTTACTGCCTTAATATAAAAACAAAATAAAAAAGTATGTATTTACATATATTAATTAATATTTTGAGATAGCCAATTTATAGAGTTTATTTTTTCAAAAAAATTAGTAGTTGAGTTATAAATTATTTTTAATGTACTACCAACATCAGAATTTATTAATTTTTAAAATGTAAATGAAATATATATTTTATAAATTATAAGGTATAAATTTATATTCCGTGTAAACCGTCGTTTACCTTTTATTATAACTAGAATATTAACAATATTTTAATTACTAAATATTAATTAAATTAATAAATAATAACATACAGTTTAATTTATAAAAAATTCCTATAATAATTGTTTGGAAAACGGTATCGTTACTCTCTAAACGTTTGTTACATTGTACAACATTTATTTGACCAACAATTTTTAACAATTTTAAACAATTATTATTTCATAAGTTTGAACTGTATGATTTTTATTTTAATTAAATTTTAAAAATTTTGAATGATACTAGACCATAAATTAATGGATAACCGTTAAATTTTAATCAATATAAAAACATTAATTTAATTTTTTGTATTTAATTTTATGTGCTAAAAAAAAGAGAAAGTAAAAGATTATAAAAATCAGAATTTTAAAATAAGTAATATATAAAATGTAATTGAAAATTTGAAACAAACAAACCTGGTGGGACACTTGGTATCTATATATTACAATTACACTATTATACATTATATATGATAATATACAATATTTCATTTATCTTATAAGCAAACTTATAAAATAAATTCTAATAAAGTAACAGAGTGTATTACCATTTTTATTTAATTGCAAATAATTGCAATAATTATAAAGCACTATACGTTCTTCAATCTCTAATATCAAGTAAATGTATTTATTTTATTCATATAAATGGTAGAATATTTTAGTTTTGTGATGACAATTCACTACTTAATATTATCTGTTAAATTGGATACAATAAAAAGTACGTATTTAGATTCTCTTCGAGATTTAGTAGTTTTATTAACTTTAAGAATATTAATGTGCTATGTGCATGTTCAATGTGTAATTATAATAACGAAAAGTTGATTAGTATTGTCAACACGAAAAATTTGAAAAGTAAAATACGTTTTTCTCATCATTATATTGTTATATTTATTAAATTAATTATTAAACTTATATATTTAACCTATATTTTAATCTATATTTCATTTTCAGTCGTTATATATAATATAGGTTTATATTGTAATACGAATGAAAATAGTGTATTTTCGTAATAAAAAATAAAAAAAAATAAAAAAATATTTTACATACGCCTATCGTTTCGTATACAGTTATTATAAATTACAATAGTTGTAATACATACCTACACGCTATAAAATCCTTATAGAAATTATAATATCGTACGACAAATCCGCTGAAATATATCGATTTCGGGGTTTGTAACGTTCGTCGTCTGGTCAACGATATCGGTCGAAACGCCATTTATTTTTTATTAATTCGTCGCATTTTGTGCACACACACAATATTATAATTTATAGAGTCGTAAAATAAGAAAATATAATGATATATACATATGTAAAAACTTTACTGTATGTATTATGGCTCCGGCGCTCCGGGTATTTTAATGTAAAGTATGTAACGTTTATACAATATTGACGCGAGCATAAAAGGTGTAAGGACATCGTTTGTGTCCTTACGTACGTATTATAATAATATGACACGGACAGGAATCTTCTTCTCGTCTTATTTAATAGAATTTCATAAGACTTTATCAAATTTGTCTTCCAGAAAAGCCGCTGTGCCGCTAACCCCGTGCAGACGTTTCATAAACCGTTTGATATGTCAGAGAAACGGTTTTTAATACTATTCTGGCTTTTCTCGTTCCACCTCTATATAATATTTATCCCTTTCCACGACGCGGACTTGCCTGTATAATCCGCGACGTCACATCCATATTATGTTATATTTACGTATATTTGAAATAATGGTTATAAGGCACTATGTGTGTAATATAGTTTTATAATATTCTATATAAATATTAAATATATAGTCGAGATGGCACACGAGTAATTCGGATTCACAATATCATTCGTAGAATTTAGAACTATAATATAATATTCATATTTAATATCATTTAACGACAATACTGAAACGACGAATCCGCGTGTGATATTAATTTACGATTTAATTTTAATATATCCTAACGAATTTTTATGAACATTGAAAAACGCCTTTAAATATTATTATCGTTATAAAAATTTTCAATCATTATATTATTATTTTTCTTACTGCAATTATTACGAAGACGAATCTTTGCGAATACTATAATATTCATGTCATAAAAATGATTGAAATTCGCGCAATAATAAATGAAAATATATGAAAATCAATAACGTTATTGAGAAATTGCTTATAATTTTGAATTTAATCGAAAATTCAATATAATAATATATATATTTTTTTTAAGAAAAAAATAATTGATTCATGTTATCATAACAATACTGGACATAATATAATGAATTCAACTGATATATATATAATTAATAATATCAATGATAAAGCCGAAGTCATATCTGTAAACACTCGAGTACGTACTTGCTCATGATCGAAGTAGTATAACGTGCGCGTTGTCTTCAATTAAAAACGTTTTTATAAAAAAAAAATTACGTCATCAACACGTCGCGTAGTCTAAACAAATAATAATTGGTGTTTATCAATTATCGTAGCCGCCAAAAACATTTGTTCTGGGTTTTAATTTTTCTCCGGAAGAGCGTTTAATAAAAAAATTTAAAAAAAAAAAGAAAAAATAGAACGCCTTCTTTACGTCTCGTTTCAAATGTTGACCGCGAACAAGTTTGCAATCGTATCATACGCCAAAATCACGGTTTTTTTTATTGTTTTTTTTTTTTTTTTGGATTACCATTATAATATATTATAAACGAATAATGTCTTTTCTGCAAGAGGAGACTACGAGGATACTCGTAGGATAAAAAATTAAATATATAAACCACATTATGAAAATTAACTGACAGACGAGGACGCTGTCGCATGTACGGCCTTTAAAAGCGAGACTTGCAATATCATAATATGATGTTAAATTATAATATAATACGCGAAATATTATAAGAAATCGTCGCAATCTACGACTGCTCTATACGCGTGTACACAAACAAAACGCAATGTTTAAGTTAATGGAATACAAACAATGTAAACCGCGGAGATTTGTTTGAGGTACCCACTTTCTATATATATGAAACTATCATCTCTTCCAGTCCTTCCTTATTCCTTCTGATCCTCGTTTCCATCGCTCTTTTCCTATCACCTATTCATAGTCCTTTGCCCCTCGTCAACTTACGTTTGTCAGCTCTCTCGTTTTCACGTAGGCTTTTTATACGCATAGCTTTTATATGGCAAAATTATACATTTTACACACCCTCGTGGATTTAAACTCTTTGACGTATCCTGCGGGTAGTTATTATTCTCGTACATATATTACTTTTAATATTGATTTTATAAGTTAAGAAGTTTTCTTACACACATATTACACATATATTTACCTATACGTATTTTTCAAGAATTATAAAACTCCTATTTCATACACAACAATCTACACATTTACTATATAATAAGTATCAAATTACAATATAATACTAAAATTGTTATATTGTGTAGTTTTTGTGATTGTATTATTTAAAAATGTAAAATATGAATATTGATGTCGAAACTAAATTGTTGTTTTATATAGTTCAATTATAAGTTTAAAAAAATGACGTTCTCCTTTTTTAATCGTTTCTTGCACAGATAGTGCTCGTTTTGTTGACATAAAATACAAGAAGTTTATTGTCTAAAATTACTTTTTGACTTTCACTCATCGTTTTTGATTATATAACTCTGCGCTTTCCGAAGATTACTAAATTCTGAATTGTACCCATAGAGTAAATTAAGTATTGCAGATACGTGTTTAGTATCCAAAATTACTAACGAGAGATATAATCAAAAGAGTGACTTTTTAACATGTGCTTAACTTTAACTTTATTTTACAATTAAAAGTTTTTTTTTTTTAATTAAACAACTAATAAAACATTAGACATAAAATAATAATATTATAAATGTATTCACATTAAAAATAATGTACTTTATTATTAACATCATTGTATGAGACTCGAAGGACCAAGTGAATTGTAATAATTCACAAACACAGAAAAAAGAATAATAAAAAAAAAAGAGAACAAAATGTACGGTGTTAACAGAAACTACTTAATATGCTACTTTGGTATGACTTTGGTAACTATAACAACTTGGAGCAATTTTAATAGCGGGAAATCGTGTGACCGGTTTACTTGTGCAATAGCGACACAATAATTGTACAAAACCTACCTTAAAATCTATTGATAAACTAAAATTAAACATACAGATTCACACTTAAAATTTTAGTAGATATTGAAAAATGGCAACAGACTGGTAACTGGTTGTATACTTGTATCTCGATACTCGATAACCTGAGTGGCCATAATAATGTAACGTCAAAATTATCTTAAATTGAGATTTGATTATTATAAAAATATAAATTCTTATAATACATTAAAAATAAATATTATAAATGTATATAAAATTAAGTACTGATTATATAAAATGAGGTTTATTTTTAGGAATAGAATAATATGGTCGTACTGTTTTAGTAAATGTCTATTTATTTATTTTTATTTTCCTCCTAAATTATTAAGTCATATAAGAAATAATTGTCGCAATTGAAAGGAAAATAATTTCTTTGGATGTCTGTGGTTGCATAACAAGATCACATTATTATTCCATTACATTTTTATAAGATTTAGATTTATAAAAATATACAATATCTTATTTTTTATTCAGAAAATATATAAGACCACCGAAAAACTTTTATTATTTTCATAATATAATGATAGATTAAAAATAAATATAATTATATTATATATTAATATTTTAAAATATTAAATTTTAATAATACTCCAGGCGAATAAAATTAAATAGTAAGTATTAAATAATAATATTATTACAATACAATATTATAATAAAAAAAATATTAATAATTATATACTTTATTCTATGACGTTACGTGCATCTTAAAATAATATTAAGGTCAGATTATCGTATTTAGGTACCTACTTAGAACATTTAAATAGAGGTGTTATAATACGTAATATTTATTTTATCGATTTCAAAATGAACCATCCATCAAAAATAATTATTCGCTAGATGGCGGCATATAATTCGTTAACCACTAACATGTTTAATGTGCTGTAATAATAAATTTACGTTTTTATGTGTTATGTATAGAAATACTACACCACACATAATATTTATATTACATCGAAAGGTCCGCGAATAAACCGAAAACATTTTTTTTTTTTTTTTTTATTATTAATGCGTATTCACCAATTATTTTTTTATTAGAAAATGTTTTTTCGACCTAACTCCAATACCAACGGAAATATATTTTACATTAAAAACGAAGTACCTATTAGTAAATGGATTAAAAAAAAATCATATTAATATTATATAAATAACATAACATATATATTGTAATAAAATATAAGATTTTTTCTTTTACATTTGGATTATATAATAATAATATTACATAAACGTATTGGTAGATACATTTGTTTATTATTAACCTGTATGTGATAATTTTAACGACAGATAAATATTATAATATATTGTATTATTAATTCTTTGTTATTATTCGATAATTAATATTTATAATGTTTAAACGGTTAGTTAATTAGTTAATTAAATATTTTTTTTATTAATTAAATTTTAAACGATATTAAAGATAACGTTAAAAGATGGGTAAAAGAAATGGGCGAAAATTATTTTTATAATTTTGTAGAACTACGAAAATGTTTTATAAAAACAAAAATAAATTGATAACAATAAAAATACTATAAATTAGCTAAAAATGGTAATGGTATTTTCAATTTTTGAAATCTAAACTAAACAAAATTTTTTCAAAGAATTTTAATCATTATTATATAGGTAATAAACTAATAACATAGGAAAATAGAAGAAACACATTAAAGACATAAAAATTATTGTCAACTTTTATTTTAGACCTGTATCAACAATAATTAGTTTCTATTATTTTGAAAATAGTATCAATATATTATAATATATTAGAATCATCTATTTATCTCTATTTATTGATATTGAACTTGAATCGTGAAAATTTTTAAACAAAATACTCTATAATATAGTTATAGGTTATAACTTATAACTTATAAATTACATTTTTTAATTTAATTATATACTTCAACTATCGTATTTAAGATAAAAGTAAAATTTTTAAGGTGAAAATATAATAAACAGCGTTACAATTTTCGTAAATACCATAACATACAGTCTTTGGCTTTGATAAGTTTTCAACTTCAATAACATTTTTACCATTAGAAACTACTTTGACTTATAAATGTGTTCAATAGTGATAAAATTTTGGACATTGAAATAATGTTTTTTTTTTATTATTATTATTGCATTATCTATAAAATTAATTATGATTATTTTTTAAATTATAATATAAAAATACGTAATATAATTAATTATTTATTTTAATCAACATCAAATTAATAGATAATATACTTTTATATGGATGTAAAGTACTTATATCTTGCTTTATTTGTTTCAATATTATATATTCAAGTAAATTATAAATATTTGGTATTTGTCTGATATTTCATATACGTATTTTATTATAGTTTTACACGGTCATTATAAATATTTTGAGGCTTTAATATTTTATATTATATTATTGCAAAATATACTAAACAAAAATTCTCTCAATAAAAATTATTATTGTTCAAAGAGCCAATAAATTTATGACATTTTATTTATAATATGTTTAACTTATTCCCTAACTTATCTAGTAATAATAATTATATAATGTTAAATAATAACCATAGATATAATATTAACTCATTGAAAATACAAGTGTAAAAAAATGTTAAAATTATTTATTAAAGAAATGTGTATTTGACTGTAAGTTATTTTAGGTATAAACCGCGAAAAGTGATGTCGACAGTCCTCGGAAGGAAAATAATGGAAAAGACGAAGGATGAGAAACACGTCTTATTGAAAAACTTTTCAGAAACTTAAAATTTTCAACTGAGTTGGATGTTTAAATTGTTATTAAAATGGCGATGGCAATCAAACACTTAAGAAACTCCAGCATCAGCTATAATAGTTCTGTATACTTTTGTTAGGTAAGTAAACTTGTATAAGTTTACGAATATATTTCTGAAGGTTAATATTATTTACTGGCATTTTATCGGTATTTTCTACATTACGTTCTATTTTAATATATCGTTATTTTAATATTTTACTATAACTATACATATAGTATGAGGCATGAGCATAAACGAATAAATATTATTAAAATAATAATAAGAAAATTAGTAAAAATAATAATATGATATTATTTATATAGTTATATATTATTAATAAGTTAAATTTTAAGTACTTACGAAGAAATAAACATCACTAATAAGTAATAACTAATAATTATTAATTTTCTTAATCATACAATATGAAAGGTATTATAATAATTTATAATTTTTTACATAAACTGCATACAATTATAATTTTAATTAGGTACCGTAAATACTATAATACTAATACTTCCAGCTTTATAAGATTTTCGATCTTTTATTAATTTTAAAAAGAGCTGTTACGGCCTACTGGTACTGGTAGGATAAAAATGTGAAAGGGATAGCGTTATATTTTGTTTGAAATTACAAACAAATGTTAAATCATCGCATTCAAAGAATGCATTTTGAAGAAAATTCGATTACGTCAAAATTTCAATATTGCCAAATTTTTGTTATTGTTTTTTCTGCTGCATAATAAATTCAACTTTGAGACATTTGAAAAATGACCTTAATAAAATAGACAATATAATATTTTCAATCATATCCTATTCAGGGTTATCGGAGCATTATATTTTTGGTCGAAAAAATGTTTTCATACGAACCAAAAGACAAAGGAAAAAGACACAAACTTTTGTAAAACCAATACAATTCTTCGCTTCGCTTCAAATGAATTACAATAATTCGTGTAACTTTATTATTATGTTGTAAAACGTAATCTTAATCCGTTGATGATGTTATAAAAATAATTAATAATAAATAAACTTACCGAATAATTAAAATAAAAAAAAAAATCCATTAATTGAATGTTATTTTCCGAAATAATACAATACGACGTAATAATATTCGATTGAATTAATGGAAATGAAAAAATCGAAAAGACTGTAATAAAAATATATACGCAGTGAGTAAACTCAGTCCTCGTAATGGGCAACATTAATGTTTTGTAACCCCGCCTACTTTTATTGTTTAAGAATTGGGAGATTTGTAAAACTGTATATATATATATATATATAAATGAACATAAGTATTAAGTACAAAGTGTACCCATTTAATGACTGAGTAAAGGGGTGGTGAAGTTGTTTTTGTGATTGAAAGTCCCCCAGTGTGAACAATATATATATATATAGGAATGCAATAATTTCGTAGTTTTACTTCCACCTCGGCAAAGTTATCGGGTGTTACGACCCAATAAAGAGGAAATGAAAACAACGAACCAAATAACGGATTTTTTCAACCTTCCATTTCTTTACTCCGCTGTGGCTCCAAATCGTTTGTCCTGGGTCGCGTCGATTCAATAATAAACGTAACAAGACGAAATAGAAATATCTACGCGAATGAAGTTCAATTATTAACGCTATACACAAAAATATGATTGAAAAATGTATATAATACGAGTATAATTCTAATAATACGAGTGGTATTGGAGTAAATTATTTATGAGAGCTATTATTTAAGTAATATACTCATATGACCTGTATTAGTTTCCATATTAATTAATTTTTATATTGTGTACTTAAGATGAATATTATATGATTTAAAAAAAATAAACAAATAAATATGCTAATCGTTTTTTTGTAAATAGTGAAAATAATGTTAGGTACATAATTTTTATTATACATATTAAGAAAAATCTCCATTATCGTTGGATAAATCGGTCTACAGAAACATGTGTAATATAACATCACACTTAGGTACTACGGTAATGTTAAAATATCAAATAATTATATTTACGAAGATAAAATTATTATTTTTTTTAAAAACAAGTAAACAAAAATTAATTATCCCAAATAGTTATTATATTTTTGCATCGTAATTTTCCATCCACCGAACTACTCGCATTATTATCACGTAGGTATATAATGTAATAACCATAATAATGCTCTTAAGTTTATTTCCCCTGAAATTGTAAAAGTTATATCGGTTAAAAATTTAAATGTTTATCTTTAATAGTTAATATTCCGTTTTAAACAATTCCACGTTCGACATTATACATACACTTCATAATGAACCCAAGCGCTATAGATTAACGTATTGTACGAGATAGGCACATTCGACATTCCTAGGGCTAAACAATTCAGGGGTTATTTTTTCTAGTAATTAAATGTAATGTTATTGTATTCGAAAATTTTAAATTTAAATTTAAAATATGTAAGTATTTTATTCTTAAGAATACTTCGATAATAACTTCGATCGTAATCGTTTTATCGAATTCGATTTATCATTGCATCATTCAAATTTTTATCAAAACGCAATACTATTCTCTATACACCTGTATCCTTTCCACAACAATATATCAGTTCTTATATATATATATATATATATATATATATAAAATAATAATTGCAATATTCATAATAATGTGGAACGGAGTTAAGCAATATATAGTAGAGCTCCAATACATTTTTAGACCTTAAAACCCAAAAATATCCATTTTATCAAATATTTTAGAAATAAAAATAAAAATTTTATGAAATATTCAAAGTTCAATATTTTGTATAATATTATATCACTTATATATGGTACCTATGTGAACATCGAGTAAAATTCAAGTCTCTAAGTTCAATATTCTTTAATTTATTGTAAAAAATTGAAATCGAATACGTTGAAATTTCAGTTTTCGTGAAAAATACGTTATTTTTTTCATTTTTTGATAGCTTGTCCCATTACATTAGGATCAACTTTGAGAAATTCGAAAAATGACATAAATAATGTATCATATAATCCACTTTCTTACCGAAAACATATGCTATTCTTGAAAATCAGAGCATTATTTCTGGTCAAAAAAATGTTTACAGATAAAAAAATAACATTAATAATAATAATACCATAATATTTTTCGAATTTTAACCATATATTTTGTGGTATATTTACGATACTTCCGAGAACGTATCATACGGGAATTTGAGTTTTAACGCATGGTGTGACTTCATAATTTGCCAATATTTCAGACAATACAATTTTCATTTCTAACTCTGCAAATCGTTTACCTAAAACGAAACAATTGTCTATGAAGACATTAATTATTTTTAAAAACAAATGAAATAAAATACAAAATAATATTGCACCAATTGTCAAATATTCAATTAAATTTAAAATCATCATACCTATACAAAATCTAGGCCCATATTTTAAATATTTCCATATTATTTTTAAATAATATTATAAATATAATTTGAAATGTGTATCTTAATATGTGTATAAAGTATTTGTTTAATAAAGTAAGGTATCTGGATTATTATTTTATTTTTTTATTCTAGGTACATTTAAACTTTTTTTTTAATTTACGCTACATTCATTAAAAATAAATAAATCTTTACTACGAGTATATTAAACCCACACATGTTTACGTGTTTTTTATATTTAATAACATACAAATAATATGAATATGTAGCATGTAGACATACAAATATGATTAATTTTACTTAATTACGTAGTGTTTAATTTTTCGAATTTTAACCATATACTTTGTGGTATATTTATAAAACTCCCGACTACGTATTGTACAGGAATTTGAGTTTTATCGCATGGCGTGATTTCATAATTAGACAATATTTCAGACAATGCCATTTTCATTTCGAACTCTGCAAATCGTTTGCCTAAAATAATAAGACATTAATTTTTAAAAACAAATAAAATATTATATTGTGTTGTTCCAATAATAATAATCAAATATTCGGTTAAATTAAAAATCAACATACCTATACAAATTCTAGGGCCATCGCCAAATGGCATATAGGTGTTAGGGTGCATGTTATGTTTGTTCTCTTCCGAAAAACGATCCGGATTGAATGTTTCTGGATCGGTATAATATTTTGGATCATAATGTATGGTGTGAACTGGAATAATAATTTTCGTTCCAGTATTTAACTTAATATTCGTTTCCGGAATTGTATAAGGCTTAGTTACAATTCGATTCAATATGACTAAAGGTGGGTATTTTCGCAGTGTTTCTGAAAATATTCATAAAATATAAATATTAAAATTACATATGCACACGAATGAAATAGATTCACATCAGTTACTAATTTATTGTAATAAACTATAGTAATATGTTTATAATTGAGCACCATAGGTAATTAAAATAAATTAATATTCATATTGTATGAAATACGAGTACAAATAAAACACGTGTTTAAAAATAATATTTCCTATTTAATTACAATTAAATAGTATATTGTCATACAAGTTACACCTATAATACTATCATAATATATATAAAAAAAATATAACACACAATGGTACACTATTAAAAAAAATACCAGTCACAAAAAAAATAAAAAAATAAAATAAAAATGTTGTTTACTAATTATTCTGTGTGAAATTATTTTATAATTCATTCATTACAGAATAAAACTTATAAAAAGAATTGATAATTATAAATTATTAAAAAAATCCTCTTGTGTACTTGAAGCACTATTATTATAGTGCTATATAATATAATGTATGAAATATAATAATATGCTATAATTTCCAAACAAATAAAAAATCACAATGAAGAGAAATATATTATACTAATATTTAAAGTGTAACAAACTAACAACTAGAATGTCATTTTTGCATCTTGCATATAAATAGATTCAAATAATTTAACAACGTAAAATATTAGTATAATTTTGAATGATTTTTTTTTAAAAATAATTTCATATTAAGTATAAATGAGAATATATAGATGATAGGAGGAATGTGGTTGTGTGAAGAGACCTTTCATTAAAGACACTTCGGCATAAAATGTGGTTTCAACCACTAACAGATCATGACACAATTTGCGTTTAAAACGTCTAACAGGAATATTGGCAGTTAATAGATCAAATATGAATGGATTATGCTGGTTTTTGTAGACGGGAAATAAAATTGATTTTTTTTATATTTTATGAAAAATAAAATTGAAAATATTTTTTTTTTTTTTTTAAATTTTTATTTCTAAAAATTTCAAATTATTATCAGTTCAAAAATATTTTAAAATTAAACTATAATGTCAATTTTGTTTTATTATAATTTAATTAAAATTAATTAGGAATTATTATTAAGCAATTAAAACAATTGTATGTTGTATTAAATAATTATTATAAAATAAAAATGGGTATATAAAATATTAAAAATTATGTATTGATGTTTTATCATTAAAATTATTAAATGAAATTATACAATCATAAATGATTTAAAATTAAAATTTTAAAATGTGTAGATATTAAACTAAATATCATTTTTCTTGATCATTTTAAACATTTATATTATAAATTAAAAATAGAATAACCAATCACAAATTGCAATCTACTATTCAGTATAATTGTGTGTTCTTTTAATCAATGATAGAAAAATACACGAACATATACGTAATATTTTAATTTAAATTCAATATTACCTTTTATAACCATGCTCATATAGTGTAAATCGTTCTGACAATCGCTGTTAATTTTACCATTGTATTTGGCTTTGACTTCTAAAATTTCTCTTCGAACTTTATCCTGAATATCTTTTCTCAGTGCTAATTCATACAAACAAAAACTCATTGACGTGGATACAGTTTCAAATCCAGCAATAAACAAAATATATGCGTTTGCTACAATGTCCATTTCGGTAAACTTTTCTGCAATAAAAAAAGTTAAAAACAACGTTATTAATTGCTAATAATATTTATTTTTACCTAATGTCATTAACCCCATTTTTCTTAACAATTTTTCCCAATAATCACTGATTATATTTGCAGGAATCAATTTTCAGTTATTATATTTTTATATATTATCAAACGATCATGATTGATCTTAAGATCTCGATTATTCGCATAAAAATTGTCTATATTTAAATTAATATATAATTATTGTTTTTACCTTCGGGTTTTAAATTCGGGTTTAACACCAAGTCCTGACGAGCTTTCATTAGATGCTGCACAAAATCCTTACGGTCTACGTTGTTCTTCTCCCGGTACTCAATGGTCTGGCGGAATGCATCTCGAAAGAAGTGTATGGTACGTTGGGGATAATTGTGGAAGCGAATAAATTTTAACAATGACGGCTGCATGAATGTCATCACCACCAAAAACATGGATCGCAACGATGGTTGAAATACAGTCTTACCGTGTTTCCGAAACTCGGATTCCGGATCATTGATGGCGTCCAATTGGAGACCGAACGCACAGCTGCCGATCACATCTGTGGAATATTTGCCCATCACATCGCGGATTTCCATCTCGTTTTCATGGAGATCGACCGCCTTCCCGATGACCGATATCAAATTGTCACTGCACTCTTTCACCTGACCGTCCATATGCTTGAGCTTGTTTGCTGTGAACGTTGGACTGAGTTTCTGACGCATCGTCTTCCACCGTTCACCGCACATGAAAAATATGTTGTTGTTCAACGGATTCGCATTCAAGGAGGTGTATATACCGCGATCGGTGAAATGATTGAAGTCCTTGATCAGTATGTGACCTGTGCGATTAATAATCCCCATAAGTATGTATAATAATTAATAAACAAAAACAAAATAGATTATGGAAAATATGAAAAAAGTTACTACTAGATAATGTTAAAATCTTGTCTTGTATATTATACCCATAAATTAGTTCATTATTTTTTTTTTAATTTAAAAAATTGTTTTGTTAATATTAATTAAAGACTGGATCGTGCTTATATAGAAATGGTAAATATAGTATATAATATATAATGGTAATTTATTATAGTGTATATAATTATAGTCATATAATGCCGTTTTTTCGTCATTTTTTTCATAATATTTTCGATTAACTGAAAATATCAAATTTAATCAGCTATAAAAAAAAAATGGAGAATAGTGTTTTTTATAATATTTTGCTATGATATTTAGTAATATGTATATATACTTCAGTAACTTTCAAACCTTGATGCCAAAAGTTGCCAATTTTATCAAACATTATATACATAAGACCAAGAATTTTACGAAATATTCAACGTCCTATATTTTGTAGAAAAATTAACGTAACGATTCCACAATTTTACCACATATATTATATAGTAGCCAGTAGGTACCTATGTGTGCACCCAATAAAATTGTAAAGTCTCTAACTATTATTATAGCCTGCCGTATAGTCAAATGTTACTACATGGGAATTACTTTTGCTTCTCACGTGTTTTAGCTATAAAAATAAAAAATTATAGAATGAAATTTATTTAAAATTTTCTAAGCTATATTTTTATATATATGTAATTTTGTGATAAATTTAATATTTTCAAAGAAAATTTGATTAAACGGTAAACCCGTACATCAGACGGATGTCGTCTTTACTTTGATTAATCAAACACCCACGACTAAACTTACTGTAAAGTTTCAAAATATTCCGATTTAATTCCTCAAAAGAACAAATTTGTAACTTAAATGGCTGGCTAATATCTAGTAATCATAATTGAATAAGTATATACCTACTATATAGTATAAAACTAACTATATTATAATCGATTGAAAATAAAATAACAAAAACTATTAATTTGAATAATATATTAAACAATTTACAAAGAAGAAAATACAAATACAATAGGTTTATCTTAGAAATTTATTTTTAATTTGTTTAGCTTAATAAGCTCATATCGTAACTCATGAACTCTATGGCTTCAAATATATTAATTAATATACGTTTATCCTTAATTATTATAACTAAGGAAAAATGTATACGCATTATAATTTATTTAAGAATTCAAAATTATTAGGGTACACAGTGCACTTCTCCCAATTAATCTGATATTTTATTATTAATTGTAGTTTGTACTATACGATACGGTTAAAATTAGATTAAGTTTAATCATAGTACACAGTTAAAAAACATATAGATTAATCATACACCTGTAGAATTATATTACAAATAAAATGAGCAATATAATATTATTATATTATTATTAGTATGTATTATAAGTATATATTATAAGTATGCATATGAATATGATGCAAATTTCTGTGAAAAAAATTTAACAAATTTATAGATGAACTAAATTAGGAAGATATGTGAAATGAAACAGCTCTTTTATGATTAAAATTAAGTATTATTTTGTTCAATTATTTAATAATTCATTAAAAGATATTTTAGATATTATAAAATATTATTATATCTATAAGTATACGTGTAATAAAGTAATTAAAAATTTACTGATGTATTATATATGGATAAATGGTAGGTATAAAAATTTTGCTGATAAAAATTCACACACATAATATTACAATATAAGCTGAAAACGACATCAGTATGATAAAATAATAAAATAATATCGTAAGTACCTAAAAAGTTAATACCTAGTCATCGAAATTGATTAATAAACAATGTAAAATACAACTCTAATTGTTTTCTTCATTACCTATAAAATAACTATTTAACATTATTGTTAAATTAATAAATAAGCATAGGTACAACTAATATACGTTATCATGTAATTATAATAAACAACGATAATACCTATATGTAGTCAATCGATCATACGAGTATAATATATAATTTTTAATCGAAGTCATAATGTTTCCAAATAATCCACAATGAACAACTACAAACAACGTATAATGTGTGTCTAAATTATAACTATTATTATATATTTATACTCAATACTTTTTATAGCTACACTTAATGCTATAAAAAGTAACTACACATCGCTAGAAAACCGACTAACCTATAAGTTCTGGGTCTTTAATGAGTAACTGCGGCGTACGCATGGTGTAATATCCGCCGAACTTCAGGTCACCAAACTTGTAGTAAAGATCTTGTAAAACATCCTTGAAAGGATTCTGACCGGTAATAGAACGCCATGTGTTGCCGAACAACGGGATCGGTTCGGAAGGACAGGGTATGCCCAGTCTAGACCAGTAGCTGTACGTCCATGTGGAATACATATATATGGCACCGAAAAAAGCAAATGCTAACGTCCATTTCGAATCTAATAGTGAGTAGAGTAATTCCAACATTTCTTTTTTTTTTTGGTAAAGATTTTTAAAGATTTACTCCGGACGAATACACAACTTAGTAACGTGTATTATGTACGCACAATGCACATTATATGAGTAGTATATTATTATTATAACTGATGGAAGGTAGCGCCACTAGTTAATTATTAACAATAATAATATTATAATCATAAGACCATGATTTCAAGGTCATTTTATATTATAATAATGTATTGAATTTATATACATATAATATTATATTGCGTGTAAAAATATTTTTATTAAAGTAAAAATTAACTAAAATAATGTATAAAGAGGCTTTTAATATATGATTTTTATTTAACTTATTAAAAATAAGAATCTTATATTATGTAATATTGTAGTTATTGAGTACAAAATATATTTTAAGAGAAAATATATTCTCTAATGGTTTTTCAAGATTTTATATTTTATTTTATGATTTTATGCATAATGATTTTCTCACTATAATAAAACATGTAGAATATTCGAATATAATAAGTGATATTGAGCATGCGTATTACTATTATTAAAATTCAGTATTACGTCATAATTTTTTATAAATATAACTACCGACCATGATGATAATATAGGATTGAGAGACGTTAACGCATTCAAAAAGCATAGATCGTTTTTTAGATATATTATTATTATTATTATAATTATTATTATTTCTGGTAGGTAAGTGGATGAAGTTGCGGCTTAAAATATGGTCATTTTTCAAATTTCTCAAAATTGACCCTATGCAATAGAAAAAAACGACCAAAAAAGGATGAAGAAATTGCATTTCTCACAGAAATTGAAATTTCGACGTAATCGATTTTAATTTTCACGATAACTTTACAATATGGAACTCAAAGACTTAAAATTTTATTGCATAATCACATAGTTACTAAAAATATAATATGTCATAAAGAGAAAATATACAACATTGAATATTTCCTAGAATTCTCGTTTTTAGCTGTATAATTATTGATAAAATTAGCAATTTTGGGTTTTAAAGTCCGCAAATTTTACTTAAGTATATTCAAATTTTACCATAAAATTAGAATAATCACGTGTTTCAATTTTTTTTTTTATGTCTTAAATATAATATAATATATATATAATCTTAATATCTATTTTTAACTTCTAATGCGAACAATATCATAATTATAGGTGTTGATTAAACATTTTTTTTAAGTACATATTATTACTTTTACTTCTGTTTATATTCACTTAATGTCCTTGTAATGAAAAATATTATAATCAATAAAATTGATTTCAAGGTCATTAAAAATATTGTAATAATTGTATGGTAGTTATAATATACATATAATATTATGTTGTGTGTAAAAATATTTTTTATTTATATAATGGAAAAGTAAACAAATTGAAATAATTTATATGGAGACTTGATATATAAATTAATTAAACTAATTAGTAATAAGAATCTAATATGTGATATTCGTATTAATTATTGTGTACAAAAAATATTTGAATGGAATAGATATTAAATTATCCGATGGTGTATTATGATATAATTCATATTAATAATTTTCTCACTATAAAATAACGTGTACAAAATTCGAATTTAATAGGTGGTATTGTGCATTTGCGTATGCGTGATTATATTGCTTATCAAATCAATCAATGTTACGTCATAATAGTTTATAAAAATATAACTATACAGACCATGATGATAATATAGGATTGAGTGACGTTAACGCATTTAAAAAACATAGATCGTTTTTTAGATATATTATATTATTATTGTTATTTTATATTTTCGTTTTTTACAATAATTTAGTATTTTATTTCTTCCTTGTACCTAAAAATAAAAACAATCCATTTTCTCTATTAAACAGTTCATTTCATCTCTTTTTTTCAATATTTTAGTTATAAACATTACGACTTAAGATTATAGCAATATATAATATACACACATGCATTTTAAAGGTATATGTTTATCTATAATGTGTGTATATTCGCATGCATTATAATATGTCATGCAACATTCTATTAATGGTCATCAAGTTATACACAAGTTATATCAAATCAGTTATATACATAAATGTTAGATAACGTATCACTGATAGATTATAATATGAGAAATATGATCACCTATGAGCAATATTATTTATTAAATATGGATGATGGACAAGTTATATTGAGAAAATGATTAAGTATAATTTATTTTGTAACACAATATAGAGAATTTATTATTCATTTCACCCAAATATTTGTTATAGGTTATAGATAATTTATATTAGTATTACTGGATACTTATTGCAAATTAAAATTACTATTTTACTAGCAATTCGCAATTCATAGAATTTAAAAAATTAAATAATATTAATTTGTTATTTTCATGCATATTTTTTATCAAATTGTAAAAAAATATATTTTAATGCATATAATTATTTTATTTAATGTATAGTAATATATTAATCAAAATTGAAAAATCATATTACTAAATAATATCATAATAATTATGTATTTCTCTTTATTCCGAATATGATTTTGTTTAGATATTCATTGATAGAGCGCACCATATAACTCTAAAATATAATTTTTTTTATCATTTAATAATAACGATTCTACTAAAATTTCAACTTTAAACACTCACAAAAAAAAAATTGATGCTTGAGATATTTGAACTATGTTAATTAACATATAAATATGTATATGTTACAGTTAAAGTGTATTAATGAGTATTAATAAATGATATTTATTATAGGTACAATACCTAGTTATTACATAAAATCCATTATTTGGTTCGTTGTTTTCATTTCCTCTTAATTGGGTCGTAACACCCGATAACTTTGCTAAGGTGGAAGTAAAACTACGAAATTATTGCATTCTTATATAATATTGTTCACATTGTGGGACTTTCAATCACAAAAACTACTTCACCATCTCTTTACTCAGTCAATAAATGGGTTCACTTTGTACTTAATACTTATACTTATATTTACTTATTAATTTGAAATAAATTTTCAACAATAAGATAATTACATGAAACTAATATTAAGAGCTGTTATTATAATATTTTTGATACCGTATTAGAGAACTGTATTAGTCGTTCTTAAAAAAAATTGTTATTAAAATAACATGCTAAACCAAATCAGCTAGGCTGCTCAATTCATATTAGTGGATACTATATTTAACGGCAAAGTATTACTAATGTTAATAAATTAGCGGCTAGAATATAGAATATCACGATACGAAAATAACTCGATAAGAGCTGAAATAATTTTTTATCCTTTTTACAAAAGTCGTCAAAAGACCTTATCCAACGTATATGATTATCTAAAGAATAAATAATATTATTACCTATATATACAGTAGAGTCGGGACTTAGTGCTGATTAGAAATCAGAACTCATAAATTGAGTAATGCTATGATAAATTTTTTTTCTATTATAGTTATAGGAACAGATAAGTGAAGTTAAGTAAAGTAATGCCTAAATTTAGTAATCCATTTCGAAAATGGACATATTAAATGCACGTTTAATACAATTAATTTAAAAAGGTATATAAGCACTAATATATTATAATATTATGAAAGGATTAATATATTTGAATAATTCTATTTAAAATTTAAAATGTAGTAA
Organism: Tetraneura akinire; assembly: GCA_021307375.1. Lineage (NCBI taxonomy): Eukaryota > Metazoa > Arthropoda > Insecta > Hemiptera > Aphididae > Tetraneura > Tetraneura akinire. The sequence goes on along the minus strand of JAIUCT010000001.1, from coordinate 27,565,159 downwards.
TAATTAAATGATATATATCGGGTTTAAAACGATTAGGTAATAAACTAATATCTAAATTTAAAAATAAAACATTTTTTTTCCTAACTCTATTTCATACTTCATCCATATAATATAGTATGTATATGTTTTCTTTTCTTTTTTTAGTTATTTACTTAAATAACATAATTATTCAAGATTAATGTTAGAAAGTTAGAAAAAAAAATAATACATTTTATAGACCATTTGGCATTTTTCCATCTGTCTCTAATCTGAAATAGATTTCTCTCGGTCATTTAAGCAGGGGATTGTGTAACACGATGAAAAATTTAAATATCAACTAATATTAATACTAATCTTATTTTAATAAGACAATAATATTTATATATATATATTATATTGCGTGTCGAAATGGCATCCACCGATCAGGACCGTCTAATTTGCGTGTACCCGCCACCACACACGCGATCATTCGATGTAGGTAATCATATTCTATACAAAATTATAAATTATATAGTACTTAATTAATATTTTCTATGCCAGCTCGGTTAAATTTTAATTATAAATTGATAATGTGATTATAGTTATTATAAAATATTATATTATAATAATCTCGACGCAATGGAATAGGAAAATAATTATATCACTCCAACAGATATCCAGATGAGCATAGCGGTCAAACAACTAATAATATTATGTTTTTTACTAGAAATATCATTATTGTTTTTTTTACTTCATATAATATGTTATATATATATATATATCATCATCATCATCATCATCAACAGCTTAACGGTCCATTTAGAACCTGCGCTGCCACTAGTAAACCTTTCCATTTTCCTCTGTCCGAAGTCCAGTCTAACGTTGCATGCTCATCTATTAGTCTCATATCCTTTTCTACGGTGTCTTTCCATCTTGTTCTTGGTCTTCCAAGTGGGCGTTTCTTATTTATTTTTCTTATCAAAACATATATATATATATTTATTAATAAGTAGTGTCAACACACGAAACATGGTCTAAACAACCTCATCGCTCCACATTGATGTTTAACAATGCCGTAAGACCAAGAGGAGACCCTAATCGCACATACAGCTGACGAGTTACCTAATATTTAAAACATGTATATATTATTTTTTTTATGCTTTGTCCAGCAATAATTTTTTTTTTTATTTTTATTTTTTTTTTAATTCATTATAATATGGATAAAGTGGTAATTGTTCGGTGGGACCTTAAAGCACGTCGTCTTCTCTAACATGGTTCTTTTAGTAGGTATTATAATATACATTTTATTTCTTTTTAACAAAATATTATTAAATAAATAAAATAAAGATATTATATAAAAAGATATATTATAAATTAATAAAGATAGTATCAAAACAATAATCAATAATGGTAATTTGTATGATTCTAACGAGGATCCAAAGGGGGTGGCAAATATATTCCACCAATACTTTATCAATGTAGCAAAAAAATTGGCTGAGAGTAAAAAGATGATGTGAAGAATGATGTATTAAAATATTAAATAGTAGTAAAAAAATTTCGTTTGATAGTTCTTTTTATTTTAAATTTGAGAATGCAGATGTTTTTAACGTTGTTAATAGTTGCAAGGACGATACAGTTCCAGGTTTCGATATGATGACGATTAAATTGTTAAAATGTATCATTGAAATTATTATAAATCCTCTAGTTTACATTTACAACTTAAGTATACATACAGCAGAGTATTTTTCCACACCTCCTCAAAATAGCAGTTATTAAACCTATCCTTAAAGTTAAAGGTGGAGATCACAGAAATCTTAATAATTATAGGCCAATATCCTTATTAAGTAATTTTGCTAAAATACTAGAGAAAATAATTAAAAAAAGACTAATTTCTTTTCTAGAAAATACAAACTTCTATCTAAAAACCAGTTCGGATTTAGACCAGGTATAGGCACTGATAATGCATTATTGAGCTCGACACAATTTATCTATAATGAATTAGATGATATTAGCAAGATCTTGGCTGTATTTTTAGACTTAACAAAAGCCTTCGATACGGTTAACCACTCTATTTTGCTTTGAATACTACCAACTTTTGGAATTGATAATTTTAGTTTATCGTGGTTTAAAAGCCATCTTTTTAACATGAAACAAATGGTTAGAATTAATAATGTTATGGGCCAGGAAGGTAAAATTGAATATGGCGTCACTCAAGGAAGTGTACTGGGTCCTATCTTATTTTTATAATACATTAATTTGATTAGTGATTTAGACCTTGATGGATTAATTGTATCCTATGTTGATGATACCTGTTTACTATTCTCGGATAAGTCTTGGGAAGAAGTTCATCAAAAAGCCACTGTGGGTGTTAACAAGGTTTACCAAAATTTACGTGACAGAAATTTAACACTAAATGAGGAAAAAACTTTAATTTTTAACATTTTCCATTTATAATATCTATTTGAAACTAAATCCAATAATAATACACAAATGCGTTGATGGGATTAGTTGTAATTACCTAAATAACTGTATTCATATTAATGAAGTAACTAGGACCCGTTATTTAGGTATCATATTCGATAATAACTTACGGTGGAATTTACATTCGCAAAATTTACTGGGTAAGCTACTTGCAATAACCTATAAATTTTACAAATTAAGAGGATTTTTACATAAACAAACAATGCGTGTTATCTACTGTACCTTATACCAGTCAATCTTTGAATATGGTTTGCTAGTCTGGGGTGGAGTGAGTGACAGTATCATAAATAAATTGCAGATAAATCAGAATAACACTATAAGAATTTTTCTAAATAAATCATCTCTTCAAGGATCTACAAAAAAAAAACTATAGAGATTTGGGTGTTCTTCCGATTAAGTATCTCTACAAAAAAGTAGCAATAATGTTCATTTTTAAGAGTTTTATTAAAGGAGAAGAAATGAAATTTTACGATGGTAAAAGGGAATGTAGACTTTATAATATTCCAGTAGAATATGCACGTAAAGCCTTTGGGCAATCCTTTGTTAATTACTCTTAGGACAGGTTTATTTCAATGCTACGCCATATTTATACAAAAAAAAAAAAGTCTACTGCTCTAAGAGTAATCCTAAAAAAATTATATACCAATGATTGTTTTCCCAACTAGTATAATTTATTTTCAATATAGTTTTTAGATTATATAATTTAAGTTTGTTTTTATTTTATTTTGTTTTTGTTTTTGTTTTTTCTTCTTTTTAATGTTTATAACTAAAATTATATTTAGTATCTACTTATCTATATATTTGTATAACTGTAAACATTATTAAGTTTTTTGTTACTCACTATCTCAACACAAGCTATAGCTTATATAGATAGTTAATTTTATAATTCATATTATTATGTTGTTATAAAATATTATTAAATAAAAAAATAATTAAAAATAAAACAAAATATTTATATCTATATGTATGATAGTGTATTATACTTTAAATTTTAGATTAGGTACTTTTATATATGGTATTTTTATCTCTTGGCTTTTCCCATATTTAAAAAAAAAAAAACATTTTATCCATTTAATATAATATCCAATATCACAATAATTTTAGTTTTATATTTGTTTCGTCTATTTCTTCAAACTACATAATTAACCTGTTAAAAATCCATAATGCTCCGTCCCAGACTGATGTCTCGTCTCAAAATGACGTCATGACGAATCTACTACATAACGGACATTCGTCGTAACGTTCGAGGAGATCGGTAAACCATAACAAGAATTGTCACAAACATAATATTAAATAAATAAGGTAAAGTAATTTGTATTAAAAAAAAATTATAATAATATATAATTTTATATTAGTATATTTTAAAAAAAAAAAATAGTAATGATTAAAAGTAGAATTTTAAACTTTTAAGAAATAATGTTTTAAGATAAATATAAAATAAAATTTTTAAAAATTGACTAACTATATATAATTATATAGGTACCTATTATAATATATTACGCATAAAAATAATAAAAGTACAAGTTAATGTTAATGTTAAAATTATTTAAATAGCAATATTTTTAAACGATAACCAAATACCATTTTTTGGATTTACTATCAATGTCTTTTTACTAAATTGAATTGGAATATCGGTTTTAGCACATGGCATCACTTCAAATTTAGATAATATTTGAACCAATGCCAATTTCATTTCAACTTCAGCAAAACGTTTTCCTTTAAACAAAACGAAAATAAACATGATAGTATTTTTAAATTGTTAATAACTAATTCTATACCTATATTATTAATAAGATAAAAATATTACCAATACAAATACGAGGTCCATCACCAAATGGAAGATAAATACCATTTGGACGTTTGGCTCTTTCTTCTAAGGAAAATCTTTCCGGATCAAACACTTGAGGATCCGGAAAATACTTTGGATCGTAATGTAGTGAATGAATGGGAATTATTAATTTTTGATCCTTTTTAATAATTAATGAAGAGTTAGGCATTTGGTATGTATTTACAGCTTTTCTAAATAATGCGAAAACCGGAGGATATTTTCTTAGTGTTTCTAAAAATTACAAATTTTCTATACAAATCAATTTAATAACAAATAAAAATAAAAATAATGAACTATTATAAAATCTGTTTTCTATTAATAAATTTGTATAACGTTTATACGTTTGTAACGTCTGTACTAGTAGATAAATATTAAACCGCTAAAAAGTATCAAGTCATAAAACCGTAAAAAATGTTAACTATTAATATAATATTGCAATAATGATATTAAACTAAACATATATTAAACCTGCTAATATAATAATAATACCTACAACTATAATAAACTACTAATACTATAATTATAATACCTGCTATAACCATATCTAAATAATTGAGTTCTGTCAAAAAATCATTATTAATGACACCATTGTATTTTGATATTTTTGATTTAATCTCTTCGCGTACTTTATCTTGTAAATGCTTCTTCAATGCTAGTTCATATAAACAAAAACTTGATGCAGATGATACTGTTTCAAACCCGGCAGCGAACATAACAAATGCATTAGCAACAATTTGCATCTCCGTAAATTTTTCTGATAAAAAATATATAAGAATTGATATAATGATATTATGTACATATAAGTATATAATTTTAGTTCATATTTAAAAACAACAATACCTACCGTTTGATGGTATATTTTCATTTATAACTAAATCGTTTCGAGCTTGCATCAAAATTTGTACAAAATCTTTTCTAACTATTTCATTTCTTTCCCTGTACATGATTGTATCGTGAAATGCTGACTCAAAAAATTGAATTGCCTCGGATGGAAAATCGGTCAATTTTACGATTCTCAATAACTTTGGAGAGATCAACAAACATAATTCTCTCAGAAGTATTCTCAACGACGGATCAAATATAATCTTACCGTATTTACGAAAATCCGAATCGTCGTCACTAACGGCGTTTAACTTCAGCCCAAAAAAACATGTTCCGATCACATCAGTCGAATATTTCCCTATAACATCTTTCACTTCAATTTCGTTGTTCGTTTTAATTATGTTCTTATGAATTTTATTCATTAATTCGTCACCGCATTCTTTAATTTGATCATACATCAACTTGATTCTGCCGGAGGTGAACGCAGGAGTTAACTTATTTCGCATTACTTTCCATTGTGGGTTTTCCATGAAAAACAATTGGTTTGACAATGGATTCACCGAGAAATCCGAGTAAATACCGCGATCAGGAAAATACGAAAAGTCTTTAATGAGGATTTGATTAATGAGTTCTGGATCGCGAATCATCAGGTATGGTGTCCTCATCTGAAATAATCCTCCGTATTTGTGACCGGACAGATGGTCATAAATTTTATTGTAAAATTCTATCGGATGATCTATTCCCAACGCTACCTTTCCAAAGTTACCAAACAAAGGAATGGGTTTTACGTACGGCACGTTGAGTTTTTCCCACGTATCAAATGTCATAGTACAAAAATAATAAGTGATTGACAAAAGTATGAGTAAAAGAATAAGTGTATATATCCACCACATATTTGCAAACGAAAAAATAACTTGTGCTTCGAAAAAGACGACTTATACATCACACAACCAACCAACGAATACGATATTATAGAATTTACTATAATAGCTAAATGTCATAATGAAGAATTTAACAATTATACAAAGAAATCCGGATTATGAAATGCAATAATTATTAAAATAATATCGACAATACTATTATTATAATTGTATTTATCCCAGATAAACCTTGAATTTCACTAACACGCGATATTACTCGTATTTACGATTTTCTTAATAATACGTTCGTGCAAATAATTAGTGCAAAAATTAGACACGATTAATATATATAGTATATATATTGCAAAAAATATATTAATTATATATATATTATAATTAGTGCAATGCTAATTAAAGTCTATAAATTTATAATAAATATTGATTTATAAGAAAATATTGCAATATTTACGAATAGACTAAAATTAGATATTAAAACTTAATTGAAATTAGTCACTGTTTCATATTTTATATGCAAAAAAAAAAAAAAAATTAAATACCTACTTGAATATTAAAATTAAATATACAAAAGCCAATCTAATACTGTTATGGAAAGGATAAAGGTGAAGAAAGGATAATGGTGATCGTACAAGATTTGAATGCAATGATAAATCATTACACGCTAAAAACGATTCTGAGTGTAGTTCAGTTAAATATAAGTAATGATTAGATAATATGGATATTAACGATTAATAAACAATAATTGGCAGTAGAAGTCGAGTAAAAATCGGTTAATAAATTCTTCATTGATGGACTTCACAAAAAATAAAATCCCAAAATTAATCTTCTATACTGGTTGCGCCGAGAGAGTGCAAGTCGGCCGCGCATCCAAATGAAGTCGCTCCGCGGTTTCGTGGTCTAATTTCTCCCACCAAATGGACTGGTCGTACGCCGCGCGCCGTCGTAAACCACCCAGCGCTATTAGTCGTGACCAAATGAATGTGCGGTTGGTTGTTGAATGTGAACAAATATCAGTCTATATTTTTCTCCAGATGTTGAGTATTAGTCTTGTCGGATTCCTTATCAGCCTTCCACTCTGCACTCATCGAGCGAGTTCAAAGGCAATTTCTTTTATAATGCCCGGCACCTGTTATACACCTGTTGCATGATTACTCACCATATCTCCACAAACACAGACTACTAGCGTTAGCCGATAGAAGAGTTTATATTAACTTGAAGTTCCTCCGTAACCTCATCGATGGTTCCGCAGATGCTCCTGCACTCCTTTCCCTCATCAACTTTCGAATCTCTCCATCCGCTCTAACACCACCTTTACTATTTCTATGCACACTACTAATTATGGTTCGAACGATCCAATATTAAATAAAATTAAAATAAAAGCAATAGAAAGGATACTGGTGTGGAAGGGATACAGGTGTAAAGAGGATAGTGTTGAATTTTGATTAACATATATTTATGGTTTATTGGTTTATCATTGTATTCAAAAAACGATTCTAAACGAAGTTCAGTCAGATAATGTAGGTATAGATTAAAATTTTGACCATTTTTTATTAAATATTTAAAACGCAAAATTTTATCACACATATATACCTAGGGACCATATAGGTACACATATAGTAGGTACATAAATAAACATCCTATACAATTTTCAAGTCTCTAAGTTCAATATAAATGCTCACAAAATCCCTTGTCACCTAAATGGCCATATAAAAGTGTCTACAAAGTATTCTAATATATTACTTAACAGTTTAACATCATATCAAAATATTAGAAAAATCACTAAACTCATTTTTTTTTTTTTATATAGCTGTTAAAAGTTGATATTTTTAGTTTTAACAAAAATCTTAATATCCATACAAATTTTCTTCTTATTATTTCTCAATACATTTAAAATAAAAATTAATGGAAAAGCCAAAAAATTTGAAAATATTTTAAAATTTTATTGAAGTATATTGAGATACATCTTAACGAATTTCCAAAATTTTAGGAAAATCTCAAAACTCAATTTTTTATAGGTGTTTAAAGTTAAAGTTTCAGTAAAATTAATATTTAAAGTTTTTATATGGATTCTTCCTATTATATTTCAATATTATACAATAATGATAAATAAAATTGACAAAAATTTTTATGATATGGGCATTTAGGTGACAAGGGATTTTATGAAAATTTAAATTGACCTTAAAAATTTTATAGGGTGTTCATTTATGTACTATATGTGTACCAATATGGTCCCTATATGTACGATAAATTTTGCGTTTTATATTTTATAAAAAATGTCAACATTTTAAACAATACCTACATTATATGACTGAACTCCGCTCAGAATCGTTTTTTCGAATGCAATGGTTTATCATTGCATTCAAATTCTAATTTGTGAGAGTAAATAAAAAATTAAACACTATATGATTTGCACAACATATCCCTGCGGCAGGAGTATCCCTTCCCTTGCTCTTGCATATTGAATGTATTATATAATATTTACATAATATAATTTTTCAATTTATAAAAATAATTTAATTTATATTTATGTAATATATTGCATTAACTTTATAAATAATACCTAATATAATATATAAATTCTATAGAAGTAAGTTTGGTTTATGCAACGTTATGACTTATGACATTATACATATGCATATGCAATGTATATATAATTTTTTTTTTTATGAGGGCGTCCTACAGACCTACAGTATTCGTATAATAATAATATTGATTGTATTTCAGTTAAATGGCAATACAATTTTTTACTCGTTTTTCCATAAATTGAGATAAGAAATTGTTTAAAATTGTAAGGGCCAAGGGATAGATTATATACGAATATATATACCATATGGTAATTTATTCAGAATTTTTATTATTCTAACTGCCCATTTTCTGTATCGTTAGATGTATTTTCTATAATCATTCCTACATAATTAAATTAATACAATGTGGTCCTATATTTGATAGCTATTTAAGATTATATCTTGTTATATTTTTAAATATGGAGTTATATTTAAAAATATATACAAATTTAATAATTTATTAATATTTTTGTATCAGTATAGTGATATGAAAAAATTTAAAATAAAATACGTCAAACAGTTCAATAAAAACCCTTTATAAATATTTTATTATAATTCATAATTTTAAGTATTTAATTATTAAACGCTATTACTAACTTTATTTTCATTATTTATTTTAATCAATCATCATAATTTAAATTAAATGATAAAAAAAAACAATAATTAATTTTATATTTTTAAGGAAGATTATACAATGTTATTTATGAATGTACTATTTCTTTTTTATCGAAAATCGATACTCATTATACTAATCAATAATTTTTCTGAAGTATTGAAATCATATGTTGCGTGTTAAACTAGAAAATATTTTGTTTATATTTCTGAGGAGAGTCAGTTTACGAGTCAATATTTGGTTATTAATATTGTAGCCCAACAATTTATTAACTAAATATACGTTTATGACCTATATATATAAATGTATTGTTGTTTGTATCAAATTTTGTTTATGATTATTTAATACATAATCTAAATTCTAAAGTACTTACAAATATCATCAATATTACAAAATATATAATACATAATATAAGTTGCTTAGACTATCACTTTTATTATTGTATGCAAATGTATAAATAGGTAATTCTTTTTTCTAACTATAAAATATTAATTAAAAATTAATTAGTGCCGAATTTATGAGAAAACAACTGTTTATATAGTGCCTACCTATTTTCTTCTATTCCGTTGCACTAAAATAATATTAATTTCACCTAATGTTTGAAAATGAAATGTATATTCTAAACTGATTTTCATTATTATTTTATCCTGAGATCCTCCAGTGAGGTAATTTGGTCCTGCTTACGGGAGAGAATGAGGTTTTTATACATTTTATCTATAATCTATATATATATATATATATATATTATACCCCACAATTTATGTTATATATATACTCGTATGTCGTATCATATATTCATATACAAGTATATATATATAGGCAAAAATAGGGAAAATTTGAGAAAACTAAGCCCCCCCCCCCAGTTGTTGACTTGACGACTGTCCTTTACAATTAACACGAATGTAATAAGATGTTAGATAACAACAATTATGTAATCTGTGGTAATAATACAAAGTATACTGACGTAGGCATAGTATATGGTATATGGTCATGTTTGTGATTCAGAACTAGGTACTTTCTTAATAAGGATAGAAAAATGTCATAAAATAAATAATACCTACCTAATATTTTACCAACTGCTAACTATCATAGTTATATATATATATATATATAATATGTATATTATTTAATATAGGGGAATTCGGTTATTTTTGTCTTATTTCTATTTAACATAGTATATACTATAGTTTAACCATACTTTATAGCAATATTCAATAATTATATACACGCAGTGAGCTCGGGCCCAGTAAAAAAAAAAAAGTAAAAGGAGGGATATGACATCCAAATCCCCTGTAATTAGGCCATTGAGAACTGAGTTCCTCCCACATAAAAATTGAACTAAGGTCGTTTTCATTAGGAATCTATGCTTGTCTTAATAATTGTTCTATAAATGTATACGTCAATATATATATAATATTTAATATAATAATATATTATTAGTAGTAGTAGCATATTGGACTATTTGAATATTATTAATAACAAATGTGAATGGCACGATATATTATTAATTAAATTGTAAACAAGATTGCGTGACTCGTGTTAAGAGTATATAATTATTTATAGTCATACAACTAATAAATATGTACGTAAAAATGTTATAATTATTAATAAATACCTATAATATCGATTAGTGAACATGATGAAAAAATATAAAATTGTTATTCTTGTGGGTAAATAAATAATTATTTAAATAAAATATTACCACGTGAATATTCGTAGAATATAATACCATTTATTACAAATACTAGTATTTACAATCAATGGTAATACACTAATACATTATTATCATAAAGTCAAAGATTGTTTTATTACATAACAACATATTATTTCCTAACGATTCGACTAACAGATGCACAAAAATAGGACGTTTCATTTCACCCTATTCGGAATAACGATCCAAACGTTCTTAACCATAGAATATAAAAAAAAATAATATAATTTCCACAATCTATAAAGACGTAATTAAACATTTAAATATAGGTACGTAAAATGTTATTCTTCACGACAGAACTTTAGCGTATGCCAGTGGCGCAACTAGGAGGGCGCAAGAGGGTCTTTAGCACCCCTGAGTTATAATTTAGCACCCCTTGTTTTCTTTAGGTCTAACTATAATAATTACATTAAAATACTGTCAATTTTAAGTTTTAAAGTTTTATTTAAAACTATTTTGTTCAAATGTCTTATAATATTGTAATCTATGAATATAATAAATTGATAATAGGTACTGCATGAAACCTAGAAAAAATATAAAATGTAAATGTCTACTTATTAGGATAATAAAATATGTTTAATTTTAGAATTGTTATAGTGATTCATAAATAATTGGGAAATAGCATTTGGTGGTTTTTTTTTGTTACATAATTTTAGCACCCCCAATATTTAGGCTCTAGTTGCGCCTATGAGCGTATCTCTACTCAAAAATCACTTATGAATTACATAAATGATAAAATGAAAATATAATAAATGATAATGGACTTATATATAATATTATATATTAATAACAAAACTATGTGTGCAACTGTACACTGTACAGGCAAAAAATAATGTGGCATAATATATTTCAAAAACAAAAATATACATGTATTTTATTATTTATTGCATATTATTTTTAAATATTGTAAAATATGTAAATGCATTATAATTTATTCACATTATTAACTATAATATAATAAAATATGATAATTTCTAATATTTATTAAATTAAAAAATGATTTTCATAAATTCGTTGCAATTTATATATTATTAATATTTAATTTAAGTATACAATAAGAGTACAATAATATTATTATAAATTATAATTGACCACAACACAACTTTACTTATAAATATTAAATAAACATTTTATTTATCAATATTAACTTTTCAAACAAAATTATGTTTCTGTTTTAGCAAATTTCATTTCAACTATAAAACGAATCAATTTTTTTTCTGGCATAAACGTATAGTAAACTACATAGTAATAATATCATACATAGTTCGATAAAAGTTTATTGTTCGAACGATTTTATTTCGACCGTGCAAGATTTGAGTCTTGTAAGTTGTAACAGTTGGCGAACAACGAAGAATTGGTCGCGTACGCACGCGACACGAGTTTTTCATTTACAAAAAGAAATTGTAATACAAAAATAACGGTGACGGTTACCACTTATCTCTCCAACAATTTTTTTCATGATTTTTTATCTTTCTTCCTTAAATCGTTCACCAAACTCGTCATTTGACCACAGTATATACCATCTTCTCTCGACCATGATAATCAGTCTATTTCTCACTCTTGCATCAATATGAATAGCCCGCTGTAGCAATTTCTAGTAAAAAAATAATAAAAAGACGAGATGATACTGGTATAGTAAAGATACACCTGTGGAAGAGAATAAAGGATATTGTTGTATTTTAATTAACATTTAAAGACGATGACAAATCATGGCATTCGAAGAAACAATTCGATATTCAACATTATTTTTAAAAAAAATAGTTTAAATAACATAATATTTTAGTATTGGATAATTAAATTAAGACGAAGTCAGAGATTTTGTACACTAAGTCACCAACAAAGAAGATTATTGTTTTATCAAGTATATAATATACATGTTATATGAACACCCCTTAAAATTTTCAAGTGCATAAATTCAATTTTTATTATGTTATCGTAAAATATTTAATATCATATAAATTACCCATAAAAATGTAATAGATTATCGATTTTACTAAAATTTTAATTTTAAACAGATATAAAATAAATTGAGACTAAAGATTTTCATATTTTGTTGGAAATACGTTTAGTAATATTGTGAATATATGCTTCAATTAAATTTTCAAACCTTAATACTCAAAATTTTCAATTTTATTAAAACTTATTAGTGGTTATAATAATATTTATGTTCAATCACCAGTTTCAATCATCTTTTTTTTTTAATTACAAGGAGACGAAAAAGAATAGTCTAGGAAATCGTGAGGAAAATTTTTTGATGATCGCGGTGATACAAAAATACCACCGAAATGTTATAAAATACAGTCATACCTACAGTAATTTCAAATATTTTTATTCAAAAACGGTAATTGAAACTGCAGGTGATTGAACATACATATTATAACTACTCTTATTGATAAAATATTGAGAAATAATATAATATTTAAATTTTATATAAATTTCAAATAAAATTTTACCATATTTCTCGATTTTACTAAAAATTTCAACTTAATAATGCTATAAGAAAAAAAAGTTAATATTGGAACTTATAATTAATACAATATTTTGAAAGTAAATTAAACAATATGTAATTACGTTTTTATACAATTTTCAGACAGAGAAATTTTACTACATAGATATATTAAATACCCATGTGGATACGTTTATGCTCTAAGTTCAATATTTCTTGAGTTATCGTAATATATTGAAATCGATTTCGTCAAAATTTCAGTTTCCGTGAATATTGCCAAATTTTCGTTATTTTTTGGTAATTTTTCCTAATGAATAAGTTGAATTTAAGAAAAATGGAATAATGAACTAAATAAAATATAAATTAAACGTGATTCTCTGAAACTTATTTTATTTGTGGTAATGGGGACATTTTTTTTTTTTGGTCGGAAAAGTGTTTAGTTATTATATAAAGCAAACCGCACTTATCATTTTAAAACTAATATATTCTTTGCTTTGCTTAGAATTTAAAATAATATAAACTGCAATAATACACGGTCTAAAATATTCCTGAACAAACGACAAGTAATTTAATTTTAACATTACCTATGATAGTTATTGATCAACAATACAACGTAGTAACGTACCTAATAACACCTGCGCCTTCATACTACTTCTAAACGCAACTTAATATGCACAATTCCTAAAAATATGCCTAATTTAATACTTAATAGATACTTACTTATACTTATTATTATCGTATTATTTTTTTGTTTTTTCTTATTTTGCATGGAATAAAATATTATAATATAATGAAGACTATTATACTGAAATCAAATTTTACCGCTCCATAGTCAAGTTATATGCGAACCATCACAGAATTTTGTCGTAAATATATTTAAAAAAAAGTCATATTGCTAGATAATCAAAAGACAAAAAAAAAAAAAAAGAAAGAATTTTAAATACATATTTGGTAATATTTTCGAAAAAAGAACAATGTACATTACATTAATGTACGCATAGAGGCATTTCAAATAACGAAACGATATTATTTGATTACATAAGATAGAATACGCGTCGACAGTGTCGAACGCGATGTATACAAACAACGAACAGTATAGATTTACTTACACAGCCATATGCTTTGATGTCTGTCCACATGGTCAAAACCGCAATCGCTCTCATACCATGCTTTGTATGCCCATATAAAATATACCCGAGACACTTGTTTATCTTTATACCATTATTATCGTGAATGACGACCATAGGCGCAACTAGAGCCTAAATATTGGAGGTGCTAAAATTATGTAACAAAAACAAACCACCAAATGCTATTTCCCAATTATTTATGAATCACTATAACAATTCTAAAATTAAACATGTTTTATTATCCTAATAAGTAGACATTTACATTTTATATTTTTTCTAGATTTCATGCAGTACCTATTATCAATTTATTATATTCATAGATTACAATATTATAAGACATTTGAACAAAATAGTTTTAAATAAAACTTTAAAACTTAAAATTGACAGTATTTTAATGTAATTATTATAGTTAGACCTAAAGAAAACAAGGGGTGCTAAAGACCCTCTTGCGCCCTCCTAGTTGCGCCACTGATGACGACTGCGAATGGATTATACACAAGACATGCAAGAGTAATCCGGTGTAATGTGAAATGAAAATTACGAGTAATCAGAATGTAGGTAGGTACGTCTAAAAGTGAAAAAATCACAATCGGTTCGACGTTTTTCAACTTTATCGAGTGTGTTATACAGGTACTTTTACTATCTGAAAAATATAAATTGTAGACGTAAAAAAATAGTGCATAATATAATCGAAAAAAAATACGTGAGTACTGCGCGCGTTTTTCGAACCTATATCCACGTATGTAATAAAATATGAATACAAAATCGAACTTATAATATATCTTAAGGCCAAAAACGAACTATAAGGTATACTTCCGTGCTGCATTTTCATGGAATTTAAACAACTATCTAACCTATAATATAATAATACCGCGTTGTATGGGTAAATATAGGTTTACGTAAATATTTATATTTTTAAAATAAATAATCTAAGTATAAAATATATTCATACGTTGTAATTTTTTTATACGTTTTTTGTGTATTTCTGTGCACAGTTGCACACGTGTGCGTATCGTTTTACGACGAACGATTAAAATAATAATATAATTTTGTATATTAAATATTTACAGTTGTTTATATAAATCTATATGATAATAATTTGGAAATTAAACATCAAAATATTATAATATAGTATACGAAAATATAATATTTTTTTATATTATTAATATATAATAAATATAATAATGCGTAGTTTATCATTTATAAAATACCTACCCAATATCAAATATAATACGTCCGCGTATAATACTCGTGTTATCAAATCTATTCTTGTCTATTTCTATATAATAATATTATTATCATTTTTCTAACGAGATCAAATTGGTAAACGGAATAATAATATTTTTATTTAGATATACCATATATAGATACCCGTAATTTTCGTTACAATAATCGAGCCCAACTTCAATGATTATTATTAATATTATAATATTGTATTATGCCTTTACAAACAAGTAAAAAAAAAAATTTTTTTTAAATTACACAAAAATAATATTCTTATATGTAGCACTATATAATTATCATATTATTATATAGGTAGGTACTAAAAAAACAACGGACAATGTACAGCCGACAAGAAGTTTATCATATTATGTTATAAAAACGGTGTTTATCAAACAGAAACAATAATGTTATATTATTTAATAAATTGCGTACTGTCGTAAAACGTAATTATCTCGAAATCGTATAGTCATATAAATTATAATAATATAGAGTATTATACTATCCATTTGCACGAAATACATTCGTCATCGCTGCAGATAAACAGCCGCCCACGTAAGTTTTATTGTTACATAATATTGTGCATTTTGCATTTAAAATATCATACTTATCATTGTTCGTAAACAGAAAAAAATGATGATCAACGTGTCAATACGCAATATGTAATATAATATGAATTATGAATTATATCCGCGCATAATTATGTATTTATTATTTATACATTTTAGTACAACACTAATCGGCGATACGAGGCGTGCGCACAGGGGCAACGGATGCAGCAAATTCTGCTCCTGAATATTTTATTGGACTGCTAATTATTAAATTTTAATCATTGATAAATTATATTTAATATTTTCATACCTAAATATTAAATTAGATTTCTAAAAAAAAAATAATCTTAACAGGTTTAGCGCTAAAACATAATATTTATATTTGCTTAAAACGCCATGTGTTTATTATTCCATCGTTGTGATCTGACTTTAACGCCATGTAGGTTCTTTTGACCCTACAGTGATACCTAAAATATATAAATGTATATAAAAAAAGAATTATACATAAAAATAATAAAAAATCTAGAAAACTTAGTTAAATATAATAGGTAATAATTAAAATAAAAAAGAGTATAGGTTCCTTTTTGTAAAATTAGCAATTTGTATCGCTACGGCCACAGCCCACAGGTTATCATAAAAATGATATAAAGTGATATAATAATTAATCTAAATATTGAAAATTTTAAATATTATACACGTGCACAAAATTTCAAAATGTTGTTAATTATAATATTAAATTATCTAACATAAAAAACGTGGCTAAGTGAACCACTCGTTGTCTTTGTGTTACTAATGTAGGTAACCTTTAATAGTTTCACAAGGTAATTTTAAATTATGACGTCACACAAGACACAACTTCATAATTATTAAACCTATGTGAATATTTATTATAATACATTGTAATAAATTAAAATTACACAAGCGATAACACAAGCAATTTTAAAGTTAAAGTTAGAGAATGAAATTTCTTTTGGGTGTTTACATGGATACGATATAATATATTGTACATAATATATATTATATATGTGGTAAAATTTTGGAACCGTTACGTTAATTTTACTACAAAATATAGGACTTTGAATATTTCGTAAAATTTTCGTTTTTATTAACCTATATAATAATGTTTGATAAAAGTGGCAATTTTGGGTTTTAAGGTTTGGAAATTTTACTGAAGTATACCCACATATTACTTAACATGATATCAAAATATTTAAAAAACCCCAAATATAAATTTTTTTTAATAGCTGTTCAAACTAGTTAGACACACCCGCAATAATGCTTGTGTTCTTATACCACAATGCTCAACTAATTATTTAAAAAATAAGCCACCACCCAGGATGATGAAAATTGCCAATGAGGATCAGTCATTCTTCTTCTAAATTATTATATACAAATTTTTTCCCTCTTTCATTCTTCATTATGTTGTTTTCTATAACTATTCCTTTCTCTTATAATGTTATATAATATCTTTAAATTATTGTTATGTATACCTTTTCAAAACTATATGCCTCTGTATTCATTGGGTCCAGCCCGTTATTATTATTAAATAAAAATAATCACTGTATTTGTTTAAACATCTGGTGTAAATTTACCCGTCAAACGCATTACAATTGAATGTTAAAATATTAATTTCAATTAAATTACGAACAAATAACTAGGTAGTTATTTTTTACCGTTCATATTTTTTATACACAGAATTATTTATATTTCGATTTAAAGTTTTGAACCAACCATATAATAATACGTAATTAATTAATAAGTTCAAAATGTGTTATTAAAGAACGAGTTAAATACGATTAACAATAATTACAAGTATAAAAATATAATATTTTAAATATTTAAATATAATTTTTAAAAGAAATAATATCTACAAAATTAATTTTATTTATACGCGATCTTACAACTTAATATATTCATATTTTTTATCATTATAATTTTTTTTTCATTCATGATTAGACAATATTATAAATCATAACCATTAATAATTCATTATTAATAAATAATTCTTATTTTTTATAGACACATGACAAAGGTTAATTTTTTTTGCTCTTTTTTAACCTTATAACCTAATATTTCTATTTGCTCTATATGACATTAATTAATTAACTGAAAAAAATTAATTTGATTACCCTCTTATAAATGATCAAATAATTTAATGAATTTTCAGGAAATATTTTCTTATTTTTGCTATGTGGATATAATTTATATTATTTTAATTTAATATATTATTAAATAATAACTTCAATAGATAAATGTGTAAAATACAACGTGATTCAATTAAAAAAATAAAATCATGATAATTATTCTTAAACCTCCCGATATGAAACATCCTTCAAAATAATGCGTTGCCATAAATTATAATTAGCAATAAATTAAGGGAGTGATTGGTATAGTTTAATAAAATTAATTACTTATACCGCGTTCTTCATAGAAGTTGAGCGCCATTGTAAATAATGATTTAGTGATATCACTCTATAATAACTTGTAAAAGTAACTATTTATTATTTTAATGAGTTTAATAGTTATAGTCATAAATTTTAAAACCACTCGAAAATATAAAAACAATGTTCAATAAAATATGCACCATTGAATCCATATAAACACTTGTGATAATTGTTATAAAAAAATAATAATAATCTTATAAACTACCGATAATATTCTTAGAAATATTAGAATATTAGTATATAGTATATTATACTAAACAAGAATACATCTGACTGTTGTATAAATACAATTTTTTAATTTTTTTTAATTTAAAATTATAAAAAATCACATAAAATTTTAAGTTGATAGATGCAGATGGAAAAAATTAATAATATCTTAATTAAAATACGTTTATTTATTTATTCGTAAAGAATTCGAATTGAATACATAATAATTATAAGAAATACACATTTTATTCAATGTAATATAACGTCGAGTATATAATTTTAATTAAATTGTAATTTTTGGATAGAATATATTATTATAAAAATATATAATAATATATAATATTGTATAGGTATCAACTGTTTTGTGGTTCCTACCACGTGTCATATGATATCACAAATACAAACTCGAACTATTGGTAACCCAATAATGTAATAAATTATTATTATTATTATTAGTTTATTACTAATAATATAATCAACCAAGAACCAACCATACAAAAGAAAAAAAATAGTAATTTACTTTGTTAAAAGATTAAATTTGAATTTATTACAATGTATTATAATAAATATTCACATAGGTTTAATAATTATGAAGTTGTGTCTTGTGTGACGTCATAATTTAAAATTACCTTGTGAAACTATTAAAGGTTACCTACATTAGTAACACAAAGACATCGAGTGGTTCACTTAGCCACGTTTTTTATATTAGATAATTTAATATTATAATTAACAACATTTTGAAATTTTGTGCACGTGTATAATATTTAAAATTTTCAATATTTAGATTAATTATTATATCACTTTATATCATTTTTATGATAACCTGTGGGCTGTGGCCGTAGCGATACAAATTGCTAATTTTACAAAAAGGAACCTATACTCTTTTTTATTTTAATTATTACCTATTATATTTAACTAAGTTTTCTAGATTTTTTATTATTTTTATGTATAATTCTTTTTTTATATACATTTATATATTTTTTCGTGGATCAAAATTTATATGTCAATGAAATATGATCTCACAATTGTTTTATTTTATAATAAGTTATATTAAAAAAATAATTACTTAATTAAACTGTACCTAAATGGGTATATTATATTACATTTTCAAATATTTAAAATATATAAGTACCTACTTATTAAAAAAAAAAATCGACATTATTACTAAATTACTCTGCATAAAACTTGTTTCAAAAATGTTTAAATATTAAATATCATTATCATATTGTATTACGCATACCATGCAACATGCTTAACATTATAATGTAACGACGAATATTAACACATATATCAGTATATCACTTCCTGCTGCCAAACCTTGGAATTGTTTAGTTATAATATTGTTGAATGACAATAACATTTAACAATAGAATGCAAACAACTGCGAAAATTATTTTGTTTATAAAAAAAAAAAACTTTCTCCTAAGTATACGTATAACTCAATAACTCGGACATCGTGTACCTACTCGTACACCTACTTTTAAGTTTCACGTTTTTACTGTAGTTATTGTTATTAATAAATCTAAATGATGATTTTTCGATTTTCCAAAACACTCATAAAACGATAGATAAACATATCCAATTCCTTTGTAATATCATTAAAAACTTAAATGGTTTACATTGGTATATACTTTAGTAAGTATACCAATGATCCTTGATTCATTTTATGTACCTAAATAAATAATATTACAGAATTTTCACAGCTATAATTACTAATTAATTAGACATTACTTACTGTTAAACCTGCAGTTAATCTCAACTGTAGCGAAAGTATAGTCGTTATTACTCGTGTTTCCCTATAGCATAATTATTATAATCATATTACGTTTGCTAAGCTTCGTTAACTTAACTTACTAACCGTCAGAACGATTAGATTTTTCGATTTTATTTTTATTATGTATATATTATCACTTATCAGTAATAAAACTATAGGACGAATTTGTCAAATTTAAAACGGAATTATATTAATAAATTAGGTATTCTTTTAAAAGAAAATAATTTTAATTATGATACAATATTATTGCCTATCTACAACTGTACAAGTGTACAACTTACTTAAAAATTTTCGAGTTTCAGGTTTTCAATAACGCAATGACCAAATATACCTAATATTATTGAGAAATTTATTATTTATGATGATATTAATAATGAATGTGAATGCAAATATGCAATGTTACATATACTGCTCGTTTCAAACTATATTTTGTCCGACGAAACGTCTACATTTTTATAAAGTCTACACTCTTCAATGTGAATTATTATAGACCACCCATCGGCCGTATTATTACTATCGTGCACTTGTTAATTCTTTGTACGTCTCAATTATTAAAACCGCAATAAAACCAGAATTAACCCGAAACGGAACACCATTAAAAACCCTTAAAAATCAAACACCTCATACCCTTAGTGCAAATTTACCCAAGTAAAAAATTCTAATAACAAAAAACTCGAATTTATTTTCAAATTAAAAAATATTTTATTATATTACTCGTATATTGTATATATTTTATGGGATAATACCTACCATATTATCATAATATTTAGATAAATAGATAATAGTTATTTTAGATTCTGAGCGAAGCGAAGAATGTATTGGATTTACAATGATGTGTCTTTTTTTTTATTTTTTATGTATGAAAACACTTTTATTACCAGAAATAATACTCTGATTTTCATAAATAGCATATGTTTCCGATTGGAAAGTGGATGTTGTAGGTACTTTATTTAGGTCATTTTTCGAATTTCTCAAAATTGACCCTAAGCGATAGAAAAAACTGCATTTTTCACGAAAACTGAAATTTCAAAGAAATCAATTTTAATATTTCACGATAACTCGGACAATTTTCAAATTAGAGACTTAAAATTTTTATTCGATGTTCATATAGGTATTATATATACGTGGTAAGATTTTGGAACTGTTACGTTAATTTTTCTACAAAATATGGGATTTTGAATATTTCGTAAAATTCTCATTTTATGTATTAAAAATATTTAAATAATAAAATTAAAAACATTTTATATTTGTTGTTAATTAACAGACGTTAATTTTATTCCTTTAGTGACATTAATATAATATTATAATATAGACCCCGAAACAGCCAAATAACATCTCTTTCTACTTTGTGAATTCATTACATTTGTATCTTTTATTTACATTTAATTATGTTTAATTGATATGAGTATGTCACGGTTTAAAATTAATAATTTTCCACGTATAATTTACGTTATTACCTACGTATTATTTTTATATAAAATAAAATATCTATAATTTTATGCATTCGAATATAACTACCTATAAAAAAAATAACAATACCAAACAATAAACTTTCATTCAAATGAATTATGGTATAGAGTGCATCAAAACATTGTGCATCTAAGCATAACTAAATAAATTATATTAATAATTGTTTTTATAATATTTTTATAATTCTTTTCATTAGTCATTAGTTCATCATTATTCATTACTCATATCACTTCTTATATTTTATGAGAGAGATTCCATTATTTAATCAATTATAATTTTATATTCAATCATTTTAATCTATACTGTTTTTTTTTCATTTAAATAAACAAATACAATTATATATAATGATGAATGGTGATGTGTCCTAAAACATAGATAAGTCTAATAAATTGTATTTTAAATTTTTAATATAATTTAATTTATAAATAATTACAATATTACAATTGATATTTATTTAAAAGCTAAATTTTTCACATAATACCTATATTATAAATATGTAGTATATTTTATTTCATAAAAGTTAAATAATATACTTACTTAAAAATTGCACTTAACCAGAACTGAATTTCTTTACAATGGTTATTACAAAATTATTGTACAATTCAATACAATGGTTATTGTGAATTAAAATTTATAATATCTTTATTAATTATTACGTATGTTTCTATTTTTTCTTTTTTTCAATATTCTGTAGGTAACATTTTTTAAGTTTGAAAATAATATTTAGAACTTAAAATTTAATTCCTTTCAATATGCTAGACTATACACAATCAATTTCTTCTATCGCACATAATTTGAGTCCTTAAAAATGTTATTTAAATAAAACCACTATTCACAAATAAAATAGATAGGTAATAAATATACAATCTATGTAGCTACCTATCCAATTAAATTAGAGATAATAGGTATACAAATTAATAGATTATTCTTTATTCACCATTGTGGATGAGCAAGTCCATTAATAATTACATTGTATTATTACTTAATAGTTACCTATATTATAATATACTTTAGTTTAGAGTTTAGATATACCTACTTAAGTTAGAACCTTAAAAACTAATTGAATTTTTTCTGCTAGAAATTTTGTGAGGAAATACATATAGGCTTAATTGTTTTCTGAGTGCATCAATCAATTACAAACATATTATGAACTATGTGGTTAAAACTCAGATTAGATAAAAATGTGTAGTTAAATGAAAATTAAATAAAATTCAATTATTATAACTTCGTTTTTTTCTTTTTAAACAGTTGATTTTTTTTATTCGATTGTTCTAAATGATTAAAACTAATTGAACATTATTTTATCTAGCTGTTTTAATCTTGTTTAAAATACAAGTTTAAACAAAATGTTTTAAACAAAACAACTCTAATTCTATTCCATTGTATTCAAATATTAATTTCATGTAAAAAAAAAAAAAATTAAATGTTAATCTATTATTTTTGTAATGCAATATTGTTATCGTCCTTTAAAAGATAAATTATTAGATTTTAGTCAATCACAATAATATCTAAAATTACAATTAAAAAATTGTTTATTTTGATAACGATGTCACCATAAGGCCACACTGACAATATCATTTATTTAATTGTAAAGTATGATATTTATTATTTATATAAAAGGACTCCAGCCAATAAACCAATATTAATACCTACTATATAACCCACACAAGGTCTTTAATAAAAAAAAATACATTATTAATATTATTCGAATTGATCTTGTACAATAAATATAAATAATATTAATTACATTTTTAATTCATTTATGTAAATTAATTATTGTTATTCAAATTATAATTAAGTTATTTATTATTAATTGTATTATATACCGTCAGTCTAAAATCCTATATAGTTATCTCTCTCTCATCTAATAGCAAATAAGTAAATAGCTTTGAATTTTTTATCCATTTATTTAAATAACGATTAATTCAGACAATATATAAATATTTTAATATTGAATCCTCTAAATACGTGAAATTATCGATCCACTGATGTATAATATAATTTAAAAATGAAAAATGTTTAAATTGGTAAACATAAATAAATAATAACTATTCTAAACTATTTATGATTTGTAACATAATATGTTAATGTAACTTGTGTTAGTTAATCAAAATTTAATTAATCAAATTTGGTATGATAGATATATGAAAAGTAGGTGTATTTACAAGGTAATACATTACATTAAGTAATACGATTAATAATGAAATCAAAAAATATTATCAAATAATCAATAATTTTGCAGTCATTGCAGTTGTAGTATGTATATCGTATTTTTTTTTTTTTAAAAAAAACACTGGAAAAATAAATAAACACAATGTACATTTATAAATATCTGTTTTATTATTATTAAAACTACTTGGTAAAATTTCAACAAAAAATACGTGTGTCGTGTATACATTCACGATTTTTATAACAATATAAGATTAAAATGATAGAAAAAATTAATATAATTTTTATAAAAATCACTCTTGTTAACGCATATTTATTGCGCTTAAAAATATATAAATATGTAATAAATTGTAAAGGTGGACCACATGTTAGTATTAATAATTAATTATTAAAAAATAATTATTTAAAAAAAAAAAAAAAAAAAAAAATTGGAATTGCAAATAGAAATAAGAATAATAATAATTATATTATTATTATACATTGTTTATTATGCAACGTCCGTCGGTTATTATAATATGTGCACTTATAAAACATAATTTTAGTACTTGACGAATAAATAAATATAATGTCATTCAATACACAATAACGTATACTAAAATATATTTTGTGTAATATCGACAAAATTCGATGTCTATTTATTTTTTATTTTTTATTTTGTTTTTTTAATAATGGCTCTTTTTTTTTTTACTACAAAACAGCTTACGGCGACAGTGGACGACTGTCACGGTAGACCGTCGAGTGGAATATTAATAATTCGGCGGAAGCGACGTTTGGCGGCTTATGGGACAACACTCACATAGCGCCGCACTCTCTAAGCACCCTGTTGCCCAACGGTAGCACTGGTCTGTAATTGTTGACCAGCTGAGGACCGCCGTGAGGATCCGAGCAACATTCTTCTGGCGTCTTCATTCGCATACCCCGGAACGCGTTCAGCTAGAAAAAAAAAATTGCACGACGCGTTAATATTTCGCAATTTATTATAATATATTCGAACATAACATGGGGTTAGGCAACCTACACATAATTCAGTACGCATATTATCCTGTATTGTAATATTATGTTTGATGATGATAAAACAGTTTGAAATTGAGTTAGTTTCGAATAAAAACACAATAATTATTGTAAACGCTAAACGGGATAAAGGACGATTATGTACGTTTTAGAAACTCAACTTGACCTATATGCATATTACCACGATTCTTAAAAGTGAGTAGCAAAAAAAAAAAAATGTTAGGTAATCATTAAATGAAAAGAGAGGAGGATATCTTGTTGTTTGATTGACTATACCTACCATTACCAGGCGTGTACCTATAGACAATGGATAATTCGCGATGGGCGCGATCCATCGTGGTGAAACATCTCGCATAAATAATTAATTAACGAATTAACAAGTGAATTTTAAACACAAATATTTTCCGTTCGTGTACGCTATAATCTAACATCTTGAACAACTTTTTATTAGGTTCGAACCATTGTTTTTATTTCTTTTTTTAATCA
Organism: Tetraneura akinire; assembly: GCA_021307375.1. NCBI lineage: Eukaryota > Metazoa > Arthropoda > Insecta > Hemiptera > Aphididae > Tetraneura > Tetraneura akinire. The sequence continues at coordinate 27,539,398 of JAIUCT010000001.1, read as the reverse complement.
ACTATGATATAATTTATTAACTGATTTTAATTCAATATCTGCAGTAAATTTAACTAATATAATATATTAATTTACTTTATATTATGAATCCTTATTCATTTATTTCCAATTATCATTAGATTAATGATAATTAATTATTCGATTTTATATACACACGAGCATACTCGTATTATTCGATTATAATAACTAGGTATGCAATTAAATAATTCGATTATAATTTTTTGGTGATAATACGAGTAGTTTAAAATATTATTTAAAAATTAAAAATAAAAGTTTCAAAATATATTATTATATGTTTGGATTACTCTTGTGTTCTAATTCTATTAATTGCATTAGTAATTATTTTCTTTTGAACAAACGTAATTCGTATAAATGTGAACATTAAAAAATACAATTTACAATAATTATAATACGAATTAAACAATTAAAAATTATGAAGCCCGAGAAGGCATTTAATTTTATTGTACGGTTTATTATTTAAACACTATGTTTTGTGTGTTTTTTTTTTTAACAATGATCGTATTTTTTTCTTTGGCGAATATTATAATTTCGTTTTCAAATTAATATTAACACAGAGTATAAATGTGTTAACAAATTTCTCTGAAATAGAACAAATTAAACCTATAATTTTTTTTTTTTTTTAACTTTTACTGTTTAAAAATCGATCTATTTAACATTCTTAAAAGACGCTTAAAGTTACACGTATTAAAAATTAAAATTAAATTTATATTACATTTTTTAATTTTCACAGTTACTCGTACAATATCTGTCTATAAATCTTTTTATATTCATATCGAACATTAATTTTAATTATAGTTAACAAATTTAATATCAGTGAAATATAAAATGAACAGATAATATCAATATATCATGATACAAAAATTTATAAATAATAAATAAAGTTTAACATAAAATTATTATAAATTTAATATACCATACAAACTATGTATTATTTATTTATGTAACATATTTTATACTTATAAATGCTATGCCGCCATTTCTAATATTTTTAACACTTTAATTATTATAAGTTTAATATTATTACACGAATAAAAATAAAGATAAGTGGACGAGTGCAAATAAATACATTAAATTAATTTAGCGGAACTATATAAGATGTAAAGTGATGATTACGTCATTATATTATAATGTTATTGAAAGTCAAACATAATTATTATAGAATTATAATAAAGATATTATAATTTATAATGATAACGATATCATAATAAATATATTAAATTATAATCACTATAATTCTATATTCAATATTTACGTATAATTATGTTTTTAACAACAAGTGTCTAAACGTTCAACTCTTTAAACAATTTAATTTAAATTATTTTAAAAGACTATAACAAAAAAAACTTGATTTAAAATATTTAAATAAAAATGTATTTAAATTTAACATGTAACTACAACATAATAAAAAAAAGCAAGGTTAGGTATAATTTTAATTAGAATTTGATTGCAAAGATAAACCATTGCATTCGAAAAAACGATTCCGAGCGAAGATCAGTCAGATAACCCATCAGATAATGTATGTATTGATTAATATATTGTCGTTTTTTCTATCGTATACGGTCAATTTAAAGAAATTCAAAAAATGACCTAAATAAAGTATCAACAACATCCACTTTCCAACCTGAAACACATCCTATTCATGAAAATTGGAGCATTATTTCGGGTAGTAAAAGTGTTTTCAGACATATAAAAAAAAATTGAGTCTTGGTATTTTTCTAATATTTTGATATCATGTTAAGTAATATGTCAGTATATTTCAGTAAAATTTTCAAACCGTAATGCCTAAAATTGCCAATTTTATCAAACATTATATAAATAAAAACGAGAATTTCACGAAAAATTCAAAGTCTAATATTTTGTAAAAAAATTAACGTAACGGTTCCAAAATTTTACCTCATATATAGTACCTATGTAAAGACCCAACAAAATTGTTAAGTCTCTAACTTCAAAATTGCTCGAGTTATTGTGAAATATTGCAATTGAATTCGTCGAAATTTCAGTTTTCGTGAAAAATGCCGTTTTTTCGTCGTTTTTTCTACCGCTTAGGATCAATTTTGAGAAATTCTAAAAATGACCTAAATAAAGTACCAACTACATCCACTTTTAAACTGGAAACATATGCTATTCGTGAAAATCGGAGCATTATTTCGAGTAGTAAAAGTGGTCTTCAGAAAAATAAAAAAAAAAATCACACATCATTGTAAAACTAATACATTCTTCGCTTCGCTCAGAATTACTCTCGTATATGATTACCTATATAAATATAAATTTTATTATTATAAAATTTATTTATAATTACAAATTAAAAATTAAAAAAAAATTCATCATATTTTATTTAAATTCTAATTAATATTGCGTATTTAAGTATTGAAAAAATAAATATTTTATTTAATGAATTACAATCAAATTAATTTTGAATTTGATATTACCTAACGGTTATAATTATATTTCAATATTTACATATAAGAACATTTATTTATAATATAAATGTTATACATAAAATACAAATGAAGAAACACATTTATCAAATTTAAAAACAAAATTCAATTATCTATTACAATTTTTTTGGAATGTCAAATATAAATTTTAAAGAATTATGTAGTACCTATATTAAAATACAATTTTAAAGTTACCATTATATCCATCAATAATTTATTATAAATATAATCAAATAATAACATTATAATATTACATTAATCAGTATTCGTTTTTAATTTTGTTGATAATTAAAGAGATAATAAAATTAATTTCCATTATATGATATTATAATTATAATCATAAAATTAATTAATAATGTAATTTGAAAAATATATACTTATATATTTATCAACTAATGGATCATCGTAATGATAACTGCAAGTATTAATAACATTAACATTTTATATTAAGAAAGAAGTAATAACTATTAAAACCATTAGGTATGATAAGTTTTTAATTAACATAATACGTATATGATATGATATTTTTATAAATTATATTATATTTAAAAAAATACACTGAACACTGAACATATTATAAAATTGCAAAAAACGTTTATTTTAAATAGTAATGTTATATTTCACATAATTTTTACAATTTGCAATTTACTTATTAAATTTTTATTTGTATAAATCAACTTCATAATATACGTAAGTTCAAATGTTAGAATATGGAAAAATAATGGAGGGTAAACCTAACCTTCGTTTTTTCACGGGCTTATATTTAATTTAAATCATTAATTACATTTTATTATAATATACATATATATATATATATATATATATATATATATATATAATATTATATTTAGATATTGCATAAATAACAAATTACTTTTCGTAATTAACTAATTAGCTAATTAATACACCTATATATGCATTATGTCAATATACTCAATACCACTCGGTATGAAGCTTAATATTATATTTATCTTAATGTTCTTTCGATTCGTATACGTCAACTATTTTACATAGCAGTAATAGTTAATCATTTCGGCTCAAATATATTACGCATAAAACACAATATTGTGTCGCGAAATAAATAAATAATAAATAAAATTACTATACAATTAATAAGTAATTATTACATCATTTCCATTAGGTATTACGTATTATAATAATTTTATCATTATCGTATATCAAATAAGTAAAGTTTATAATATTAAGGTACGTATTAAAATATTACGTTCTCAGTATATATGCACTTACTTGTTTCTCGGAGACTTCAATGGGATTCTTAAACATGATCCATGTGACGCATTCTGAACATGGTGGAGTAGTCAACGAACCGTGATACGTCCAGTAAGTTACGTCCTCTGAAAGTGAAGTATGCAAACAATATTATGCAAAAGCATAAATGGCATAATGTTCATGTATGTGTATGGGTGAACCTGGGTGAATACCGTTGGTGAGTAAAATTGGTTTTGTTTTCAAACTACAATTACCGTTATCATGAAATGCCTGCACTCTTATAGACTATTATAGCATATAACATTATTGTGTGTATATACGAGTAGTTTATACCAATATATAAATATATGTATAATGTATATATAATAATATAATTATATATTGCATTGTTATTATTTTGTTTGTGTTAAAGGAATAATGATTATTTACCAGGCAATAAGTGTTTCGGATCGATGGAATTGGTGATTTCGACTGTCTGGTTGCGTAGAGCTACCTGCGGAATCAACTTAACGATTTTCTCAAGCTCTTCGTGCGATTTAGTGCCGGCCTAAAAAAAAAATATTCAGCACATCCGAACTATAATATTTACTATTATATTCATGTTACATAAACATATTGTCAGGTTAATATTAACGACATATAATAATTTAACAATGTTGATAATATTCCTAAACTATATACAAGATGGATGTATCGTCCCAGAACCGATAATACTCATATTGTATCTGTGACAGACAAGACATACTGTGAGGTACTCACGCGGAGTCATAAACAGACCCATCCATACATGAAGTTTTCACGGTATTCTATTTGGAGGACCCGATAAAAATTTCTAAACTCCCCGACTTGGACCGATCTACAAATAGATTGGTACAAGTGTTTTAGAGATTAATCGACAGACTAATCCCACCTTTGGATATTGAAGTTGGTCCGTTTCAATGTTTCTAATCAATGCTAATAAAATTAAAAAAAAAAAACAATAACAAATATCTGAAATTCTAAACACTACACCGTATTATTTATTTACAATTTGTTAGATCAGCCCCAGACTCGGCACCATAACTAAATGATAATACACGAATTTAAAATCATTATCTATAAGTATAAATGAAATATTATTACGTTTTCAATATAGAGCCGAGAGTGGACTAGACCTAAATACATCTTGTAACAGTCACGTCTTTAAACCATGCACAAATTCTCATTAATATATAATACCTACCACATTGTGTGAATATTATTAATAAATACCTGTAAAAACACTCCAAGTACTGCCAAACCATCTGGATGTGCAATGGCTTCAGAAAACGAATTGTACTTATCGCAGTTCCAATGAACGAAGTGTAACTGTAACACATCCCAAATAAATAAATTAGATGATGTAATATGATTATGTATTATTGTATTATACGAGTACACTGTATAGTAATTAATTATAAATGGCCATTGACATAGTTTAGTAGTAAGTACCTACATAATAACGACACTTTATCTATTACATTATCATGTATATAAGTACAAATTTATTAAATTTAATCTCTCGTTGCGCAAATTTAAATGAAGACCCCCTGTAGTAGATCTGTATAGGGAAAAAATATTCTAATAGCTCGCAAATGACTAGTGAAATACACATACACCATATACAACAATGGTTTCGCTGTAACAAGTGTGAAACAATAAAACATGAAAGAGAAATACGCAGAGGCTCATAACGGGGAATCTATCGAGTAAGCAAGGAAAAAAAATTTCATCTATCCTCGTTCATGGTCATCTAAACATAGTATATTATTACGCCCAATATTCAAACAACATTGGTGTACCTATTTTAATAATACTTGTAGACTTGTAGTAATTAAGCCATAATAAAATAAATAGAAACGACATTAGACAATATTTTTTTGTGATTTGTCTAATATAAGTAATTCAAGTGATATCGTAATACAAATGAGACAAAATATATCTATTAATTAATTAAATTATTATAACTCATAAATCAATTATAGGTAATAAATAATTAGACTATAACCAGATTGATGAAATTTCAATTTTCCGCCTTAACCATCACATTATTATGCATTTATGACGCATGTCATATCTTTTCGTATATTATCTATGACTATATTTATACGCTATGTACTCGTAATAATTTAAAATATTAATAAATTAATGGGGGAAAAAAACTAATTTATAAAATCTATTTACCTCGCCGGCATAAGGCATTCCATCAACAGTGTGTTCTGATCCTTTGGAGCTCGTGCATCCCCAGTGACAATGAAACTGTTCTAATTTATACTTGTGTCCTAACGGACCACCAGAAAGTTCTAAAAATAATAATAATGATACTTCTTAATGAAAAAATTCCATGCAATAACCCTGAAATGACTCCAAAATAATTTTATAAAATTATCTCAAATATAATGTTAACTTTTAAAACCCTTTAATAAAATTCATAAATTCAACTCTTTAAATATTTATATAAAAATTATACCATGTATATCAAAATACCACCTATAACTAACATTATATATCATAAATTTATATAACATATAAGTATTAAATTGTCTAATCAACAAACAAAATGAAATTATATTAGTCATTAATTCATTATATAATTATATAGTATTAAAACCTTTATACTCGTACATATTAACCTAACCCTAATTTATTATATCATTATTATTATAGTATATAAGTAGACTATTATTGTACAACAAAAACTACACTGCATTTAACTTATTGTTAAACGTGAATTGCTAATAAGTTCTATACAAAATATTAAATTACATATATTTTATGTATACATACGAGTACATTACAAATATGTCCCTACCTAAACATTCTTTTTTAGAAACAAAATACATGATTATTAAAAAATAATACAAATTTACCAGATCCTTCACCACCAGTAGCATCTACTTTCCAACCGAATCCGGTGTTGACAATTTTTGTGCACATTTCTGGACAGTAGTTCCAATACAAAGGTTTACATTTCAATGTCGTATCGTTGGTTGATTTTGATGTTTCGATGTTTACTGGCGATTGCAAAGAACCGGCTGCCTGTGGAAATAACTTTGGCCACACTGATGGTCCTGTAACAATAAATTAATCCTTATTTAATAGAAATACTATTTAAATAGTAATGGTCTATTAGTGATATATAGAAATATTACTATATTTAATATTTACATTAATACTTATAAATAATTAAATATTATATTATAGAAATTATCATCATAAGTCCTTACTAATTAAACATAATTTAAAAGTTAAAACTTCAATTTCACAGATTATTCACATTACAATAATATTTCAAATAGTATAATATTATTAAACATTATAATGAAGTACGATGCGTACAATTGCTGTTTTACATAATAATATAATACCACTAATTTCTAGTCTCGTGGGCGCATTTACAACTATTCCTACCCAATACTTTTAATTGGCTTGCAAAATATGTTTTATATTATCAATTATACTTCATTCTACAGTCTACACTAAAAGTATAATGTCTATACATTATATAAAAACATTAAAAACAACCAGTTAATGGTTTTTACTACAAGTCAGACTGGTTTAGTACAATAAAATAATAATAAATTGATGTGACCAAACAACCAAAAAAGAAAAAAAAAATCATTTACATCATTTAAATATAGATGGTTGATTAAAAAATTTGTTTTTAAATTACTTTCGTATAAATTTAATCACACGTGTGTTTTATTTTCAAATGTTTTTATTTAAGTTTATAACAAATACTCGTTGCTTTTCCTGTAGAATCGTAAGAATCAAAGATATATAATATACTTTGATGTGTTATCTTAGAAAATGTTCAACTTAATTTGTATAAAAAAAATTTTAACGTACCTACAACCAAATTACATACTTATAATATAAAATATTATATTCTATTATTATATTATAGAAAATATCTCAATTTGTAAACATTGTAATTAAACAAAAAAAACTTTTATATTAAACGTAAATAATATAAGATTTATTACAAATTACAATACCTAAATAATTATTATATCATCTTATTACAAGAAAACATTTATTTTCTAAACTATATCATAAATTATAATTCTTTTCTAGAAATCATAAAATATATTTACGTAATATAAAAATAAATTATACCTAGGTACCTGTATTAGATATATTTTTTTAAAACATTTAGAATTCAGTATATTTACTTTTATAAAATAATTAAAATAGCTATTAGGCAAAAATTAAAAATAATTGCAACAATATAATATAAATATAAATATAATAAAACAAATTATACCTAATTGAAAATATTTAAAATCATAATTTATTAATTTATTTAAATGTACCAATAAAAATAATAATTATAATTAAACAAAACTAATATCGTTAATTTGAATAGAATATTATATAATTCATTATTATTATTATATACAATTTACAAATATATTGTGAACAATAAAATATGTGTACTGGCCAAAAAACATTTTGATAGTTACTTAATTATTGACGTTATTAATTAATTATTCATTTAAAATTATGTTTCCATATGACAATAATTATTCATATAACAACCTTGAGACTTAATCGCTTCAATATAATACTTTAAAACAATACAACTTCAAATCCACATTAATAATATAACAAACGAAATATTATAAGAAGTAAATAACCGAAATAATTTTTCAAAAAAAAAAAAACAAAAAAAAACTACTGTAAAGTAAGACGTGTCAAACAATCATTATATTATTATACTATTTATAAATAAAAAATATTAATAATAATATCTAATATCTAATTTAAAATATTGCAAATATTATAATTTTGAAAAATAATTACCTTACTAATGGTTAAGTTATATTATTATAATAAGTGAAACCGAGGTGAAAACAATTAAAAAAAAAAAATACGACGATTGTACATTTTGCCAATTACAAATTTGTTTTTGATTGGCGTTTACACATAAGCACATAACAAAATAGCGTATAGTCTTAGTATAAAATATTAAGTAAAACTGGTTTTTCTTCAAAAATATAATATATAGGGTGATTTAAATATTGTATTAAAAAATAGTATAGTAATAACATATATAAAACTTATATAATATAATACGTATATGCAAAGAAATTTTGATCACATTGTATAGCAGATATTAGCTATAGATGTACGTACCGCACGTATACCTACAGCACACAATGTATTATTATAATTTTTTTTTCTTATAAGATTGTTTTTTTCCGATTCGCAGAAGCAAAAAAAAAAAAAAAATAGGAAAAAATAGCATGTATAATGATTAATACCACGTATATTTGATATATTATATTTATGTTTTTATAATATACGTATTATTTATTTTGTTTTTTAACCGGTTACAATAATACATAAAATAGAGGGGAAACACACATTCTAAAGCGTATTGTTGCCTATATGGCCTCGCGCGAATTATTTGGCTTTCACACGCCGACTCATCAGGCCCGAGGTACTTAAATTGCGATAAAAAAAAAACCTGACCACAACAATATTATATGACGTTATGTATATAGTACGAGGCGTAGAAGATAAATTACACACAAATCTATCAACAAAAAAATAGTAGGTTGTAGGTACTACGAGTATATTATAATTTTTTTTTATATTCATTTTTAAAAAAGTTAAAACTAATTTAGAATTAGTTAAAAAGGAGTTGTACTAGAAAGTTATTATTTGTTTTTTATTGGAGACGATGCTATCAAACTGAGCCTACTCACATACGTAAATTCTTTCTTCAAAAAATATTGAAAATTTGTATACTTACATATATATATATACTTATATAATATTATTTATTAACAGTAGGTACATTATGTTATGTTATAAAAAATTCTTACAAAATTTAAAATCTTAAAATCTATAACACAATTACACAGTTGATCAATTAATTTCATACATAAAGTAAAAAAATTTAATTAATTCAATTATATTCGATAAACTTGCAGACATAGATTCATTCATTTTCTGTTATTTAAATTAATATAATATGTAAGGCACTTTTCTCTTTCTCTTTCTCTCTCTTTAGTTTCAATCCGAAGATTGGTGTGCAGCTAATTTTCAATCTTCTCTACTATCCGTTTTCCTTTTCATTTGCACATATGAATCACATCCCTTATTAACTGTTACAAACATACTTTAATCTTGGCCTTCCTCTATGATTTTTTTCTTCCACACTTCCTTCTATAATTAGTCTTAGAAATCCTTTATGCCTGATTATATGTCCTATCCATTCATTCCGTCTTTTCACTATACTTTTCCATATTAGTAGCCTTCCTTCCGATATTCTTTCAAAAAATTCCTTATTAATTATCTTCTCCATCCATCTTATTTTTAACATCGTCCTATAGCCCCACATTTCAAACATTTTCACTCTTCTTTATTCTTTCACTGATATTGTCCAGGTCTCACACCTATATAAAGCTATACTCCATACTTATACATAGGTACTTCTATCAACCATAATACATTATTATTGATATATTTTTAATTTTTATCATTCAACATGTTTTTGCAAGCTATGTTTTTAGCTGAGAATACAATTATATGATGGAATTTTAAAACTATAAGGTATCTACTTATGTTTACAATACAGTAAGCAGAAAATATAGGTTTCTATAAATATGACTATATTTATTTTCGACTAAAAACTATATAATCTAATCATATTTTAACTAACGAATGAAATTTAGTTTCGTTAATTATTAATTTTTAATCCAAATCACTAGGTAATGAATCATTAAAACTCAACTAATTTGAATAGAATTTTATGTAGGTATACCATAAAGATCTACAGAACCGAAATTTAAAAGACCCGTTTTTAAATGCTGAAGAAACCATAAAAAACCATAAAGAAACCTTCAATTACATATAATAGAAAAACAATTATTTTACCATTAGTCTTTTATAAATGTTCAGAAAATTGTAAAGATTTTTACTTGGTCTGTTAAATAATTTTTTAAACATTTCTTTTTGAACCGGATCTAAAACCAAAACCTGAAAACCATAATAATCTAGTTTCCAATTTCTATAATACTCTACAAATTCACTGTAACGAAATTTTTACAATAACCCAAATTTTGAAAAGACAATTGCATTGATTTTGAGTATAATAATTACTTAACTAAACATACGTACATATAGGTACTTATAGTCTTATACCCACGTTTTTCTTATATCTACTATTTTTTATTATCAATGGTTTCACGTTTCGAATTGTGCAGAAATACCAAAACTACATTCGAATTTATTCATATTTATTAAATAGGTAGGTACACTTTGTACACCAAAGTTTTTTTTCTTAGGCATAAAAGTTAATCGGACAATAACATAAGGTATAATGCGGATATAACAATATAAAACTATTATATGGGTCGATGACCAATTAATACTATTCCAATCACGATCTAAACACGTAACGTATCAGATGTAACACACGGTTAAAGAAAACGTGTTTGGAAAACCCGTAATTTTTACATTTATAAATTTAAATACATACTTAAATGGAATTTAGATTTTTTTGTGGAAAATATTGTTTAAGTCTAAATTATTTCGCAAAAGCGTAATCATCAAAAAATGTCAAATAAAATATTTTTATATTGATTAAAAGTTAAAACCATGACGTTAAGTTTTTCTCGATTAATGTACCAATATTAGAAACATAAATTTAAATAACTACGTAAAGATATTGATAATGTTGATATAATATTATACATTTAATAATCTAAATCTAAACAACCGATTATACCGCATCAAAAATTTATTATATATTATAAGCCAAGTACCGATAAAAAACAAGTTTTATGTATTGTATACAATATAGTGTCCTAAATTTGTGAGCTTAATATAAATTATTGAAAATTACGTAGTAACGAGTTGAACATTCTAGATAATAATCTTTAACCAACATTCGTCACTTGTATTTGTAACCACGGCAATGAAACGATATAAACAATTTCTAATCATATTTTGATGATGAATGATAAACGGATAACTTTTTCATTAATAATATTCAATTGGCGATTAACGATTTTATGTGCAACAACGAACTATTTATATATACTATAATCTGTCTCTTTACTCTACTATAGGAACTACTATACTTACTATTTATAAATATTTACTACTTTAAAATCATATTTAAAAACATCAAATTATATAGAAACAAAAATATCAGTGTACTCTCTTTGAATGTGTTTAACAATAGCATCACTTTAAATATATATATATATATATATATATATATATATATACGGACAAATTTATTTATTTGCCATAAATCATAATAGGTACCTACACAATAAATATTTATATAGTTTCTTCATTTATCAAAAACATTTTGCAATAATATGATAATTTAAATTATAAATATTCAAAATATAATCAAAACAAAGATAAATTCTTGTCCTCTTTATATTCATCGACTATTGGGTAATAATTATATTGGCGATAAGATTATGTAATAAACTAATAACTATATTTATGTATATAATATATATATATATTACTATTAAGTATTCTAAATTAAAAAAAAAAAAAAAACAATTTTCTAATTTCTAATTTTATAAAATATGTATGCGCCATGAATAGGATTTTCAAAAACGGCCATTATTATAATATTAGATTAATATTATTTTCGTGTCACGTAGAATTGAACGAAAAACACATTAGATTATTCGTCACACAGAATATTATATAGCTCAGTTAGATAAATGTGCTTATATATAATAAACAGGGTTAAAAGTTAATTAAAATGATAAATTCATTACTTAACCAGTCTATTTTAGTCCTAACGCGTTATTTGCTTAATTAATTTTTCACGCATTAAAAACATGTCTATAATTTGGACATTAATAATTCTTTTTAAAAAAAAAGTCACTCGTAATTTTTAACGTTAGGTATACATTTTCTAATTAAACAAACATTGGATTAGAATATTAAAAACATTAATAATTATACGAAATATTTCTATGGACTTATTATCATGATACTATATAATGACAGAAACTTCAATCTATAATAATACAACTATTTGTTCTATTTATATTGTTTGTTAAAATACCGTAAGTACAAAAATTATTTTACGTTAAAAACGTGAAATTACCGAAATATTTATTTGAAAATAGTTCATAAAAATCAAAGATTATAATGTTGATCAATTTCCTACAGTTTATATTATGTATAATTATTCATTATTAATAAAATTACATAACTATTAGTCATTAATTATGTTAAATAAATATATATCTACAGAGTAAAATAAAATAAAACTGTACTTTATTTATAATATTTTAATAATAAATTAATATTAAATTTTTATCACGAAAAGAAATAATGGACATTAATGTATTCTCGAATTTTAATGATCTTTGTGTAATAAAAAAAACAAATAATGTTTATTGAGGCCACATAATTATTTTCTGCAATTATTAATCACTTACATCTAAAAATTACTAAAAATAAATAATAAATAATTTTTTTTTATATTTTTTTGCGATTTACATGCTATTGCTTTAATATATTATGATTACGACTAGGTACCACTGTACCAGAACAATTTAAACTAAACATAATTATGAGGAAGGTATATTATAACAAACAAGTTTGATTAAAGATTCATTTTAGTATTTAGTCTCTATGTGTGGAGAGGAATTATATTTGCTAATTGAAAAAATATATGAAACTTAATAATATATTTACAACAAATTGCAATAAAATATACTGAATTAATACGTTTCGCGTCGATTCCAGAATAAATTATTTCTATTCCACACAATTTCAAAACTAGAGAATATAAGTACTATAAAAAAACTATACATAAAAAAAAATAATAATTTACAAAAATAAACATTAAAACGAGTATCAAATAGTAGAGCACTAGAGCTAATACTGCTGTATTGTGATACAGATTAAACGAGAAAAGTATTAAATTTTGATTAAAATTTGAATGCAATGATAAATCATTAGTCATTTCATTCGAAAATACTATTTTGAGCGAAATTCTTCAGTTAATATATGTATTGATTAAACATTTTACATTTATCAGTCTCATTAAATACACATAAAAATAAAACCCCTAAATTAATCATCCAATTACGAAAATCTGACAATACTTCCAACATAATATTTTTTCTAATAAAATGATTTATCATTGCATTCAATTTTGAATCAAAATTCAACATTAAACTCTTTATACCTGTATTAATTTCACAGAATTCACACCTGTATCCTTTCTCTTACTTTTTATAAGTACTTTAAACAGCTATATAATAATAAAAAAAAAAAAAAAAAATACGTAAATTATTACATTTATATTCAAAATTAATTGGAACTGAGATAAGTAAAATGTATTTGAGTTTCAATAAATGTTTAAAAAAAAATTTGTCAATTTCATTATCATTATTATAAAATATTGAAATATAATAATAAAAATCTATATATAAATACTTTAAATATCGATTTTACTGAAATTAAACCCATAAATGCCTATAAAATAATATTGAGAACTGACATTTTTCTAATATTTTGAAAATACGTTAAAATATATGTGTTATTTAATAAAATTCACAAAAATATTCCTAATATTTTTGGCTCTTTATTAATTTTTATTGTAAAATAATTGAGAAATAATAAGAAGAATACTTCTATGGATTCTAAGATATTAAACTAAAAATATCAACTTCAAAAAGCTATAAAAAAAATTGAGATATGACATTTTTCAAACATTTGGATATCATGTTAAGTAATATGTAAGTATATTTCAGTAAAATTTTCAGGCCTTAAAACCCAAAATTGCCAATTTTATCAAACATTATAATGATAAAAACGAGGAGTTTTATATTTTGTAGAAAAATAAACATAACGGTTTCAATATTTTATCATATATAATACATGTGAATACCTAAAAAAAAATTCAAATCTCTAACTTCGAAATTGTCTGAGTTATCGTGAAGTGTTGAAATCGATTTCGTCGAAATTTTCGCTTCGCTCAAAATCTAATATGTACGTTCTAAATTAAAAGATGATAATATATTATTTGCCTAATTAGGTTCACAACTTTTTACGCAATTGTAATGACGAATATTTTTTACTTCATTAAACCTAGATTATAATTATGCGTAACGTAGATAATATGGTCTTATATTTTTATATCACTTCTTTTTTTTTTTATCAAATGTTCTTCTGGTTCTAGTTATCAATCATCCAAGGACAATTCAAAGTTATTAATTATAATGAATAAATAATATTAATAATATTTCGATGTACAAGTATATTAAAATTATTATTTATGTATATTTCCTATATTACATTAGTATATTACAATCATTATCATTACGTTTAGGTATATTATTATAATAATTATTTATATAATATCACTTGTATCACTTTTTTTTAAAAAATTATCATTACATTACATTATGTACATAGTTAAGTTTATATTATTAATAGATTATATTGTTTAATTGTTATATTATATAGATATATTTTCCGAGGGTCATGCATGTATCGGGTTATGTCTTAAACATGCAAACATATAATAAAGTTCAAAACATTTTATTATACTATAATATGTAGATTAAATATATTACACTTTAATATTACAGAATTATACTAAAAAAATTCAAAATTATTATAGTATATTTAGATTTAAAATAATTATAATTACTACCGGTTAGTAAAAATTCAATGATAAAACAGTTGTTTTGTATGATTGTATGTTTTAAACATACATATATTTTTAATGAGCAATTAAAATGTATTTTCATTTAATAATTATATTTAATTTTTAGATTATTGGTAAAAAAAATATATATATGTCTAGTGAAACAATAATCCATAATAGCTAGGTACACTGATTTAAGTTGCTATTACTTAACATTAATATTACCTACTGCATTGTGAAAAACAAAAACCAGAATTTAATACTTATATTTATTTCAATATTTATCAATAAATCAAAAATTATTGACAAAATGATTAATTCATAGTTTACAGGTTTTATAGATTATTATAAAGTACGTAATTTGTAAATACTAATTAAAGATGTCCTTAAATTTCTGTAATTTATAAAGTTTATTACATAAGAAATGCTAGGGTTATAATATAATTTAAAACATGAGATGTAAATGTCGTTTATTTAGAAAAAGAAATGTAATTGTAACCTTTTAAAAGCTTTCGAACAGTGTTTTTGGTGACGCTGGATAAAATTTCTTTTTGAGAAATTATCTCACACTTAACATCTAATTATTTTTATCACCTTTGTAAATTGTAATTTTTATAATACGAAGGTCTGATCATATTTTACAACAGCAGAAACTAACTCTAATAACGCGTTTAACTTTTAATTTGATCGTTGTAATGTAATATTAATCGTATGATAATTGATAATTAATATACGTGATAATTTGCATGAAAATATATAAAATATTTTAATCGAAATTAATTAAAAACTATTTTTTTTATTTTAAACTAATTATACTATCTAATTAGTAATTTTTGGTCATTGGATATTTATATAATGTATTTTTCGTAATCATATAATATTATTAATTAAGATAACGTAAAAACATGCACCAAAATTATTTTAGTATTATTTTCTACAATAAATTAATAAAATATTACAATTGCAATTTATTTATTTTTTTAATCAGATCATAAATGTTCAATAAATGTATATAATCTACTCTTGTCACAGACTTTATATTTCCAAGTAATGAAATATTAATATGTATTATATTTATGTATTATGTATGGATATTTTAATCGGTATCTATAATCTATAGCTTTCCAAATAACTTGAAAATATGAAATTTATAAATTTATTCCTTAAAATAGAATATAATATGCTTTATTTAAATAATACAAACTACAAACACAAATTTCATTAATGAAACCAAAGTAAAAAATACAATTTTATGTAAATATTCTATAAATATAAGTACATCAGAATAATAAATAAAATCCGTTAGTTATAAACAATCGCAAAAAAATAAAATACGTTATAATTTTCTTTATACAAACGCAAACTTCAATTGTAAACATAAAAAGTTTAATGTTTGTGTGATCGATTCAATTCCAATTAAATATATACCTATAATTAGATACCTGATAATTATACTTGGACATAATAATATGGATGTACAGAAACACAATTAACTTGAATAATCAACAATATAATATGATAATATATACATTATATCTATCGGTATTATTTAGATTCTTATCTTCTCTTGTATTATCATAAATTAAATCTACATAATATTGTAATTCTATTTTGTAATACTTTTAACTCTATTTACATACTTGATTAAAAAAACAAAAATATAAATCAATATGTGACATTAATTTATTTAATAGGTATAAAATAAATTATAATAATATTATATGTATATATAATATTCACACTCAATTTCCTTTTTTTTTTTTTTTAGAACTTGAACATGTTAAACTTTTTTGAAATTAAAATAGGTCGAAATGACTTTTTTATATTGAACGAAAATAATTATGTATACACACACAATATACGATACCTATACATATAAATATACTCTGTATAAGTATATATATATATATATATATAACACTGATTATTTTTTATATGCTTCACAAAATTATCAAATTTAATGAATGTTATTATATTAATAATGAATTAAAATAAAATTATTCGGTCGTAAAAAAAAAATACTAGGACATACTACATAATCATAAGTCAAAACGACGAATAAATATTATTCTAATTTATGACTAATAAAATAACGCAACTATATAAATACACAATTAAATATGATATATTGGAAAAGACTTATTTTTTTTTTTTTTTTTAACCACGAATAAAATTCAAAGACCCTAACTGCTCGTTCCAATAGAATAATAATAATATTATATTAATACCATAGAGGAGTTGAAATAATAAGATAATAAATTAATATTATAATTTTAAGCGGGTGTATAAATCTGGTTTGCTTCTTCCTAGAATAACAAGTTTTCTTGGTCGAGTACCAACAATAATATCAGGTTGATAAATGATCTAAGGTTATAAATGTTATGACAGGGACAGAGTACATAAATACATAATAAATAAAAGCTATTTTCCGATTGATAATAAACTATTTATATTATACTGCAAATGTATAAACCTATAACTTCAAAAAGGAAATATCCTTGGAACGCAATTCGAAAAATTATTAAATTTTTTAAACAAATAATATGCATATATACATAATTTTATAAAATATAACGCGAATCCACATGAACAAACAAAATAAAAGTTTTCCACAAACAACAAGTCTTCATAACTTATGCCCAGGGCTGCAATAAGCGGGGCACAACTACAATACTTGTACCCGGTATAAAAATATTGGAAACACATCACAGAACCTCCCTATAGACATTAATAGGTATAGTGAAACATTTAATTTATATAAATATAACTTATAAGATGCCATTTTTTTATAAAATAAAACAATTATATTACATTTTGATTGTGGTGAGGAGACGAAAATTTTTTTTCGTACCGCGTACCGGGCATAAAATAAAGGTTTTTTTTTTAGATTCTATTATTAAAAATAATGATAATATTAATATTTACTCAATATTGAATCAAACATATATTTGCTATGTATGGTTTTTTGGGGAATATCTTTACACGCTCCTTATTGTCTATCTATATATAATAACTCATAACACTGACCCTGATTCTATTGTAAACTATATAATATTATAAAGATGATTTTATTTACAGTAAAAGAAAAAAATCGATACATATATATATAATATATATATATATATATTATATTATTATGGTCGATTGGTTTTCAAGTCCTTGAATATAATATAGGTACAGTAATATTTTTCATTTTAAATTTACTTGAAGAACAAAATGCAATTGATATTAATACAATATAGCAGACACAATACAAAACAATGCATTGTTCACTATAGCTAACACAAAAACCGCATTTTGTACAACTATTCATTTTGTATTCATCGATAGACAAGTATAATACTTTACTGCTTATTAATTCGCAAACATGTAGGTAATGTTATTTTTTTTATTATTATTACTTGGTCATGTTATAACAAATTTATTTCATAAAAAAAAAAAAAAATTAAACCAACCGTACAGTACACACTGATTAGCTATTAAAAGTCGAAACATTAAATAATATAACTTTATAACTATATTATATTATATTATTTTAAACAACATATGAGCATATACGTGGAATGTGGGATAAAATAATATTGAAAAGTATACATATTATGGTAGGTATATTATTAAATAATTAACTATATAAACAAAACTAGCAAATATTAAAAATAATAGCAGTATTTTAACACTATAAGACCATAAAAATCGGATGATTTAAAAAAAAAAAAAAAATGAATCATAGCAACAGTTAACATCAACATCAAAATGAAATATGATGTTTATAGCCTTATTGTAGAAGTCTGCAAAAATTAAATATAAACTAACGTATAATTTCGTGCATTTATTCAAATATGTAAATTCATTTTTTCTATCTTCGAGATATTACGAATATAATGTAACATAATATGTACTTAAGATACTATAATTATTCTATACTCTCTAGAAATAATGCGTGCACATTTAAAAAAAAAAAAAAAAAGACACACATCATTGTAAAAGCAATACATTCTTCGCTTCGCTCAGAATCTAAAATCAAGTTACCCAATTAACAAAAGATTACAGGTTAAATAAGAAATTGTATTTACAATTAAAACTCATTAACACAAAATAATGCTAACCAACCAATTAAATGTTATTGTTTTATTCTGTATTACACAAATACACTACATACAGTTTCCATATAAATTGTAATATTGTCATAAAACTGGCATAAGATACATTCAGTTATTTGTTCAAAATTTCAAAAAAATTATAAATCACATTAAATATCAAACATGTAATTAAAGTAATACATCAGTAACCATAACGTATTCAGAACAGTTTATTAAATTCAAAAATTACAAAATATTTTAGTGAAAAATGTAATGTTAATTCAAATATATTTTAATTAATTTTCACGTTTTTCTTATATTGACACTGCATTTCCAATGTTAGATAATGTACTAAAATAGATTACTTTAAATTGTTAAATATATAATTTCAAACAAATTATTATATTATTTACATATTTTGTTTTGTTACTCATCTGAAAATAATAAATACAATAGTAAATAATATGTCACATGTATTTAACAAAATATTTCGAAACCAAATAACTAACACTAACAAGGTCATTTTAGATTATTTGCAGGAACAAATGTAAATAATGAAATATGTTGACACCAATAATCATCAAGGACAATATATAAATATTTTATAACCCTTCAATCAGTGGTATAAACAGAGGGTTGCAGTTTCCGGAAATGTAAAAAAAAAAATCCATTATAGATAATTTTTTAAAAAAAATATTAGTTTTAAATGTGATGTGTATCTCTTTTTTTTTCGTTTGTATACAAACACAATTACTACCCGAAAGATGGTTTAATTATCACGATTTGCATATGATTCCGGTAGATAATATTATTTAGTTGGTACTTTATTTAAGTGGTTTTTTAATTTCCCAAAATTGAGCATATGCGATAGGAAAACTGACAAAAACTAACGAAAATACGGCATTTTTCACGAAAACTGAAATTTTGACGCAATCATTTCAATATTTTACGATAACTCAGAAAATTTTGAACTTATAAAGACTTAAAATTGTATTGGATGTTCACATAAATATTATATTATATACGTTATAAAAATTTGGAACCGTTAGGATAATCTTTTGAGAAAATATAGAACTTTATTATATTATAAATAATATTTCCTATAATTCTTAAATTTATATCTAGAATGTTTAATAAAATTGGCAATTTTGAGTTTTAAAGTCTAATAATTTTATTATAGTATTCTCATATATAGCTTGACGTGTCACCAAAATATTATAAAAATCGATAGTTTAAATTTCTTTTCAATATTTTTACAATAATGTTTAATAAAAAGAACAAAAATTTGAAATAATTTGAAAATTAGATTGAGGCTCAAATATAGATATTGCTTATAATTTATTTAATAGATGTTTATAATATAAAAAGAAAATCTGATATTTCTGTGGAAGGTATACGAGTGTAAATGATAGTGTTGAATTCATTATGCAATAATGAATCACCGCATTCGAAAAAACGATTTTGAGTGAAGTTCTGGTCAGATATGGTGAAATGCAAATGAACTTAGAGACTTGGAAATTTTATTAGGAGTTCATATATGCAATTTTGGAACTATTACGTTTAAATCTAAATATTAATGAGTATCTAAGCGTTTTAAATTTTTAATAAAAATGTAAAAATTTTAATTAATAATAATAATATTTGACTGAACTTCGATTAGAATAGTTTTTCAAATACAATGATTTTTATTACATTAAAATTTTAATAAAAATTCAACACTATCATCTTTACATCTGTATCCCTTGTTAGCCCTTCTATTTACTTTTTAATCCTACAATAAATGTAAAATGATTATTTTTAAGTTACTGCAGACATAGACACTTACAACTTGTTAGTTACTTAGTAAATTTATATACATTTTTAAAAATCCTATATCATAATCGACCAGCTCCTTTGAAATACAATATGGATTATGCCGATGCTTTCAACCACATGAAATTATCCTAGACTTTTGGATTTATCATTTATCATAGTACAGAATATAGATTATAAAATATAAAATAAAGATCAAATATTATTTAATATAGTAATTATTTGATATAAATTAAACACTTACAAATGTCAATTAATATGTATCTATATATTATAAATTATAACTATTTTTCATAAAAAAAATCTCTTAACATAAATATAAGTATTATCAGGAGTATTATATTACAATATGTCTCATATCAATAAAGTACATTTCAAATACAATAATATTATATAGATATTGTATGAAATAAACCAGATATAATAAAAATATACATTATTAGAAAAATACCTATATGTGTTCGTATGTAGGTATACAAAGTGTAAAAATTGTTTACGTTAAAATTTAAAACTGTGTTAGATAACTCACAAATATAAAACAACCATACTTCCGTACTTAACTTTTAATATAATATAATGGCATTGTCGTATTAACTACTAACACTGTGTTCGTTGGACCTTGGGTGTATAGCGAATTTCAATAAACAATTTACAATATAATATATTATAATGTCTACATAAAAACCGCAAATAATAAATCATATTATCACATTTAAATAATTATATTAATGTAATATACATATTACATATTATGGTAAAGTCACATAATCAAGCAGGCAACTACTGAAAATATCACATTCGAATAAATGCGTAAAAAAATGGGTAATTGTAGAAAAGTTTAACAGGCCTAACAAAATTTTAGGCCAGAATTCGATATTATTCCAAAATAGTAATTTCCCAGTACACAGTTATACCCGAGATTATACCTTTTACATATAATAGGTAAATATAATACATATATCAGAGTAAATATTTATAATATTAATATAAATTATAGATTATAATAGCATTTGTAAATCGTACAATAATAGTTAATTTTTAATATTATTCACTTGCATAATATAACATTTGGATACACAGGTTAGTCATATAGAGAAATACAAGAAATATCAACGAGTATAGCAAGTTTTTTATGTGAATTATTATGGCTTCAATTTGTATGGAAGGAAAAGAATAACGTTGAATTTTGAAAACAAGGGGTTAGTAATTTTCTAGAAGACGGAAAGGTTTCTATACCTACTTCCATATAGGTACATTGTAATCTTTTAGACTAAATTTGATATAATTACACTATATTAATATTATATTACATTTGTTAATAGGTACTGAATATAATGCAAATTGTGAAATGTATATATATATATATATATAGTACCGATCATACATATTACATTAGCCGCGATGCATTCATTGTTTTTTCAATCTCGAATAAGTGAATGAATTAAAAAGAAATTTTTTTTCCTAAATCATTCAATTAAACCATATCCCCCCGTTCGTTTTCGAGTACTTAAACGTCAAGGTTGTATTTGTTACTGGTTGACGATTACTCAATCGGTTATAAAGTACAATGTCAATAATAACGTTCTTTTAATGCTTTAATGTGTTATCATTTTTGCTACCTAACCTAATATCTACTGTACGAATACTAAAACAACTGTAAAGACTTTATATAAATCATCAGTAATATACTCGTATGATTTAGTATTTTATCTTTCCATACAATGTATCCATTTATTATAATATAAAAATAGACACCAATTCTATGATACTGCATAGGGTAGTTAATTTTTTTTTTTAATGAGAAGTAACTTAATTTTTTCTCTTTCTATATTTAAAGGTAAGTTACAAAATCAAATTTCACAATGTTGTATGAATGTATGATATAAAGAGTAACGTTATTTTACATTATTATCTGTACAATTAACAGGCACAAGACAACCAATTAAATCTGCAAGATGCAAATAATATTTAATTTATATAATAACAGTTTTAGATTGTTAAACGGCTAGAGGTCCCCAAACATTTTATAATTATTTAGTGCAAGCTTTAGTTATATAACTAGAAAAAGTCTATAGTCTCAGTGTAAGACAACAGTTCAACGCACTTATATCTACATCTAAATTTAAATTTAAAACGCAACAGAAAATTATACAGCACCAAATTATTTTCAACACACAAAATGACCAATTTAATCGATTATTTTATTGTGCGAAAAATTCTATAATGATCGACTAACCAGTTGATGGTAACCAATTGAGTAGTACCAATGTAAAATAAAGAATAAAATACAAAAATGTACATAATATTATGAAGAATTCGATATAATTACCACAAACATAAAACATTATATCGACACATTATCATTATAATACATTAAGAATATTAGGATAATCGAATACCATAAAAACAAAACACAAACATTCTTTTACATAGTGCTAATGGATACTAAACAAGTCAAAAACTAAATTTCAAGATAATATTAAATTCAAATACATTGATATTGACAAAGCAATAAAATATTCTGTATCTGGTTCTATATATACAAATTTTAATAGATCCTAAAATATTACACTATTACAGTACGAAATTATAAATTGTATAACTGTAGGTATACTTTACACAAAAATATAATAGGTACACATATCTAATAGAAAATTGTATTTTAAATAATGTTATAATTAAATACCTACACTTATTATAGATTTTTAAAAATAGTGCATTACAGAGAAAAAATTTAAGAAGAAAATAACAAAATACAAATCTATAAAAATTAAAATCTTAATACTCGCCAAGTGAATGTAAAATTACAATATTAAAAAAAACAAACATATTTATTCTAAACCATGTAAATAATACGTAAAATGTATATAATATATATAATATTTACCTATATTATAATATAAAAATAATAATAATAATAATAATAATAATAATAATAATAATACCTATATTATTATATTATAAATTATAATATAAATTCAATATGCGCTAACAAGGGAAATAGATACGGAATATAAAAAAGAAAAATAATAACATATAATTTAAAACAAATTTTCATTAATTAAGTAGACACAGATTAGTATTTACTTTTTTATAAATCAAAAATTAATAATAATATTACGTAAGGGAATTTGTAAATGCATTCATTATCTTAGTCCTAGTACTTAAATTATGTGATATTCAAAAAATAATATTAGTAATCGTTCTTTGACAATTAGACACCATTATGTAAAATATACAATACAAGCAATAACACTACCCTGTTTAATTATTTACAATATTTAATATAGGTACTATGGTTTTATATAAGACACAATCCCAAACATAGATTTTTTATGTCAAAAAAGTGATCTCAAACAAACAACATATTCAACAATAATCAAATAAATGAATAGCAAACACATGCATACAGTTGTATGGTCATTTTTTTAAGTCATTTAATAAAATGTACGAATTTTATAAAATAATTTCATATTTCCTAACAAAATTATATATAATTATTATTATATTTCTGCAGCATCTATAAATATATCTATATATACACATCAAAATATAATATTTAATCTCTGGTAGGTTAGATAAGTCAACCTATCTACATAATACACGATACATTAGATATGTAATTAATAGATATATAATTTCGATTTTATACAATTAAAATTTTAAAAATAAAATTGATTTTGACGATAAAACATAATATGAAATTTTTAATTACGTATAGGTATAGCAATAATAAATATTAAATGTTGAATTTCTCTATGTAACATATCAACAACTACTCACACCTGTAATTCACTGATTTATATATACCTAATACAAATCACGTTTTACCAATATACTCATATAATTGTAGGCATACATTATTATAATATCACGACTTTCAACTTGAATTTAAATATTACATAAACAAATCAACATATTATATTACTATAAAAAGATAAATTAATAATTGCAATATTAACACTTGAAAACAAAATATTTTTTTATATTACTATCCTATCTCAATAATTTTTTTTGGCCGTCAAAATTTAACATTAAACACTCGTTTTAAGTAGCATATACAGATATATGAAACACAATACGTACGTAAATACGTAATAACTATAATAACTATAATAACTAATAATCGTGCATATAATTATGCATATTAAACACATATAATAATTTACAATATTAGGTATACGCAGAACACAAAGGTACACATTATATAATATTACACGTAACAAACGGTCATGAAATTTTATCGAATTGGACATTCAGAAATTGTACCAAAAATTATACCTAAGTAGGTATCAAAGTAGAATATGATAATATATAAGGATGCACCTATACATAATATTATAATGTATAATAAAATAATGGATAAACTGTGTTTTTATTAACAACATAAAAAGTCCTGAAATGAGTAAGAGAAAAAATAATTCTATATAGATATTCTTATTTCTTTTATAAACTTAACAATTTCATTTCTATAACAGTATATAAATAGATATTATCATTATTTTAGTATCTATATGTATGTATAGTATACACAGTGGCGTAGGGGGGGAGGTTTGATGTAAGGATTAAATTAAGTATTAGCTACACACATATTGAGCCATTAAAAGGTATATAGCAGTGTACTCGTATACGATATATATATATATATAGAAAATTAAAAAAATTAAAAATAATAATTAATTGATATACACTACAATGTAAGTTATTAGTAAATTTCGACGAATTCGATTTTAATATTTCACAATAACTCAAGCACTTTTAAAGTTAGAGACTTAAAAATTATTTTGAGTGTTCACATGGGTTCTATATGTGTGGTAAAATTTTGGAACCGTTACGTTAATTTTACTACAAAATATAGGACTTTGAATATTTCATAAAATTCTCGTTTTTATGTAGGTATATAATGTTTGTTAAAATTGGCCATTTTGGGCATTACGGTTTGAATATTTTACTGAAGCATACTGACATATTACTTAACATGATATCAAAATATTAGAAAAATCCCAAGTCTCAATTTTTTTATAGTTGTTTAAAGTTGATATTTTTAATTTAAATGAAAATCATAGAATCATACTAGTATTCTTCTTATTACTTATCAATACTTTTAGAATAAAAATTATTAGAAAAGCTAAAAAATTTAAAAGAATTTTTGAAAATTTTATTGAAGCATACTGATAAATAACTTAAAGTTATTCCAAAATATAAGGAAATTATCAAGACTCACATTTTTTTATAGATGTTTGACGTTGATATTTCAGTAAAATCAATATTTAAAGTATTTATATCGATTTTTCTTATTATATTATAATATTTTACAAAAATAAAATTGACAAAAATTGTTTAAAAATTTAGAAAATTGTATTAAAGCTTAAATATATTTTATTTAACTCGGTGGAAGGGATAGTGTTGAAGTTTGAATACAGTTTGAATGCAATGGTAAATCATTATATTCGAAAAACGATTCTGGCTAAATACTGCCAGATTTGGGTATTTAGGTGACTCATTTAAGGATTTTATGATAAATTATTTATATTGAACGTAAAGACTGATATATGTAAAAATTTTAATCGATAAATATATTATCTGATGAACTTCGCTCAGAATCGTTTTTCAAATGTAATCAAAATTCAATACTATCCTCTTTACACCTGCATCACTTCCACACCAGTATCCTTTCTCTTGCTTTTTACTTTATCTGTTATCATCTACTTTCTAATAGAATGACCAAAAATATAATATTTACAGTAAAATTAACAAAAAATACAATACTTTTAATTATAATACATTAAGATTATTTAACACATAAAAAACAGCAACGGGGGTTTAAACACCCAAAACCCCCCTGGCTATGCCACTGTATGTACAATGTACATAGATATACATAATCTGTATATTTCTAATACCGATATTTTTTAGTTTTCAGGAGAGTAAAAAAAAAAAAAAAAAAAATAGTTTTAATATTTTAAAATTTAAACAATAATAACTAATTTTAAAAATAGTATTTTAGTATATTTACCACGTTAAGTGTTAAAATGAACAAAACAATATCGTTAATAAATGTAATATAGATGCACAAGTTATATATATTACCTATGCATATATAAAAAAGAACTACCTATAATTAAGAAATATATAAATCCAAGATTCTTTCCAATTTTCTAATATCTTAATATAATAAAAAAAAAAATTAATAATACCTAATTAAATTAATATTCTTTTTTTAAATTATTAATTTCATGATTTTGAATACGTTTTATTACATTCATTACACTCCATTACTCACTATTCATTAGCATAATACACAATTAAAATTTATTTACTTAAAATCATTAATTTATTTTTATTTGTAAAAATACTCGTAAAAACAATTGCATTTAACAATAGTGAATTTCACCATTTAACAATTGGTGGAACATTTTTTTACATATCGTGTACCGTACCTATCATAAACTATACAATAAATAATATCAATATATTTCAACATGTAATTGATAATTCTAAAAATTCAGACAATCGTAGTGTGTACTATATACAATTATAAACTTATACATTTTTAAACACGTAAGTAAAATAAACTAGTTGTCGTAATTAATAAAACATATATAATTCAGGAAAAGAGTACTTAAAAATAAAACAGGACATAATAATAAATATATATTGTACCCATATGGGTATATATCATTAAAATGACACCGCAAATTATATTTCTTGAAATTAATATCTACTTTATTTTTCTTATAGATACACGTTACAATATGTCCTGCAAAATTTAGTGTTATAGATAGAAGATAGAGTATCTATTACGATTCAATATTTCTCTATTATTATATTATAATTATGACATAATGACCTGATCATTATATACATTTTATACATATTATATGTATAATAATATACACATACCTATTACACATATTATGATTAATATGATAATATGATACCTATTTCTGTAATCGTAATATTTCGTTTAACTGGAAGACTGGAACTAATAAATTATATTTTAGAAGCAAAATATTTAAATATTCAAATCAAATCTATATGAATATATTATCATATCGTCCGACCATCGTACAGTGCCGCAACAATAGGGGACGCTGGGTATGCATTGCATTCCCTGACCAGAGATTTATTTTTAAATAGGGGCCCCATGTTAAAAATAATATTATAATATTATTTATAAATTTTATTCATAAAATAAAAAAAATGAAACTCGAAATATTGTTGTCATCCAAATATCACATAATAGTTATGCTTATGATAAGTTTTCCGTCCATTATCGATTGATGTCATAGACATATTACGTATTATGCACACAATATAAAACATAAACATAATATATTATATAATCTAACATGTTTTAATTGAAGAGAATACAAAATACAATTGAAAATATAGAAATAACTAATAAGAAATTGGAAAGTGGAAGTAGTTGGTACTTTATTTAGGTCATTTTTCGAATTTCTCAAAATTGACCCTAAATGGTAGAATAAACGACGAAAAAACGGCATTTTTCATGAAAACTGAAATTTCGACGAATTTTATTTCAATATTTCACGATAACTCGGGCAATTTTGAAGTTAGAGACTTTAAAATTTTATTGAGTATTCACATAGGAATTATATATATGTGGTAATTTTGGTAACAAATTCAACCCTTTTTAGACACTTATACCTATAAATCCACCCATAAATTTATTTATTGAATATATAATATACGAATATACCACAGGAGAAAGGGATTAAAAATATCATATACTAATATATTGCTTAGAAAAAAGGGGGGCCCATAATTTTGTCTTGCATTGGGGCCTACCAATAGCAAGTTGCGGCACTGCCATCGTACCTAATCAAACATCCGAATTTGACAAAAACGAAGGCATTAAAAAATCGTTTTCTATCCGCGGATATGATTCAGAGACCAATATAATATTATAATATAATATTATTATATAAAGGTCGTAGTAGGTTGTTAGTACATAATATTATAATGAATTTACATTATATTAATTAATACTTAATGTTAGAATACAAACACAATCTATTTCCATTTACAAATTAATAATTTCAAATAATTCTTCTTGATCTCATGATGATTTTGTATTTTTATCAATAATATCCATACAAGGAGAACAGATTCGTTTGAATGTACACAGAAAGTTATACTTATAATACTAAAAAAATTTCAATTTTCCGACATATATAATTCTGTTTCGATTTACTACTGGAAAATATTATGTTAACTATTAAATTCTATAAAATGATTCGATTTATATTTTTAAAAAAACTTCATTTTTCCAAAAACGATTTGTGCATAATTTGATGTTTAGGTGCCTATTTACAAATTGGTCGTTTACTTTAATTACTTATGCATACAATATATACAAACATATTACATGACAAACATCGGTCGAGTAAAATATTGTAAAAATACACAATTAATTAAATAGTTGGTCGTTTTTTTTTTTTTTTAAAACGTCCTATATTAGCTTTAATAATTATGTCTAAAACACTGAAAATTAAAACAATTAAAATACAACTCGACACTATCGACAGTCCCTACTTAGTATTCAGTATCCATAGTGTTAAAACTTTATAAAATAGATGGAATATCTAAATTAAAAAAAAAAAAATAGTCATAATTACACGCTGCATTATTACCATGTTTATATAATAAAGTCACAATATTTATAATAATAAAATAACTTTTATACTAATCAAAAGTAAAAGTACAAGTTAGATTATTAAGTGTAATTTTAACGTATTATTTAATTACCATTATTTATTTACAGAACGTCTTTTTTTTCAATAGCTTTCACTTTTTTCAAAGCGATTAAATCGAGTAACTCTTTTTGACAGTCAATTATCCATTATTTATTACAAACGCGTATAAATGACAAATTAATCAATTGAATTCCATACAATAGATAAAACACGTCTACTAGACATGAATAATATTATATAAAATTATACCTATGTATTACATAATGTAATTTATTATTATTAGGTATTATATTTTGAAACATCGACGACGGTCATCAAACTGTAAAAACATAAAAATTCTAGCTCGTCGAGTCAATGGAATACATTTACATTTTTATAACGTCATGATTGAAATTATTTGTCAATGAACACTTTGCAATAATTAGGACTACGCCTAAACTCGGCCATTGACACTTACGTATCATTGGCGGTATAAACTTGAGTGATAAATAAAATGAAAAATGCGTACAAATCGGACATGTCTAATGACTACGAAATTATAAATAATAAATAAGTAATACAATATTAAAATACATTCATGGAATTTTCGAAACGAGCGCGCGCCCGTTCCCGAAATAGAACGATAGTACGATACCAACCGCTTTGGACGAAAACTGGTTACTGGTTAGTGGTACCGGTACGTTAAAAAAATAAAAACCTACGGACTGCGGTTATTATTATAAAAAAATTGTTATGTTAAGTTTGATCTTTCATTTTTGTAAGTCGTCGATCGGAAAACTTGAATTCAAAACAATAATAAATCGTTATCGCACGCGACTCTTGTGTGTCCGTGGAGTAGCCGCAATAATAATAATAATATTATACTATACCTGATAATAACAAATAAAAATTGCGTCGTCGTTTCACCTACCGTTAAAATCTTCGTATCCCCATTCGGTCATTTTTGAAAAAAGTAGAATATTGCCTTACTGTGGAGTGTCGCGGTGTGTCGTTCGGCGCGTTTGCGGACGAAAAAAAAAATACCAACAATATAATACTATAAATTATTAAAAACTCGTAAAAACAACGGTTGATAAACACGGTCGCTAAGCAATGGACGACGCTAAACTGCTTGTAGAAGAGTCGAAGAGTAATGAAGTCGTACGACTAACTGCGTACGGCAAACTAGTTGTGACGGACGTAAGCTGCTGCACAAACACACGATGATAATAATAATAATGATAATAATAATAATAATAATAATGCTGATAATAATAATGATAAAATTACATGGTAGGTGTTCTACACGAGCGTAATGCATCGCAATGGTAGGGGTCACGAGACGATGCACCGCGGCAAATCGTACGCCGAAGTGCGGTATACGGACCAGACGCGCATGCGCCATTATTGGCAGATTCGTTTGTGTGCGTACGTTCTCGCGTAGTTACGTATTTTGTATTTATGTGTGTGCGTGTTGTCAGCCGGTTATCCGCACTCCTTCTTTTTTATTATTATTTTTTTTTTTATTATTATACTTTTTTTTATTATTATTATTATTATTATTATTATTATTATTATTATTATTATTATACCCGACTATTATAAACGAGATTATTATTTTATCGTTAGAATTCGTACGACGCCGCAGAGCCATGTGCGTCACGAGGAATGGGTTGGTAGCGGTGGTGACGCGCCGACTGAAACGCACGTGGCTACAGTGCGCACGCACGCGACGCTCGAGGCTCGACACAACGATCGCCGGCTACGACGACTTTTACAAGGGTGTTCACCGACTTCGGGTATTTAGGGTCGTGGAAATTCGATGGGGATCGAAAACCCGTGACAGGGGCGGGCACTCGTCCATTCCGCATTTCATAACTTGTTATAAAAACGATTTCGTGAAAAATGTTTTTTAGCTCCAATGAAGTTCAAAATATCGATAAACGAATATTTTCACACGCCCAATGAAAACGCGATAATTTAAAAAAAAGACGAGCTGATATTCCTGCCGCAGGGATATAGGTGTGTAAATCATAGTATTTAATTAAAATTAGAATTTGAATGCAATGATAAAACCATTGCATTCGAAAAAACGATTCTGAGCGAAGTTCAGTCAAATAATGTAGGTATTGTTTAATATATTGCCGTTTTTTCGTCATTTTTTCATCGTTTTTTCTAACGGTCAATTTTGAGAAATTCGAAAAATGACCTAAATAAAGTACCAACTACTTCCACTTTCCTACCGGTAACATATGCTATTCGTGATAATCGGAGCATTATTTCTGGATTCTGGTAGTAAAAGTGTGTTCATACTTAAAAACAAAAAAAAACAAAAAAGACACACATCATTGTAAAACCGATACATTCTTCGCTACGCTCAGAATCTAAAAAAAAAAAAATTAATTTTTTCAACATTATTAATCGCAATTCAATTCAACTATAAATATTATCAACTTTTTAATATTTTAAAATTTTAACAGGGAAATAGTCTGTACTCAGTGTCGATAGTACAGAAGTTAAAAGCTAGAAACATACCTCCTATATTCGACTACAATGAAATACGTATAATGCAATTTTTTTTTTTAATCATGTTAACGCTTGTAAATTTAATTTGTTCATTTGTAAATTATTAAGAAAAATGAGAGTGAAATTAATTATATTAACACATACATGACTGTGTATAAAATGTATAATAATTAGAAAGAATTAATGCTGATTAATTAGTCTAAACGGGATAAGTGAATTAAATTTAATTGGGTACAGTTATGCAAAATGAATGGTAGTTACTAGTTAGGTTATTTTAAAGAATAAGTAATTATTTTGGTAGATATGCAACACATACAAGACAAACCACATAATATAATACGAGTATATTCGTATATTCTTATCAAACTTATACAATTACACTATTATACAGTATTGTAGTCTTGTACTTGTATACGTACTTCAGTACTTGTAGAAATGTAGCTAAACGTATAGTGGTATAGTACACTGTAACGTTGTAATATATTGTATAGTGTATACATATTAAATTTATTAGTGTGCTGTACCTAGTGTACCTATCTATATATTACATACAAATGTCAAATATTACCTATATTATATTTAAAAATGTATAATTATGCTTCAAAACTTCAAATAAATTTAAAGTAATCATTGTATTAATATATTATATTTTATAAAAGTATTAAAATAAAACAATACAAATTGTACATCGTACAATATGTCAATATAGGTAGGTATATTATTATGTTCTAGAAAGTTGGATAAACCACAATATTATCTACACAATCATATTAGGCACACGATGACTATAATAAGATCTAGAACTCTAAACCATGATTAAGTTTAAGTACATACAGATAACCGCAGTTCAGACCTACTGACCTATTCTCTATAGGTAGAATATATCAAATACACTTCATAATAATTATTATTTAAAATTAAGGCATTCGTGTAGCAGGTGATCTACTACTTCGTTTTAGGTGTAGTTGGTGATCTACAATTGAAGGGTCAGCGGGAATAACGTGCTATGTAACAATATGAAAATGTTTATATAGAATAAATGTAATATATGCATATTTTTTAACAAAATAACTTACATTATTTCATTTAAATATTATTTGTACTGCACTTTTTTATATATAATTTATATTATTATTTTTTCATATAATATAATATATATTTTATATTTTCGTAATTAAAATTTGTATTATTTTTTTATATTTGACGAATTTTATAATATTATGACGTACTCGTAATAAAAAATATTATGTGTTTTATACTATTAAAAAAAATTTTTTTTTTATTTGTACGTAGATCACTCGTCCTAAATTCGCAGATCATTCTACTGCAGTAGATCACCTGCTACATGAATGCCAAAATTAAATATAATAAAATATTATAAGTACGAAGCTTTAAATAAAAAATAATAAGAAGAAGAGAATAATTATTACTGATTTTATATTTTTCAGTTTTCTTACATTTTCCGACGGAATAATATATTGTGTTAAGAATAATTTTGTAACCTACGTATATATATATCAATCTATATTCTATCTGTAACATTTATAACTAGAGCACTTTGGACTGAGAAGCAGTATAATATTAAGTATATTATATTATATTTTAATCTCATAATTCATAATTGTTTCAACTAACAGAACGTCAGAATCTATAGTTTATTCAATTCTATAACTTATCTTGTCTTAACCTTAACACGTTTTTTAACATAAATGTAATAGTATAATCAATTTATTTATTTATACCAAAATTAATATATTAATTATATAAATATAACTATACAATAATTATATTTTCAAATAAAAAATATTCTCTAATATTCTTATTATATCGTTCTACCATCTACCATTATTACGTATGTTTGAAATCCAAATTATTATACATGTTTTTTCATGCAATCGCATTAATATTTAATACATCATGTTCATCATTTCGTATACTAGAGATGACGATATTTAAAATTAATATGGGTAAGTACGGTATTGATTTCAATATCGGTTTGAAACGGTATACCGCAAAAATACTGATGTATACCCAGTGCTTAATTGGGGGGGGGTACCTCTTCTATTTTGTTTTGAGCGTACCCCTTCTAATTATTAAATTCCCTATGATATTACATGTACTTAAGCATATTAGGGGGACGCTAATTTTTTTGATAGTCCCCCTTCTTTTTATTCTTCAAATCAAACACTGTGTGTACCGGTATATCGAAATACTGATATGTACCAATATACTGGTATACTAAATACTAAAATACCGACATATACCGGTGTATCTAAATACCGATATATATTGGTGAATTTGAATTCAAAAATTTTAAATAAAATATAACAAAACAAATATGTTTTAAGCCTTGTAAATTTTACAATGAACAATTTAAATTATTTTAAAGTATACTTTGAATTCATCGACATACACATTTTTTTCGGTATACCGAAAAGAACAATTTTTACTCTATAACATTAAACACCATCTCCGAATCCAGATACATTTGTATTGACGATATGGCGAAAATAATATTAAACCTACAAAAAAATACATGTTTTTTTTTGTTTTGGTTTATACAATAAACGGTTTTTACGGTATACCTACCGTTTAACACAAATTTTTCAAATACCAGTATACCGAAATACCAATATTCCGTTATTAACGATATACCGAAAATGCCGGCAGCCCTATCGTATACTAGTGTTTACTAAAATACTAACCATAATTAAAATAATTAAATATGGTAGGGATATAATTTTATACTTTTATAATAAACAATATTTAATGAGTTTGAATTCTTTTTTTAAAGGATTAATATTTATTAAAGGTAATTACTAATTGTAATGGTTTATGTTAGAGTTAAGGGCCCCGATGCCGGCTATTTATTAAGGAGTAAAATTCAGGCAATTTCTTAACATAGTGATCGGCGGCTCTCGATTCCATGTTAATGTGTTAGCGTGTAAATAATAATTAGTGTGTGTTTCCCGTTTAATATAATATAACCAAAATAATACCACGCGCACGCACGCACATGTAAATGAGTTTATCGTACGATCATAATTTTTATGACTAAACCATCTTTACTGGAAAAACTCTCACGCCACACAGAATAGTCCGATTTTAATTATTATTTTTTATATTTGAAAGAGGAAAACTTCTTACAGGACGGATTGAACTCTTTTTTTTTTATTCTTTTTTTTCTAGTAGGTAAATTAAATACTTTTAAAAATTCCAAAATTTAAAAAAATTAATATATTTATTACCACTATTGTAATTTAAATTTTATAAATTGGACTTCGATCTGCCTGTAAGAGGTCTTTATCTTTCAAATAAAAAAACAATAATCGAAATTGGACTATTCTGTGAGGCGTGAGAGTTTTTCCTGTGAGGCATGTTTTTGCATTTAAAAATTCATCGGCACCGGGCCCCCTAAGATAAAACAATATAATAAACAAATTCCAAAAAAGTAACAAAATTTTATGCACTTATAGTTTATAGTTCTATACTACGTAGTACCTGTATAGTGTATACTACATTTATTCGATGACGCTGAGGATATTAAAATTATTTCCTGCAATCTCTCTAATATGTAATATATAAATATTTCTCTTTTTACACAGTTGGCTTTATTTAATAAGATATTAAGATCAAATATTTATTAATAATATTATGGAATATAAATATTTACTATTATTTTTATACAAGTATACTAGCTACTGGTGACTGGTCACCTTTTGATGATTGTAATTATAGTAATATATTATATAATATAATTTATAATATCTAAAATTCTGAACTAAATTCCTGATTAAATGTGTTTAATTGCATTTTATGAGAAATATATGCAGTAGAAATCAAGAAAATATTCAATAGATATATTATATTTTTATCAAAAATAAATTCTTTACGTGAGTATTATATTATATTTTTAAATAATTTACTCATAAAACATTGAAATCACTATATAAATTGCAAAAATTAAATTTAAAAATACGTGGTCATACATTGATGTACCTACCTATATTATAGGCTACATAATAGATATACCATATATACGCATATTAATATATTATATTAATTTGTTTTTGTACGTATGAAATGCGTAAAATGTATAAATTATTACATTCCAAATAATACTACGTAAAATAATGACTATATATTTTATAGATTACATACAATTAAACTGTATTCCTTAATTCTAACAAAAACCCTTATTTATAGTAACTAATATTTCATGCATCAAAAACTTATATGATATATTGTGTATTTGTGTATATACTATATAGATATGTACATCGTACATGTGGCATATAAGTCTCAAGGTTTGTTTAAACCTCCCTATGATTCAGAACTATTTTTATAAAATTATGAAATTATGATTTAATTATAATATTGTATTTATTAATATTATTCTCTAGTAATATAATGTTATATCACCTGAAATCACCTTCATACCAATTATATTTAAAAAAACGTGGCGAATGGCGACTAACTATATATAGTCTATTATAATAGATAACGAGATAACGATTAAGAATAAATATTCATATTGTAATTATTATTTATTGTATTATATTTTTATTAGAATAAAATTTATTATATAAAATAAAATAAAATACATTATATACATATATCTTGGTAATATTATGATCAAATACGAATAATTTTAAATTCTTAAGAAAAATAACATTAAACAACACAAATATTTTTGTTAATTATTACTTATAAACTTTAATTATAGTTTTGTTGTCTAAATAATACATTCTTTAAAAAATTTGAGCTTTTATATAATCTTGCGTCCAGGGACAGATGCCCCCTCTACCCCCTTTAATCCGGCTATGTACATAGAGACAAAGGAATATATTTCTAAATAATTTATTAGATTATAATTTTGTCATTTTATATTAATAATTGAAGCATTTAAAATTGAAAATTAAATGTAAATATTTTTTATGGTTAAGTAGTTTGTGTTTGTGTATGAGAGTAAATATTTATATTAATTTAAAAACGAGGTAATATCAAAGTCAGGGACAAATAATGACATATTTGATATTTACATCTAATGTATCTATATAGTAATGTTCCATATTATTATAATTATATAACATTGTTATTTTTTTTTTTTTTTTTATAGTTTAACAATATTTTCATTTATAAAATATATAATTAATTCTTAATTTTAATTTTAAAAAGACGACCTCATAATCCTGCCGCAGGAATATAGGTGTGCACATCACAGTATTAAATTTAATTAGAATTTGAATGCAATGATAAACCATTCCATTGCATTCGAAAAAAACAATTCTGAGCGAAGTTCAGTCAGATAATGTAGGTATTGATTAAAATTTTAACATTTTTTATTAAATATTTAAAACGCAAAATTTTATCACACATATAGGGGACCATATTATAGATACACATATAGATATAGTACCTACATAAATGAATACCCTATAAAATTTTCAAGTCTTTAAGTTCAATATAATTGTACATAAAATCCCTTGTCACCTAATGCCAATATCATAAAAAAATTTGTTAAATTTATTTATCATTATTTTAATATTGAAATTTAATAGGAAGAATCCATATAAAAAGTTTAAATATTAATTTTACTGAAATTTCAATTTTAAACAACTATAAAAAAAATTTGAGCCTTGGGATTTTTCTAATATTTTGGAAATTCGTTAAGTATTGTATACTTAATAAACTTAATTATAATTAAGTATACTTCAATAAAATTTTAAAAATTTTAAAAATTTTTTGGCTTTTCCATTAATTTTAATTTTAAATGTATTTAGAAATAATAAGAAGAAAATTCATATGGATTTTAAGATTTTCGTTTAATCTAAAATTATGAACTTTAAACAGATATAAAAAAATTGAGACTAGGGATTATTCTATTATTTTGATATGATGTTAAGTAATATGTAAATGAACTTCAGTAAAAATTTCAGACCTTAATGCCAAAATTTGCCAATTTTATCAAACATTAAAAACAAGAATTTTACGAAATATTCAAAGTCCTATATTTTGTATAAAAATTAACTTAACGGTTCCTAAATATTACCACATATAATATATAGTATCTTTAAGAATATACAATAAAATTTTCAAGAATCTAACTTCAAAATTTCTCGAATTATCCTGAAATATTGAAATCGAATTCCTCGAAATTTCAATTTTCGTGAAAAATGCCGTTTATGAATAGAATAACGAATTGATAGAATATTATGGGATTGGAATATTAGATTAAATAATTTAAGATTGAACACGAAACTCTTTGGCAGACTATATGACGTGCTTAAACTATATTGAAATGGCATTATGTTACACTTAATTTAATATAACAATTTTTATTATATTGATAAATAATAATAATAATAATAAAATGAATGTTATTTTACATAAACAGTATAATAAATAATAATGATGGGTATCTTTCATAAATTCATTAGATTAGGTATAAAGTATATTGTATATAAATTAAAGGATTATGTAAAATTATATTATATATTAATATACGTATTATAAATAGTTAGTAGATGTGAAGTTATGCAATAGTCTTTATATTTTATATTTTTATAGGCAATAAGCAATATAGATTGATATAACATATAATATTTTATATTATACAACTATTATACTATATAAATTATTTACTTATTACTTATTATATATCTATATATTACAAATTTATAAAAGTATCATTCATTTATCTATTTAAAAAACACGAGCTAATTTAACTTATTATAATTTTATAATTCTTACTACATTTTCTTAATTTTGAAATATTTATTATTTTATCACAAATATGAATAGTTACCTCCATTACAATAAAAAAAAAAAATACAATTTTCGCGTAGACGATCAGAAAATAAATTCAATAATTCTTACCATCTATATACAACTAATTTTGTCGTTTTTTCTGCAGTATAGTTTTTTTTATCATCTAAGCTGAAATTGATAAATAAAAAGTAAGAAAAGGGTTACAGATGTGTAAAGAGGATAGTGTTGAATTTTAATTAATATTTGAATGCAATGATACAGGTAAATCATTACATTCGGAAATACAATTTTGAGCGAAGTTCATCAGATGTTCAGATAATACAGATACGAGTAATATGTATTGATAAATAATATGTTTATATTCATATAGTCTCTATACGTTAAATATAAAATATAATTGTCCATAAAACCCCTAAATGAGTCACCTAAATACCCATATCTGACAGTAGTTTGCTTAGATTCATATTTCGAATGTATTAATTTATTATTGCATTCAAATTTTAATCATAATTCAACACTGTCTTCTTTACATCTTTAACTTAAAAAGCTACAAAAAAAAAAAAATCGTGAATGTAATATTCACAATTAATTGGAACTGAGTTTAAAAAAATGTATTAGAGCTTCAATGAAATTTTCAAAAATTTTTGTCAATTTTATTTAACATTATTGTAAAATAATGAAATATAATAAGAATTATTCATATAAATACTTTAAATAACGATTTTACTCTAAAAACAACTTTAAACATTTATAAAAAAAAAAGAAAATAAATACTTGAGCTACTATTTTCTAATAATTCTAATAAATCAGATACTTATTCCAATATGTAAGTATGCTACTGTAAAATTTTTTGACCTTAAAACCCAAAATTGTCAATTTTATCAAACATATACATAAAAACAAGAATTTTACGAAATATTCAAAGTCCTATTTTTTGTAGAAAAATTAACATAACGGGTCCAGAATTTTATCACATTTATAAAGTAGCAATGTAAACATAAAAAAAAAAAAAAATGTCAAGTCTCTACGTTCAAAATTGACTAAGTTATAGTTATCATTAAATATTAAAATTGATTTCGTCGAAATTTCAGTTTTCATGACGTTTTCATCATTTTTTGGTCCTGTTCCTATTGCATAGGGTTAATTTTGAGATATTCGATAAATGACCTTAATAAGTTACCAACTACATCCACTTTCTAACCAGAAACATATGCTATTCGTGTAAATCGAAACATAATTTTTTTTATTTTACATTATTTTGGATGGAA
This sequence comes from Tetraneura akinire, assembly GCA_021307375.1. Classification (NCBI taxonomy): domain Eukaryota; kingdom Metazoa; phylum Arthropoda; class Insecta; order Hemiptera; family Aphididae; genus Tetraneura; species Tetraneura akinire. The sequence continues at coordinate 27,498,880 of JAIUCT010000001.1, read as the reverse complement.
AAATTGTTTACATAGGTACATAAAAAAAATAAAACTATGTCCCCACGGTGTTTAATTATTTTAATTATGATTAGTACAGTAGTAAATAGTGATATACGAATTGATGAACATAATGTATTAATGCGATTGCATAAAAAAACGTGTATAATAATAAGGATTTTAAAATTTAAACATACGTAATAATGGTAGAATGATATAATATAATATAATGATATAACATTTTTTACATGAAAATATGATTATTTTATATAGTTACATTTATACATACAATAAATATATTAATTTCGGTATCGGTATAAATAAATGATTATACATTTATACTATTACATTTATGTTAAGAAACGTTATTGTTAAACTAAAATAAGTTATAGAATTGTGTAAACTATAGATTATGTTAGGTGCAGCTATTATGAGACTAAAATAATATAATATAGGTACCTATATTATATATATATATATATATTATATAAATATAATATTTATACTTTTACTCAGTCCAAATTACACTAGGTACCAATGTTACAGATAGAATATAGATTGATATATTTATACTTATACGTGGTTATAAAATATTTAAAACATTCCGTCGAGGAAATGTATGAAAAATATAAAAACAATAATAATTATTTATGAAGTGTAACTGACATAGGTATTCCACCTATAGAGTATATAGAGTATACCTGTAAGTCTATAGGTCTGAACTGCGGTTATCTGTATATATAGGTACTTAAATTTAATCATGTTCAGCATGTTCTGGAGTTCTAGATCATATTATAATCATGGTGTGACTAATATGATTGTATAGATAATATTGTGTTTTGTCCAACTTTCTAGAATATAATAATATATACCTACCTATTGTATGACGTACAATTTATATTGTTTTTTCAATACTTTTATGAGAAAAATTTAATTCATTATTAAAATAATATTACTGTAAATTTATTTGAAGCATAATTCGACATTTTTAAAAATATTATAGGTAATATTTATATGTAATATATTGGTACGGAACAACCAACTACAGACGTAATGTACCTACGTAATGTAAACGTTATTTATGATTTCAACGTAAATGCGATAAAATAGAAATAACGTATGACACACAACCATAAAAGAATTAATCTGTAATAAAATAATAAATTTTGTAATACTCTTCGCTAAATGATTTTATAACGATTTTTTTTGTTATTTATTTTTTTTTAACGGATGAACGTATTAAGAATTTAACTCCGATAATTATTCTACCTGTTTAGATTTGTGGTATGGATAATTCTTAAGTCTTTATAGGTACAAAAAAATCGTTATTTGGAATTACGAGTACTATATATAACATAAAGAATAGATGGGTTTTTTAATTTTAAATTTGTAACACAATAATAAATGAATAAATGGTACTAAATTGGTAAATTGGTCTCAATTTCTGGTGTTGTAGATTATATTTTTTTTAAATTACCAGTATAGGTACCTACTTTTATTTCCTTGATAAAATTAATCACAGTTATGACCATAGATTCAATATTTTTTTAGGAATATTATAATTTTATTATGAATTATCATGTTTGTATGTCTATATACTTGTATGAATACAATATATTTAATAATTTCGTATTAATTTTAATAACAAAAAGAAGAGCTTATAATGCTGTGAAAGTGATACAGGTTTAAGTAGGATAGAGTTGAATTTTGATTAACATTTAAATGCAAAGATAAATCATTACATTCAGAAATACGACTTTAAGCGAAGTTTTAGATGCTATATGTATTGATTAAAATTTTTACATTTATTAGTCTCTACATTCAATATAAATGCCCATAAAAGCCTTAAATGAGTCACCTAAATAACAAAATTTAATAGTACTTCGCTCAAAATCGTTTTCCAAATGTAAATATGTAATGATTTATTATTGGATTCAAAATTTAATCAAAATTCAACACTATCCTAGTATCCTATATAGACCTGTATCCCTTCCACAGCAGTATCAACTCTTCTTTTTATCCTTTAAACAACTAAGTATCAAAAAAAATCTTGCATATAATTTTCACGATTATTTGGAACTGAATTCAGTATATCGACGGTGTTTTGTAGAAAGGGCGTAACCCACAAAAATCGAAAATCGACTTTTTGGTATCAAAATTTTCAGAAAAATTAGGAGCAAAATCTGTTAGAAAGGTATTTCTAAACATGAACTAAGTATTTTACTATACGAAAATAGTAAATACAGACGCCTTTTTTTTTAAATAAAATTATAATTTGATACGTAGAAAGGGCGTATACCACACTTTTAACACTATACATTTTGTACCAAATAGAAATTTGACATATTTTACACTATAAACATTAAACGTGATAATTTTATTAATATTATTAAATGGTTAGGTCTTAGGTTAATATAATCCAATCGTCAGTTCATTACATACAAAATATGATAACAAAACGTTTGATTAGTTATAAAATAATTTTCGCGGTAAAATAATAATAATGATATTGGTATCCCGTGTGTAACCATGATTATACACAATTTACATTATAATTTTAAGGAAATTAAAAACGTAAAAAGGACGCAACCCACAAATTATCACTAAAATCAAAAAGGCACATGAAAATTAAAAACGTAAGATGGGCGTAACCCATATATACCTTTTTTTAAGTGACAATTACAATAATACTCTATGATATTATTAACTTTATAAATATACAAACTCTTTTAATAATATGTCTATTTTCCAAAAATTTAATTAAAACAATTTTTTCATTAAAACTGTATTTTCTGTAGAGTTTTTAGGAGAGTGTCTCCTGAAAAATATGTAAATTGTGGGTTACGCCCTTTCTACAAAACACCGTCGATATGTAAGGTACTTCAGCATTATAAAAATTTTCAAAAAATTAAAAAAATTATTGTCTTTTTATTAAATATTATTGCAAAAGAAGAGAAATAATAAGAAGAATACAAGAATAATTATATGGGTTCTTAGATTACCGATTCCTCTAAAAATATCAATTTTACACAGCTACAAAAATAAGGAGACTTGGGATTTTCTAATTTTTCGGTAATATGTTAAATAATAATATGTTAGTTTATTTCAGTAAAATTTTCACTCCTTAAAACCCAGCATTTCCAATATTATCAAACATAAAGATAAAAATGAGAATTTTAGGAAATAGGTATTCAAAGTTCTATATTTTGTAGAAAAAATTAACGAAATGTGTTTATCACATATATAAATATATAGTACCTAAGTGAACAGCAAAATATTTTTTCAATTTTCTAAGTTAAAAATGAGTTATCGTTAAATATTGAAATCGAATTCGTCAAAATATAATATTTCGTGAAAAATGCCGTTTTTTCATCATTTTTCCTATCGCATAAGGTCAATTTTGAGAGATTTGAAAAATGGCCTATATAAAGTACTATAATTATATCTACTTCTCAACCGGAAACATAAGTTATTCATGAAAATCAGAGCAAGACATAAAAACAAAATAAAACACACATCATTGTAAAACTAATACATTTTTCACTTCGATCAAATCTAAAAGATATTTCAAATGTGGTGGTGCAAGTGCATCATTTGCGCAGGTCAATTTACACCACTGCTTGGTGGCTTTCTCTTATTGAACAGATATCTTAGGTATATAGTGGATAGCAAGTACCGTATCTTTCTTTGAAGAAGCTCATGGCTTCCTCAATATACAAGAGAGAGATATATATACATATATATACACATAATATTAGTATATTAGTATATTACTACATTTAATAATATAGGCCTCGTAATTATGATGTCCAAGGCGGCAAGGCCTCGCTTTTGGTTCTCCGGCATATTTGTTCAACACAGTCTACAAATGTGTTCACTAACGATTAATAATATTGCAATACCGATTTTTAGATTTTGAGCGAAGTGAAAAATGTATTGATTTTATAATGATATGCGTCTTTTTTAGATATTTATAATATGTGTCTTTTTTTTTTTTTTTGCCTGAAGTCTGAAGACTTTATTATTACCCGAAATAATGCTCCGATTTTCACAAACAGCATATGTTTTCGGTTGGAAAGTGGATATAGTTGGTATTTTATTTAGGTAATTTTTCGAATTTCTCAAAATTGCCCCTATACGACAGAAAAATACGGCATTTTTCGCGAAAACAGAAATTTTGAGGAATTCAATTTCTTAACGATACCTAAGGCATTTCCTTTTGGGTGTTGACATAACAACATAAGTACTAAGTATTTAAATGTGATAAAATTTTGGAACGATTACGTTAATTTTTTTACAAAATATAGAACTTGAATATATTCCCTAAAATTATCGTTTTTATCTATGTCACTCGTGTGATAAAATTAGCAATTTTGGGGTTTAAAGTCTGAACATTTTATTGAAGCATACCTACTTACATATTGATTAACTCAGTTCAAATAATTGTGAATATTACATTTATGATTTTTTTTTTTTTTTTTACTGTAGCTGTGTATAGGATAAACAGAAAATAGTATTGAATTCTGATTAAATTTTGAATTCGAAAAACGATTCTGAGCGAAGTACTGTTAGATTTGGTTATTTATAGGTGACTCATTTAGGGGTTTTATGGGCATTTATATTAAACGTATAGAGACTGTATGAATATGAAAATTTTAATCGACACATATATTATATTATCTGTTAAAATTCGCTTAAAATATTTTTTTGGAATGTAATGATTTACATTGCATTCTAAATTTAATCAAAATTCAACACTATCCTCTTATCCTATATCAATCACATCGTTAATAGTTAATGATCATTGTTTTCGATTACAATCATGTTCATAATATGACAATTACAAATACTAATGTTCATCCATTTTTATTTTTCTTATTATAACAATTATATAGCTTGCTCTGTTAAATCGAAGTAATAAATGAAAAATTTATCTTTGTTACACTTACAGTCCACATGTTTTCATTTTTTATATATTTTGAAATACTATTCCTCTCTTGCTCAACACAATCTACAATTGTATTCATCGATGAAAACAACTATGATTTTTAAAGTCACAGAATACTGTACAATATAACATCCATATGAAAATTGAAATTACATCATAATCTAATAATAACCTATGGCATGTCATCGTAGTCCGTTGGTGAACACAATTGTAAATTATGTTGACGAGCTACCTATTCCGCTGGGACAAAATATAATAACTTAATTTCTTTACTCTACTATACTAATTTAGATTAAATAAATACAATTTTTATCATTTTTAATAATATAAATATTAATATTTGAATTACGTGGCCTACTTACGAAAGTTCCATGTGATTCGATAACATTTTTTCAGACCACAAGCCAATCTTATAGCACAGTATTAATTTTTAACTGTGATGATCAAAGTTCAAAAAAAAAATAGTCATGGCAAAAAAATTTTTATCGATCAACCAACAAAGATAAATACTATATTAATTAGGATATAGATCAAGATATAGTTAGCAAAACCTGAGTTGGTCCCACTCCTAAACTCTTAAATTATCTCATAATTACGTTCATTGAATGACGTACCTAATCTATTCTATCATATATTATTTTTCTTAATTGTAATAATACATTATCTTTTTTTACGATTATCTTCCATTTATTTGCGCATATCTTGCTTTTGTACGTATATCTTCATATTTTTTAGTAAGATTTTATTATTGAGTTACAGATGTTTTTACCATAACATACAATCAATAATCATAAGCATATAATATCTATAAAATAATTAATCAATAAATAATCTATAATTACAGTGATTCGTTTATTTATTAATATTAAAACTATATTATTATCAAATACTTACAATATATTTATATTTTATTGACTTCAATACGAATAGTATGTCAAAATTTAAAATAGATTGTGGACCGAAATATTGAATGTATAATAATAAACAAAAATACATTTCACTGTACGTGGAAACCATAATAGAAGAAATGGAATAACTTGAATGCACGCAAACCTCAATTTTGAACAACGCGTCAACGCCCTAGAAAACAATATAATTATATTACATTAACGTGCGTCAAACATTTAGATTATCACAGATAAAATCTCATAATATTAATTAACTTGATAATAAATATTATATAATTATGTAAATAAAATTAGATAATAATATAAAAATTTTTAGATTAACTAATAAAACTATGGTTTATAGTTTATATAAATAAATATATTTAAAAATTATAGAAAAATTACAATAATTTATAAAAAAAAATTGATTGAGAACTTAGAAAAATGGAGAAAAACATAAGAGTTCATGCTAAGTAGCAATAATACCTATAGTATATTATTATAATTAGTAAATGTGAAATATAATAGGTATATGGTATTAAAATGTTATATAGAGTTTAGACGATACGTAACATACCATGACGAACATACACATACGTTACGTAACTATACAAGTATAAATATCATAAGCTTATATTCAATATTTAAATAAAATATTAATCCAATCAAATGGATAGAAGGAGCTATAAGTACCTACCTTAAGATCTCACTTTAAGTACCTATATTTATTACGTACAAGTAGCTATAGACAAATATAATGAACTTTTTGCTAAGATTAGTACATCCTATAAAGATTTATAAATTTTAATTTTAATAATATGAAATACGTTCAACTTTCTAAATTCTTATTCTTCTTCAGCCTTTTAAATTCTGAACGAAGCGAAGAATGTATTGGTTTTACAATGATTGTGATTTTTTTTTTTTTTAAGTCTGAAGACACTTTTGATTTAAGGTCTGAAAATTTTACTGAAGTATATTTACATATTACTTAACATCATACCAAAATATTATAAAAATCCCTATTCTCAATTTCTTTTTATTGCTGTTTAAAGTTGATAATTTTAGTTTAAACGAAAATCTTAGAATCCCATACGAATATTCTCTCAATACTTTTACAATAAAAATTAATAGAAAAACTAAAAAATTTGTAAAATTTTTGAAAATTTTATTGAAGAATACCGACATATATACGAGTACATTAAATTTTAACTTTTTTTTATTAAATATTTAAAAACGCAAAAATTTATCGCACATATTGGGACCATATAAGTACACATATAATACATAAATGAACAATCTATAAAATATTCAATATAATAACTGCTCATAAAATGCCTTATTACCTAAATGTTAAATATCATAAAAATGTTTGTCAATTTTATTTATCATTATTGTAAAATATTGAAATATAATAGGAAAAATGCATATAAAAATTTTAAATATTAATATTTCTGAAATTTCAATTTTAAATAACTAAAAAAAAAATTGAGTCTTGAGATTTTCTTAATATTTTGGAAATTCGTGATATATGTCAGAATTCTTCAATAATTTTTTTTAGTTTTTCTATTAATTTTTATTGTAAAAGTATTGAGAGAATATTCGTATGGATTCTAAGATTTTCGTTTAAACTAAAATTATCAACTTTAAAGAGCTATAAAAAAAATTGAGAATATGGAGTTTTCTCATATTTTGGTATGATGTTAAATAATATGTAAATATACTTCAGTAAAATTTTCAGGCCTTAAACCAAAAGTGTCTTCAGACATAAAAAAAAAATCACAATCATTGTAAAACACTAAAACCAATACATTCTTTGCTTCGCACAGAATCTAAAAGGCTGAAGAAGTGAAGAAGAATAAGAATTTAGAAAGTAGAACGTATTTCATTTATAAAGTACCTAGTGCACAATTATATAAGTGATATATAATTACTGATATCCCTTGGTGGTATTAACTGTATTTCAGTATTTGGACTTAGTCCGTTTACCGCTAGTACTCACTTTTCGTAATACCATAGATTAAGATAGATGTATAATGTATTAATGAATGGTAATACCGACTATAAATATAGTTATATACCTATATATTACACGTAGTATTCTACATCGTATGACGTACCTATATTATTAAGTACAAATTAAATCACAGATTATGACATACTCTCTGGTTTAAATCTTAACATCATAAACATAACAAACTACGTCATCAAACCAAATCAACTAGGTACCTACCTAGATAATATAAATAAATAAAACATAAAAAAATATTATTTAATTTATTTCTCTTATATTGTTATTAATTATTTTATATTATAACAAAATAATATTATTGTCATTGTTCATAGAGTAGTTTTTTCACCAATTGATAATTATCATAAAACACGAATTAGGTACATTATTATTTATTTTTAGGGTCGCAATAAATTAATGATTAATGGGTTTATTATATTGCAATTTACAATGAAGATTTTTTTAAACAAAATAATCAAAAATACATTTTAATTTTTGATTCATTCATTAGTTGTTTTCGAAAAGCCCCTTAAAAATTAAAGTATTAAGCTGTAGGTAGTTTACAAATGTAAAATCACTGCATTAGATTATATACCATTAGGCCAGGCCGCATTTAGGTGGTACAACGGGTACAATTGTACCGGGCGGCAAATTTTTAGGGGCGGCTAGCTTAAGGTACCTAGTAAAGAGGTACAAAATGTTGAATAAATTATGATGGAAAGAAAAATAAATTATTTAATCATTTAAAACCTTTTTAACCTTTAAACGTACCGCGCATGCCGCAATTATATGTGATAATCGCTGTTCATTGTTTATACCTACATTTAAATATTGGAGTACTAAAGTTATTTTAATATTATTATTAATTATTATTATTATAGGTATGAAATGTTAAAATTCAATAAATTATTCCTGTTTTATAAAATTTAAAAGTAATTATATTAAAGTGTATATTTTATGTTTTCACGGGGGAGGGAGACAGACAAAATCATGTTCAATTCACACATCACGACCGACAAAGAACGACAGACACGCACTCAGTTGATTCCAATTTTCGTATTGAATGTTCGGAAATTGTTCCCAACATGTTTATACATTACACATACTGGGATTAGTATCTATTATATTATGAATACCTCCTAATATCATGGGCGTAATTTCGGTGGTGCAAAGGGGTGCACTTGCACCCCTGGAATTTATGTCGGGGTGTAATACTATCATTTTGCATCCCTAAATTTTCTATATTTTAAAATTTTAATAGTGCCAATGCCAAATTATTTTAAATATTTATAACGACTTTGAAAATAAAAATAAATTAAATAAAAAAAATTTAAAACGACGATTATAGGTAGATGATAATAATAATTATTATCACGTTCTCGTTAGTCGTTATACTCATCAATTCAATATGTGCGTTTAGTTTTTGAAAGAAATTTTGGAAAGATTAGGTAACTTAAATGATTAGTTTTGCCTTTTGCACCCCCTGAATTTGAGTGAAATTACGCCTATGCCTAATATAAACAACATAATATTATTTAACCTACCATAATTTATATTTTATTAACCATATTTTATAGTCGAATATAATATAAAGACTGTATCTATGTACTACGTATATAATACTTATAATATAATATACCCCCTAAGTCCTAATTTTTATATTAATAAAAATCAAGCGTTCGACGAATTTGTGCGCAATGCACTCTGAAACTTTAACAAATTTTATACCTACTCAATTATTAATAATATATAGCCAAAATCTTAAATAAACAATAATAATGAGGTTCAATATTCAAATTATAATATGACAAATACATATATATATAGTAAATAACATAAAATATTATAATTAATAATATTATATTTACTATGACAATAATTAATAAACTATTTAAAATATTTACATATATATTATATATTACAATATATGTATATTATATACACATTGTATAATATAATTAATAATTATATTATAAATTTATATATACCTACGAGTTTAAATTACTTTACAAATAAAAATTATAATTATAAAAAGATGAGCTGATACTCCTGCCGCACAGGATACAGGTGTGCGGATCATAGCGTTTAATTTTACTTATAGAATTTGAATGCAATGATAAACCATTGCATTCGAAAAAACGATTCTGAGCGAAGTTCAGTCAGATTATAATTTTCGTTTGAACTAAAAATATCAATTTAAAACAGCTATAAAAAAAAATTGAGATTAGGGATTTTTCTAATATTTTAGTATGATGTTAAGTAATATGTAAGTATACTTCAATAAAATTTTCAGACCTTAATACCAAAAATTGACAATTTTATCAAACATTATATACGTAAAAACGAGAAATTTACGAAATATTCGAAGTCCTATATTTAGTAAAAAAATTTAAAAAACGGTTCCAAAATTTTACCACATATATATAATAGCTATGTGAACACCCAAAAAAATTTTCAAGTCTCTGACTTAAAAATTGCCCGAGTTATCGTGAAATATAGAAATTGAATTCGTCAAAATTTCATTTTTCGTGAAAAATGCCGTTTTTTCGTCATTTTTTCGAAGTTTTTTCTACCGCTTATAGTAAATTTTGAGAAATTCGAAAAATGACCTAAATAAAGTACCATCTACATCCACTTTTACATCTGAAACTCGCTATTCGTGAAAATCGAAGCGTTATTTCGGGTAGTAAAAGTGTTTTCAGAATATTTATTTATATGTATGGATTCTAAGATTTTCGTTTTCCTAAAAATATCAACTTAAAACGGCTATAAAAAAAAATTTTGACAATGGATTTTTCTAATATTTTAGTATGATGTTAAGTAATATGTAAGTATACTTCAGTAAAATTTTCAGACTAAAATACCCAAAATTGACAATTTTATCACACATTATATACGTAAAAACGTGAATTTTACGAAATATTCAAAGTCCTATATTTTGGAGAAAAATTAATGTAACGGTTCCAAAATTATACCACATATATATAGTAGCTATGTGAACATCCAAAAAAAATTTCAAGTCTCTATCTTAAAAATTGCCCGAGTTATCGAGAAATGTAGAAATCGAATTCGTCAAAATTTCATTTTTCGTGAAAAATGCCGTTTTTTCGTCATTTTTTCGAAGTTTTTTCTACCGCTTATAGTCAATTTTGAAAAATTCGAAAAATGACCTAAATAAAGTACCAACTACATCCACTTTGCTACCGGAAACATATGCTATTCGTGAAAATCGGAGCATTATTTCGGGTAGTATTTTTGTACACAGACATAAAAAAAAAAAAAAAAAAAAAAAAAAAAAACAAAAAATAATCACACATCATTGTAAAACCAATACATTCTTCGCTTCGCTCAGAATCTAAAATTTATTTGAATAAAAATAACATAAACGATAAACTATGGTAAAATAATATATAAAACTTACTTAAATGTTATACATATTTAAATAATATTAATTTTATAATTTTAAATGAGCTATTTAAATTATTTACACATACAAGTATAAATACATAATACCTACATAAATATTTATAATATAAATTTACAAAATATTACAATTGTTAAAAAAAATATACCAACAATATACATATTATGTAATACAGTGGCATACAAGCGCACCTCATGTCATTTTATAAAAAATAATTTTTATAATTTTCCTTAAAACCCAATCAGTTTAAATATTATTCATTAAACATATCGTGGGGCAATGGGGCATTGAAACATTATTCAAAAATATTTTTCGGTAACGGACTATTACGTATTTACGTCGTGAACATATTATTGCTCCTAAAGTAAAAACAGTTATACGATATGCACACATCTATACTGCGGCCGACGAGAGAGCACTTTTGGGCGACGACCAAAACTCGTCCGTTCTCGCGCACTCCCACCACTAAACCTCCCAAACTACTGGCCGCCGACACCGTTGTCGCCACCGTCGCCGACCCACCTGCAGCCCCCGTCGATCATTTGGATGCGCGAAGGAATAGTGCTCTCTCGTCGGCCGCAGTATATATAAAATACGCATGGTGGACGAATAATGGGGCGATCGCGAAATACAATGCAAGATGCAACTCGGTGCGCAGTTACTACCGCGAACCGATTAAATTTTTAAAATAAACGCGTTATGTACGTTTCATTTGGAAGTTTTTCAATTTGTATTCTGATTTCTGCTCAGTATCATATCATTATAAATAATTGGGTAATTTACTCAATTTTGTGTAGAAAATAATATAATAATACCTATATTACCTGTCTAATATTTTACTAAAATATGCATAGGTATGTATTTATTAATTATAAAATTATATTTATTATTTATTCATTATTCATTATAATGACAATTTTTTGCTTACATTGTTCACGACTATTTTTTATAAATAAATTGTACATTTATAAGCTATATGTACATGTTACATGTATATATACTATATAATATGGCCCTTTTACTTTTTAATGTATTATAGCCCGTAGGTTTATAATATTTACTTACTAATATATTTTTGTTACATTAATTTCTATATTATTATAATACTAAAATATATGGAACTTATTGAATATATTGTATATATATACCTACCTAAATAGGTATAATATATCATAATATTGAAATATGTTTATACATATTGTAAAACTTTTTAAATATATATTATATTATATATATACTTTATTTACTAATATATTTGTATTATATTAATCTATAAAAAAAAACTTATAGAAATTGAAATATAATGTATAATGTATAACTTTAAAATTTAAATTAATTATATATTATTAATTATTAATCTATAATTAAATTATTAATAAAATTATATTATTATTACCTTATGCTCTGCACTAACTAGACCAACTGGTCTAATTACTTGTAATTTATAAAGTTATAAAATATAAGTATTTTTCATTTTAAAAAATATTCTTATACCTAAGTTATAATCAAATAGGTACTATAATATTATAAACGTTTATAGTATTAATTGTTATATGAACATATTTTTAATACCTAATAATAAGGAGCAAAATAGGCAATTCCACAACATTTTCGAGGGGAACTGATAAGGAATAATTGTTCGCCAGTTTATTTGACTAGAGGACTAGACTGTCCCGTATTATCGTTTATAGCCATGGTTTATAGTTTATAGTATTTGCTACAGTTTATGAATTATGACCACGATGTAGAGAAGATTTTCTCGGCCTCTTGGCTAATAATCTACCGTGGTTGAAACTTAAAAAAAGATTAAAAAACAAACAAATTATTAATCGCTCAATTGATATAAGTCTATGTTAAGGTATTCGTGGACGTTCATTAATTCATTTAGAGGAAAAAAGTAAAGTAGTTATAAAAAAGGTTATTTTAAGTAGGAACCATATTTAACCATGGCTGCATCTTTTAGTCAAAAAAAATTGTAGCATTTTTATTACCTACCTATAAAGTTGTTCAGAGTGTAATTTTTATTTAATAGTAATAATTATTAATTAATAATAATAAATATTAATAAATAATGACACCAAAATCTTGAATTTTAAAAAAACCGCGAATTGAACAATGTTGTCAGAAAAAGAGAAAGTGGGAAATAATGCACGTTGAATATTGATATTACCATTGATTATCTATAATGACTATCTATAATCAATGATATTACGAATAAAATCATTTTATTATCTAAAATCACGGCCGTGTCTAAGATTATGTCATTGAATTTAATTTAATTTTTAACCGGCCTCCCCAGCCATGGAAGTCTAGACACGCCTATGCTACTAATTATGTGATTATATTGATTATAAGTTGTAATAATTTTTTATATTCTTAAAAGTTAAAAAATTAAGTTGAGTTAAATTTTTGTACTTAAATTGTTATCAATTATTGTTAAAAATGGACACTTCGTGTCAATACAAATGCATTTGTGACCATTGTGTAGAAAAATCAATGTTTCCATCAATCTCAAAATTATGCAATATCAATGAATGTTTAAATATTTTAACTGAGCTAGACTTGAGCTCTAGTAAGATTTATGAAACACCTGAATTAATTGGAAATCTTTTAAATATCGTTAAACTTAATTTATCATCAAATGAAATAGCCACACTTCCTTTAACATTTACCAAATTAGAACATTTGACAGATCTCATTTTATCACATAACAAATTTACTCAAATACCCCAATGTTTGATCAATGGAATGCAATCCATAACTACACTTGATTTATCTCACAATAATCTATTAAATATAAGTAAAAAACCTTTTTGTATTCAACAATTACTATCTTTTAATGTAAGTAATAATTTAAAACTAAATAATCTTCCAAAATGGCTGTGGTCCCTTGAATGTAATTCATTGGAATCATTAGATATATCATTTACAAATTGTCTTGAAAAGATTGAAATGGATCCGTATCTAAACTTGTATGGTATTGGTAAAAATTTGAAATATTTAAATATTTCTAATACAAATTCTGACATCATTAAATTACATTTCGTAAAACATTTGAAAAATCTTACAACTATAATTTTTGATAACATAAATTTACAATCAAACAATAATTCTCAGAATTTCTTTAGTGGTGTGCCACTAATATTTAATTACCGATTTAAAAATATTAATTCTTTAAGTATGAGCAATGTTAGTTTATCAATCATCGAAAAACATGTATACTTCAGTTTACCAAATTTACGGTTTTTGAATTTATCTAATAACTCCATTGTAACGCTGCCAGATTCCTTAAGCCAATTAACAAATTTAGAAGTCTGCAATTTTTCATTTAATCAAATATTATTAATTCCTGAATGCTTTAGAAATTTAAAAAAATTGAAAAAATTAATATTGAATAATAATTGGGTAAGTAAGAATAACACTAAATATCATTTCACTGTAAAATACTGAATTACATTTATTGCCTATTTTATTATAGTTGTCATCATTTCCTAACATCCTAGAAGATATATTAAATCTGGAAAGTTTAGATTTATATGCTAATAAATTGTCTACATTTTCATCATGGCATTTAAACTCTAATATTCAGTCACTTGATCTGGAGCAAAATTTATTTTGTACAAAAAATATTGATGAAAACTTTAAAGTAAGTTATAAATAATAATTCATATAGGTAGGTAATATTTGATTAAAAATCCATCATTTAAAATGATTTCAATGCTCAATTTTATTTAAATAATTCATGTAGGTATATTGGTATAGGTATTAGGATTTAAGATGAGATTTAGATTCAAGCATTATTTTAACAGTAATTTTTATTAAAAAATTTTATTTATAAATTGTTTTAATGTATATTAAATAAAAATTATTTAATACGAGTATTATATTATTATGAAAATTATGCCTATAAAAATTTGATTTAAATATACTTTTATATGTTTATCTAGGACCATTACTATATACTGTTAAATAATTTACGTTTATCTACAAATCATAATCGTGTAATGGGACCTGTATATGTTGAAGAATTTAATGATAATGAATCATCCTGTGGAAGTATTGGTTCAAGTGTGTTTAAATAATAAATAATTTCTAGTTTAAACTAAGAAAAAAATATGTATAAATGTATAATTATGAAATTAATAATTATATACAAATATGTGGATATACTACAATTGATCACAGTAAAATTGATTGTACGTTACAATTAATCGCTTGACAGTTGATAGCAAATAAAAAAAATTGTTTTTAAATTTTAAAATTCAATAAATTAATACATATTATAATTATTTAATATTTATATATATAATTAAAATTTTTGAATGCAGATTTCTAATTTAACCTACAAATATAATTTAAAATTGTGAATTATTTAATGGGCAATGCCTCAAAGATAATCTTCAATGTTTTTGTTAATTTTATAGTAGGAAGAAATGTATTTTAATTTTTACCTTTATCCTAATAATTTTTTTTTTGCTGGTGGTTCATGTCAAATAATAAAATTAAAATTAAATTAATAAAACTTAAATAATACTGTCTAATTCTAATCAGTACAAAGTAATTTCCGAAATATGGTTCATCACATGCACCTGTGGGTGAATCCATGTACTTTAATATTTAGGAGTAAAAATACCTAAATTATAATAAAATCTTTAATATTTGCAGTAAATTGATGTGCATTTTATAGGTATATTATACATATTTTATTTTTTCATAATTTATTGAAGTTTTATTATGTATTAATTTATTGAATTTTTTTATTTTAAAACAATTTTTTTTATCCGCGATCAATTATCATGTGATTAATTTTACCACAATCAATATTCGCGCGATCAATTGTCGGTATACCAAATATGTATACAACTATATATATATATATATTACAAATTTATATAATTTAATGATATAATGGCCAATGTCAATGATTATGCTATTGAATTTTATCCACATATATTAATAGATAATGCAACATTATAAGGCGCATAGGAACCAAAACACCTTAACCCACAAAAAATATTTAAACGTATTAAAGTGACATAATATTTTAAAACTATTATGACCCTCAAAGAAATTCATTTTATAGATGGCAGCATTAAATTTGTTAAAATGTTAAAAATTAAATTTTTTTTTTAAATGACCTAACCTTATAATAATTGATAGGGATGGGTCAGTTTAGTTTCCAAATTTTATTTGGCACCAAAATGTTAGGTTACTGCATAGAGTATTAAAATAGTCGTACTCTATAGCTTACTGATTATAACAATATCACATAAAATTTTAATTTAAATGAATATAATAATTTCACTTAATCGGACTATCCCATACGAAATTGAATTAATAATGATTTTTCAAAATGTAGAGTGGCTCAACCCACAGTACTAACAACTTTACCAACTTTATGTGTGTTAGTGCTTTATAAATGGTTTAAACATACTTCATACATACTAAAAAGGATTTATTTTTTTCTTAGAGTAGATAATTTTTATTTAAAAAAAAGTTAATAAAATAATTAAAATTTTATTGCCCAACTTATATAATCACACTTTTGTTAGTTAAGCTGTTTTGGTTCTATGCACCTTAATGATATATAACCAAATAACCTAATAATTGATATGAAATATTTATTATTATTAATATATAATATATGTATTTAAATTATTGTATAGGTAGTCATTGGTCTTTGTATAGTCCAGATGTAGAATACGATATTGATAGGTGAGTAAATATTACACATTAGCAATAATTATTTATTTTGCAATAAAATAATAAAAATATTACGAAGAACTAATTATGTTCACATTTATAAAGAAACAATTTTCCTATTCTAGATAATTTGTAGTTTTTTAATATAAATTATTTTTAGAGATAATCTATATGAAACTACTTGTAATTTCAAACCAGAAGAATGTTGGGAATGTGATTCATATGAAAATACTACTGATTTATTCAATCCAAGAGGTTAATGGTTTTATTTATAATAGTTAATTATTATTTATTTATAATATTTGTTATTCAATGAAAAATTTAGAATTTAAATTGAGTTTAATGAATAAATTGGAAAAACCATTGACATTTGATGAGGAAATTAAAGAAAGGAAAATTTTTAAAAGTGTTATGTCTTTTACTAATAGACATTATTTTTGTCCTAGTGATGAACTTCCAAAAATGATAATACCAACTACAACAAATAATTAAAACATCCATAGTTTATTGTGAGTATATAATTATTTTATGTATGATTATACTAATATAATACCCACTTAAATGAATATTAAGAATTATCAATATTATATTATATTATGATTATTATATTACTTAACAAAAATTACAATATTTCTATTACAGGACTGGTCAATTTTCAGATCTATACTAACAAATTCATTTGCATCCAAGAGTAAAAAACATAAATAATTTGTTATAAGATATGTACTTGGCAAATTATTTTGGTTTTGTTTAAATAATCATAAAAATATATATATTTTTTTTTTTAATATTGAAGCAATACATTTGTAAATGATAAAAAATAACTATGATGTTCACTTATTTTTAATTTAATATTATTCTAAATAAAAACAAATTTTTTGTAGATATTGGGTATTTTATTTTATTTAATAAAATTCTACAAGTGACTCAACACCAAAAAAATTAATATTCTTACTTTAGATTATGAATGATTCACTTTATTTTGTAACTAATTTATAATATATAAAGGTATATATTATTTGAAAAAATAAGGAATTATTTATTTACTTTTAACTTAACAAATTATAATTAATTATAATACATGTTAATATGTTATATAATATATTGAAAATATTATTTTATATAAAGTTACATTTAATGTTATTATTTATTAATATTATTAATTTAAACTGGTATTCATATATAATTTGTATCTACTTAATCAAATGGAAGAATACATATTAAGATTATCTGAGGTACCTTCAAAATTGATGTCAAGCATAAAGTTTTAATATTTAATCTTAAAATAAATAAATAAATAATTTACAGGATCATTTAAAATTAATATCAGAAAATCACATAATGTTAATACATTTTATCTATAAATGTTATTATGAAAATATGAACACTTACATTATAAGGCATTATGATAAGCTTTATAAATGGTACATAAAAAGATTTTGAGTACTGGGTAATATTGGTAATATTTTAATTAAAGTTATGTACAATTATTAATATTTTATAAAATTAAATATAGGTAATTATCACAATAACAGTCATTAAAAATAATGATATAATATGTTATATTATTTAATTACTCTAATATAAATATCCAAATTTTCCCTAATGTACAGAATTAGTATTTACTTCTTACTCTATAACTATATACACTATACACCTGTAAATCTGAAAAAATTTTACAGGAAGATCAGACATAATTTGTAATTGTATAATATATCGTAATTAGTTGAAAATAGTAAAAGGATTTTATAGAATGTCTTTAATCAATACTTTTTGTGATACTTAATAACGTTTATTAATGATTATTAACAATTACCTTTTAAGCCTGGTTACTGGATTCAACTGAGTTAAGGAAAATGTATTTCAGCTTAAATTAAATATTTCCATGAGAAGGATGTGTTCTACTTCTAATAGCAATTAGTAATAATATTTTATTTCTTGTCAACTAATTTAAAATAAAAATTAGTAATAGTAAGAAATTAATCGTAAGTTGTGTTTATTTCCCTTCTAATTCGGTATCTTCTATGGGCTGCATACGAATTGCGTCCGAAAAAAAAATTATATATTGTTCCACATCCGAATTGCGTCCGCGATATTTTCGTGACAGGTCCGAATTGCGTCCGCGATATTTTCGGGACAGGTTCGAATTGCGTCCGCGATATATTCGGGACAGGTCCGAATTGCGTCCATGATTTTTTGGTAAAGTATCTGCATTGCGTCCGTGGTTTTCACATCCGAGTTGTATGCATGGTTTCTATTTTTATTGTAAATACTCGTATTTAATGGAAAAAATATTTTATGTATAATATAATAATGTCTGGGAATAACGTAATATTATATCGATTATCAATACATTACCCATCAAACAATATAAGTAACCAAAATTGTTGGAAATTAATTCTCTACATCAGTGTAGTGAGTGACGCTTTACTATTAGGTACTAACTTTAACACGATTTTCAAATTATTAATTTAACACTATAATGTAAAATATTGAATTATCACAAATGGTTAGTGAAAAAAGTTTTTTATTTTTAATTTTAATTTTATTTAACATAATAACGTGAAAATATCACGCACACAAATCGAATTTGTCGTTAAGAATACGCGGACGCAATTCGGATCTGTCGTTGAAAACGCGCGGACGCAACTCGACCAAAATACAGTTTTCAGACGCAATTCGGATGCGCCGCTTCTATGTATACAGATTATTTTAAAATGATTGATAATGTAATATTATATAATCCAAATCATAACTTATTACTTCTGGGGGATTTTAATTTCCCTC
The DNA here is from genome assembly GCA_021307375.1 of Tetraneura akinire. Lineage (NCBI taxonomy): Eukaryota > Metazoa > Arthropoda > Insecta > Hemiptera > Aphididae > Tetraneura > Tetraneura akinire. The sequence continues at coordinate 27,479,144 of JAIUCT010000001.1, read as the reverse complement.
ATTTCGAGAGGACTCCACTTAATTTAAATTTAGATCTTTCCTCCCATAATTCAGTCTTTCTTGATAATTTAAATCTTTTTCAGTGTAACACTGTTTTTAATAATAAAGATTCCATGCTAGATCTCGTTTTATGTAATTCTTCTATTTTTGTAACTCTTAACTGAATGAAACTCTTAATGATCCTATTGGTCCAATTGATAATTATTATCCAACACTTAATATAAATTTTTTATTGTCAAACCTGCCGTCTTTTATGTCATTCGTTGTCAATGATCAACAGACTGGAGTAATATAATATACCTACTCTGAGAAAGCCTTTGACAGAATTGATCATTTGATCATCGACTTCTTATACATAAACTTAAAAAAATTGGATTTGCTAATCCTTTATTAAATAATTGTTTCAATTCATTCTTAACTCAAAGAATTCAATTTGTAAAGTACAAGAATTTTATTTCTAATCCAACATTTGTAATTTCAGTTGTCACTCAAGGTGATTACCTCTTTCCGTTATTATTTAATTAATTTATTAATGATATTGTACTTTCTATTAATTATTCTAATATTTTATTATTTGCTAATGATGCTTTAAGTGTATCAATAATATTGAAGATGCTGAATTGTTACAAAAATATTTAAATAACATTTGTACTTGGTGTATTAAGAATGGTTTATGTTTATCTCTTAATGTTAGTAAATGGATAGCCATTTCCTTCTCTAAAAAACGAAGTAACATAATTTTTAACTATAGTTTAACTGGTCTCAATTTATCTAGATATTTTCAAGTAAATGACTTTGGAGTAGTCTTTAATTATAATCTTCATATTTTTTCTATAAAAAAAAAAGTTCTTTCTATATTTGGTGTGATTAAACGTAATTATTACTATAATTTCAATGATCCATTTACTTTAAAACCTTAAAACGTATATATGTATAATTTATTCGTTCTCAACTAGAATATGCTTCAGTTATAAGGGAAACCCATAATATTGGTCACTCTTACCAAATCAGAAAAGTACAAAATAAATTTCTTCTTTGCTTTATTTGTGATAAAATGCATTTAAATATACCTCCTCCCTCTGGTTATAATAATATCTTAAATTATTTAAACTTATTATCCTTATGTAATAGAAGAATACAGTTATATATTTCATTTTTAATTAATCTACTTAATAATAATATTAATGACCCTTTTCTTCTTAGTAAAATTACATTTAAAATAAATAAACATTATTTTCGTAACAACGATTTTTTTTACATTCCACACTTTTCTAAAAGATATATGTCTAGTTCTCCTGTTAATATATTAGGTACTATCTGTTGGGAATACAGTTAATAATATAGACATATTTAAATAATATTATGCAATGTGTAACGTTATTTATTTATATGACCTACTTGTTGGATAGGTAGTTTTATTTTCTAATTTTTATGGTTTTTGTGTATAAATTGTTATTTACTTAGTACCTTCCTACAAAATTGTATTTAATATTATTATATCTACCTATTTTTTTCTTTTCACTATATAATTATTAATATGGTTTTGATTATTATTGTTTTATTATCATGTTATATTGTATAAGTTATACCTAATTATATTGTATTTGCCCTGTTTGTCCGTTAATTTAATTAAAAAAAATAAATAGTTTATCATTGCATTCAAATTATAATTATAATTAAACACTATGAGTGCACACCTGTATCCCTTACCTTGCTTTTTTTAAACATTTTTTTCTAAAGTTTTTTTATATCATGACCAAAATTCGCCGAGTTATAGTGTGTTTAAGATTCAAATCATGACAGATATATGAATAATAGATACGATTTTTATTTTTTTTTTTCGTATTAAAACCCTCAATACTAGAAAAAAATATTTAATGAATAAACTTTATTAAACTGAAATTTTTAATTATTAATAAACTTCATTTAATGACTATTTATTTGTAATTTTGAGGTTTAAATACGAAAAAAAAATTGTGAGTTCATATATTTCTAAAATTATAGAACTGCATTAAGAAACATATCGTAAAATTTAAATTACCTATCTATTTTATCAAATAGGTATTATTTAAATTGTAATGAGATCTTTAGGAAATTTTCGTATAATTGCACGTAGAATTATCTTAACGGTTCAAAATTGTATATTATTTTCGATACTTATAAATTTACAATAATTTTTACTATAAAAATATCCATTATACATGTTATAATATTATTTGTATGACCTAATCCATAGGTAAAAACAAAAAAAATCACAAAACTTCCAAACATATATTATCTAGTAGATCGTATATAAACAATTATTAATTTAATTAATCTGTACATTAATATTTTAAAACACTAAAATTATTGTCAAATAAGAAGAACATTGTTAAATAAAATTCAATTCACCGAATCTGGTATAGTAATATTGTTTAATTAAATAAATTAGGTTATTCATATTATAACTAATATTATATTATAATTCAATTATTATATTCTTGGTACTATTTTGACATTATACCAATCGACAAAGTTCGATTTTGATTTTTTTTCAAAAGTCGCAAAAGACATAAACCTAATGTTATTTGGCAATGGGCATTTATCCGATGGTAATATTCTTTGTGTTCGCACCAGTGTGAATATTACGGTTTTCATTTGAAGCATAACGTATTTGATACCGATACAATTCCGGTATCCCGCGCTAAACGGTATAAATGTGTATGGATGTCGGTTGTGACACATGTCCGGCAAGAAATTGTCCGGATTGAATTTATCTGGCTCGGTATAATACTGTGGACTGGTTTGTAAAAAGAGCGGCCATATAATCAGAGTCGATCCTTAAATATTAATATAAATATAGTAGATGTTAAATGGCAATCATTTTGGTATATTTATTATTTACGACTATGATCACAATACGTACCTGCAGGGCACAAATTGTCTCCTATTTCCATTTCTTCGTCCAAACTTCTTCCAAGCAGAGGCAGTGGCGGGAATAATCGTAACGTTTCTTTGATTACACGTTCGAGATATTCCATTTTTTGCAAATCTTCGAAGGTTGGCGGTCTATCTGGATAGCCAACTGATAATATAGACTCCACCTCTTCGAAAACCTAAAATTCAAAGAAATAACAGTAATTTAAATAAATATAATATTATATTGTAATATGGTCACCTTGTTTTGAACGTCTTGATGATGGGCTAACATGACTATTGCACTAGAGATCGCCATGGTTGTTGTCTCTTGCCCTGCTAAAATTATATAATTGCTTAAATTAAATTTATATTATTATATATTAGACCAATATACTTGTGTACTGTACTCGGTAAAAGACAAATCATTCCTTATTTTTAAGTTATAGTATATATCAATAGTTAAATTATTTTTAAAAAATCATGAAAAATAATTTAACCGTTTTTGTTTTATAATTTTTTTTATAAGAAATAATGTTTTACATATATTATATTATATATGTATTATATTAATAAATATATTAATATATAATTTATATATTATATAATATATTATTTAAGTAAATAATTGATAAAATGGATTTTAATTAAATTATTCATTTTTTTTAAACTTTAAAAAAAAAACTTCTTTCATCATATTCACATATTTTGTAAGATCCATTTAATTCTTCGCAGGTCAATTCATCGTGATTCAAATTCATCGTAGCATTAAATCATCGCCTATTATATATGAATATAGTAGGTATATGCCACAATTATTATTGCTCAAAATATATAGTAGATACATATCTGTTATTACTGATTTGTATAAGAAATATCAGAATAAATATTTCATAATACATACCAATATACATATGAATACACACAAATCACGATAAGGTGAACCAACGTTAGTTGATTTAATGTTTGATACACGGTCACACGGACTATTTAAGCTCATAATTTCCAAATATAATTATAATATGTATAATATGTATATATTTTATTTTAAATAAGCAATAAAAATAATAATAATGTAAATTTAAAAAATAATTGAATTTTAGATTCTGAGCGAAGCGAAGAATGTATTGGTTTTACAATGATGTGTGTCTTTTTTTTTTAAGTATGAAGACACTTTTACTACCCGAAATAATGCTCCGATTTTCACGAATTCACGAATGTTGTATGTTTTCGATTGCAAATTGGATGTAGTTTGTACTTTATTAAGGTCATTTTTCGAATTTCCCAAAATTGACCTCATGTCACACAGAAAAAGGACGAAAAAATAACGAAAAAAGGACATTTTTCCTTCGACGAATTTGATTCATCGGATAAATTTGTTTATAATAGTAACCATAGTGATAATATAAATATTATTGTTACTAATAGCAACCAAAGTAATAATACTATTATTGTTACTAATAGCAACCAAAATAATATTATTGTAACTAATAGCAACCGCCAACCATCTATATAAACAGAAATTTCCATCGTAAATCTTATAATATTTCTTTGAGCACCTCCCTGGGGTTGATCATATATTCATATCGCAGATCATAGATTATTGATCAAAGGCTAAGGTCTATAATGAGAATTAACGAACCATTCGGTTATATATACATTGTATTGTTAGGTGATTTTTTCCAATTCTCTAGAATTAGCTAGAGGGCAAATTGAAGAAAAAGTTTATTTGTATTTTTCATGAAAACTGAAATTTCGACGAATTCGGTTTCATTATTTTACGATAACTTAGGCAATTTTGAAGTTAAAGACTTAAAATTTTTATTGGGTATTTACATAAGTTACCATATATTAATATGTGGTAAAATTTTGGTACCGTGTTACGTTCATGTTTCTACAAAATATTGGACTTTGAATATTTCGTAAAATTCTCCTTTTTACGTATATAATGTTTGATAAAATTGGCAATTTTTGGCATCAAGGTCTGATAATTTTACTGAAGTATTTTTTTTATTTACATAAAAATCCCTAGTCTGAATTTTTTTTATAGCTGTTTAAATTTAATATTTTTAGTACATCGAAAACGTTATGAAAAAAAATGACGAAAAAACGGCATTATATGACGGAACTTCACTCAGAATCGTTTTTTCGAATTAAATGGTTTGCCATTGCATTCAAATTATAATTAAAATTAAACACTATGATTGCACACCTGTATCCCTTCCCTTGCTTTTTTATTATGACATATATATGCCATGAATTTGCCTTCGATGAATTCCTATCACGATAAATTGACTTCTGTATTGACCTTGATTAAATGACGCACGATGAATTGACGTGTTAAAAATATAGAAGACTGTCTTTGTATGAATTTTTATTTTCATATTATAGTATTACCCTAATTACTAATATGGTACTACTGCATAAATATTTACCAGCAATAATTGTAACGAGCTCATCCCTTAATTGCTGGTAGGACATTTTATGAGAATTGTCTAAAAGAATTTCTACAACCGGTTTCATTTTTTGTCCAATAATATTTTCACTCTCTAGATTATTCGCATCGTTCATTTTTTTGTTTATTTCTTCGATCTTATCTGTAATTACTTTATCTATAAACCTAGTAATAATTTTTTGAGACTGATTGTGTTTTTTATATTCCGTGGACAGTCGAAATAACGTTTTACTTAAATACCAAGGATGTGTGAGCCTGTATTTCCATGTCTAAAATAATAAGCAAGTAAAATTTGTATTTAAAAAATAAAAATTATTTTTCTAAATAGTTATTATTATATTTTATAATTATTTTTATGTATTATTATTTTAATAATTGCATTCTAATAAAACAAACTATTTACGTATTTAACGTAGATATATTAATATTTTGAAATTAATGTTTCATTTAAATAAAGTTATTTCTTACATGAAGAGCTATGTATAAATTTTTAACAAATAAATGAGTGCCACCCAATTGTGCATTAAATGTTACACCTATAGCTGTTTTTCCAATAATTTCCATGGTTGCCAAACTGACAGGAATACTAATGTCGCATCCATTAGATTCTAATTCACATTTCTTTAGTAGGATTTCCTTTAACACATTCGCTTCTTCATAAAATATTGGTATATATGACTTGATAATAGTATAATTAAATCCTTTGGATACTATTTTTCTAAATATATAATATATAAATATATAATTAATATGTAAAAAATTGTATTTTATTACTCCTAAACTATTATACAATAATATTCAATATCACATTTATATTATTTTACCTATTCAACTTCCATTTTCTAACATCATCAATTGAAGATATCCCTTGTCCTAAAACGGATTCTCTGAACACCAAATATTCCTTCGATTTTCTTAGTAGTTTAGGATTAGTAAGAACTTGCTCAATATCTTTCGGTTGTGTAATAAAAATATATAGTTGATTACAAATCCATATTTTAAATAGAGATTTTTCATACCTATGATTTTTTTTATATTATGTTAGTAATAAATAATTATATTTTACATGTGTTGTATACATTCTGTTTCATTGTTATGAGTAAAGTAAAAGTAGTTTTTGCAATCTATTATTTAGATTATTGTGGATTTAATGTCTATTAATAATTTATTATTAAATCTCGTGTTCATCAGTGGAATTTTATTTACAAATGTATTTTGTTAAAAATACATTAAATAATAAGATTCATTTAAAAATAACATTTGATTTAATTAAAAATAACGATTTAATTTAATAAATATTATGTACCTATACATCGAAGCTTTTTATTTATTGTTTAAGCGAAGTATAAATTATTTTTAAATAAAAATGAAATTATTACTTTGATTAAAGTAGGTATAAAACTAAAATATATATTAAATAGGCAATCATTTTCTACAATTTTGTGAGAATAAAATTATTAACTTACTTGCGATAGACCTCCAATAAATTATTTATATATTGTCCTGGTCCTTGTAATAGCAATGGTAGTGAACCAATAAGAAAATGCCCATTGGGACCCTTTATTCGCTTAGCTAACATTATTTTTCTTCTAATATTCATCCATATTAATGTAATAATCGTTATTAAAACGGTAACAACTAACGTTAAACACCACATTTTTGGTCTTTTTAAATTTTCTACCCGATAAAGAACATATGTATAAAACTGTAAAACTGTAAACATTATCAATATTATTGTAATACTCCTGGTATTTATAGTGCAAAAGTAATGGTACTTACCGAGTGTTGTGCATTATCTAGATGAAATATAGTTATCTTTTTATCTTATCTAGATAAAAGTTATTTCAAGTATCTTTTTATCTTATCTAAATAAATAAATAAGCTATCTGAGATTAATCATCTAGATAATTATTATTACGTCAAAGATTTAAAAATTTTTAACGCAAAACATTATTTTAAAAAATGAAATAATATTAATAAGTAATAATAAGCTAGGGCAGGGAAGTTATAGGATTTGCATGTTTTTTTTCTTTTTACCCAATTTATAGCTAACCTAGTTATAAATTTGTTTCACAATTCCGTAAGTTTTTATACACATTTTTTTATTGCATTTTTTGCGTATTTCAACAATTATCTGCCAAAAATGAATATTTTAAGCATATTTCATACATTTTAATAGAAATTATAATATTACACCTACTTTTATTTTGGCTGTATTTTCTTTCTGTTGCGTTTAATACGAATATATATAAATTTATATTATATACATACTCATTTATCACTGGTAATTTGACATAATAATAATATCTACCGGAGTACCGGCATGTGTAAAAATTATTAACTCTTATTTGTTAATATAATATTTTATTTTATTGCTATAATTTTATCTGAATTTCTGAATCAGTCGTGTCTCGTGTGTTGTTCGATATCGAGTATGTAGTTTTGTACTGTGTATTATTTTTTGTCATATTTGTTTTGCAGGTTTAATAATATATTTTATTATACAAATTTAAAATGCCTAAAGTATATGGTAGTGTGCATGAGCGGACTGGCCCGGGAGAGGCGAGGAGACAAATGCCTCCCGAGCCCCACGGTTGTTTCATAATATAATCCTCAATGTAAAATATTTATACCTAATTATTATTTTTTTAATTGTAAGCAATTTTATGTATTCATTCAATCATTCAGATTCATCAAATTCAACTAAACACGAACTGACAAGTTGTAAGGATAATGGTTACTGTATTCCGTGTGCTTTTTCCATTTTATATGAATATAATTTTCATTCATCAGCATATAGTAATTTATATATTACATAGAGTGTATAAAGTTGCATTAACTTTGTCCTGCACACAAGTATGCTGTGAAAGTGTGAACGATCTTTTTCCAAATTAAAAATAATCAAAAATCGTCTAAGATTAATGGGACAAGAAATGTTGGAATCACTAATGCTAATGACAATGAGTATTGAATCTGATTTGATTCCTGATAAAAATATTATCATGGATAAACTAGGGAAAAGTTCAAATGAATTAAGTTATTTTTTAATTTTATAATTATTTAAAATTGTACGTATTTTGTATTTAAACAAATTGTACAAAAAAATGATATATGAAAAAAATAATTTTTAGTTAATTTGAAAAATTATAATATTATTTTTATTTTTATTTTGATAAATGAACTAATCATTGAACTAATCATTATTATTGACTAATCTAAAGTAGTTAGAAGTTAGATGTATAATAAAGATTTAGATATATAATATGTGAATAGTTGAATATAAATTTTAATCCAGGCCCCCAAAAAATTATTACCACCTGGGCCTTATAATACCCAGTCTACCCCTGGTAGTGTGTTAAATAATTATGTAAAGGATTTTAAAGAATCTACATTTTGTACAGATGGTACTATGTACTTGTATATGTTGTACTGTAAGATTTTAATATTTTTTTTTTCAGCATAATAACAAGTTTATTAATTTCATGTAAAATACAATATTAATATATTATACAATATATATTAAACGAAAATCGATACCTATACGAGTATTTACGTATTCTTTTAATAAAAAGTTTATAGGTAATAAAATTAATTAAAATTTTTATTTATCATAAAATAAATTATAATATTGCATATTTTTATTTCTTTGTGCATATTTATTGGTATTTGTATGAATATTAGCATGCATATTTGGCTAATTTTTGCTCCTATAACTTCTCTGCCCTATAACACATTATATTGTTCCAATAATGTAGTGGGGCCTACAGAGTACGAACGTTGACTCGATAAAATCTGTCATCGACGATTAGCATTTTAATTGCTGGAAATTTTCTACTAAAAATAGTTTACATGATAACATTTACACACATTATGGTCCATCTAACCAAAAATCAATCTAACCTAACTTTATACCCATTTTTCAGTTTTTTCTTCATTAGAAAATAAACTTGACGCAAAACTCCTAAAGTAGTTTCGTGCTAATAAACGGTAAAAAAAAAACTATTATGGATACAACCGAACTTAAATTTATATTAATTGATGAAGAAGAAGATGATATTTTGCTAAACCATCACTTAAAAAAGAAAAAACATGATGAAATATATACAAAAAGAAACACCGAAGGGTTTAATGCAATTTTAATAAACCGTCATTTAAAGAAAAATTAATTTAAATATAGGGAATTTTTTAGAATTAACCGTGAATAATTTTATTTTATTTTTAGGATTATAAATTGGTGTATATTTTGATACACATTCAATGAGTGCTTCATCTTCAATTTTATTAAATTTAAACATTGGAGCACTCATTGTAGTAATAAACGACCAACAATACCAGCAGTCAATCATAAAATTAGTGTCATTTCATATTTTTGTTTTCAAATTTAAATCGCTGACCGCGACCGCGCAAGAGAAACCAACTACATTCAATTTACATTGTATCAGCAGTCGCGCGATTATGGGGCGCGATTATAAATCGCGAATCGCGTCGCAATCGCGCAAGCGAAATCGTACCTTAACAGTTAACATGGGAAAAAGAAAAAACGTCCAACCAAAATTGTTATTGCTATTTTCAGATATGCAATATTAATATTAATTATCTGTTTTTTATCTAGATAAAATTGGTTATCATTTATCTATAAAAATATTTTAAATTTCATCTATTTATCTTATCTAGATAAATTTAAAATCAATTATATACAGGGTGATCAGATTTTCATATTACAGCAATTTTCTCTGTAAATATTCGTAATAGAAAAACTATTTAGTTTTATATAATCTAAAATTATATGTAGGTATATTAAACATTTTAAATGCCCTTAATGGGGCGGTTTCAGGGATCAACTTTTGAAAATCGAATGGTAACCCTTATTTTTTTATACATTCATTATATAATATTATTTTTGAAAAAAATTTTGGTGGTAAAATTTTTTTTTAATCATTAATACTCTTAATAAGAGAGTGATTTGAAGTTTTTAAATTGCATAGGTTATACATTTATAATATTAATTATGGTTCAATCTTACAGACATCACGGCGCAGCACCAATTGTAATGTGCGCGCTTGCATTTTTATTGCCTATGTTCTCGCATGAGAGTCCATCAGCAAAATATTCCATGCTACCTAGATAAAACTATATAAAATTACAATATTATAAAAAACTTCAAATCACTCTCATATTAAGAGTATTAAATATTAAAAAAAAATTTTACCACCAAAATTTTTTTCAAAAATAATATTATATAATGAATGCATAAAAAATAATGGTTACCATTTTTGATTTTCAAAAGTTGATTCCTGAAACCCCCCCTTAAGGGCATTTACAATTTTTTAACATACAAATAATTTTAGATTATATAAAATTAAATAGTTTTCTTATTATAACATTTTCTCTATTTTGAATATTTACAGAGAAAATTGCTGTAACATGAAGTTCTGATCACCTGTATTATCTTATCTAGATAAATTACGGGTTATCTTTATAAAACTCTGAGTTATAATGAATAAAAACAAAACCTTTTTGTTTTCATTATTCACAATTTCACATTAATTGACAAAAATTAATTATTATAATATTGAGAAATTATAATAAGTAATTTAATTTTTAATTTATATATAAATATGGAATAATTGTTTTAGAAATTATGTATTAAAATATTATATGTATATAATATAATTACATTTAATTGCAAGCGAAAATATTAATACATTATACTTATACATCGTAAGAAAATACAGTCCGCAAAAATAAAATTCAACCATATATAAATAATGTACGTAGAACACATGAATAATATATAATAATTATTTATACAAAAATCAAATTTTATTTTTGATACTTTGATAGGTGGAACTTGATTGATAAGCATACTCGAAGACGTAATTCATATCATTTTTATTATTGTTGTTGTCTTTGTTGTTTTCATTATTATTAATTTACAGAAACTCGACACTTTATATCGTAAAAATACTTTAATTGTGTTAAACGGTGCCAATTACATCGATCGTATGCGACTAAAGTAAGAACTACAACTAAGAAGTAATAGATCCATGATCCATCATCCATACAAGAACTAATAAGAAATGTCCGCATTTAATCTATGGCAAAATACAAATATTATGCAATCAATATACCCATAGGCGCAATTAGAAATTTAGAAATCAAATCTTGGGGGTGCTTAAGCTCCAGGTAGTTTTGAAAATCGTGAATACCCCCTCCCCCCTTTACACAATACAAAAATATTTGCTTATTATTACACAATAATTGAAAATAGGAACAAAAACCTTATACATGCTTAGTAATATAAAAGTCATTTTTAAACATACCTTTATACTTTATTATAAAATATGTTAAATATAATTGTCTTTAAAATTAATAATAAATTATAATTATGAATTAATACTACATTTAGGCTACGGTGACTATGGATGCGAATTTTCATCCGAATTTGCATCCATAGTCACCGTAGCCTTAAATGAATTGAATTATTATAATACTAAATCTAAACGACGATCCGTATATTGCTTTTATCAACCATATTTTTTTTCAACTTATTCAGATATTATAGGGGTGCTTATTTTGATTTGTGGGGTGCTAAGGACCCAAAGCACCCCCCCTAGTTGCGCCAATGAATATACCTCCAAATTATTATATATAATAATATTAATACACCGATAAACAATGTAATTTATTAAATATTAGAGACAATGGAATTATTTCTTTTTCTTAGTTTATTGATATTATTTAAATATTTTTGTTCGTACAAGGTAAACTATTATGACATTTTGAATTACACAGTACCCCAGATTTTTTCCCACCCAAATATCAACTGGTTTATATAATTCTTCAAAAGTTCAACGAAATAATATGACAATTATTAGAATGTGGGAAAATACTTATTTATAGAATAAGATTTCAGAATTCAGATTATAATAATCATTGTATAAAAGACGGCGAAACGGCGATGACAATATTTATCCTAAAGAATATATATATAATATATTAATGTTATTTTATTTTTGTACGTGTGTCCAATATTTTAAATATAAATAAAATCATATTATACTTTGCAATTCAAAATGTTATAATGGTTTGACTAGTACAAAAATTTTTTTTAAATAATTTTATATTAAAATATAATATTACTATGTAATTATGATTATTAGATTAAATATATCATTTTGCTATATTATACTCATACGTAGAGAACCATTTTTCCTAAAATATAATTAATATAGGTATAATAAATTATTATAATGATATTTGTTATTTTTTTAATAAGATTCACGTTGGCCGTAACGGCATATTACAATAAAAACGAGAATTTTACGAAATATTCAAAATCCTATAATTTGTAGAAAAATTCCAAAATTTTATCACATTTCACATATTCACATATATGTATATTAAAGTACCTATGTGAACACCCAACTAAATTTTCAAGTCTCTAACTTCAAAATTGCCTGAGTGTTTGTGGAATATCGAAATCGAATTCATCGAAATTTTGTTTTCGTGAAAAATACTGTTTTTTCTATGGCGTAGGGTCAATTTAGAGAAATTACCTAAATATAAAGTACCATTGTACCAACTACATCCACTTTCCAACCGGAAACATATGCTATTCGTGAAAATCGGAGCATTATTTCGTGTAGTAAAAGTGTCTTCAGACATAAAAAAAAAACAAAAACAAAAATTAAAAAAAAGAAGAGCTGATACTCCTGCCGCAGGGATATAGGTGTGCAAATCATAGTATTTAATTTTAATTAGAATTTGAATGCAATGATAAACCATTGCATTCGAAAAAACGATTCTGAGGGAAGTTCAGTCAGATAATGTAGGTATTGATTAATATATTGCCGTTTTTTCGTCGTTTTTTTTACCGCGTGTCAATTTTGAAAAATTCGAAAAATGACCTAAATAAAGTACCAACTACATCCAACATCCTCTTTCTACCGGAATCATATGCTATTCGTGATAATCAGAGCATTATTTCGGGTAGTAAAAGTGTCTTCAGACATAAAAACAAAATTATTAATATTTTTCTAATATTTTGATATGACTTCAGATATAAAAAAAAAATACAAAAAAAAAAAAAAAACGGCGGTTACCCATCCGCTGTCGATTCCTGGCTACGGTGCTTAACACCAAGGTAGCGTTCGGGAATGTTACGCCGACTACACTACACGCGTCTCCCATAGAGCCATAGTTTTTGTGAATGCTGTTTTTTCGTCATTTCCTTCATAATATTTGCGTTTAAACTAAAAATAACTTGAATTGGCTATAAAAAAATTGAGACTAGGGATTTTTCTAATGTTTTAAATTAATGTTAAGTAATATATAAATATACTTCAGTAAAATTTTCAGACCTTAATGCCAAAAATTGCCTATTTTATTAAACATTATATACAAAAAAACGAGAATTTTACGAAATATTCAAAGTCCTATATTTTGTGGAAAAATTAACCAAACGAATCCAAATTTCACCACATATTATATAGTAGCTATGTGAACACCTAAAAAAATTTCAAGTCTCTAACTTCAAAATTGTCCGGAGTTATCGTGAAATATTGAAATCGAATTTGTCGAAATTTCAGTTTTCGTGGAAAATGCCGTTTTTTCGTCATTTTTTTGTCGTTTTTTCTACCGCTTATGGTCAATTTTGAAAAATTCGAAAAATGACCTAAATAAAGTACCAACTACATCCACTTTCCTACCGGAAACATATGTTATTTGTGATTTCGAAGCATTATTTCGAGTAGTAAAAGTGTTCTTAAGTTCATACTTAAAGAAGAAACAAAAAAACAAAAAAAAAGACACACATCTCCTTGTAAAACCAATACATTATTCGCTACGCTCAGAATCTAAAAAAAGACACACGTTGTAAAACTAATACTTGTACATTTTTTGTTTCGCTCAAAATCTAAAAAATTCTACGAATAAAAATACATTATATTATTTATTTATATTATTATTACATTAAAATACGTTATATACAATATATGTGACTAATGTATATACTTTGTTTTTTTTTTTTTTTTAAATAATAGAATTATCTTAACCTAAGCCAAATTAGCATCGCAAAATTTTAAATACGAGTATATTATATTATGAATAAACGTAATTATGTCACCGAATTTCTATTCTTCGTCTAATAACTAAATAATTCTATTATATTTATTGAAAAGTGTCTGATGAATAGTGAATAGACGATATTTTTGATTTTTGTCATATTTTATTATTTTGTTACAAATTTAGAATAAATTTATGATTTATTTTTTTGTAATGACTACATGAGGACATTGGATTTTAGTTACGGTTCAAATCAACAAAAATGTTCTCCTGGGAAATAAATAAAAATAACCATAAAGGTCCGTTTACACGATGACAGTACTGTCGCGATAGCACTACCGTCGTATACTCTGTTCCAAAAGAGAAGACACGGGTTCTGCGCATAGCGAATGACGGCCGATCATTTCCGACGATGTATACACCGTAATTAAAATGCGGCACACAATAGCCGTGTACACTTGCACAGTTATCAGGTGACAGGTTATACGTATATTCGCCAAGTGTCATAGATGTCAACAATCCAAGCGCGCCGTATAATGGTTTTTAACGATGCAGCTTGGTGTCAGAGGTCGCTGGTGAGCATACGTGCATTTATTGGAGTAGGTGGGGAATGCGCGCCGCCGAACGAAAACTGGTCACCGCTTCGTGTCTTCTCTTTTGGAACAGAGTATAGTTACTGTCAAAGTGTCATCTATCTAACGTAACTACTCGTATTAATGATGCGGTAATATGGTATAATGGCATAATGCTGTCTTGATATCGCGTCAACTATCGAATTATTGTAAACACGACGACAGTAAAATGACATTATCTATCACCATTTACCGTCATCGTGTAAACGGACCTTAAATAATTTCAAGGTCGATGGCTTCGTGACGCATTGTCGCACGTCGATTGTTGCGTCTGCGCATCTGGCGTTATCGTCTTCGTTATGTCTTTCAGCTTCAGCAAATCACTAATCAGCAGTTCAGTGTTCAGTCGTTCATTGTGTTCACTGTTCACTGTTCAGTTCATCCTTTCGTCGTCAGCACTTAGATAGTGGCCTAGTGCACACTTTACGTTTGTTTATATATTTTTATTGTATACTTTATTCGCCTGTTGGTTAAATATTTTTTCAATTTTGTATAAATTTGAAACTAAAATCATCTACACAAATAATAATTTAATCTCTAATACCATTATGGGTGAGTAATAAACTAATTACATTACATAATGGCCGTGTTTTTACAAATTTGATAATTAATAACTAAGTTTATAACAATACATAGATAATAACTAATAACATTGGGTATAATTTTCCAATTTATATTTATTATTCTTCTACCTCATGAGAATTATTGTAATTTTACAATTTTTTTTTTTTTTTGTCAATTACAATTTTTATTCATTATTAACTGGATAATATTATACATAATATATAAATTTCAATAGACAACTAGTTCGACTTTGAGTCTTGTCAAAGAAACATTAATTATTATTATAACCGTGACGAAATCTCATAGAAAATTATTATATTATATTATTATTATGGTATTAATGCGTTATCTTTAAATATTTTAATTTATACGTTAAAGTTAAACTGTTAAAGTAATAAAACTGCAGACAATTTTAACGTTAGCATACTTTAACATAGTCTTGACTAATCATCTATTTTTGGCTTATTCCATAGCTCACCTATCGCTATAAATTATATTTATATAACATAACTATACAGTAACAAAAGTTAAATACGAACTACAGTAATATTGTATTTTTTATTAGGTATTATTGCAATTTTTAAAAGTAGGTGCCTATTAGATATATTACGTATATTCAATATTGTACATTGTAGTATTGTAAAGGTAATGTATAATGTACATATTATTAAATCATTGCTATTCCAAATAATTATTAAATTATGTTTTTACTTTTTGACAAAGTAATCAAAAAATATATAATATGTGATTCTATATATTAATATTTTTTATTAGGTACCTACCTATATAGTTATATTAAAAATAAAAAAATAGAGTTATAGTTATATATTACAATAAGGTCACTAGAAATATATTAAACACCTTTATTTCTTATTGAATATTAGAAATTTTAAAAATGTTCACATTGACTATCCATATTATAAATTTATAGTCATTTAATTATAAATTGCCAAATATTATACCTATGCATACTATAATATTATATGAATATTATTTCATATTGAAATTATTTGTTTATTTATGTTTAAGAAATAACAACAACTGATAGTCAAGATTACAAATTCAATCCATTGAATTTTGGTGCTCTACATTTTAGCGTCAAAGCATCAAACGATGCACATATTGCATTGTGTGTTACCGCAGAAAATAAGCCACCAAAATATGAGGTAATATTTATTTTATTATAACTTCAAATATTTTATTATTAAAATTAATTATGTGTATCGTCTTTAATATTTTTGAAATTAAATTAGGTACCTATTTAATATGTAAAATTAATGCTTACTTAATATTTAATATATCATTATATCCTATAAGGCGTAGTCTATAATCAATAAGTATTTACTTTACAATATTATATTTTATTAATTTTAATGTACCTACCTAATAAAGAATACTATTATTGCATAATTAACAATTAGATATAAGTACCTATTATTTATGATTTATGATTTATACATCTACTTAATATACTACTATTATGAAAATGTAATTGTTAATTTTAATTAATAATTATTTATAATTCTGATAGATTTTCCTTGGTGGTTGGGGAAATACAAAGTCTTCAATACGTAAAAATAATGAAGAACCAGATAAGGTTATTGTTGATACTCCAAAGATATTAAATGGCGGTGAAGCTAAAGGATTCTGGATTAAATGGGGAGGTGGTTTTATTGGTGTAGGAAAACAGGGTGAAGAAAAACCTTTTATGTCATGGCAAGATGAAGAGTCTCTTAATGTCTCCTTTTTTGGAGTACGCACTGGTTGGGGCGCTACTGGTGTTTGGACTATTGAAGGTTTGTTTATATACCAAATAGTTTAATAAATAAAAAATCATTAAACTTTACCTTTATAAGTAACATTTTTTACTATTATATTTATAAGTAATCCAAAAGGTTATCAAAAAAATAATAGATTGCCATGTGATAAAAACCAGGAATATTTTTCAATTAGTCTTTTTTTATTTTTAATATTACTTTAACAATTCATATTAATTAACTTAACAATTTAATTTAAATAGATAACATTTACATTAATACTGAAGATAGTAAGGAGTATATATTTAGGGTTATACTTCATGGATCAATAAGTTTTTCGGTTAATAGTGCTAATGATGCACATATTGCTTTGACAACTAAAGCCAAAGAGTCAGACCCTATGATAGAAGTATTCCTGGGCGGTTGGAAGAATTCAGCATCGGCTATTCGTTATAATAAACAAACACCAGATAAGGTTTAATAAGTGTTGAAACTTAAATTTGTTTTTTTTGAATTTTGATTCTAACCATAGGCATGCGCAAATTGAAATTTAGTAATAGCATGCAATTAATCTAGTCTAATTTTCAGATTTTTTTATGAAATTTAACCCATAATACCATGTATTTTATTTTATGTATTAAAATTATTTTTATTTATTGCCTAAAAAAAGTTCTATCGATGTAGATCAATTTTGCACAAATTTATTATAATTTATAAATGTAATTAAATAATTAACTGCTCTTGCATTTCCTTTCAAAATAAACAGCTTAGGAATAGCATATGTTATATCTACTACCCCTGTGCCTATGTCTATAATTTTAATTTCTTGTAATATAATATTGTCATTCATTAGAAATAATCTTGGTTGACTAAATTTTGTACTAAAACAATATAATTATTTTTGTATTTATTTTATCCTGATTTGAATTTAATACATTTTTAAAAAGTGAGTGATATTTTTATTAATGTTTTGTTATATTGTATTTAACCTCTAACATATTAAGATATTTATTTTGGACAATTTTATATACTTATTATAAATTGATTGTATAAAATACTTAATGTATTTAAAGGTGCACATTGATACTCCTCAACTTCTATGTAAAGATACTACAAAGAAATTTGTTATCTCTTGGAGAGATGGTCTTATTGAAGTGTTCCTTGACAGCTCTAAACTATTTGAATGGAAAGATTCAAATCCATTTAGTATTTCTCATTATGGCATTCGCACTTGTTGGGGGGCTGTTGGTAACTGGCATATCCATGGTGTAGCCGATGATAAGTTTAAAGGCAAAATAACTTCTGTCCCAAAATCAAAATCCTTGAAAGAAAAAGGTTAGAAATAAATGCATTGATTTATGTTGTGATTTATTTATACTAGAAATTATATTTAAAGAGTGCAAATTTTAAATAAAAATATTGTTATTTATAATTTACTTACAAAAATATTAACAATGTTAATTAGATATAACTACAGTAAAGGTCATTATGTTTATATACAAATATATAAATACTATTATATTACTAATTTTATTACACATAACACATTTCAATTCAATTAAACATAATTTTAGCTCCTCCTGCAGCTACACCTGGTTGGAATATTGATGGGCAATCATCTGGTCCTGTTCAATGGGTTCATGCCAGTAATGGAAATATACCACCAAATGCTTTACCTGGAGGTTTTGATGCTAACAATGAACAACTATATGTTGCTAGAGCTGAACATAATGGTGCCCTTATTCCTGGAAAACTTGTTCCTTCACACGGCGTTGCCTACGTTGCTTGGGGTGGTATAGAAAATCCCAAAGAAAATTATGAAGTTGGATATTTTTATATATTTTTAATTCACAATATCTCAATATATTCTTGGTATTAATTTTATTTAGGTACTTTGCAACTGTACAGGTACATGGGTAAAAGCAAATGATGGAGAAATTCCTATTGGAGCATTGTCTTCGGGACATACAGAAGATGGTGAACCATTGTTTATTGGACGTGGAACACTTGATGGATCATTAACTGTTGGAAAGGTAAAATATTTCAATTAATTTAAATATTAGTATATAAGAAAAACAAAAAAAATTAATTTGTTAGTTTATTTGTGTTTATATGCACTTTTTATAGTTATTTTTACATATTTATTATTTATTACTAAACTAAATAGGTATAAGTGATTATTGAATTACATTTCCATTTCAGTGAATTAAAGTGTATTTATATTATTTTTTTAAGAAGTTTTAATGATTTATCTAGTAATAATAATAATAAAACTAAAATGTTACAAATTTAGAACAAGTAATTAATGTAATTATTGCTCGTTAAACTATGTTTAAAATAAGTAAGTACATTTACTTATTTAATATTTTTAATACACTTATAAATTAAAGAACATATTTTTAATTAAATCTTCTGTTTACACTTTATCTTTATCTTACAGCTAAAGTATTTTAAATTGATTATATTAATATTATATAAATTTGGAAATATAATAAATTTAAAATAAAACTTTTTGACATTTTACTATAATTTTATTTTCATATAAAGTACACATTCAAATGACAAATAATGTGAACGAATTATATTTTATTAACAATATTAAAAATATGATAAATATTATATTTGTCATTAAATGATTCAAATGTTTATAATTGTCTACCAAACATATTTACAACTTTTTTAATATATCAATAATATGTGTGTGATAATAAAACATTGATGTAAGAGTAGGATTTATATGCGTTGATTTCAGGGGCGTGCCTAGAAATTTTTTTCGGGGTGGGGGTAAAAATTTTTATAAGTACGTATTTTAAAAGTATTTATTTAATTAGGTAATAATTTTGGCATTTAAAATATTCATATAATATACATAAATATTCAATAAATAATAATTGATGGTACATTTTAAATTATTAGTCTTTATAAATTGATTATAATTAGAGACCAGATTTATATGCACTTAAAAGCATAAAATATGCAAAATAATTTTTGATTATTACAGCCATTTATTTATTGTAAAGTTATAAAATGTGTCAAAACATAAATTATATAATAAATTAACGTTTTTATTACTATAATGTCGATATAATATGTTATAATAAATAAAAAAAGATATACCTACTTTTCCATTTATGTTCACGATCACGGTTCACAGGTACTGTAGCTAACTGTAAGTAACTAAATAGATCGACAATGGATTTTATAAATAATGTTAGGAAATATCAAATATTAAACTTAAATTGTATAAAAATATTAAGTATTACAATTTTTCCAAATTCGGTAAAATTTTGGTGGGGGGGGGGGTTGAACACTCAAACCCCCCTAGGCATGCTCCTGGTTAATTTTATAAGTTATTATTAGTGTGAACTAATTATAACCAATATCATAATATTAATTTGTATTTTTCATATTTAAAAAAAATTGATTTGCATCTAGTTCTATAAGAAATAAGTAGGTATATTTTTTCATTATATTAAATTTTAATAAATAAAAATTATACTAATATGTTTTATTGCTTTTTATAATTACAAATATATATATATATATATATATATGTAATAAAATGTATGTTTTTTAGGGCAATCAAAATATTATAAAACCTCAAACTACTAACCAAAAATTTGAAAATTCCATACATTTTCGTTCTGCAGAAAATTCTTACATGGAAATGTTAATTATGAAATTATTAAAGAGTTCCATAGAAAAAGAAAATGATGATCATGATGTTTTTGGTGCTTATGTATCTATGGAAATGAGAAATTTAAAGACATCTAAAGCCCAGGAAAAATTAAGAATGGAAATAAGAGATGTTATATCTCGAATTGTCCGTGAAGAATCTACAACTATGATGGATGCTGCATGCTTTCCTAATATAAACAAAGATTTAGAAAAACAAAAAAACTTAGATCTTTTAAACAGTTCTTCAACAAGTAATATTAATTATGATAATTGTATTCCTGATCAAATAAAAGAGTCTGATTGGCAATTTATCTAATTGTTTATGAATAAACTTCCTTTATTTTAATTAAATTATAATATTCTTACTTATATTGATTATAAATCAATTTACTCATTGAAATAAAATTTATAATTTGTACAAATTTTCTTATATTTATATACTTAAATTAATTTTAATAAATATACAATTTAATAGTAACAATTATTGAAATATTTTTGTTATATCGATAGTAGTATTTTATTGTTTTATTTTTAATATCATAAATAATCTAAATAAAGTTTATTTACTTAATAATTAATCAGTTAAATTAACTAAATAAATTTAAGGTGAATACAATATTGTTTTATATTAATAATAATATTTAGGTACATATTACTATATTGTATAATTTATTTTTAGTTGTTTTTGTTTGTTTAATGTTTAATTTACATTTATTATGCCTAATATAATTATGATAAAATTTATGTTTTTTATTATAAATTTTTATTATTTCTTATTATTTGTTTTTATTATTATTATTATTTACACTACTCATATTTAGGAATTAACATAAAAAAAATTCAATAATTAAGAATAATTAATATATTTTATGTTAAATATTTACTATCACTACATTTTATCTATTTATATACATGTAACTAAAATAATACATTATACCTAAATTATTTGATTGATTATAAACACAGTTTAACTTTTAAATTAAGTTTTCGATCATTTTAGAGATATGTCCCAAATTTTATGCAAATTACTACAGTACTATCCATTTTATTTTCAAAAATCATGATTTTCAACATTAATTATTTTTACATACATTATATTTTAGTATATAGGTATGTGATAATTTAAAACAATTTATTAGTCAACTTCAGATGTTATGTATTTTATTTATACTTTATTATTTTTTTTTTTTTACTTTATATTAAACTATGTTAAACAATTACAATTGTAATTTGAGTAACATTTTTTATTGTTACAGGTTCAACCTAGTCACAGTGTATGCTACGTACCATATGGTGGTGAAGAAGTACCATTGAATGAATATGAAGTTTTAATAGCTTAAATATTATATCTTAAATTAACAAAAGAAACTATTTATGGCTGTCTAATGTCATTAGAATACTGAATTTATAAACTTATTTATTATTATATTCTTAATTTAAGAAAATTATACATTTCCTAATTCCTAAATTATTTAAATTATTAAATTATTACAACATTAACATTTTATATTTAAATAAAATTGAACACTTGGTTGTGATTATTTGTATAATATTTTATTAAAAACCCAAATCACAAATTTGATACTTAATAATTGTATAATATTTGAACAACGTCATCTTCATCGCGTACCAAGCACTAACATACAGTAGGAAGGATAAGTGTACCAAAATCACTTTTCTACTCTCTTTAGAAATAGTTAGTAATCATTTATTAGACAAACTGTATTACATTTACAATTTAAAGTAAGAGAATTGAGAGGCAAAGAAAGTTGTAAATATTTAACAAATGACAGGATAATAATATGATGGATCTTTGAATCTGAAAAGAATATTACCTATTAAACCAGTTACCAGCTAGATCTAAATTTAATAGAGGTTCTACAGTTGATGATATTAATTAGTAAAAAGGATATAGTTTCAATCTTATAATTTCGAAAGTAATCGGATTTCGGATGGACATTTGTCAAGACATAATTTTGTGGAATGCAAATAAAAAAGAAGTTTTTAGGATTTGCAAAATAGAGTACTAATTTTACTATAAATAAAATATCTATGTTTTAATTTTTGTACTTTTATGATTTTTTAATTATCTAAGTTAATTATTAATTAGTAATTATTACTTATAACTAAGTGTTTCATTGTTGTATTTCAATGAACGTTATTTTCTATTTTTAATCCTAATAATAATCAAACGAAATGTTTATAATAACATTTAAATTTAAATTAATATAATTAGAGAATAACATTTTTATATTTTTTTTAAATTTAACGATACACAATTTAGCATATTAAATTTATATTATATAGTAAGATACAAAGTTAAGTACCTATATTATTATCTATTAAAAATGTATTCAATTAAATACCTTCATATTATATTTACTAAAACTTTAAATGAATTAAAAATTCAATTATTTTTAGATTTTGAGCGAAGCAAAAATTGTATTGATTTTACAATTTCAGGTTTTAAGGTCTGTCAATTTTACTAAAGTATACTCGTACATTACTTAATACATATATTATCAAAAAATTAGAACAATACCAATTCTTAAATTTTTTATAACCGTTTAAAGTTGATATTTTTGAAAATCTTAGAATCCATACAATTCTTATTTCTCAATACTTATACGTTTTGCAATAAAAATTAATAGAAAAATCAAATTTTTTTATAAATTTTATTAAAGCATACTGATATCTTAACGTATTTCAAAATATTAGGAAAATCTCAAGACTCAATTTTTTTTATAAGTGTTTATAGTTGAAATTAAAATAAAATAAAATTTAAAATATTTTATGGATTCTTCTTATTATATTTCAGTACTTTATAATAATGTTAAATAAAATTGTCAAACATTTTTTTAAAAATTTTGAAAATTTTATTGAAACAAATACATTTTAATTAACTCAGTTCCAATTAATTGTGAATTATTACGTTTACGATTTTTTTATTTTTTTATAGCTTTTTAAAGTATAAAAAAGAAAGTGAAAAGATACTGGTGTGGAAAGGATACAGGTATAAAAAGGACTGTGTTGAATTTTGATTAAAATTTGAAAGCAATGATAAATCATTACATTCGAAAAACGATTCTGAGTGAAGTACTGCCATATTTGGGTTTATAGTAGGTACATAAATGAACACTATAAAATTTTCAAGTCTTTAAGTACAATATAAATGCTAATAAATTCCCTTGTCACCTAAATGCCCATAACTGACATTGACAGAACTTCGCTAAAATACTTATTTCGAATACGAATATGCGATGGTTTAACATTGGAAATATGCTATTCGTGAAAATCGGAGCATTATTTCGGGTAGTAAAAGTGTCTTCAGAATAAAAAAAAAAAAAAGACGAGCTGTTACTCCTGCCACATGGGATACAGGTGTGCAAATCATAGTGTTTAATTTGAATTAGAATTTGAATGCAATGATGAACCATTGTATTCGAAAAATGATTCTGAGCAAAATTCAATCAGATAATGAAGGAATTAATTAAAATTTTAACATTTATGAAATATTTAAAACGCAAAATTTTATCACACATATAGAAACTATATAGGTACACATTTATAGTACATAATACTCGTATGTACTACATAAATACCCTATAAAATTGTTTAGTCTCTAACTTCAAAATTGTTCAAGTTATCGTGAAATATTGAAATCGAATTCGTCGAAATTCCATTTTTCGTTACAGCTTAGGGTTAATTTTGAGAAATTTGAAAAATGACCTACCTACATTAAGTAGCAAAAACGCCCACTTTTCTATTGGAAATAGAATAAAAATTATTCATAAAAATTGGAGAATTATTTCGGATAAAAAAGTGTCTGTCTACAGACAAAAAAGACACATTATTGTAATAAATTTTCTAAATCAAATTCTCAAAATCTAAAATGTATTGAACTGTAATAATACATTTCTTTATTTAATTATTTAAAATATATATATATTTAATACAAAATTACAAACAATATGCTGGGACATATTTATTTAATTATTTAACTAGCTGACAAAAGAAATGCAACCAGGTTGCCACTAAATGTAGGTAATAGACTATAAAAAAATAATAGGTAATCATCATAGACCTATTAACTAAATGGACTGCGCCTTCCTCGCCCCCCATCTTTTATAAAAATCAGACTAAGTAATTTTGCAAAAAAAGGTATTATGGAAGAGAAAAAGAGTAAGTTTGTTGTTTCTTCCATGAATTTTATGTTAATATTGTGGTTTTTACAATTTGATAAGAAATATAATCAAGAATCAGCATAAGAATAAATTATACGTGCATGCGTATTAGATCCTTGGAACGTCGGGAATTATAGTTCCTGCAACGATCCATCTGTTAAAATCACGATTTAAGATAATATGGTTGCACGACCAACTATTATTTCATCAATTATATTACGGCCACGAAGTTAATCCAAAAGTCAGCTGTTTCAACCTACTACTAGCGCTCATTATCTTAAACGATCTGTGGTTAAATTATGATTTTTGATTATCGTCTACAGAATACAGATAGTAAAATATGGAATTCTTTATTTTTTCTATTAACCATCGTTTATTCATGTTTTAATGTTATTATATAGTTTTATATTATAATAAAATATAGACGACCTAATCTAATACTTATAGTTATAGAGATATTAAATATTTATACAAACAATGTAATAATTGATATTTTAATTTTTAATTTTACATAAAATATACAAAAATAATACATAGGTTATAGGTACTACCATCAATGGTACTACTAAATTATTATAAGAAATTATGATTTTACTAATTTTGATAATTTTTTTTTGAATTTATTAACTTTTTGATTTTTTTGATTTTGTAAATAGCTATACTGATGATTTCTGATGTTATTTTACTACATAAATTAACAGGTACTGCTCCTTTTCGGAGTTTAGGAATTTTTAAGCAAATCTAAAATATTTATTTTATATTTATTTTTTAAATAATTTTACATTATAGATTTATAAAAATATTAATTAAATTACCGTGTATTTATTATGTCCTTGACCTGATTCCCATGTATCAATAATGTCGTCTTTTTTAAAATGGTAAGAACACACTCTAGAATTAGGTTTTAAGGTGGTATTTAAAGCATTTTCCCATTGTAACTTTAATGTTTCAATTTTTGGGACACTAAAAGAACTGACCTTCATGTATTTATTAGTACAATTTGGCACAGAGCAAGGCATATTGATCGTTCAATTTTTATAGAAATATTTAGAAAAATAAATATTGAAAATAATATTTAGTTTATTGAATGATGTATTTCCATTATTTCCAATATTAATGGTTAAGAGATATTTTATAAAGAGGCGGGAAAATTCAATTCGTATAATTAATACTGTAATTACTTTAAATCGCGTAGTAGCGCTAGTAGTAGGTTGAAACAGCTGACTTTTGGAGTAACTTTGTGGCCGTGTGATAATAGTTGGTCGTGTAACCATATTATCTTAAATCGTGGTTAAAATGTAGACTATTATCATTGATTAAACATATGTTTAATCAATGCTATTATAACATAAAATCATGGAATAAAAAATTTATAATAATTTTTCTTCCAGAATACCTTTTTTTGCTTATCAGCAAAAAGTCTGAGTAAATTTTTCTATAAGCGCAGTCCATTTAGTTAATAGGTCTATGGTAAGGGTCTGTCTATACGCAGCACGATTTAAGATAATATTATCTTAAATCGTGATACGCAGTCGATTAGAGCACCACAGCTGTTATCATTTTGTTGTTATCAAAAAAAAAAAAAAAAACGTTATAAATATTATATTATCACTCATGGCAAATATTATTCTTGTATATTTATAATGTATATACAATTATACAAGTATTTTGTCTTTTACTGGAAGTCATGTTACAATGAAACAAATGATTAAAAAAAAACTCACATAAACAATACAAAAAAAAATTAAGTTTAGCATTAAATTTGGTAATAATAATTAAAGTCAAGTTGTACTTAATAAAAAAAAAAATACAAATAATAATAAATTTCATCTAAGTTTCTTTTTTTTTTGTGTGATTTTGATATATCTAACTTACCTTAAATCAACTAATACAATAATAGCTTTACTTCAACTATGATGTATAACAAATTATATTCCTAATAATATTATATTAATATCATACAATGCTTTTAGGATGAGTTTGCAACTGTACTGATTACTTATGTAAAATTGTAAATACTTAACAATAAATATTATTAAATAATAAAAAGGTCTATTTTTATTCAATAAATTCATGTTTTTTAATCCAAAAAATTAGTAATTAGCATAAAATAATGAACTATCATATTGGTATTTTTTTTTTGTTTATGTGAGTTTTTTTTAATCATTTGTTTCATTGTAACATGACTTCCAGTAAAACACAAAATACTTGTATAATTGTATATACAATCTAAATATACAAGAATAATATTTGACATGAGTGATAAAATAATATTTATAACATTTTAGATTCTGAGCGAAGCGAAGAATGTATTGGTTTTTTTTTTTTTTTGATAACAACAAATTGATAACAGCTGTGGTGCTCTAATCGACTGCGTATAGACAGACCCCTATGGTAATCATTATACACATTTTTTGATATTTAATCTATTCTGTGATATTAGTAACTAAATATATAAAATAAAAAATATTGTAATATTTGATTTTAGTTTCTTTTGTTGGTTCCATTGATTCACGATGTAGATGTTAATCTCCGAAATCCTTTATCTTATCGTTATCTCATTTATCACATTATCATATTTTGACTCGACGAATGGGGATGGGAAATTAAAAATTCTATAATTCACACTTCAATAGTTCAATTATACCTTTATGTTCATAGTTTATAGTTTTATTTTTTATACAATTCTAATATTAAATATACTATGCAGTATGCACTATACAGTTATAAATAGTGATGTTCATTGGTCAACTGTTAACTATTAATTTTGAAACTCAACTGTTTAGAAACTTAACTTAAGATAAAGAGTAAATAAATATTAGAGCAATAGAAGCATTTTGAGATTTGAAGAATGAATCAATATTTTATTTACATTATTTAACTTATGAGAAAAAGACATAAGTAATATAAAATACCTATACTATAAATTTGTATCTGCACAGTTCATAATATTATATAGCGGATAGCGGTATACATTTTTTCTAAGTTGAAATTGAATTTTTAAATCAATTTATAATATATTATAAATTTACAATCTATTTGTTTGATATATAGAAAATAACATACGTACATGATACATTTGTATGTAACAATTAATATATTGTAATTTTCTTTCAATATAAAATATAAATAAGCATTAAATTTAAAATGAGAAAATATCAACAGCTAATGTTGATACTTGTATCTTTTGTCAGTGTTTTTTCACTGTTAATGTACAGGTATGAGTATTTAAAACTTTTAAATGTTTTACAAGTGCTTAATTTTTTTGGTTATACGGACGACAACTTAAAAAATTGTGTTGTACTCGAGGATAAATTTTTTATTGATTTAGAAAATGATAATTTACTAGCAAAAACGCCAGTATCTTGGATCAAGTACGATCAACATTATGCATATTCTGCATTTTGGTCCACTCAACAACAATCTGTTCAATTGATACTTTTGGGCCCAAGATCTGCTTTTTCCGGCTATGAATGCCGTGTATGGTTTAAAATGATTGATTCATACATGTCCAGAACAGGAAAATTTTCCTATAATATTAAACCTAATGTTCATGATTCAAATTTTCATCAATATGAAGTCCATTGTAAGCCCGATTACCTTCCTGAAGATACAGAACCTTATGGCATTTTGTTAGGTAAAGAAAATATGTTAAAATTATTTATACCGATTGAAGTTCAAAAAGATTCTTCTATCAAAGAAGATTTAATTGTATGTATAGCTCCTGATTATTCTGGTATTCCTGATACTTATCTAATAGAATTTATTGCATATCATACATTGTTGGGTGTTCGCCATTTTGTTGCATATGATATTGGTATCCATTACAGAGTTCTACAATTTTTAAAGTCAATCATAGGCCATAGAGAACTGTATAAATCTTTTTCTACACTTACTTGGCAATTTCCTATAATGGATTTACAAATGGAAAAGTCAATTTTATTAAAAGATTGTAAACAAAGAACACATGGTTATGCAAAACATAGTATTTTATTGTCATGGGACCAATACTTAGTGTTGAATAATGATAACCAATTAAACGTTTTAAAAGAAACTGATGAATATACATTTGAAGTGAAGAAATGTTGTAATAATCATTTGTCAAGAAAATCCTGGCCTATGGCCATGAAAAAAACATTATGTGAGAAAACCAACAGGACTGTACATAGTATTTCAAATGGACAAGTAATAAACAACCAAATATCTACAAATTTAGGATCAATACACGAGTTGGAAGAAGTATGCGAGAGAATTGGTGGTAAAGATGATAAATCTATGGCAAGGTATTTGATTAAGTTTGTTAATAGTAAACTGTTGAGCTTATGGAAAACTAAATTAAAACAAACAATTTTTATGCAACAAATAATACTGTGATTAAACTGTAAAAAATTATTGATAATTTTATTTTGAATATTATGTTTAAATATAATTTATATGTATATTTTTTTATAGAATATTTTATACAAAATCAAATATATTACTATTTTTATAATTTAAGTAATATTTGTGTTGGCTTATTTTAAATTTCAGCTTTATAAACATGAATGATGTAATTTATATATATATAAACAAGTAAAACTAAAATACTTTAACCAATCCGTTGGAAAATCACAGTGTTCAACAATCCGGTTTCTGACAATGTTTGATCACTATTGTCTAATGTTTTTGGAGGATATGATGATTGCAATTTGAATGGCTTAGAAGTAAAGCTTGGTCTAGCACTGATATAAAATTTGGTTTAGGAAATGGTATAAACATATTAAAACTAAAATAATAGTTATTACCCAGCCTTATATAATGAGATTTAGAAGTAGTATGTTTGTATAGTCTAGAT
This sequence comes from Tetraneura akinire, assembly GCA_021307375.1. Classification (NCBI taxonomy): domain Eukaryota; kingdom Metazoa; phylum Arthropoda; class Insecta; order Hemiptera; family Aphididae; genus Tetraneura; species Tetraneura akinire. Next base: position 27,449,079 of record JAIUCT010000001.1, on the reverse strand, counting down.
ATGAGGTACATGTCACTTGAAAGAATTGAAATAGTTCTTAGAATATAAAACTAAAGAATAAATATTATACTTGCATTTTATAAATTAATTTAAAAAGGATACGCTATGATGTAACGACGAATATCTCCAATAGTGTGATTATGGTTGAATGTAGCTACAAGTCTTGTACCATCTACTAATCTGATCTGTAATGAAGTGGTAGGAGCATCTGGTGTTAAAGGAACTTCTGCCCGAGCAGCAGCTTCATTAGCAACACCATTATCTGAAAGAACTTCTTGTGGAACAGTGTCCCCAACAACTTCTGGTGCTGGGCTATGAATTAATTATTATATAATAAATATATGAATATACAAAAATTGTTTAAGAAATACCTTCCCAATAAATGACCAGACCCTCCAAAAACTTTTTTCTTTGGTTTAGATGGTACATATTCTTCATATCTATGATCTTCAACACTGACATGAAGTTCATCTTCACTAGTAACATTTGCCTCTTTCAAAAGTAATGGAGGAATTTCTTCTCTAAAAAACAATTGTTACTAACTATAATATTTTATTTTAGCTGGATTCAATTTAAATATTTTTTTTTATCTTTAAACTTGCAATATAAATACAATTTTTCATGTAGTACTAATTATTTATTTAAAAAAAAATATAAAATTTCTAACCCTCTTGCTACTAAAAGTAAAAATTCCCTGTTTTCTGGTTGATCAATACTATGCAATTCACCATCATTGATAGTGAATCCTTCTTTCCAAACTTTTAATACAACTTCTTCTTGATTTGATGACCGTTTCATAGTAGAATTACGAGATGGGATGACTAAAATTAAAATATAAGTAAAACATAAACAATTTAAGACTAACTAAATTTGTTAAATTAACCTTCTGTGTCATTTTCAGTTTGACCCAATTTATAACCGGTACCAAAAAAATTTGATGTACCACTTTCATGAGCAGAACTACCGCTACCACCTGGTGCTGAAGTACTAGCATGTCTAAATAAATTACACATTATATCAAATACATTTTTAAATGTTTACAATTGTAATTTACTTTTGAGCAGTTTGAAACATATCTGTAATAATATCCGTATTATTGCGTGGAGGTCCAATAACCTGTTGACCACTTGTAATTGATCCACCTGCATAGAATCTTTGACCTTCTTCATCATCACTATCTTTATCTTCAACTTCAGAATTCTTCAACGAACTGAATGTCATAATTCTATGAATATATAAATACAACATGATAATTTGTATACTAAACTGAAGGTATATTTATGAATAGAAAATAAAATTAGGTATATAGGCACCTAGATTGGGGTTGCCATTTCTTAGGCTTTGCTGATGTCTTGTAACTCGAAACACTTGCCATTGGAACATCCTGGGTCAAAGCAGTTAATGGCATTGAAGGAGCCTGAGCTGCAACATTGACCGATGATTCATTGTCTGGTTCATCGTCATAAAAACTAGCCAACGCAGACTGAAAAATGCAACGTTAAATTAAAATCATTAATATTTTAGCCAAACAATAACAGTACAACTATTGTCATTACATCCATGTCCCATGCGGCAGACTCCAAATAAAATTTGGCTCTTTCTACATCCGCTTTAGTAATTCCAGAGAATTCGTTGACCTTGTTACTCTGTTCTGAATCGCTCATTGTGCAGATGTCGTGAAACTTTGGACAATTGAAAAATTAATATTTCACAGTCTCTAGTTTCTGTGCACAATAACGGTAATTCTGGTGCAACAACAGAATTCGTGTTTTCCGACAGAAAACTGTTCGTTAAACTAGTGTTTCTGCACTTTCAAAATTAAAACAAAAGACAACGACCGAAATGAAAATGGCTCGGTCGGTTCATCTCGGAGATATTCTTACCCACAAAAACGCTTGTAATCAATATTTATTTTTTTGTTTTTAAAATTCGTGACGTAACCTAAAATATTTAAACAGTGTTGATAGAAATGGAATTCATCAAAGAAACCAACGTTGAAACTTTTTAAACCACTTCACAATTTCAGTGACAATAATTTTTAATTACAAAATATTGTTTTTTGTACAAAGTATAATAATTAAGTAACATATTTTCTATAACGACCCTAATGAAATATTCGTTTAAATCGAAGTTTTTCGGTAGTACGAATGTGTAACAATATTTTAGTTTTACGTACCATGTATTCATGTTTATACTGAATGATAATATTCGGATTTTGACACAGATATTTATATATATATCTGTGGATTTTGATAATGGTTATCACTATAATTATGTTTAAGCCCGGTTTAAACCTTAGAGTAATTACTAAACCGTGTGTTTAAGGCACGATCACGAATTAAGATATATCTTAATTCGTGGGCACGATATAATATATTATCTTAAACCGTGTTTAAAGTCTGATTAGTGATTATTATTCCTAATATTTAATTAAATATAATAAATTAATAATATTGTTCAGTGTTCACGTCTTCACGTTCAATTTTATATAATATTGTAATTATATTTACCATTTGTATTTATATTTTATGTGAAAAAATATTCGTTTACAATTTTACAATCATTTTGTCGTGAATAGATATTTCATATTTTTAATAATATTTGCTATAACATCAGTAAAATCAAATATCTGTACGACTCTACGATTTTTGTTTATATATTTTGGTTGAATACTTAAAATTTAAATATCTACTTGACTACTTAAAACTTTAATTTTTTTTTTTTTTTGTAAATTGTGTAATTAATAAGTAAACAGTAAAATATACTATTTTAAAAAACTCTTTATTTCAATAACGGTTAATAAAATTATTCATATTCTATTATTACTTTTTGTGTTATTTATTTTGAATAGTCAGTAAATAAATAAATCATCAAATATGGCTGATGCGTTTGACAAACTTCGTATGATGGAAGATGAAATGAACAAGTATTTGTTCAGAAATAATTACAATTTTTATTTGGCCATATGTGATATATATATATATATGTATATTTTTTTTTTAGATTTGAAGAAGAAATTGGCATACCTAACTATGTAGAATTAACACCTGGTGCTCAAACATATAACCAAATTAAACAGAATTTGTTTAATTCTATTAATGGGTACATGACTGAACACGATTCTACACATTCATACATTGAGAATACTGGTAAGTATCAACCTCTAATTAAACATGTCCAGACACAAATAAAAACTTTTACAAATATTATAATAAATGAATAACTAATATAAATGTTTATATAAAATTTGAACATATAAATAAAAACCAAGACTAACTATATATAATAATATTAAAAACTCATAGAAAATATCTAATCAAGATTTTAAAACACTGTAATGTAATGATACAATAAAGAAAAAATAAATCTTGTATGTTTTGTGTTTACCTACAAATAAATTATTGTTTGTCTTTAAATAAATTGTTTCTTGTATAAATAATATGTAAAAATGTTTAAATAAACCTAACCTATGGACTCATAATTTTAGGTTAAAAAATAATTTTTTATTGTGTCTCATTTAATTACTTTTAAATATTTTCTCTTTTAGATAATTATACAATGATGGGACAACAAAATGTAATGGTATCACAAGGATATAATAATATGCAACAGGGGTTTTCTAATAATCAAATGCTACTACAGCAGCCTCAACGGAAATTTAATGTTAAAGTAGACAAAACAATTGGTCCTGTAATTCTCAGGTAAAATGACTTTTAATATAATGTAGTAAATTAATATTTTCTATTCATAATTTTTAATGAAACATTTTTTATCTAATTTATAATATCTGTGTTAGTTATTTTATATTATTATCATATTTTTTATTATTTATTCAACTATATTTATTTTAAATACATGTTAACTAATGTACAATAGCGTTATGATTATTTCTTACAATTTTTGCTTCTTATTGTGCCATTCGATTGCAGTAATTGACCATTCATGAGTTTTAAATATATATGTTTTTCTCATTATACTGTGTCACTTAGTCATAACTTATAAGTTATAACATTATTAACATATTTATTACCTTCAGTTATTATTTTGATTAATATACAAAGTTCTAAATAATATAATATAAATTATTACAATATATGTTTCTTCAACTCATTAAAGTAAATGGGAATGATAAACTATTAAATGATGTTTATAGATTATAATAAATTTTGTTTTCATAGGATTGTACTTTAGTTTTGATAGTTTAGATTTTGTAGTTTATATCTATCAAATAAACTTTATGGCAAAACTTAATTTAGAATAATAGTTTAATACAGTGGTTCTCAACCGGTGTGTCAAGAATAACCGTAATATATGTCACAAAAAAAAAAAAAAAAAAAAAAAAAAAAGATTATTAAAAATGTATAATTGTTTATTCTTTATATTGTAAGTTTTTCAAGTCAATCACAATGTATCACACTGATTTACTTTTTTAACTTATAATTTTTTTAATTTAAATATCTAAAATTCCTTAAACTGTTTCAATTTTAATTATGTTAATTTATATTATTATTATTTTTTTTTTTTTTTAATAAAATGGTAATAATATGTAAATGCAATAATTTACAAAGATTTATAATACTTATTTGTTCAAATATTCATTAATTGTTGTGAGTGTGTTGCCGATTTTATCTATCTAAATTGGGTTGTTGTCATACAAAGAGGTTGAGAACCACTTGTTTAATGTATAGTATAGTAATTTTAATAAATATTTTCATGTTAGATTCCATAAAATCATATTGTATAAAATAGTGTGTTATTTTATAACACAAATTATATTTAAAGATATTTAGATATTCATGGGTGTTATTAAATAAATATCTAGGTAATTATTAAGACTTTAAATTAATACTATTTTATTATAAACACAAACATGACAACATCACATTATACTAACATCAAGGTACAGAAAATATGTGACAAAAGTACACAGTAAAAATGAGTATATAGTATGATATAATACATGGAATAAATATATACATTATACAATGTTAAGTACATATTTTAACTATGAATTAATGAGCATTAATTTAATGACCAATAATAAAATATTATATGTACACACGAATTTATGTTATAATTTAATTATATATTTTAGTGGAGCTCCTAAACTGTATTCATCTAAACCTGAACCACCTCAATTGCCTGTTAGTGATTCAATAATTAAACCAGAAGATGTATTAAAAATGACAACCAGCATTAATCCATTAAAAAAAGAATCAAAAAAGATTCAACCTATATTACCCGGTAAAGAAATGGCAGAGTCCGTTAAGGCAACATCCAAAACAGTTGTTGTATCGGCTGGTGGTAATGCTGTTGCTGCTGCTGAATGTGCGGCCTCAATTCCAAATCAATCTGCCAAGAATAAAGGAAAAAAAAATAAAAAGTTCATACGTACGTCTGGAGGACAAGTGTGGGAAGATCAAACATTATGTGAATGGGATGAAGGTACACATTTTATTTAATCATTTAATGTAAATTTTAAATTAAACTCAATAAATAATGTTCTATAATTATTACTAAATATCTTCACAGAAAAAATCTAATTTTTTGATATAGACATTAAACATATTTAAAAAGTTATAAAATTTCAATAAAAATCACAAACAGAGTATTGAAAATATAAATTAATTATTGTATTATATAATGAAATAATCAAAGTTTTACAAATATTTTTTAAAACTAAAGTTACCTGTATAAAATAATATAACATACAATGAAATCTCTGAATAGCGAATACTCAGTCACCAAAATTTTGTCCTCTATTCAAAGAGCATAAATTATTGATTTTGTGTAAATAAAGAAAAATAGAACATAATATTATTTACACGCAAAGTTAAATTAAATTTTATTACATACTTATGTAATTAGTAATTACACACTTTTAAAATAAACTTATTAATAAAACACATTTACAATTTAAATGAAATATTATTTTTTCTGAATTTTTAAAGCTAATCGTTTGAAATCATTCAAACCATAAACTCCTATATGTAGTCATAATCGTTTTATTTAGTTTAAATGTGTAGTGTTGTCGCTGTTAGTCATTTCTTTGTAATTTTTAAATTTATTTATAGATTTATTTAGATAATATAAGTACAATTAATTAATATAGTTATATACAAATATAAGATCCACTATTCAGAGGTTTTCTCATTGATTAGCAATGAAAATGTCCCTGTTCCCATAAAAACGTCTGTTATTAGGTGTCCATTAGAGGTTTTACTGATATAGAAATACACTTATCTTATTTCAAAAGGATATTTTATAGTATATAATAATAGATTTATTTATATTTTTGTTTTCAGATGATTTCCGATTATTTTGTGGAGATTTGGGTAATGATGTTACTGATGAATTATTAGCTCGCACATTTAGTCGCTATCCATCATTCCAAAAAGCACGAGTAGTACGTGATCGTCGAACTATGAAAACTCGAGGTTTTGGGTTTGTATCATTCAAAGATCCAGCTGATTTTATTAGGGCTACAAAGGAACTTAATGGTATTTAATATTATCATTATTTTAATAGTATGTTTTATTCATAAATTTATTATATATTTATTAGGCCGTTATGTTGGAAGTAGACCAATAAAACTACGAAAAAGTATGTGGAAAAACCGAAGTTTGGAAGTGACTAAAAAGAAAGAAAAAGAAAAGGCTGCACTCATTAGTTTATTAACTGGTCAATCTTCATAAAAAATAGTATATTTTTAATACAAGTACAATATGTAATTGTTCTGTAAAATTGTAAGATTTAATATTTAACTATTTTATGTTTCTTATTTCTTGTCTACGAAATAAGATTTAAATGTATATTTAAACTTTATATTAATGCAGTGGTTTAATTTAATTCATAACAAGTTACGTATTTCATAATTATACAAAACATATATATTTAAATAACAGAGTAAATATTTTGTTTTAATATGATCATATATCTTCTCCGTGGAATGATTTTTCTAAGTATTAAAATTAATAATAATATAACAAAAGGAATTGTATATAATATAGTTTTCTAGTTACCTCAATGCCGTAGCAAATGGTTGTAGCCCAGGGGCATCTAAATTTGTACCCTAAAACTTTTACTTTATCTTTCTTAATTCTTATATAAGTAAATGTATGATTATTAACCTAAATCCATTGGACAATTTGAAACAATTAAAATAAAATAAAATATTGAAAGATGTATGTTTTAATTATAGATTATAAATATTTTAGAATTACCAATTTTATGTCATGAGAACCATGTTTTTAATCGTTGAACCTTTTTGATATTTTATTTTAGTACTTAATGAAAAATTTTATTTTTATTTACAAATGTAATTAAATTTTATGCCATTAGTAATATTATGTCCCTGTCAAAAGCCTTTACCAATGTTTAGCTACGGCCTTGAGCTACCTTCATTATAATCTTAGAAAAAAAAAAACACATTATTACGAGTACCATTATTTCTAATTTTACAAAAAAATTTAATTAGATAATGTATTTTAACTTATTGTTAATTATTTCAATATTAACAAATTGCAAATATATATGGTAAAAATTATTTATATAGCATATTATCATGGTAATACAATTAATATAGCATATTATCATTTGTATTTATCTTAAAGAAATCTTAGTATATTTTACCATTTTTTATATAGAAATTAAAAAGGAAAATATGTGAAATAAATAAATACTCGTACATCTATTATAAATTATAGAAATATTGTATAAATTATCAACTATTTTTTAATGTATTTAGTGTAAAAACAGTAAAAATAATTAAAAATAACAGTAAACTTTATTCATTCAAGTACACGTATGTTATTTGTTTTTAAAAAAACATGTATTTATTTTTCAATTTTATGCTATAGATGAGAGATAGAAGTAGACAGAAAACTGAAAGAAAAATTCAAAATTTTTATCATACTTGTACATCATGATTATTATTTTCTTTAATATAAAACTGTACAACTTATTCCGTCAATAATAACTTTAACGCGTCTTAATTAAATACACAGATAACTATAATTAATATTTTGGTATACAAGATAATAGGAGTTGTCTATTAAAAGACAAGAATACAAATAAATTAAGTAAAACTATTTAAGTGGGCATTATATGATAAATTCAAACATTACTTTGTAGTTTTTTTTCAATAAAGTATTAAATAAACTTAAAAAATTTAAACGTGCAACAAAAAAAAAAAAAAGAAATAAAACAGTAATATACAAAAAGACTATCATATGGAAAAAATATTTTAAAAATATTTTAAAAACGAAACATAAAATCACAGTTTTCGAATAAATTGTCAATAATTATAATAGATAAATTACTTTCTTAAATTTTAATGTACAATAATATTGTATTAACGAGTAACATCTTATTACATTTATAAATATAAAATATACAGTCTAATACGTATTTGTTTATACAATTAAATATTTTGATTATATACATATGTTACAAATAATATATTTTTATATAGCATATTACTTATAAAAGTTCCTCGATAAAATTATATGTTTGTCCATGAAAATTATATAATGAACAGTTTAAACATAATAATTTTGCAACAAATTAAAAAATATTAAATTTTAATAATAGTATAATATTAATAGCTCCAAATTTCATTATTACACATAATTCTAAAAATTTTAAATTTATTGTCTCTAAATATTTTGAAATAAATAAATTAGTTGTATCTATATATAATATAATTAATAAATATTTATAATAATTAACTTTTACATTTAACATTATGAGTATTATTACCAAGTTTATACAGATAACCTAATAAATTATATTAGTAAATATATATGTAAACATGATAATAATAATAAAAAAATGATAGGTAATTAATTTGTGTTGACATTAAAGTTTGAATTAATTGAAGTTGAAAATGGTATATTAACTAACAGTTTTAACATTCTTTAAGACAATGGAAAATTTATTAAATTAGATTATTAATTTAATTTTAATACCGGTTAAGAGTTTCTTAGTTGTAAGTTAAAGAAAGATTTCATTATATTGTTGCTATTTATGGAATTATCCACGTTTTAGTTTTGGTTGTGACATTTCAGAACATTTAGTACTTTCATAATTCAAACTGTACCTACTATAAAAAGTATTATAAATTAAATTTATTATTTATTTACTAATAAATAAAAACACAAGTCTACAATAAATTTACTTTATTATTTTAGTAAATAGTTAAATACGTATTTTGACAACAATGTTATCTTCAGTACTAAACATAGACTGATCGATAGACAGTCATATTTATTTAAATAAATTTTTTATGGACTTTGTTTTTATTTATTAGTATATAAAATATCCACAAGAACTCTTCTTATAAAATTTATTATTTATTATTTGCAGTTCCATCTTCAGAGGTGTAGTGCATGTCTGGCTGTCGTGATATAATTAATTAATTTTGTAATGTAATCAGTGTAGTTAGAACAGCCAGACGTGTGTAGTACACTCCAAACATGGAATCAGCAATGATTCTGAAATGTCAGAACCAAAAACAAAAAATATGGATAATTCCGTAAACAGCAATAATACTATTCCAATCCATAAAGGTTTTATTCAATTAATGATTTTGTCTATTAAAATTTATTTCTAGATATAATATAATAAAATGTAAAATTTCTTTTATGATTATAATTTAATAATTAAATAATATATATTACGATATTAAAGATTTTATCTAAATATTATTTAAGAATTATTTTCAGTTTAAATATAAAATTATAATTATAAAAATTAAAGATGTGTTTTATATGACTATTTTTATTTCGTATAATTAAATGAAAGGAATAATTGTATACATTTATGAAACAATAGATGAAAACTATTAATAAAGTAAAGAATATTGTATTTTTAAAAACTATTGTTAAATTGATAAATTCTTTATTACATACATCAAATATTTTTATAATATGCTTTGTTATCGATCAGAGACAGGGCCAGATTGGGTTAAGTTCTTTGAAATGAGTTTATTTGTTTTGTTTTATTTCAAATAAATAATTAGACTATTTTTCTTAATAGTTAAAAAAATATTCTAAAATAGACAATGAAAAATTTATTTGTAATTTAAGTTTTAAAAAAATACAAGTTTATCCAACTGTTCTTATCTGTACTCATTAAATAACCACACATTTTGGTGATTCTAAATAAAATGTACAAATATTGTATTCTGATATTTAATGAACCATTGTAACAGTTTTGCTCGCAAAATGATTTAATTATAATAACAGAATACATAGGTATAATTATTCTATTTATTTTGAAGTAAAAATACTATTTGTAAATTGTAAAATTCTACATATTTATTCTTCTTCCCATTAATTATTTAAATCCTATACATGCATAACCAATATAACCAGTTGAATACAAAATGAGAAAAATAATATAATTAAAATGTTAAATGTTAATTAATAATTATATTATATAATGAAAAATAAGCGATCCATATTTTACCAGACTATCAACATTTTTTCAGTAGCTCACTAGGCCAATCCGACCTTGATTAGAGGAACTATTATATTGTAATATATGTATTATAAATTAAAACCCTACATTAGGAAATATATAGTTTTTATAAGTTACATATTGTAATTTCAAACAGAATAAATAAAACTTGTTTTCAATAGGAACTTTTTTAGATAGCCAAAATGAAAATTGCCATCACCATCATCTTCCTATTTTTGGATTTATTCTGACCAAATATTCTCCAATGATATTATATCCTTAAATAGATTTCAATATTAATAAATTAAAAATTATGTATTGTCAAAATACATTTGTATATTCAAAATTACTTACATCTAGGAAAAGAATGTTCAATTGAATACATATTTGGTGAGTCAGAAGCACTAGAGGATGTTGTCTTTCTTTCATCAGCTGAATTATCAGACCAGTCTACTACATTACTACTTGAAATACAATGTACCATTGGTTGTCGATTTTGCATATCAGATAAAGTTGATGATGGTGATAATGCAGAGTCTAAATCGGCTGTTACTGAACTTGATGGCATTTCTGGTTTGGCTGAAGGACTTTGTCCGCTCACAGGACTTAAAGTTGTTGTATCAGGTGGGCTACCTACATAAGTGTTGCGATTTGTAGCAACAATTAAAGCAGGTGTAGATGAAATTTGTAACATTTGTTGTCCAGCAGCAGTTTGAGTAGACACTGAATGTTTAGCAAATTTAGAATTTTTATCAGAAGTCGTAGTAATAATGAAATTTCCACACAGCTGCTTATCAGTAGAGGTTGGACTTGTAATAATAAAACTTTGAGTTTGCTTTTCAGAATTCATATTATTCAAAATGAAATGTGTCCCACCTGATTGTTGTTTCTCTTTAGGACTTAAAATAAACCCTTGCTGTTTATTATCAGTTATAATATAATTTTGACCTTGTTTTTCATTAATTATAATATTTCCTTGTTCATTACCTTGTTGTCCAGATACCATTGTCATCTGTTGTTGAACAATAGTTGTATTTTGTTGAACTACAGTAGTATTTTCTTGATTCTGTTGAATAGAACATGGCACTACGTGTATGTAGTCATTTTGCTGTTGATTTCTATTTTGATTTTGTGATTGATTAGGGCTTAAATTAGTTAAAATAGGGCTTAATTGGCCAACACTATTTACAATAAATTGATTATTTTGTTGTGGTCTTTGTTGAGTTTGAGGGGTTCTTAAAACCATTCCAGTTGGTAAAATGTTTTGACTTGTATTGGAAAATGGTGATATTACATTTACCTGTAATGCATCTTGCAGTATAGTATTGTCAGTCATAACAACACTGCCTAAATTTGCTGGTACAATAAATTGTTGAATAGACGGAAGATTATGGACAAGATTAACAGGCTGTATTACATTTGTTATAACTTGTTGGTTACCATATTGGGAATTTTTATTTGGTAATATTAATGTTTGAACAACAGGTTGATTATAATTCTGTTGTTGAGGATGTAACAATACACTTGAATTGTTTTGGTTAGGGGATACTTGAGGAGATTTTCGTTTTTTGGAGTTATTTGTTTTACGTTTAGAATCAGATGGAGATAATATGTTAGAACCTCTTGGTGAAAATGCACCATTATTATCAATATTCCCTGTAGCAACAGCAAGTTGAGGTACCTGAACTTGATCAACAGTCATAACATTTCCTGGTTGAAGTAATAAAGTGCCTTGGGTTCCCTGTAAAGTATTTACAAGTACGGTAGGTTGTACTTGTTGTTGTACAGATGAAAGAACTTGAGAAGTATTAGGTGTTTGTATTTTAGTTGAAGCCATTATAAATTGTCCATTACTGGTTAATAATATATGACTTGGTTGAATATTCGATTTTTCCGATGATGTAGGGACTTGTATACTACTTACAACACTTTGTACCATTTCCAAAGGTGTTTTGGATGTAATAGGTTGTTGTTGATTAGGTGGTAACAATTGATCCTCCAATGTATTAACTGTTACCACTGATGTATTAGTTCTACCTGCTAGTACTGAAGTAATTGTATTTGAACTAGCTGTCCGACCACTAGCCATTGTTGTGATATTTGAAGTATATCTAGTTTTATCTGGTCTTTGTGGACGTATAGGAGGAGATAATGGTGAAAATGAATTAGTGCTTATGGTATTATTTAAAAGTGCTGTTTGTTGTGCTAAGTAGCCACTGGGATCATCTAAAAATGATGGATAACTGTCTTCTTCTGCTGGGGACTTGGTTTTTCTACCAAAGTTAACAGGCTTTGGTGAGTGTTTAATAGGTTTACGAGTTTTTTCTTCTACTCTTGAAACTTGGGAAACAGGATGATGTATAGGAGGTACTCGATTCTCAATTATTTGTTTAGGACTTTCTTGTTGAGGACTTTCTTGTTGAGTAATTTGTTGTTGTGGTATTTGTTGATGTTTATTAATCTGCCAAGGTGGTGTTGATCTATGTGGAGGTCTTATTGGTTTTGCAATTGCCTGTATATTTTGTATATTTGATAGTTGTTGCACTGGTTTAATTGGTAGAGAGGCTTGTGGTCTTATTTGTGGGATATCTATAGGAATTTGATTATTAATCAAAGTAGGAACATTATTTTTAAAATTACAATCTGTACTATTATGACAATTTGATTGAGATTGTGATTCATATTCATATTGTGATTCATATTCATGTCTTTGATTATTTCTATTATCTTGATAAGACTCTGTAAAATTATTTTGTTCTTGATACATTTCTGGATAAAATTCATGATTTGTTGATTCATTTTGTCGCAGAGATTGTAATTGAGGTTGCTGTTGATATGGGTTAATTTGGTTACCATAATTAGAATTTTGTTCATCTAAATTACAATAATGTCCACAATGACTAGAACAATTGAAACGACAACTTTGAGTTCTTTGACTATTATAATTACTATATTGCACTTGCTCTGGTTGGTAAACATTATGTGCATTTTTTTGATAGTATTCTTGCGACACTGTATCATTTTGATACTGTAGGTGATTCGTTTGGCACAAAGAATCCGATGATTGTGCGGTAGTTGTTTCATGAGATCTACATTGAGGGGGATTATATCTATAACTATTTCGATATGATTGTTCATAACCTAAATCTTGCTGGTATGAATTATTTGGGTAATGAGGAACTCTTGGATGTCCAGAATCCATTGTTGGAGATTGAGTATTTGGAATCATTGTTCCTTGAGAGTTTGGCATCACAATTCTTTGATGATTTGACATCATTATGTTTTGTGAATTAGGCATAATTGTCCCTTGAGAGTTTGACATCACAGATGAACTTTGGTGTAGTATAGGTGGATTTTGTAACTGGCTATGAGAATTCGGCATCACATGTTCTATACCTTGTGACATATGTGATCCTTGAGAATTCATCATTGATTGAGAAGACTGAGGATTTAACATTGTAGATGTTCCTTGAGAAGAATATCCCACTTGATTAGGAATAGCAGATTGATCTGGCCATTGTACCTATAAAAATAATTAATTTCTGTTATTTTTATAAAATCATTTATACAGAAATATAAATAAAATCTTACTATATGGGAATTTGAAATTTGAGAAAAATTTTCTTTACTAGATTTATCACATTCATAAAGAGGAAATGAATAATGTTGTTGGACACCGGAAAGTTTTCTTTTTTTTCTATTTTCTGTTATTTCAAATGCATATTTGCTAAACCTATTTTCTGAATTGAACATTTTCCTCTTGTGATTACAAAGATTGGTCATTGTGTTCATACCAGACGTAGGTTTAGTCATTACCTATAATTTAAAATTATGATAAATAAACAAATGCATAAATACATAAAAAAAAAATATACAAATATAATTTAAATATGATGTCTGATTTATGTAAATGACCAGACAAAAGATTTATATAAGTAATAAATATTTAATAACGTAACAAATACGTGGGAGTGTCACCTTGAGTAATTTTTGGAGGATAATAGAGTTGCCAAGGACATAATTTGTTCAATAGTTAATGGTTACGCCTTAATAATAATTATAACATTTCGTAAATGAAAAAAAAAATCAAGGTTAAATATCAAATAAATCATATTGTGCATGTGTATAAACATGATGTACTTGTAAAAGATCGTGAGAACCATTATATTATGAGTTTATGACTAACATTTCCTAACCTTAACAACTATTTGATAAAAACAAATTTAAATTTACAAATATAATAACTAACTATTAATTATTTTTCAATATTTACCTAATATTATAAACTATAATAAATATTTAAGTATTATTTTTGCATATATTGAAATTGATATTGAAATCTTAAAAATATTTTATGTAATGTACCAATTTGTTTATATTTTACAATACATAATTTGAAGATATTTATATATAATATAATAACAATTATATTAATGAATTAATATAATACAAATTATAATTAATTTAGGCGCATTAGAAATATATTATTTATCAAATCATATGACTCAAGATATAATATTACACTATACGATATGAATATACTATTACGTATTTTATAGTGTAAATCCAAATGCCTACATATCACTGTATCAATTATTCAATTGAGTTGTTAGTTATATATTTATTATATTAAAAGTATTATTGGTATTTTTTTTTTTTTTTAATTTAAAAATTAATCTATTTCTATCGAACAATATTTGTCGGATCATATTATTGTGTTTAGTATAACAAAAAATTTAATAGTTTAACTAACGTTAGTTTGCAAATTATTAATAGCCTGTTAATGTATTAAACATTTTTATCGTTGGATGTGTTCCAAAAAATATCATTAAACTAGCAGAATATAACCCAATGTGTGTGTCCAAAATTGAGCTAACAACATAGATAATAAATACTACCCAACTTAACAATATAAGGGAAACCATATAAACCGAATGGTTTCGGTCTGCCAGTCACAGACGTCTTGGTAATTCGATTGTTGTTTTAAAAAATTCACTTCCGTTGAAGCTAAATATTTGAAAGAAAATATAGCTTGACCTTCATGGTATTTGACCACTATCTACAATATAGTCTATTGCAGGAGCTTAATATAACAGAAGTATGTTGTATGTGTAGGTGTATTTATATTTTTATATTTAATAAATAAATAAACAACGAAATGATTACTAAACAAATTATATGACGGCGTGACTTATATAATAATAAATATATAATTCTTAAAATAAATTTCTATATAAATGAAATATTATGTTTGATAATAAAGCTAAATAGTATTATTATCACAAATTATACTTTGAATTTAAATTTAAATAATTTTTCATATACATTTTAGTTGTGATTTGTGAAGCATATTATACTTTATACATATTTAAACAAATTTTAAAAAACTAAACAGGACATACATATTCAGTTTGGGCGATTGTTTCGCTCCGCTCACTTCAAAAAGAACAAAAATGTATCGTTATTATTAAATAAAACTGAAAGTAATTACAATCGTTGCATTAAAAATAGTTAATAAAATATATATAAAAAAAAAAAAAAAAACGTGAGTAAAGCTCATAATATAAATTATAAAAAATTAATATTTTATAAAATGACATATAATTTACGATTATCTAAATAAGTAGGTATTCATTTGTTTTCTTTAAACCAAAAAGAATAAATATTATTATTAGAAGTCAGAAGAAATAAACAAAATATAAAATTATACTAATTCTTTATAGTATATTAATATAAATAATCGGTGAAAACTGAAAGGTGAAAGTGTACCCTACGATTATCTATTAATATATAGAACTATTATGAATTCAATCCAAATAACCAAAACAATAATGTTTTTTTTATGACTTGGTATGAAAGTATTTTATTTTTAACAAATAAATAGTAACTACATACAATATAATATTAGACTAATACTATATAATAGATGATGGACGAAAATCAAATAGTTGCAAAACCAATAAATTCTTAGCTTAGACAGCTCAGATTCTTAAAATAAATACATACATCTTCATAAATCCAATAAATTTGTTGCCTCGTTCATAATCTAAAATAAATATATTACTACTGTAGGAGGGGCCACAGATTTTTCTTTGGTCAAGCCATACACTCCTCTCAAACATCAACAGCTCAACAACTGACAGATATCGCCTACGATTTCTACTAGATATAATGTATAAATTATTATTTAAAAACTAGATACCTAAATCAAAACGAGTAGATTCATGACTCACTAGTTATTTTTAACTGAGAAAAATAATTATGTATCATGTTCATGCGTTATAGTACGTGACGTTCTAATAGCACTGTCTATAATACATCATAATATTTTATTAAAATAAGTATTTATTAAATATTAAACATGAAAATGTTATTAAAGTTCAAATTCATTCAATTACATTTCATGAATGTTTATTGTACATTAATATAATTAAATTCATCATCAATTAATAATCTCATAAAAATTAAAAATTGTACTATTTACACGTGGTTATTTAAATTGAATATAATTTATATTAAATTAATTTTAATTTATAAATGTAGAAATATGGTAATAAATTTGAATGTATAGATAAATACTGTATTTTTTCTAATTTAACTATCGTTATCAGTTATTAGTTTATACTATATAATGAGCTGTTCTTTAACTTATTTTTAAGAATCGTTGTCATAGGTATTAAAGTAAACATAATAAACGAATTATATTGTACGATATAGAAAAGGATTAAAGGACTTAAATATTGAAGTATGATAACCGGTTTACTAGAACTTATATTTGAACCGGTTTAACATCTACATAGTACATTTACTATAATATTATAGTAAAATATGATTACATTTTGTACATGTTTTGATTTTTTTTTTAATGCACGTTTTACTATAAATTCATAACTTTTAGTTCAAAACCAATCAGAAATAATTTTTAAATATTTAGTTATGTACGTCTCCATCACTATAAGATGGAATAATAGCAATTTAACATATATATTAAAATTAGTATACCTAAATGAATGTATTGATTTATTAAAAACTTAAATATATTATAATATATTTTGTTTATCATTTCATTAATAATATTTATAAAGATTTTGTAAAATGCATAAGGTTACCTTAAAACTTAAATGAAATAACTTATGTTAAAATGTGTTCGACCAATTAAACAATATTATTGCAGTAAATAATAATATATATTTAAATATAATAACCAAATTTAGCTATAGTTTGATATTATATAATATATAATTTAAGATTACCTATAAAAATAGCATTATAAAGATTTATTCCTTATTTGGTTGTCTCATAGTCCACAGATGGAACATTATATTAATATAAATAATTATGAATTATGAATTATGAAGAATGATTGACAAGGTTTATTTGTTATTTTAGATTTTGAGCAAAGCAAAAGAATCTATTGATTTTATAATGCGGTTTTTTATGTATATGCAAACACTTTTTCTACTCAAAATAATACTCCGATTTTCACGAATAGAAAATGTTTCCAGTTGGAAAGTGGATGTAGTTGGTACTTTATTCATGTCATTTTTCGAATTTCTCAAAATTGACCCTATACCATAGGAAAAACGACGAAAAAATGGCATTTTTCACGAAAACTGAAATTTCGTCGAATTCGATTTCAATATTTCACGATAACTCATGCATTTTTGAACTTAGAGACTTCAAAAATTTATTGGCTGTTCACAACGGTACTGTATATATATTTTTAGACCGTTATATTAATTTTTTTAAAAAATATAGAACTTTGAAATTTCCAAATATTCTAGTTTTTATCTCTATGTTTGATAAAATTGGCAATTTTGGATTTTAAGGTCTGAATATTTTTACTAAAGTATATTCACATATTACTTTACATTTACGAATTTTGTTTTTGTAGTTGTGGATACTGGTGTGGTGTGTGGAAGGGATACAGGTGCAAGGAGGATATAGTGTTGAATTTTTATTAACATTTGAATGCAATGATAAATCATTACAATACTTTCAAAAAACGATTCTAGACAAATTACTGTTAGATTTGAATATTTAGGCGACTCATTTAGGGGTTTTTAAATAAATTATTTATATTGAACGTAAAGACTGATAAATGTAAACATTTTAATAAATACATATTAAATAATTTGATGAACTTCACTCAAAATATTTTTCACGGATGTAATGATTTATCATTGCATTCCAATGTTAATCAAAATTCAACACTATCCTCTTTACACCTGTATCCCTCCCTTTCTTTTTATATAGTTAAAATTATACATGAAGTATAATACCAAGTATAATTTGTTTAATTAGTTTTAGAATTTTTCATAAAAACATATTTTAATGTACCTATTTAATTTAATAATTATAGTGATAATTTTAATTTAATCATAGGTACCTACATATATAGTAAATAGTTAATTGTATATATTGTTTATATATAGGTACATAATAATGTCTTGCAGCACCTTCAGCTGTATAAGTACAATAGTAATAATTAAATTACATCAATACACAAATGTATATAATAATTATAGCTACCTATACGAGGTATAATATTTCTATACGCTGTAAATGCAGTTTTGTAATAGCTAATGAGTATGTGAATCTAAATATGTAATATTAAGGATTTATATTTTATACTTAATAATTTTTAATGTATTTTGAACGTATATTATTTCATTTAATTTTAATTTTATTTTTTTGAGATTCGAGATATAAAAATAAAAAAATATCTTAAAACATGATAGATCAATTTATAAAAATGTTTACCTATTATATTTAAGTTTTAAATATTTTTAAAATAAATTGTAATTATACCCAATTATTACAGTCAATTTATATTTTATCTTGAAAAATAATATAAATACGAATTACAATAAAATTACACTTTACACATTACACGAAATATATTTAATCTTAACTTAATAGATAATATAACACATATGCAATAACTAATAAAACATACTTTTCCCTATTTGGATTAATGCTAAATGGAAAAAAAAGTTGCTTATTTAACAATTACATTACGCGTGTCATCATTGTTTATTTTGAATAAAAAATGTACATTAAACATACTTATTATTACTTAGATAATTATATAGTTGTATTATAACTTGTTTTTTACCTTGTCATAATAAATAAATGATTAGGTACATGACATTTGGAGATTTATTATATTTTATACATTTTGCAATTTCATAAACATAAATTATTATATAATGGTATATTCACTATCGAATATTCGTCATAATTATTAAATATTAAAATAATAATCGTCATGAATTTGATATGAAATATTTAACGGTTATAAAGAAATACAAATAAATGTAATCGTAATATATTTACTTTTAACCAAAAAATGAATGTACGTAAAATAAACCAAGCTTATATTTTTGTTTGTGCAAACGATTATGCCCGTTGACTTCTAAATTACGACGTTAGTTAGGGACCAACACCTGGTACTTCTATGCTATAGGTATATGAAACAACTGACACCTGCCATCTAACTGCTGTTACACAATGTGATATATATGCAATGACACATACAAAAAAAAAAATCGTATGCATATGTGCATAATAAATACACTAATTATCCCATTAAATATTACAAAATTAACAAATGAAATGTTTTACAAATTTAATTTATTTTGGTACATTAACTAAATTAATTATTTTGATGGATATGAAATGATTTTTTTTTAATATACACATTTAGTTATTTAATATTAAAGTATCTATCTATAAATCACTAATCAATAAATTTTAAAAAAATGATAATTTTTATTTAAATGTACGTAACACGTAAGTAGTAGTACTTGAAACAAAATAATTAAATGAGACAACTCATGCTTTGAAATATATAATAAATATTACGTTTTCCTCCAGTTTTTTGTAATTTAAACAATATATAAGTAAATAATCATAAAACAAATCATTTACAAAATATCTCAATATTAAAAATCCACATATAATTACTTTAGAGAACATTTTTCAGTGACATTGATTTACACAGTGAAAACAATAAATTATAAGTTATAAAGTAAAAAGGGTTCAAGTTTTTTTGTCTATTACAGACGTGCTGAAACAGTTTTGCAATAAATGTGTATTAAAAATATCAATACTGCACCAGGTTAACTGTTTCTCTTTTAATCTACTCAACCCCAACCATAAAACGTTCGATTATTGTGTATACTAAAAATAACTCTACAATACCCTAGTTAAAATTTATATATATATATATATGAATACATGAAACTGAATTTTTAAATAAATTATCCATTTTAAATAACAAACTACGAAAATAAAATTATACAATATTGTGATAGAAAATTGAAGTAAATTTCAATTCTATAGTATGTATAAATATATTTAAGCTATATAAACAAAATTTTATTTATGTTATAATTCACTGCTTACTATTACTAATACTAATTAACTATAATTTAAAGTGAAAAATTTGATGAGTTATTAGTAAGTTTATATTATCATTAGGTATTAGGTAATATTATATAAATTATATATTGGTTTGTGAACATATTATATTTGGGATTAATGTATTTTACTAAATTATAATATATATTTTTTTCATTATAATTTAAAAAATTCTATTATCTAAATATTATAATTAAAAATTAAATTTAATGAATTTGATATCCACTTTAACTCTAGATTCAGCACTGAAATTTTACCTTTGGAGAATAGTACAATATTTAACGAAGACAAGAAGTAGGGTGAATACAAAGCGTGTTAAAAGGAATTATTCAAGGGGTTATGATATATTTTTAAATAATCTAAACTTTAAAAATACGAAAAAATAGAGTAAGTATAACCATTTTAATATTCAAATGTTAATAAAATAATATTATTGTTAAGTTTAGGTATCCCTGGTTTGTCAATAAAATGCTGAATTTTTTTTATTAACTGTTACAAATCCAGAATAGCAGCTGGTAAAAAAGATGAGGAAGAGAGAGACTAATACTGAAAGTAACATCTGCCTGCTGGTCTCTAAATACTGCTTATTATAAACTAGTATAAAAAGGGTGAGCATCAAAAAATTTATGGGAATAATTTCAATTGTTAAAAATTGTGTTTAAATATTTATATGTATAAATTAATAAAATTACCTTTGCGTCGAAATTAAAAACGTGTTCACACAGAAAGGGACATTCAAGTCCACATTTACATGTACCCTGAGTTTGTAAATATATTTTAACTTGATCCAATGAATTTAGTACTGTGTTGCTGGGGCTGTAACAAAAAATAATAGAATATATATTTTTAATAGGACCAATTAGTTCATAAGATGATTTATTAAATTAATTGAATAATAATAATATTCGTTAATATTTTTGTAGCGGTCATCGTCATTGTCTTATTATTATTATTTTACTCTTTATTTATATGTATATTGTTTTAATTTTGATAACTAATTATCATATAACAAAATAAAATTAACTTCTTATGCATTAAATATTATAAACATTATTTGAAGGGTAGTGCAAAGTAGTTTTTTACTAAAAGGAAACACGCACAGTGCTCACCCTCTAATGTTACGGTTCAAAGAACTGTATCCCTTCTAAAATAAAAAACTACCTATTCAACAATATTTTATATTATATTATTTGATACTATTTCTCTAATTATATAAAATAAATATGCATAAAATAATTAACTGAAAAAATAAAATAAATTATATAAATACAACGGGCAAAGTATTTTAAAACTATTTATGTTATAGTTTAAAATGATTAAGTTTTTGAGTTTTCCAAAAAAACGTAAGTAGTTTATTGTTTTCAAGTGTAAGGGATAGCTTACCGACTTTATACTTGTCAATGTCTACAT
Source organism: Tetraneura akinire (assembly GCA_021307375.1). NCBI lineage: Eukaryota > Metazoa > Arthropoda > Insecta > Hemiptera > Aphididae > Tetraneura > Tetraneura akinire. The sequence goes on along the minus strand of JAIUCT010000001.1, from coordinate 27,426,783 downwards.
TGTCCATTAAAATTGGGCATTGTACACTATGACCGGGCATTTCTCACTTGTTCCGTATATATACATATGTTACGGTAAATAACGTTATAAGCCGATATAATTGGATATTATCGTTATTTTCTAATAAATTACGTTAATTACCTAATGGAATGGGTAATGTTGTTAAGTCCACGATCTCTTTAAATTGTTCAATATTTTTTTCATTTTTCCTACATAATAAATCAATTTTGATTATTTAATTGATATACCTACTTAAGATACAAAAACAAAAATCGCAAAGTTCTTTTCAAGTGGAAGGGACGCTCGCTACGCCTATCGGCTTCGCGGCACTTTTCGTGAGGATGGGGCTACACCCAAAGGGACTAAAGCATACCTACCTAATATACCTACCCCATAGACCGGATACTGGTGCTGATAGGCAGTGGTTTCGTGTGTCCTAAAACCTAGCTTCGCGAGACCTTTGGATGATTACTCCACGATTGGTACCCATTATATGAGTATTACATGGGTACTTATACGGTAATCGCGATAACCGACAAGTACCAAAAATAAAATTTTAGATTGATTAGGTTCCTATGACTGTTTTAATTTAAAAAAAAATATTTAAAAATATTAAAATTTTCTAAACTGTCTAATAAAAAAAAAAAAAAATTATTGATATATGATAGAAGATTTGTATTTATTTAACAAAAATATAATTTATAAATATAAGTAATTAACATACTTCAAAATAACTAATATATTATAATAGGTATTCCAAAAGCAAATAAGTACAAAAAAAAAAAAAAAAATAGTTTACATAGTATTATATTATTTTAAATGAAATATCAGAGATATAAATATATAATATACTTTTATACATCAATTAATAGTTAAAATAACAGTTAAAATAATAATATAGCTATGATAAAAAAGATAAAAATAATTGTAAAATACAAATGTATTAAATAAAAGTATAGTTAAAATAGTTAAATAGTCTGTTTTTGGAATACCTATTATTATACTCGTCTATTAGTTATTTTGAAGTATCTATTTTATATACAACAAAAATAATATACACTTCGCGATTTGTACAACATTCTTGTACAATTTGCGAAATGTACAACGTGATTTGTACAACAAATATGGACACTACGGGAAATGTACAAAAATCGTTGTACAAATCGCGAAGTGTACAAAATCGGTTAATTTGTAACATATATATATAATAATTAATTTTTAACAAAATATTAAATAATTTTAAGGGAAAATGTATGAAATATAATATTTAACATAGATAAATATATAATATTTTCTTATAATTAATAATATTTACAGTATTTAAAAATGATCATAATATTATATTCACTAAATAAAATAATTTGTAAATATTTGTTATATAGTGAAATCGAATTCCAATAATCACATTTTTGATACCTTGTATCTTGTACGTGTCATAAAAAATTAGTAAAATTGAATATTTTAAATAAATTGAGACAGATGGTTATAATTAAACCGGTTACTTGGCTACAAGGCAGTTTTTATACATGAATATTATTATTTAAACGATTGTTGAAACCATTAAATACATAGATATTAAAAAACAAAAATAATATAATTCCAAACAGTCCTTGAGTTAAAATGAAACCAACTTTTAAATTATCATAATATATAAATTTAAAAAATAAAAATAAATTATTAATAAATAAAATTATTAAAACGTCTAAAAAATTTAAATAGGAATATTTCAACGAATCAAATTTAAGACCTTTAAATTACCTCATAAATAAATAGACAACATTGAAATTTTTTTTATTTACATTTTTATTTTACATACCTATATTAAAATAATAAAAATATTTTGTTTAATTATAATGGTAAATCATTTAATCGTAAAAATCTGTAAACATCACATAAAACGAATAATATACAATATAAATATATTAAATAAACAATATGTTTAATTAAGTATATCTATAGGACTATAGATTATTACATTATAACAATGAATTCTAACATGTTTAAAGATTTATTTAAATGTACTCGTACAGTCCTACCTATATATATGTAATTAAATTGTTTTTGTTTATAAGAAATTGTTTTGTTTTCCTAATAATACTTATTTTATTATCATAAGTAGGTTAAAAACGAGTACCTAAATGGAATAACAGTCGAAAACAATGTGGTGGCAATAATGTTGTAATGTAGAGAATTTTTCAAAGGAGTGACCGGTTTTAGAATTAAAATACAAATGATTACACAGACAATAGAACACTAGATGACGAAAGAAAAACCGCGCCCCAAAAATAATAATAAGATATTTGTACCTGAAGCTTGGTGTTAAAAATTCAAAATTAGTAGCGTTCTTTTATACGCCTACTGTCAGTATGCAAATTAGGTAACCTTGTATACAATAAGATTTATTTTCGAGTTTGATCAATACAAAACCTGGGAGGTATATCACGTTGTAATGATATGGTTGTTATTACTTAATAAACTGGTTTCAATACTATTGCATAATATCAGTCAAAAAATGTCTTCCTATATCCCATTAAAAACATCTTATAAAGGGTGCATTTTAATATAAAATTATTGTACGACGAACATAAGAAGTAATATTAAATCTATCCAAATTAATACAAAAATAAAGTGATTATTTTAAAAATATAACCGTTACGAGTAAAACTAAGAGCTGTAATGAAAGCTTTCGAGTAAAACTTTATTGATTTTATGAATTAATAGTTAAATTAATATTAAATGTGCTATACACTATTTTAACATAATAATTATTAATACATTTAATGTTACACTAATGATCATATTATATATTTATATGAAATAAAACAAAACAAAATGAAGTATCATCAAAATCGTCAATCATTAACCCTGGTAATCTTATCAAACAATAATAAATTCCTTTAATACAAATATGTTTTGTAATATATACAACATATTACCTTTAAGCATAATAGCATATATAAAAACATTATGTATTTCACTATAAAAAATTAAATCATAAAAATATCTTCTTTAATTTAATATAAACATTTATAGAATTAACTTGTATTCATTATTATATTGATATAAACTTATTTTTATTTTAATTATTATTATAGATAAATAGATTATTAAATTTAAAAATATAAAATTAATTTATAGCTGAAAACTACAATATAAAAAAATAAGATAAGTATTAATAGTTAAATATTTTCATATTATTTAAAGAAATACGTAGAACAAATATTCTGAGTTTAATGTATATAAGTATACTATAATATAATACATATATATATTTAAAGAAATTGATGAATAATAGACATATACTAAATAATAGCTATCTCATCTTTGCCAATTAAAAGAAGTCCGATCATCACGACTGTAACAGTCGTGAAACTGACGTTCGTCACGACTCAAAATAATTTTCCTATTCAGCGATCGTGGCTTGGGTGGGTGGATAAGAATATAGAAAAAAATTACAAATTGTCTGACCGTTATTATATTTTAATAATATAGTTGATATTTAAATCTGAATATAAATTATTATTTATTATTAATTTTATAGACCATACTGATTTAACCTCGGATTTAACCATACTTGATTATAATTTAATTATAGTATAAAATAATGAAGTTGTATTCACTATAGCGAATTATTTTTATTAATTTATATAAACATTGTTAATATAACACAAAATGTACTCGTATAATATTATTATATGACATAATCAATAGCAATTTGATAGTCTTAATGAAATTTATGAAATATTTTCTACAAGATCATTGCCATATCTCCATCACAAATGTATTATACAAAGATAATAAATATTTTAATATTATACGAGTATGATATCCATACCTAATCTAAGGCAATTAGGCCAAAAGCCTAAACATATAGTGCATATAGTTTAGTAATATACTAAAATAATATCATATTTCACCATACGGTGAAAGGTTCAATGAACGATATCTACTATATACACGAGAATATTTCATTATTTTCATTTATTTCACTAAGTGAAAGTATGTTCGTAATTTCGTATTAATGTTTAAACAACTAAAAAACAAAAAACAAAAAAAAACAAAAATCTTAAGTACTAACATATAATAATGGAAATATATATATAATAAATGATATAGGTAATATTGAATAGTTTTATCCTACTAACAATTAAAAAGTAATTATACAATTTTAGTTATGAAATTTATCTGTTATCATTTTATCTAATTATATTTTTCATATAGGTATTTCATAAATTATATAAATGCCGGGATAAATGCAGTAATCCTCAATGTTCAAATTATTCATTAATGCCTACTTATAAACCTAGTTGTTATTTATTAGTTATCTTATGTAAATAGTATTAAAATATATAATTTGGAACACACATTTAAAACTCAATACAAAGAAAGTATTGTCCAAAAATTATAATTTTTTTATTTATAACTTGTCATTATTCATTTATATATTACAATATTTTTATTTTCACGCAAGGTTCAAAATATGACCTCCGATTATGATGGCATAGAATTATGAAAAAAAATACAATACAGTACACAAGTTATCGGGGTCACGCGACGCAAACTTACTTGGTTCATAAATCAAATGTGTACTTAGAGGCCAATGACTACCCATTAAATGTTCTAATAATAATAAACTATTAGTCACCTACTATTGGAATATATAATTTTTCTTCAATAAATATTAATTAATTACAAATAACAAATGATATTTATTAATAAAATTATATAAATATATTTCATAAATTACATTATTTATTAATATTCTTTTTAAAATTTAAAAGGTAGTTAATATTATAATGCTCTTTTGGCCAATAACTATTTTAAATTGAAAATAATAATTCGTACAGTTTAAAAATATACCTAAAAATTTAAAAAAAAAGTATACTACACCAGTAATAATTATAATTGTTCATATTTCATTATTTCACTTTTTATACGTCATTATTTCTATGGACCTATGGTACATATCTTTATATACACACACTTCCCTGGCTTATTTCGCATATTATATAAAATATAATACTTATGTAAAAAAATTTATATTTATTATGATAGGCAATTTTAATTATTATAATCCTATTATTAATTAATAATAGTATATTTTTTAACAATAATTTATAAATTACAAGTAAAAATATAAATACACGCAGTGTTTATTTCAGGGGGGTGACCGGGGGAGGGGGGTATTACCCCCTGGAATTTTTTTTTACCCCTCCGGAATATTATCGACTATTGTTATTAAAAATAGTAATAAGTAAGTATTGTGTAAAATGAAATAATATAATTACGACCAACACCGTCATAATAATGTGTTACATTAGATAATAATTAATTATTGTATAGATTATAGTGCATAAAATAAGATATACATTATCAGAACTTTAATCGGAAATATAAGTTTTTCTTATAGATTTTTTTTTTGGACCCCGAAAATTTACAA
>JAIUCT010000001.1:27406919-27421134 GCA_021307375.1 Tetraneura akinire | reverse complement strand
AGTAAGTTTAAAATATAATAATTTATTACATTTAAAACGAAAGTATTAAATAAATATTTATAATAACAAAATCTCATGTTATCAACACTTTCTATAATATTAGAAATTTAAAAATGGGTAGGTACCTATATAGTTTTAAAATGAGTTAAATTGCATGAAAAATTAAAAAGTATTCAATGCATATTAAATACCTACATAATAATATTATATTTAAATTAATTTTTAATAGGTAATTAAAAGTTTAAAATCTAAACTTTTATATTTTTTATTTAAAGACGTCAATTTTAATAACCTACAATAATTTAATTTAGTATTTTTCGATTTACTTCAAGTAAAAATAAATAATATGTTATCCTTATCAAATATATAAAATTATAAAAAGGTGTTCCAAAATATATGGATGAATATATGATATAATCATGTAGCATTACTAGCATTTTGTTAACACACTATTTATAAATCAATTAGTCTCCAAAGTAGATTTTAATTTAGATTTATTGTTATTTTAAAATTTTAATAGGTACGAAGAAAGTATTTTTAACTTGTATAATAGAAATGTGAAACATTTATCCGTTGCATTTCATGTTTAAACTGCTTATAATATGTACACTCATTTTTTTCTGCCCCTCTATTAAACATATATTACATTCACACACATGCACATACATAATACATATTATATTTATACAATACGCGTGAACCGGTTTATAAACGCATTCTTTTTTTCTCCTTTCACATCGGCGCTGATGATCGAAGAAAATACATATATACCTCCAATGAGTAGTGAAGATGCTGGGCAGGGGTAATATTGCACTAGCCGCCGAGCAATTGCACAATTCGACCGCGCGCTAAAACCGGTTTTTGTTTCTCGCGAGTAGTCATCGGCCGGGGATCTGTCAAAAGTACATCGATACCATTATTCTTACCTACCAGTAGTTCTTGGCGTTCTTACCATTTACGGTACGCAGCCAGACGGATCATGTCAGAACGAAGATAGTGCAAAAAGACGAAGAAGAAAAAGAAGAAAAATAATAATAAAAATAAAACAAACATAGGAGACGCAGAAAAAAATTGAAATTGATCGGTCGTTTCGAAGTGACGGAAATTAATTTGTAAATCGAGTGATGATGGAGGGAAGGGCGTTTAATATTGTATGTATGTGTGTGTATCTGTTTACGCCACTCCGGAAACGGCTCTTCAAAAGGCTAAACATCAATAAAGCGCATTAGGTGACGACGACGGATATATATTATATATACATACACAGGGTTTATCCGGGTAAAAGTCGTCAGAGGGTGGTTAAAGGGGTTCTTGGGCGGATGAGAAGCCCTTTTCTATTGGATCAAATGTCGTAACATTACATAACCCAAAAGAAAACCAGAGCCGCCGCCGGGCGCGGGGACGACGGTCGCGCGGCCGTGGTATATGTGTTCTTCCAAGGGGGTAAATCAATAAGACGGACCCGGAGGCGGCGATCACACCGAGCGAAACCACCGACCGCCTGTAGTTATAAAGGGTATAATGTGTACAAGTGAAGTTTACGAACGGTAAATCCCTGCGCGCCGCCACCAAACAGCGTATAAAAATATCTCTAAATAACATTATTGACTCCGGTATAGTCGACAACGGTACGATTAAATAAATATATAGAGTGCATTTTAAATTTCCAAATCTTTTCTATATTTCTAATTTGTTACAACGGTTAAAAAAATGAAATTGAAACCATTAGGTAAAATAATAATAAATACAAGTGATGATACTCCCAATCATTAATATTATTTGTTATTAATTATTACATTAATTTTTCAAATTATTTATACATGGATAAAAGATAATATTAAAAATATTTTTATATGTAATTTATTATGTCATCATTAATTTAATTAACATTTATACGAGTTTTTCCTTTTTTAATTGAAATCAACATTTTTAATTATTCAAATGAAAATGTCCATTAAAAGTTTAAATAACAAGTTAAGTAAGATTAAATATTTTATGTCTCCAAGTTGGTGGGGTCTAATTTTGTAGACGGTCGATTAACCGTATCAAGACCAAATTAAACCGTCACACAATCCGCGCACTCCTGAATCCAAAATTAACACAGTTTAAGTAAAAGTAAGGCAGGCAGCAGCATGCCATCCATCAAATCCACCCTTATTTCTAACCAGAAAATCCCGTATTTCATGTATAAGAATTTATGGGTACCCATCGTCTCACTTAACTTATGTTCCTATATAAATCACATTCATAATAAAATAAGATGGGACGAAGAACTTTTTTTTTATATTCTACAAAAAAAAGGTAATAATAATTCGCATATAATAAACTCATTAAAAATGAAAATATTAGAGACGCTTATAAAGAATGGATAAAATAAAATAAAATAAAATACATATTTTTATACTTAATATGAAAAAAAAGCAATGCAAAATATTATGTAAATCATGCTATCTATTATAATAGTAATTATATATATAAATATAAGTTTATATTTTATAGAATAATCAATAATTAAAATAAAAAAATATCTTTTATATTATAGAATAGATGTACCTAAATTATTTTAATATAATTCAAACCAGACTAAAATGATTTTTGCATATGTTCCTAGGTTTTAGTTATAATGTAAATAGGTTTTTAACAGACCATTAATTTGTAAACATAAGAAAATAATTTTAGAAAACCATGTAATGACAGTAAATCATATAAAAGCTGCCGAAGCGTCCCTGGGGTGGGTGAAATAATGCCTTTAATATAATGTGACGTCATTCATGGACGCTTTCCGCCACAGCCGACAGTTAATTGACTCGGTTAGCCGGTAATCAATACAGCCCTGAAGGAGCTACCTGGCGGCAGCGGCCCTTAACTCGATAAAAAGGACGACAAATCGTGAGAATAGTCCTTTGTTACAACAACAAACACCAGCTGAGGCAATAAACGCGTTCGGATTTAATTAGCCACTCACTTAAAATGAATCAGCTTTTCATTATACGATCTTTTACTTCTTTTATTTTTCTACTTGTTTTATTAAATAATTTATTTTATATACAAAAGTATTATAAGAATAAATATTTTAATAAAATATATTATATAATAAATAATTTACACGTCAAAATGATTTAAGTATAGAAAAATATTTATTATAGAAGACAAACGGCTATATTATAATAATAAATTAACATAAATTATTTTTTATATACTTAAAAATATAACTTAAATTATTTTAATACAGTTTATTTATCATTATACCTAATAATATTTACAGACGTAGTGATGAAAAATTATACCTATTTAATAAACAACTTAAATTACAAAATTTCGAAAAAACAAGTCTTATATTATTTTATCCATTAATTTACTAGCAAACCAGCTATCATTTATAAGACCTAAAAAGAATGATCATTAGCATAATATAGGATTTTTAAACCATTAAATTACAGAGGGTAATGTACTCTCTATTATGACTAAAAACACCATCCCTTTTAAAATCATATTATAAACTCGTCTGTATATCACAATATGTACTTTTCGTCCTCTTTCAACAAACAAATATTTTAATATTTCCCATGTTCTCCAGCAATATAATTTAACAAAAGGAAAACGTAATTAAAGGTTATTTCATATTTATTTAAGTAACTATAAATTAGTAATTTATAATTATAACAGAAAGAACATGGAGGAATATTTTATAATGTGTTATGTTATATGTCAGGTAAATTATTTAATTGAATATACTCGTATTATATAGAAATATATGTAATATATAAATTAAAAAACTGTATGATTAAACGATAGCAAAATCAAAATTAATGTTATGCTAATGACAAATAAATAATATACTCATATATAGGTAAACATGCAACTACAATAAATCTTTGAACTAATACATAAAACTGAGATTTACAAAGTATTTGTATAATAATGTATCATGATGATCCTTTAAGGTATTTCTAACGTAGGCAAGTAACAAATTCTTTTAATAAGATTAAATCAGATTTGAATAGACACCTTAGAAGCATGTTTACCCTTTCAGTGGCTAACTAAACTGGTTTATTACAACAAGGTTAATCACTTTGAACACACATAAAGCTAGAGGATCACTAAAAAAAAAAAAAATAATAATAATAAACCAGTCATAAACGATTACACTCAATTTAGTATTTTTTTCTTTCTTAAATAACTCTAGACACTTTTTTGTTCAACTGGTGGACGTTTAGGTGTATCAGACAACTTCTTTCATTGTTGGTGACCATGGATATTAATTTTGTATTTCCTCTTTTAGTAGACTAATGATAATTGAATTAGAATCAGTTGTTGGTAATTATATAACATATTTTTAAGGTCGAAATTGTACAGATTAAAAGTAGTGAAGGTTAGATGGTTAGATTAGGCAATAGTTTTTTGGTAATGATACAAATATGTAATTTAAAATAAATAGCATTAGGTATTAGGATATAGATTGATGAATATTATTTATTATCTACATAAATAAAAAAGAAATTTTAAGAATTAAATTTAATTAATTAATAAATAAAAAACAAATAAAAATAAAATTTTTAGCAGATTTGAGCTAAAATTTGTATAAAAACAAAAACACATTTAATTAAACAAATTTAATATTCACAATTTCAATTATTTTTATAATGATTATGTGAATTAAAAAAAAATTATTATAATTATAATATGAATATGATTATTGATTTATTTGAGCTCGAAGTATAAATAAAACAATGGGCCTATAACTTTTTATTGTTTAATAGACATGAAAAAATGTATGTACTCATAATTCTATATTAAATTAATTTTTAAATATAAACCCATTTATGTAAAAATTATTTATTTTATGACATTACGCACGCTATTGCCGACATTTGAATATTATCAATATCAGCTGTTCTTTATAAACTCCACATCTTTATACATTTTACAATAGAATTGTAAAATGGGTAGCTGCTGTGTGGTTACGCTGTATTATACATTTATACTTCTATAGAAGTCAAGACATGTTTTTTTCTTAAGGAATGTCCGGTGACCAGTATAATTTACAATATTAGGGTGTAATAAGGCAAAAAAGGTCTTTTAAGTATAGAAGCCAGGTGATTTGTATTGAAACCTCGTATTTTCAATACAAAGAACGATCCCATATAGTAGTAAATCAAAGACACCCCATGGTGTAAAATAGTATTTTAGGTCAGATTCTTGCCGACACAGAAGCAGCTATTCCAATAACCCACCAAGTGTCCAATAAAGGTTGACCTTAAAGAATAATGTATTAAAGCAAAACTTATTGTAGCCAAATCTATATATCCTTTTAGTATTATACCATATTATGTTTAAACATAATACATATGTTTTTAATGAGGCAAAATAAACATCCAATGTTTAATTTGTTATATATTAAGTAAAATTAAAATTGAATAATTATAACTAATACATAAATAAATAATTTCATATTAGGTACATATTATAATATAATCAATTTGCATTTTAGTAGTTATTAATTTGTTCATATTATATTCATATATATTTTATAAAAATTCATTAAGTATTATTTTTTATACACCTAACACAAATTCAAATCATATTTCACATAAACAATAATTAGTATAATATAACAAATAATAATTATATTAGAAATAAAAAATTGTAATTATACCTAGTTTCAAACTTATTCAAAAAACAAAATAAATAATTAATACATCTACAATATCTATATTAGTAGCTATATAAAACACCTAATAGTATAAATTTAAGTTAAAATTTATATTTTATTTTATTTTTAATAGCATGTTTGTAATTAAATTTTTCTTTTAGTATTGAAAATAATGTGTACCAGGTGTTCCAAATCTATATTTACTAACATTTACCCAATACATTTTTTTATTTTCAATTAGTAAATTGACATGAAACACTCTGTATATAATATATATTTTTATGGTAAAATTAATTAACAGAAATAACAATTACATTAGTATAATTTTTACACATCAATATTTTGTTTTATATTTAAAATAGTAATAATATATTTATTCAATTATTATCAAGAAAACAATAGGTAATAAAATATAACTCATTAAAAATTAATATTTCAATTCTACAAAATGTATTTATAAATTGGTCATTAAAAGTAATTTAAAATATTATGTAAATTAGTAGATTATTAGAAGTATTATTTCAGGAACTAAATAACCTATTATATGCAATTTCTTTAAAATTATTAATATTATTAATAAAATTAAGTTTACCTTATATAAATTATGACTCCTTTACTGTGAATTCGTTTCCAACCAGCTGGTACAGTAATAGAAGATACAAAAGCCACTGGAGTTGAAACAATATTATTTGTCAAGGTGACAACAGCAGTTGAGTTAGAACAATAAGTCTTATCGCACTCACTAGTAGCGATTTGATTATTATTGTTTGAGTAACAGTAACCATTAGGCACTCGGTTCATGTTAGAGGCAGCCGCCGGTCGAGCGACGACGCCATGACTACAAAACGGATCATTAGACGTGCTCCGAAATCGGGCATTCGAGTCTGTGAATAAGGGGCCAGCAGATTGCAGTGGCTGATCGATTGATTCGGTCGTCATGCCGTATCAGATGACCGATGTAAAGTGTGTAAAGGTAGGACGAGGCATTTTGCAGATTACTCATGGAGGCTTTTCCTTGTCCGAATATGCTGCCGCAGTTATCATCACTGCACAGTTGGTATAAAAGAGTGTGACCGACGCATGACGGACGTTCCAAACATAAACCTTTGTTTTTCTGTGAGAAAAAAAAATGAAAAAAATTGCATTATTAATTAATCTTGTATAGAAATACCTACCTAGCATAGATAATATTTTATATAAACTAATTTTTTAAAATAATGTTTAAATAGCAGGATATTTATTATTTTATTAAAAAATTATTCTATTTGCTTTAATAAGTCATTTTCAGTCATCATAAAAAAGCAAAATAAAAATTTTAATTCAATTAATTAATCATATATTTATAATGTTTATAAAAACAATTTGAAATATTATCTATTAATTAGTTTTTAATGAAAAATTAGATAGGTATACTATTAATACCAATATACTAATATAGTATTTAATTCAATATTATTCAATAATACTATATGATTATATGATATATTGATATATTATAAATAATTGAAATTAGATTAGATTATTAGATAGATTGAATATTGTTTTATTTAATTCAAAATTTATAAGTACATTGTGCGTGTAACTAATTAAGTAGAGGTGAGTATAATTAAAAAAAATATTTTTTGTACCCATATATTTATAACAGAAGTTTTTTTTATAGACAGGTATATTAATTTAATATTATAAACGTGTAAATAGTTGGGGAATTGCAATAGAAAAATTTAATATACCACGTAAAATCATATCAAAATGTTTTGCATATAATCGTGATTAATTAAATTAGAACATAATTTTTTCTGGTAAAAAAATTTTCCCTCGCAATTCAATTACCTGCATGACTTTTAACACTCATCAAAATTTTTTAACAATTTTCTTGGACTTCGTTAAAATTATTATTAAGCGAGTATGCAGCGAATTCTCGATCGGAAACCGCGACTATACTCGTACAATATCATGGGGACGATTTCACGAATAACACAAGTCCATAATATTATACACAGCACATAGAATATTAACACACACGGTAATAATAATTAGAAAGAATTTAAAATAACACAACCGATGTTAATGAATTTGATAAAAAAAAGTAAACAAATTATTAATAAACCATTAGAGCAATACGGACTCGTAAATTTCACGGTATAACACAATCTATCACGACTGAAAAATTGTAAAAACTAAAGAGAAAAACGTTTGAATCGTTGATAAAAAAAAAAAAAACCAAAAAGAAAACACAACTGAAAACTAAATTAAATACAGTGACGCCAGGAAAAACAGACGTGCGACGGGGGGGTAAGACTGTCACTGTTGTTGTGTATGCAGACAAGTAACGGGTGTGCGCAGAGCCGACCTTCGATACGGCGCGACCGGTGATGGTTGTGAGTACTATTTACTGAGGGCGCGTTTCCACTGAGACGCGGTAAGTGGGATAGCCGCGACGCCGCCGGTAGGCGAGAGACGACAGATGTACAAAATTGTTGAAGTAATCATGATTCATGAAAGGTACAAATAAATAATAATTAATAATTATAATATTAAATTATGAAATAATAAATTATTTGTATCATGAAAGTAAATAAGTAATGAAAAATGAGAATGACTAATGAGCATTGAGCAGTACTAAGCGCAACGCTTTACGATTTACGTTATTAACTACAGCAGTATGCCTGCATATTACACACTGCAATACTGCACAAGAGTATTTTTAGGATGCAATGTTCATGCAATCTGCGATTTGTAGTTATTTAATGGTAATATACCTAGGACTAGAAAACTAGAATGCTAGATAGTAAAAAGCAAGGGAAGGGATACAGGTGTGCAATCATAGTGTTTAATTTTAATTATAATTTGAATGCAATGGCAAACCATTTCATTCGAAAAAACGATTCTGAGCGAAGTTCCGTCATATAATGCCGTTTTTTCGTCATTTTTTTTCATAACATTTTCGATGTACTAAAAATATCAAATTTAAACAGCTATAAAAAAAATTGAGACTAGGGATTTTTATGTGAATAAAAAAAATATTTCAGTAAAATTATCAGACCTTGATGCCAAAAATTGTCAATTTTATCAGACATTATATACGTAAAAAGGAGAATTTTACGAAATATTCAAAGTCCAATATTTTGTAGAAAAATGAACGTAACACGGTACCAAAATTTTACCACATATTAATATATGGTAACTTATGTAAATACCCAATAAAAATTTTAAGTCTTTAACTTCAAAATTACCTAAGTTATCGTAAAATATTGAAATCGAATTCGTCGAAATTTCAGTTTTCATGAAAAATACAAATAAACTTTTTCTTCAATTTGCCCTCTAGCTAATTCTAGAGAATTGGAAAAAATCACCTAACAATATTATGTGCATATAACCGAATGCTTCGTTAATTCTCATTATAGACCTTAGCCTTTGATCAATAATCTATGATCTGCGATATGAATATATGATCAACCCCAGGGAGGTGCTCAAAGAAATATTATAAGATTTACGATGGAAATTTCTGTTTATATAGATGGTTGGCGGTTGCTATTAGTTACAATAATATTATTTTGGTTGCTCGTGAAAATGGGAGCATTATTTCGGGTAGTAAAAGTGTCTTCATACTTAAAAAAAAAAAAAAAAAAAACAAAAAAAAAGACACACATCATTGTAAAACCAATACATTCTTCGCTTCGCTCAGAATCTAAAATACAAAAACAAAATAATTCGACTTGTTGACATAAAAAATATAAATTGTTATTAGGTAATTATTGATACTTATAAGTTATAACTATTTTTCTTACAGAACTTTTAAACTGTGGCTCGTATAGGGTATAGTCGTATCTGAATTATTATTTTATTTTTTTCTATATATTTCATTAAATAGTTAGTAATTAGTATATGGTAAGTGTGTGTGGGTAAAGTAAAATACAAGAACACTAAACCAATATAATAATTTAAACTGTATATTGTAATATGACAAATGAAACTAGAGACGTCGCGGTAAGGTACTGACTCGGTACTGACTAACTCGGTCTGGTTGTGGCGCTTTATATAGGCAGTAGAATGTTCTCGGAGTAGCGAGAGACGGCGCACGAACATTCTAGAACGTTCCACCCGACACGCGGCAATTATAGCTACCTGCCGCGCGGCGCGAGCATCCCAGAATGTTCCCGGCGCTCGCCACAAGTACTTTTGTTTATTATTATCTAAGAATTTTTATTTTCGAAAAAAATATGTACTTACATTTTTTCTATCTCAAATCTTTTATTTATTAGTCTTATATCTTATTACTTATCTTATAAGGGACTATTTAACTTGCAGAAACTTTAAATATTCTACCTACATGGCTACACTATTTCTTTGACTTTTAGATTCTAAACTAATCTTATAAACCTATGGTGTTTTTTATTTGAATACCTATAATAGGTATACTGTTTTAAATGTTTTTAAATTTTATTTAACATTATTATAAAATATTGAAATATGATAAGAAGAATCATTTAAATACTTTAAATGTAGATTTTACTTAAATTTCAATTTAAAACAATTTTAAAAATAATTCATAATTGATATATTTTTCTAATATTCGGAAAATACGTTAACGCTTCAATAAAATTTTCAAAATATTTTCAAATTGTTTGTCAAATTTATATAAAATCGCGTCCACACTAGTAAAAATTTACATTGTGCGTCGTATTCGGACATTCGGTGCAAATCTGTTCGTGCGGCACTAAATATGTGCAATGTGCGTGTGTGGACGTGTTCGCCGCAAAAAGCACAAACAAATATTTTCGGCGCATTCCATAAACAATTTCCGTGGACCATGGATTCTATACGCCGCAACATAAATTTGTGTGGCAATTTCATAATGTCGATAGTCGATAACGGACGCACAGCGCATCACGAAAATATTTATTTACAAATTAAAACGATTTCTATAAATATTTTCGACATAAATATAATATATTCTATATTTGACGCACAACGTTTTTTACTAGTGTGGACGCGGCTTAACATTATTGTAAAATATTAAAAAATAATAATAAGAATCCGCAAATATAAATCATTCATATTGATTTTACTAAAATTTCAATTTAAGACACCTATAAAAATAATTAGAGACTTGAAATTTTTTTAATATTTTGTAAATACATTAATATATATATTAATATATATATACCTACGTATATATCAGTATGCTTCAATAAAATTTTCAAATAATTTCCAAATTTTTTGGCTCTTCTATAGGTATTAATGTTTATTGTAAAAGTATTGAGAAATAATAAGAAGAATACTTATGTGTATTAGTGTATTACATTTTCGATTACATTCAAAATAACCAATTATAAAGAAATTGAGACGGAGAAATTTTTCTAATATTTTGATATCATGTTAAATAATATATCACTATACTTATGTAAAATTTTCCTTATAATCACCAAAATTGCCAATTTTATCAAACATATATTACATAAAAACGCGAATTTTACGAAATATTCAACGTCCTATACTTTGTAGAAAAATTAACTTAAAGGTTCAAAATTCTATCATATTCATATATGTATATATAATATAGTACCGGTATCAATACCCAAAACAATTTTCACGTCTGACTTAAAAATTGCTCGAGTTATTGTGAAATATTGAAATCGAATTCGTCGAAATTTTAGTTTTCGTAAAAAATGCCGTTTTATCGTCATTTTTTCTTTAACATAGGGTCAATTTTGAGAAATTTGAAAAATGACCTATACCTAAATAAAGTATAAAACTTTACTACGTCCATTTCTCTGGCCCCCCCCAACATATAATTATTTGATTTTTACTAATCCATTCATTTGTAATACGTTTGTAAATCAAAATTTTCGTTTGTAAAGGCCAGCGGCGTCATTTGGGGGGGGGGGCAGAAGTATGCATTTGCCCATCCCTAAATTTTTAAAGTAAATTTGGGCTAGCAGACATATACCTACTGCCAGTGCCGTGCTAACCTTCATTAACGCCCTAGGGCAATTATATTTTGGCGCCCCTATTGAAAACAAATCTTTACCTATATAATTATAATATAAACGGCATTTTTCTCGAAAACTGAAATGTCGACGAATTCGATTTCAATATTTCACGATTACTCAGGCAATTTTGAAGTTAGAGAGTTGAAATTTTTTTTGGTGTTCATATAGCTACTATATATATATATATGCGGTAAAATTTTGGAATTGTTACGATAATTTTCTACAAAATATAGGACTTTGAATATTTCGTAAAATTCTTGTTTTTATGTATATAATGTTTGATAAAATTGATAATTCTTGGTATTTAAGGTCTGACAATTTTACTGAAGTATTCAAGTATATATACATATTACATAACATCATATCAAAATATTAGAAAAATCTCTAGTCTTAATTTTTTTTATAGCTGTTTTAAGTTGATAATTTTATGTCAAACGAATCTATACGAATATTCTTAAATAAGAAACTTTTTGAATTTTTATTGAAACATACTGATATATATCTTAACGTATTTCCGAAATATTAAGAAATTCTCTTCACGTAAACTGAAATTTTGACGAATTCGATTTCAATACTTCAATATAACTGCAATTTTGAAGATAGAGACTCAAAACGTTTTTTCGGTGTTCAGATAGCTACTATTTATATTTGGTAAATTTTTGGAACTGTTTAGTTAATTTTTCTACAAATTATAGGACTTTGAATATTTCGAAAAATTCTCGTTTTTATGTATATAACGTTTGATAAGATTGGCATTTTTGGGCATTTAGGTCTGAAAATTTTACTGTAGTATACTTACATATTACTTAATATCGTTTCAAAATATTAGAATTTTGTCTCAATTTTAAAGTATTTATTGATTTTTCTTATTTTTATGTAAATCTGATTTTTTCAACCAGAAATAATGCTATGTATGAAGATATTTTTTCAACTAGAAATAATGTTCCGATACCTATTTAGGAATAGTATAGTTTTTCAGTAGTAAATTGGATGTAGTTGGTACTTTATTTATGTCGTTTTTAAAAATTTTCAAAATGACCCTATGCGGTAGAAAAAACGACGAAAAAACGGTTAGGTTAGGTAGGTATTTTTCACGAAAACTGAAATTTCGACGAATTCGATTTCAATATTTAACGATAAATTGGGCAATTTTAAAGTTATTGTCTAGAAAATTTTATAGGGTGTTCATATTAATGTACTATAATATAGTATATATATATATATGTGTACCCATATGGTTCCTATATGTATAGGAGTATCAGCTCGTCTTTTTTATAAATCATTTTTTCATTTTTTGGTCGTTTCTACCGCTTAGAAAATTGAGTGATGAGAATTTCTTAATATTACGAAAATACGTTAAGATATACTTCAATGAAATTTTCAAAAATTTTCTATTAATTTTTATTGAGAAAAGTATTGAGAAATAATAAGAAGAATATTCGTATGGATTCGTTTGAACTAAAAATATCAACTTAAAACAGCAATAAAAAAAAAATTGTGACTAGAAGTTTTTCTAATATTTTGATATGATATTAAGTAATATACATATATACTTCAGTATAATTTTAAGACCTATTAGTACCAAAAATTGCCAATTTTATTAAACATACATATACATAAAAACGATAATTTTACGAAATATTCAAAGTCCTATATTTTGTAGTAAAATTAACGTAACGGTTCCAAAATTTTACCACATACGAGTAATATAGTAGCTATATATGGAAACAAAAAAAAAATTTCAAGTCTTTAACTTCAAAATTGCCTGAGTTAGTGAGTTATCATGAAATATTGAAATCGGATTCGTCGAAATTTCAGTATTCGTGAAAAATGTCGTTTTTCGTTGTTTTTTCTATAGCTTAGTGTCAATTTTGAAAAATTCGAAAAATGACCTAAATAAAGTACCAACTACATCCACTTTGGCACTTTCCAACCGGAAACATGTTATTCGTGAAAATCGGATCATTATTTTGGGTAGTAAAAAAAAAGACACACATCATTATCATTGTAAAACCAATACATTCTTCGCTTCGCTCAGAATCTAAAATTAAATATACTCGTATCATCTATATTTTTGGCGCCCCTAAAATTTTCAGTATCTTTGGCGCCCTAGGGCATTTGCCCCTTTTGCCCCCCCCTTAGCACGGCTATGCCTACTGCCTACTGTTCACGAATCAACGTATTAATCATAATTATTATTATTATTATTATTATTATTATTATTATTATTATTAATTTATGAATGTTTTGTGTAACTATTTTCTTTTTTAATAAATAAATAAATTCTGAATAGATTCTAAATATTTATTTTAATCATGAAAAATTAAAATAAGTGTATATTATTTTTTAGTACCTTATACAGTAAAAATATCTATCAAATACATTGTAATGTTTTAAATATAATATAAATTATATATAATATTATTAAATAATATAATTTTATAAATATTAATTTAACAAAAAAGTAATAATAAATAAATATATATGCGTATAATAATATAATTAATAATAATAATAATAATAATAATAATAATAATAATAATAATAATAATAATAATAATAATAATAA
>JAIUCT010000001.1:27382796-27406909 GCA_021307375.1 Tetraneura akinire | reverse complement strand
AATAATAATAATAATAATAATAATAATAATAATAATAATAATAATAAAAAGAAAAATTAATGTAGGTACTAGCTTATGTGCTCTTAAAATATAATATGTAGGTACCTATACCTATAAAATTTATATTAATAATTAAATTGTATAAAATATATATTTACATGGTAGGTACTTCGTACTTATATCTGGTTTTATTTGGATTGATTTTATACCATTAAATCATCATATACATAATTCCCAATTATTATTAAATCGTCTACAAACCTACAGTAAGCTTTATGACCTGCTATACCTACCTACTGCCCTACTGGACATATATTCGCTAAATGAACATACCTACTTACATACTCCTCTAAGTTCATAATTAATAGTTACTTAAACTACTAATACCTTCAATTTGCAATTTATTTTGATTTTACAAACGTTTACAAACGTATTAGGTACCTACATACGAAAGAACGAATTGAAATGTCGTTTTAAAGGTTTCAGATTTCTCTAGCCCCCAATTTTAATTAAATATTATTAAAACAAAGCCTTTACAAACGACAATTTTTTTACAAACCTATTACAAACGAATAGACGAGTAAAAATCAAACAATTATTTGTTGGGGGGGGGGCTGGAGAAATGGACGTAACTTTACTCACTAAATAAGTACGAATTACATACACTTTCCAACCAGAAACATGCATTATTTCGGGTAAAAAGTGTCTACGAAATAAAAAAAAGAAACAGAAAAAAAAGACACACGTCATTGTAAAACCAATACATTCTTTGCTTCGTTCAGAATCGATTATTACTCATTACTTATATTTTCCCAAATGTATCCATAATTTCTTTTAACTGGGGTGGGGATTAAATTTTAATGGCCAATATTTAATAAGACAATAAATTAATTTTATACTGCAGGTACTGCTAAACAATATTTTTAACTGAACATTATAAAAAGTCTCTTTAAATTTTATGTTAAACTTAAAGCAATATTATGTAGGCACCTAAAATTTTATAATATCAACTTTTATTAGGTAAATATTATACAATTATAGAGAAAGAACAATAATTACGCAAAATTTCAACTTTGAGTAAAAAACTTAAAATCTTTGTAACAGGTCCTATTATATATTTTATCAGTTGTATTTATCAATGTAGATATTTAATCAAATTTTCCAAGTTCTATGTTACATATTTCTTTAGTTATTATAAAATAATTAAAGTTAATATCATCAAAATTAAAGTTTCAGTAAATTTTGCTATTTTCTATGATTTTTCAGTAGTTTTCCCTTTCCCTACTTCAAAAAATATTTCCATAGAAATGAATAAAGATAAACGTTTTTGTAAAATTAGAATCTTAAATTATTTAAAAATAAAAATTGCAAATAAGCATTGTGTGTAAATTAAATTTGTATCCCGTAAATCGTAATAATAATAAAAATAATCCGGTCATTCTAATTTAGGGTAAATTTATAAATTTTAAAAATTATAATTTCTAAATTATTTAATAGAAATATTTATTTTTATAACATTCCATTTTAACTACATATTATGTATATTAGCATTAATTTAAATATTGACTTTATTATACTATGAGACAATAAATGTATTCAGTGGCGCATTTATGGGGGCGGTACATGGGTACTGGACTCTCCCAGAACCACTGTAGTGATCCTTATTTTTTATATTATATTTATATTAATTTTGTTATTCTTATTCAGTAAATTTATAATTTTTATTATATAGGGGAAAAATTTTGTACCCTCCTAGAATTTTGTTCAAAATACGCCACTAAATGTATTGTTAATTATAAAATATACAGTTTACATAGCAGAAAATTATTTAGTATTTTCTGACTTTAATTTAATATATAAATGGATAATATGAAAAATAAATAATAAATTATAAATTAATAAATATTTAATGAATTAATGTTTACAGTAAATATTAACAATAGATATTAGAGATATTATACATATTAACTTATTATATTAATAATAATAATAGTAGAATATTGAATTATACATTATATAGTAAATAATTACAAAGATTATTGTAACATTTAAAGTGAAATTAAATAGAGTTCGGTAAATCTAATATAATTTTAATGGGTACTAACACGCTTTGAGGTTGTTTTTGATTAATTACATGTGACATTGTATCTAAATATATAAAATTCATAATAAATCCAACTCGTATTATTTCATCTTTTTGTATGTTTTCATAAGGGATTACTTCAAATTTTAATGCAACTTTATTGCCTTTTCTCCAATATACATATTTTGGATCATCATTATCAATATTTACATCATCTGTATCATCATATTCAGCTGTATCGTCTCTAGCAGCAATTTTAATTTCTTTATTGGGAACTACAATATCACCCTGTAATTCTAGTACAATTGGAATTGGTTCAGGTAATTGTTTAGGAGTAGTCATTAGATCTTCCCCTTCCAGCTGTCTTGGTTCTCTTGTTAAATTTATAGCGTCTAGATCCAATTTTTCAAAATGTACAGTTGTTGATGTTTGTGCTGGATTACATAGTTTAAGTATTAATATACTAGATTTTCCTGCTTGTAAGGGTTCACATTTTATTATTTTTATATCAGGAACATAGTAATATGCTAAATGTTTAATTTTAAATTTTACAGCATTATATTCTGGTTTAACAACGTTATGTTCACATACACGACATCGTAAAGAATGTTTAACACAAAAATGTTTACGGATTGGGAATAAATCATCTACGTTTTCATTTTGAAGTTCAGGAGTTGCAAAACGTTGTTCTAAAGTTGAAATTTGTTTTAAATCTACTATTTTTTCAAAAGTATCTTCAGATAATTCTGGGACATTTTCAATTGGTTCTGCTGGACTAATATGAGGTACAGTATAACTAAGACCATCCATAGGAAAATTAGGAAGTCCAGCACGTTTACGTGCCATCATTGCATTTAAGCCAAATTTTTCTAAAAAATGCATGTAATTACGACCATAGTTTTTAGTATTTCTTTTCTGTTTGTCAAATACTTCTTTTAAAGTTATAGATTTGTAATAATTAATAAGATCTAAAATACGGCCATCATTAGGATTTTTATAAACTGGCCAGTTACCAGATGATGTGGGCTGATCAGGTATATTAGGTTCATGTGATCGCCAGCTACAAAATAAACAAAGTAAATAATACATTTTCTGTGGCGGTTTCTTAGGATCAATTGTTCGAGAATAAGAACGTGTTGTAAGAGTATTAAAACACCTTGGGCATTCTAAACATGATGAAGTACAACGATTTTTTTTATTTTTAGCTTCAGTTGAAGAATGATTTTCAAAACAATGAGGGCAATAAGTTGTGTCAATTTCATGACTCACACAGAAGTCACAACGAAGTGTCAAGCAATGACGACAGAAGAATAAGTTGGGTAATAATTTCTGTAAGCCACAAGTACAAATTGATGTAACAGTTCTTTGAAACATATAAGCCATCATAAACTTCAATAATAAATCTAGAAAAAAAGAACTATTAATTATAATAATAAAAAAAAAAAAAATATTAAACTTGGTATATAAGAATAATAATTTTAAGTGATGTAAATGAAAATTGTACATGGAGTCTGGTTGAGAATTTTAATTGATGATATTAAGTTTAAATTAACTAAATTAAACTTTGAGATCAATATGAATGAAAACAATTAAAACTAAGATAAATTTTCCATAATAATTCTTATGTTCTGATAATTTGTATAATAGTTATTAATTAAGTAGAAGTAAAAGTAATTTATATATAAGTACCTAATATTTTTATATATTTTTATAATTGTATATAATTATTATACATTTATTTTGTAAAGATCAGATATAAAATTGAATACAATTAAATAAACATTTTAAATTAATGCTCATTTCAAATTTCTACAAATTTGACAAGTGAATTTTAATATTGGGAATAATTAGATAAGTGTTCTTAATTAAATATTATATTACAGGTTATATTATCAATATAACGCTTCTGACAATTTTATTTAGGTACTTGTAAATCAAGTTAAAATTTAAAACAAATATATTTTATATCATTGCACATATGAAAACATAAATAAATTTCAATAGATTTTATATAAATAGATTAATAACACAATTAAATTGTTCATATATAAAAAAGAGGTTGAACCATTATCAATTAGTAAACTACATAATATTATGATTCTTATTATAATATTCATAATAAATAATAGTTACTTACATTTTTCAAACAAAATACTTAATATTTTTATAAGGTAATCGGTAATAGGTACCTAAAAAATTAATTTACAGAATATTGCTGAATATAATTAAATATATTATCCTTCAATATTAATTGAGCAATTTCTAAATACAATAAATAATGAAATTAATTTTTGAAGCACAATACAATTAAATACAAATAACAAAAGTATTAATTTTAAATTTTTTCTTTATAATTTTTAAAACTAGTTAATATTTCTACTTTCTAGTTTCTCACCACTGTTGTACTGACGTACTGTCTACAATTTAATTTAACAATTAAGACGTGTGTAAACTTATCAATACATCAAGTGATTTAATGATAAGATAAATTTAAAAAAAAACATGGTGTTCCTGTAAAATGAGTTGCCTACACTCACGATGTAGATAAAAATAAAAATTTTATCTACATCGTGCCATTGATTAAATATACAATATAATATATTTAATCAATGATCGTGCCTACACGCTACACTATATTGAATATACACTAGATTGAACAAAGATTATAGTGATTATACTCGTACCCAGTTGTAGTTACTACTTTATACTGTTTATTATTTGATTTAATACAGTATTATTAGTTATTACATAAAACAGTATTTGGTATTAAAGTGTATTTAATCCATGTTAACACCTTATATTTATAATTTATATTTTATTATTTTATATCCACCTTGACTAAAAATAACACAATACATTATAATTCAAAATTCAATATATTTTAAAATTATAAATAATCTAAAATCTAGATTGCTAAATGCTTTGCTAACTCACAGACACGATTTAAAATATCTTAATCCGTGTTTAAGGCCTTTAAGGGTAAAAGTAAAGCTGAAATATTGTGAGATATATTACATTATGTGACAGAATTTTCAAAAAAATTGTAATTTTAATCGTTTATACTATAGCAGTTGCCCGTTGGTCATAAAGCATTAGGTATAATTTAATTTATTTTTATTATACATATCCAGTATCCACATCGACACAGCGATAGCGATACTGATATGTCTATGTCATAATCATAATATTATGTTCATTTCATGGTCTAATGATTAGGCTCTAATCTCTAATCCACAGGTAAGCCATTATCTGAAAGACAAACTATTGAATTTACACCAAGTAGTATGAATGGTGTCAATTAAACATTCATAAAAGTAGAACTGACCGTAAAGCAAAATTGAAAACTGATTGAAGATATCTTAGTCAAGGTTAGTCATTCTGCTTATAATTAAATTAAAGCATTATGAAATGAATACAATCGCATAAATCATAATTCGATAATTTATAAATAATTATTCAAACCGTAATTGAAATTTTACCGACAAACTTTAACCAATATCGTCGACGTCTGGCTATATTAATATATAGCATGAAGCCATGAACTAAGATAATCTATTATATTATTGTATTAGGTAACTGATCAAAATGAAGTACGTTCCATTTTAATATATTGTCATGGCTGAAACTGAAGACAAAAATATTTTATTTTGACTACACTCAACTACTTTATAAATATAATATAAATTTATATTTGCTTTATCAATGTGCAATGTTCATAAGAGATTAATGAACGATGAACATTTTATTTTTATTAATCATCCTAAACCTAAACTATAAACTTATAAATCACAACATAGACCTATTAACTGTAGTAGACCTATTAACTGTAGTTAATAGGTCTATGAATCACAATACAATAAGGTGAGTAGTTCACAATCTAAATTCACACTTTTGTCTTTCGATTTCTATATTCCATTCGACTTTCATTCACTCTCTTTCACAGTCCATAGGGCACGACTTGAGGACAATACAGATCAAGTCACAACCATGACAGTATGACACACCACAGTACCACACATGTAAGATGTGACATGTCACATACTCACATTTATTTAGTATTTACAATGAAGTTTTATAAACGACTCGAAAAGTCGAAAGCCTTACTCTATGGTTCAAACAGTTGAAAGTTGAAACCATAGACTAGATACTTGAATACATGACGAAATAGTTAATTCGTCATGCTTGAATACATATATATCTGTGGTTTTATCAGGTATCCTGCATCAACTTATCTAGCATGGTTGCCACTTATTGTTCAATATTCAGTGTATGTAATTTGAGGGACAATAAAATCGGTGTGTCGCGTTTGGTGAATATCAAGGAGTATGCGTCTTAACCGGGGTTTGTCTGAACACGACCGCCGCCCGCTCGAACGTTCTAGAAACTACAAACTCATTCGATGGAACTTCGTTTGAGTCGGCCTTTCTCAATTCGTTTTTGTTACTCTGTAGTCGTGCATATTGCATTGTTCGTACTTATTTTTTCGTACAAACTTTGTAAAAGGTAATTACATTTTTATTTAAAAAGTTGTTGGACCAAACGAATTAATCGCGTATAACGCTGAAATCTCACCGTCCGTGTTTCAATTGTATCAACGCCGGTGCATATTCAACGTAAGTAAAATATGGTTTTATCTACAATAATATGTAATCAACGCCATTGTCTCGCGTCGAGAATGCCTCGTTTGGAAGATTCTTCTGTGAGTTTTAATACAACAGCTGACCCTGACTGCACATGATTATGCGTTCGGGTCGTTTCGTATATTATGCCAGAATGATGAGACCACGTAAAATATAGCAATTAATTTTTTCTTTGTCGGGTAAACGTGAATATTCGCCATTTTCGTTCTAGGTTAGCACACCCCCTCGGTAATTCAATGATGTTTGCACGGGCTGGTATTTTTGTTCTCATTTTTATACTCTATTGGTGCATGCGGTCTTTTGTTCTTTTTTTTTTTTATGTTTATTCATTTTTACAAAAAGTTCAAACAAAGAAGTCACTTCCGTCGCGAGTATGAGGTCGTATAGGTACGTGGTGAAAACGCGGCGCTTCCTGTCAATTTTAATACGTATCCTACATGGTAGCTGATGAATTAAATGATTTAAAGAATACTATTTATATCTAAACGATCGATATGATATTAAAACTTTAATCAATTTTTTGTGTATAATCTGTATTGGATTATCTCATTGGATTTAAATACAATTTGCACGATTCCAATCAAATAATTGAAATATTTCAATATTCAAAGTTTTTAATTGCATAGGTATTTATTCTTCTATAATTTGTGCATAATTGATTTCATTATTTATGCTTTTATATACATAATACAAATAAATAATTAAGTTACGTTTAATAGTATTTGTGATTGTTGAGTACTTTAAAATAAGTTAAAACGGCATTTTCACAAAAACTGAAATTTCAACGAATTCGATTTCAATATTTCATGATAACTCTGGTAATTTTAAAGTTAGAGATTTTTATTGGGTGTTCTCATAATTACTAGGTATATATATGTGGTAAGATTTTAGAACCGTTACGTTAATTTTTCTATGAAATATAGGTCTTTGAATATTTCATAAAATTCTCGTTTTTATGTATATAATGTTTGATAAAATTTGCAATTTTGGATTTTTGGGCATTAAGGTCTGAAAATTTTACTGAAGTATGCTTACATACCTGTTACTTGACCTCATATCAAACTATTAGAAAAATCCCAAGTCTCAATTTTTTTTTTTAGCTGTTTAAAGTAAATATTTTTAGTTGAAGCAAAAATCTTAGAATCCATACAAATACAATATTCTTTTTATTATTTCTCAATATTATTAAAATTAAAATAATATAAAAGCTAAAAATTATGTAAATTTTTTAAAAATATTATTGAAGCATACTGATATACACAGGGGTGTATTGGTAAATACATTTATGGGTATACGCTCCTAAAAGGGATAGAATATACCCCAAAATTTTTTTCTCGCTTCGCTCGAAATAACACGAAATAAACATAATATTTAAAACAAAAATAACAATTTTTTGAAACTTAAATACTCGCTAATTTGAAAATTGTTTTTTACTACAAAATTATTACAAAAGTAGGTATCAATCACAATAGTATTACTACCGCCACCGTAACGTCACAACGACGACCAGTATTGATAAAATTTGGTGTATACACCATGTATACACTCTCGACAAATTCTTACCGTCTTCGTTAGTTTCCGAAGTTAGAAAAATTTAATCGAATTTAATGCGAACTTGTTCGTGAGCGGCGCGGAAGTTCGCGAACCGGTCTGCTCTCTTTCAGGGCAAGATAAAATACTAAAATAGTAACGAATTATATAAAAACATTTTTTTGTATCGGAAAAAATTATATATTATATATTTATAATTTTTTTAATTTTATTTTATTGATAAAATTTAAAGCGTGCATTATGGGTATACATTTTTAGTTAGCGTATACCCATAATAGGCGCATTTTCTTATGGGTATACGCATAAATTCGAAAATTGGGGTCCGGGTATACGTCGTATACCCAGCAATACACCACTGGATATACATTATAACCCCGATTATAACGTATTAAAATATTAGGAAAATCTCAAGGCTCAATTTTTTTTAAAAGTGTTTAAAGTTGAAATTTCAGTAAAATCAATAATTAAAGCATTTATATAGATTTTTCTTATTGTATTACAATATTTTACAATAATGTTTTAAAATTGACAAAAAAAACTTTGAAAACCTTATTTAAGCTTTTTTTATATCTGTTAAATGTATAAAAAGCAAGGTAAGGGATACATGTGTAAAGAGGATATTGTTGAATTTTGATTACAATTTGAATGCAATGATAAATAATTTTTGAAAAAACGATGCTGAGCGAAGTACTGTCATTTAGGGGTTTTATTATAAATAATTTATATTGAACGGAGATATATGTAAAAATTTTAATCAATACTCGTATTATCTGATGAACGTCTCTCAGAATCGTTTTTTGAATGTATTGATTTATCATTGAATTCAAATTGAAATCAAAATTCAACACTATCCTCTTTACACCTGTATCCCTTCCATACCAGTATCCCTTCCCTTGCGTTTTTCAATTGTCAATTTGATATTATAAATACTGATACCTATTTTCACTGTAGCATTTAATTTATATTAGTTACTACCATCCTCCCTACCAGGCATGGTAGGAACCCATAGGGTGTCTAATAAAAATTCTGCCAAATAGGCGTCCCGGACTATAATGCCATATGCAATAAATAAAAAAAGTTATTATTAATTAACTATAATTTAAACTTCAAATATATACATGAAACATTTTAGGAAATCAACAAATAATTATAGCGAGTAATTTACCATGAAAAATTGGTGTATAAAGTGTTAGAAACCTGCAAGAATTTTTACAGTATTTTAAAAGTAATTGGTGTAAATTTATTATTTCTGATTTTAGTAAACAACTATGTTTTTAAAACATAATCTACCTAACATTTTTTTTTTATATACGTTTGAGTTTATATTTTGTAAATATTTTTCATTCAACATAGGTAGATTATTTCTTAAGAAACTATATTTATATATATCCGAGTAGGTTTATATCTTTATTATATCAGTATCTATACAATTTATTGCCATTGTTTTATTAATTGCAGTTTTTTCAATATTTTAATAATTTATTAGAATTTACATTAAGTTAAAATATGAAAAGCAATATCAAACATTTTTTTTTGATAATCTTTTATTTTAAATTATTTGTCTAATGTGATATGAAATAAATCGAAATAATACACAAAATTTTAGGGCTTACAATATTAGTGTTCCTGGTTTTAAAAAAGCCATAACTTAAGATACTGCTTTTTTTATATGGGCATAAATTAACTAGAATCTGAAACCCCAAAAATCTAGCCAAAAATATACTTGGAAGTCATTAAAAAAAAAAAATTTAGTTTAATAAAATAATATGTTTTGAATTTTTCAGTTTTTCAATTTCAATTGTTTAGTCATAGAATTGTAATGCAATTGTTAATTTATTAATTGCTTCTCCTGAACTTTAGGCAAAACTGCCTTATTTGTTACAGATAACGAAATCTAATAGCCAATATTATAATATAAATAATAGTTAAGTACACTAATAGTTTAATGCAATAATGAAGTAATTTAAATTTAAATTTGTAGATCCTATAATTTGTTTAATGTGTGTGTGTGTTTTTTTTTAAATAAATATAACATAATAGGTATATATTAATTCATTATAATCCTACCTACCTAAATATTAGTCTATATAGTATATACCTAATTTAAATAAATGTATGTATTGTCATATCATAAATACATAGTATTCAACGAGGTATTCAAGCATTAGTAGTACATTATTAATGCTGTATTCTTTTTGTGAAAATTCAGGTATGTAGGTGTCTTCATAGGTTGTCGTGAAATGTAAAATCATGAGACATAATTTGTACTTCAAAATGCAGTCAGTATAATGTATAATTATAATTATAAAGGTGTTCTCGTATAAAAATACGACATAACAGCTCTAGTAGGGTCGAGTTAAACTATACGGTATAAGCAGTAGAGATGTGATACATTATGGTTACCAGTAGTTACTTAAAGTTAACCATAATTTTCTAGTAATCAAAGCTTAGGTTTTTTTTAAAAAAAAAAATTAAGTTTCACAGCAAGCTGTGAAGGAGCCTTAAAATATACACTGTAAAATACAGAAAATTATTATCATGTAAAGTGGTGTTCGTATTGCTGTTTGTCTTATAATAGATTAGGACTTCATCTTAAATTATAAATAAAAAAGAAACAGTATAATAATTAATAATCTGCAATAATATTTATTACATTGGTACTTGTTATCTCCTAATTCACATTATATTTTAAATTTTGTTTCAGATTTTTTTGTATTGAGTTGAATTGAATTAACTGTTAAAAATGGTCAAAGAAACAACTTATTATGACATTTTAGGTGTGAAACCTACTTGCACAAGTGACGAATTGAAGAAAGCATATAGAAAACTTGCATTGAAGTATCATCCTGACAAGAACCCTAATGAGGGTGAAAAGGTAATATATATATATATATATATATATATTACATTTTTTAGTATATTTGATACTAATTTAAAATAATTTTTCATTTTTTATTAAAAATTACATAATTTTTCTAAATTTAGTTCAAACAAATTTCTCAAGCTTATGAAGTATTATCTACACCAGAGAAACGTCGTTTATATGACCAAGGTGGTGAACAAGCTCTTAAAGAGGGCGGAGTTGGTAATTCTTTCTCTTCACCAATGGATCTATTTGACATGTTCTTCGGACAATTTGGTGGATCTGGTCGTGGTGGTCGGGGTGGCCGTGGACCTCAAAAGGGCAAAGATGTTGTTCATCAATTAAATGTTTCTCTTGAGGATTTGTACAATGGCTGTTTAAGAAAATTAGCATTAGAAAAAAATGTTATTTGTGAAAAATGTGAAGGTAGAGGTGGTAAAAAAGGAGCTGTAGAGCAATGTCCGGCGTGTCAAGGTAGTGGAATTCAAGTGCAAATTCATCAATTGGGACCTGGTATGATACAACAAGTACAATCTATGTGTAGTGAGTGCCGTGGACAAGGTGAACGCATTAATCCTAAAGATAGATGTAGAACTTGTAACGGAAAGAAAGTAATTATAAAATACAATTTAATAAATTTATAAAGAGTTAATCAAAAAATTTACAAGGAGATAAATTATTAGCAAATACAATTTATCTCTTGTTAAATATTTGGTATAACTTGAAAATAACTTGTAATACTCTATTCAAAATAAGAAAGGTCCTCGGCAGCCAACTTCTGCGCATGGGCGTGGCATTGTTTCTAGCTTTTATACGATCGCCAAAATCTGCGGGAGCGTAGCATCATTCTAATATCAATAATGAACTTGTAAACATAATTTAAAATATACTACGGTTAGGTTAGGTGGAAGGCAGTGTAATGAAACGAATAGTATGTCTACTCGGCGTCACCGGCACACAGCGCTAGAAGTATCGAACGCTAATCGAGTCATAAAAGTGGTAAGGGAAACGTTTGATCGTAATCGACGAAAACACATCGCCGCCGAGGACCTTTCTTATTTTGAATAGAGTATAGATATACATTTATTGTAATATAAATGAAAAAATTAATTTGTTAAGGTTATCCGTGAAAGGAAAATTTTGGAAGTAAATGTTGATAAAGGTATGGTTGATGGGCAAAAAATAACATTCAGCGGAGAAGGTGATCAGGAGCCTGGACTTGAACCTGGTGATATTATAATTGTTTTGGATGAAAGAGAACATAAAGTATATAAGTAAGGAATATTTTTATAATATATGTGTGATAGGGGTTTCAAATGATTGTTATCGAAAATATTTTTTGGCTAATTTTAAAATTAATACAGAATTTTTGATATTAATATTTATATGAATAATAACAGTATCAAAAAATATATTTTTGTATTTAATTTCTCATATTATATAATTATTGGTATAATATTAGATGATTATAGTGCCTCAGTTTCTGAATGAAATTTCATCAAGACATTTGTAGGTTTATTTATTGTGACTTGCGAGCCTAGAATAACTTTAATTTCTGAAAACTGTTATATATATATATATATTGATTTAGACCTTTTTTTTATATATATACCTATATAATATATGTCTTGGTACTTTATCAAGATTTTGCAGAAAACACTTTGATATTTAAAAATATATTGTTTGAAACCTCTAGACAACTAGGTAATATAAAGATATTTTTACAATGTTAATATTGTGTTTGT
Organism: Tetraneura akinire; assembly: GCA_021307375.1. NCBI lineage: Eukaryota > Metazoa > Arthropoda > Insecta > Hemiptera > Aphididae > Tetraneura > Tetraneura akinire. The sequence continues at coordinate 27,394,027 of JAIUCT010000001.1, read as the reverse complement.
AGGAGAAGCGGTAGTGATTTGATTCTTCGTTTGGAAATTGAATTAGTTGAGGCATTGTGTGGATTCCAAAAAGTTGTTAAAACTTTGGATGATCGGTCTTTGGTTATTACTACCATTCCAGGTAAATTATTATATAACAATAAAATATGATAAAATACTTGATAATTATAACACTAATACCAATAAAATAAATAATAGGTGAAGTGATAAAGCACGGTGATGTCAAATGTGTTATGAATGAAGGTATGCCTCAGTATAAGAACCCTTTTGAAAAGGGTCGTATGATTATTCAGTTCCTGGTTAACTTCCCTGAAAAATTGCCTGCTCAAAAGATAGCTCAGCTCGAAACATGTCTTCCTTCTAGGTAAGAAACGGTTATTATTAATAGTTAAATAACAGATTATATTTTTGGTCATATATTATCAAGATTTTTTTATTACATATATTTAAAATCTGTTTTTTTTTTAATCTACTTATATGTATAAATACGTCATTTTTCATTATAATTTATAAGTTATTAATTAAATTAATAATAACATTTGCTAACCTATTGCTGATATAATTTAACATTTAATTAACCATAAATCTGAATTGTTAGAATTATTTTAGATTCTGAGCGAAGTGAATGTATTGGTTTTACAATTATGTGTGTCTTTTTTATTTTATGTTTGAAGACACGTTTACTACCCGAAATAATGCTCTGATTTTCACTAATAGTATATGTTTCCGGTAGCAAATTGGATGTCATTTGTACTTTATTTGGGTCATTTTCCGAATTTCTCAAAATTGACCCTACGAGGTAGACAAAACGAAAAAATAATGACATTTTGAATTCGATTCATCAGCTAAATGATTGTTGATTATAGTAGTAACAATAGTGATAATATAATTATTTTTGAAACTAATAGCAACCATCTATAAACAGAAATTACCTTCGTAAATCTCTTAATACTTGTTCAAGCACCTCCCGTGGTTGGCCCACCACAGATCATAGATGGATCAAAGACCAAGGTCTATAATGAGAATTAACGAGACATTTGGTTATATATACATAATAGTGTTAGGTTTAATAATAAAAGTGGTTTAATTATAATCCATGTTAACAATTAAAACCTTCCTTAAAATGTTAAACTGTTTTAAAAATAAAGATGTTGAAATATGTGGTTTAATGTAATTAAATCAATTTATCAATAATATCGATTTATTATATCTCAATATGTAAACTTCAATGATAATTAATTTTTTTGATTAATTTCTTATCACTAGTTTTTTTTTCATAATAATTTAAGTTTATTATGGAAAAATTAATTAAAGGGTGTAGTTGGAGTGAAGAAGAAGTTACTACATTAGTTGCTTCTGTAAAAGAAACATAAATATTTGTTATTACAAATTACAATTTTAATATTAAAATTAAATAATAAATACTAAATTAGATAATGGAGCTTAAAAGAAATAATTAATTCATGGATGAATAATACACGAGAAATTACACATGTGAGATGTTGTAAACAAGTAATAATTTTAAAGTCTACTTATTATTGAATTGGTTTAACTCTTAAGATGTAAACGTAGTAATTTATACAATAGTTACAATGATACATTGTCAAAATATCCTAATGACAAAAATGATATTAATCAAAACTATTTAGGGAACGTTTAAATTTTATAAGTTGATCTAAATCATGAGACAAAAAGATTATTAATGTTGAGGGAATTAAAAGCTGTATATATTTTAATTGATTTAGACTTAATTGCCTTTCAACAATTTAAGTACTTCCTGTTGATCGATTTTAAAAATTTAAAGATATTTGATTTCATTAGGAAGTTTACTTTGCATTAGTCTGAGCACATTTTATATATTTTAAATAATTATTTAATTATTAACCATAGAAAATTGTGAAATGTATACAATTTTCTATCGTTTTATTTTTGTAATTAATTTGATAAATTGAAAAAAGTGCTCCGACCGATTCATAATAAACTTGTTTAAAATTCAAATATGTAATAATTTTTAAAATTGAACCCCAGGAAGTACCTAAATTTTTCGAAGGCGTATAGCTCTAATTTACATTCATAAATTAGTTGAAAAATTGAGTTGACATGTGCATGCGCGTGCTGATAAGATACGGGGAGAGAAAGTTCGGGGGAATTCACACATACTAAAGACAATTTACTTCTCACACACTAATACTATAATGTCTTAATTTTATATATTGTCTATCTCTATACAATACTCCTTACAAAACACGTACTTGCAGCCCCCTTAATAAATTTGGGTAGATGGCAAAACTACGAAAAAACAGCATTTTTCAAGAAAACTGAAATTTTGACAAACTCGATTTCAATATTTCACGATAACTCTGGCAATTTTAAAGTTAGAGACTTGAAAATTTTATTGGGTATTCACATTGGTATTATATATATATATATATATATATGGTTTTTGGAACTGTTACTTTAATCTTTCTACAAAATACAGGACTTTGAATAATTCATAAAATTCTCATTCTATATATACAATGATGTTTGATAAAATTAGCAATTTTAGGCATTAAGGTCTGAAAATTTTCCTGAGGTATACTTGCATAAACATCTTATGAAAATATCAGAAGAATCCCTGGTTTCAATTTTTTTTTTTTTTTTTTTTTTAGCTGTTTAAATTTGATATTTTTAATTAATCGAAAATATGAAAAATTGACGAAAAAACGTCATTATCTGACTGAACTTTGCTCAGAATCATTTTTTCGAATGCCATGGTTTATCATTACGTTCAAATTATAATTATAATTAAACACTATGATTACACACCTGTATCCCTTCCCTTGCTTTTTTTAAATTCTAAACATAAAAAATCAAGACTTATTGACTATTTTAAAAAATTATTTAATATTAAATGAAAAATTTAATTTTTTTATTATGATTTTAAATACTTGAAAAATAATGATCATAATAATAAAGAATGTAAATTGTTTATACATAAGTAGCTTAAAAATATGTAATAAATTAAAATATATTGACAGGAACAAAAAATGTTGGGTATTCTGTGTACTGTTATATACACAGTAATAATTTTTATTAACCCGTCTTTAGTCGCATCTATATTTGTAACACGGTTAGCCGCGTATGAGCGCTCACTCTTCTAATTTTCGAGAAAAAACCCAAGTATTACACGAATAATAAATAAATAAAAGAGTTAAAATGAATCACAAATAATACATATAAATGTGTAAAAACGTATTACAAGAATAGTGTCGCATACGAGCGCCGCTCACTATTGGAACTGACAAGTTTAATAATCTATAGTAATTACAAACAAAAGAATTATGAATTGGGTTTTCCTATTTTAGAAAAATTCCCTAGTATATGGCAAGATAAAAGTAAACAATGGTATCTAAAATGTTCTAATTAAATAATAACCAGTAGTTGCTAAAATAGTTATTGAGTGAGAGTTGGGCTCATATCCGACTAATGACTGGTTAAAAATTTATATTTGGACTTCACTAATAATTTGTCAAAATTATGTTTCTGTTAAAAATAACTACCTTAATTTTATGAAGTTCAAATGTTATTAATGGGGACATCCAAATTAATACATATTAATTTTTTAATACATCTAGTTAGAATTATAATTTATTCTTTATATTTATTTGTAGACCCGTAGAAACTATTCCGGAAACCTCTGAAGAAGTAGCTCTTTTAGAAATGGATCCGGAATATGAATCTAGGAGACAGAACAGGCGTGAAGCATACAATGATGAAGATGGATCTACCAGAAATGTGCAATGTGCTTCACATTAATGATTTTTAACTTCTAAAAGTCCATATATTAACAGTACAGTGTTATTTACTCATTCCGTAACAAGACACCGAGCAAACAAAATTTGATTACCTGTAAAAAACATAGGACACTTCAGATACATTATTTCTTTCCTAATATATATAATTTTTTTATTATCAAAAGTTAAAAATACATTTAATTTAATTGCTTTCTGCTGAACAATACATTAGTACAACACTCCATTTTTAGTGTTACTTGTTTTTTATTTGATAAAATAATGATTTCTATTTACACAGAATTATTATTTTTTATTATATTCAATCCTTTTATCATTTAGCAACAATATAAAATATAATGTCTGGGCCAAACGAATGTGCGGTTGGTGGCTCTGCCCACCGCTAGGCGATATCACACTGAATAGTGAGTAACAGCTTCTACATACAAACTAAACAGACAGAAAGGAACGACATAGGTATGCACAACGTGAATGTGCTGCCGGCAAAAGTAGGCGGAGCTACCAACCGCATATTCGTTTGGTCCCGATTATAGTATGTTGGATGGTTAATTATTTCCTCACTAATGCATCGTTTTATTATTTACTATTTTAATGATCAAAATAACATTCAAGTTGTTATATGAAGTGTATATAATATTTGGTTTATGTTTTATATAATTGATCAAAATCGTAATTCCTATTTTAGGTGTAAATTAAAGTTAAATATGTATATACCGTATGTAAAAACATTTAAATAATGCCTTATGTACATAACAAAATACGATATAACAATATGTTATTGAATATTGATTATAATTACAAATTTTTATTTTATATACAACATATTTTAAACTAAATACCTGTATAGTATGGTCAGGCCCGCGCTTACCTGTTTAGCTGCCCTTGTGCTATAAGAATAATGGCTGCCCCTACACCATACCATAATCGTAATATTTTATAGTATTCTACTACAGTGGTCTATTCATTAAAAAAAAATGTAAGGGTTTAACAAGTTGTACCTATCAGGAGCGGATCCAGAAAATTTTGACAGGGGGTGCTAAGATAAAAAAAATTATTAGTAGAGATATACTTTTTCATTTTTTTAAAATGTAGGTATGTATAAAAAGTTTTTTAACATTAACATTTTTAATAAATATTACTTTTAATTAACATTACAATAATAATTATGAAAAAATTATATATAAAATATATATTTTATAAAATAAAACTTTTATTGATGGTCAAACGATAGGGGGTGCTTGAGCACCCATAGCTCCCCCCTGAATCCGCGCCTGGTACCTATAAACAGTAATTCAGAATTTTTTTCTCCTTATAATGTAGAAAAGACAATTGTTTAATAAATAAATAATAACTTGCTTAAAAATGTTAACAATTACATCATAATATTTATATAAAATATTTAAATTATAATACATTGAACATTTAATAACTAGGTAACTTATTATATTTGATATAACATTTTATTATTAATATAATATATTTCGAATTTTTATCAAAATAACGAAAATATTTTGATATGCTAATTAAATCTTGAAACTAATTTTATCTAAAAACGACCATATCTTTATCATAGAGATTATTTTAAGTTTAAGGCCGCCCTTAAGTTTTGGCCCCCTTTGTTATTTGCACACCTTGCACACCTAGTTAGCGCGGGCCTGAGTATGGTGAATGAAAGAAAATTAACTGAAGATGTTAATTAATAATGCATGTCCCACAACTATGAAAATATTTTAAATAGTAATATTGTATATGTGATATATTAAATTTTATAAATTTAATACAGAACCTGCCATGGTTTATTTTAAATAATAAAAACAAATTTGGTTTAAACGTATTTGTTTTGTGTTAAACAAACTTATAAAGGTAAGTACTAATAAACACATGGAAATTAATTGAAATATGTAAGTATGTACATACACTTATAATTTTACAAAAATTGACATTTCTAATATGGTTTATCAAGAGATAATTCATTTTATTTTATTTTATTAGTATTATAATTGCTGCCATTGGGCAGTCATATTTTGGCGTCCTCTTCCCAATATAAATGACATGTTTAAAATTTTGCTGCTATCAAATGCTCAATGTTAAGCATGACTCAATATTTTTAAACGTCCTCAGTCATACAGTAATTCGAGAATAAAGGAATCTAGATTAAGAAAGTTATTATTTTCCATCAGGATATTACCATTACCTATTAAAAGATGTGTATTTACATTTAGATTGTGTTGTAATTTTTTTTTTATGTGGCCTGTTTAAAACTGATCATTAAATTAATTTATTGAACAGTATACTACTATACTGTATAGTTTCAAAATTATATTCATTTTATTATTGATTCAATCGTAGCTTTTAAAAGGTTATGAAGTATATTTATATAATTATGCTATTGCATTTAGTTGTTTATTAAGTCATAAAATATGTGACATTCTATTTTATATATGCAATTTTCCTAAATTGATTTTTATGTTTGGTCATATTATCTATTGTTAGTTTTTCTGTTTATTGTAGAAATAATCATTGTACACTATTAATTTTTTTCGTAATGTAATATACCATTTGAAATAGAATACATAATGCAAGTAAATATGATTTCAATAATGTAGAATGTTTTTTTTTTTTAATTTTTCATTAATGTATTTATGCCATGTGTAAAAATATTTTCCATTCAACTTAATTAACTGACCAATAATATATAACAAAATAATCCATATTCTAAATTTGTTTAAAATTCATGAACAGCATCAATCATAGCTTTTAAGTGTTCAGGATCAACATCAGGATATATGCCATGGCCTAAGTTCGCAATGTATCTCCGCTTAGTAAATTTGGATACCATATCCTTAACCATTCCTGTTATTTGTTTAGGTGGGCCATATAATGAGCAAGGATCTAAATTGCCTTGCAAAGTTACATTATCACCAACAATCTTCCTAGCTTCAACAGGATCAATTGTCCAATCCAAACCAATCACATCATAGTCAAATGTAGATAATTCTTTAATAGCATAATGGCCCCCTTTGGCAAATATTACCATTGGTACACTATTATCTTTTAATTCGTTTTTAACCCGTGAGCAAATAGCTGACAAATATGGACCACTAAATCTGAAAAATAATATCTATTTAGTTTGAATTATGTATTTATTGTATATTTGATTATTTACTTGTTGAATAGTTCTAAATTCAAGTATTCTGCATTAGACTCAAATACTTGCAACATTTGAGCACCTGCTTTTACCTGTTCAATTAAATATTTGACAATAACATCTGTAAGTATTTGTAATAAATTTATGCTTTCCTCTGGATATTTATACAGCCATTTTTTGGCTTTAGACATGGTTTTTGATCCACCACCTTCTATCATGTAACACATTAACGTCCATGGTGCACCAGTAAACCCAATCAGTGGTACCTGTTGTGAATAAATATAAATCATAAAATTATAGATTAGATCATATAATTATAAATACCATTGGTCAGTAGTCATTAGTAAAATTAAGAAGACACCAATAAATATTAGCGGCCACTAATTTCAACGCTTCATTAGGTATAACTATTCGTTTATTCTTTTGGTATTAATTTATAAGCTTAAATGTGTTCATAGTACTGATGTGGTTAGATTTTCATTGAAGTGATTGTTACCACAATTGACCTTTGATGTTTGTTTAACATGGGATGCGTTTTTCATTGTTTTACCTGTCCATTCAGTCGATGTCTGGTCAATGTTATGGCCTCAAACACGTATCCCAATTCTTGTTTGACGTCAATCGATCGGTTCAATCGGTCCATGTCTGCGGGTTCTCGGAGGGGCTCGGGAATCACAGGCCCGACACTAGGTTGCATTTCAACGATCATGCCCAAAGCTTGTACGATTACCAAAATGTCGCTGAAGATGATTGACGCGTCTAAGTCGTAACGCTGGATCGGTTGTAAGGTAACTTCACACGCCAGCTCTGGCGTCCGGCATATGGTGAAGAAGTCGTAACGCGATCGCAATTCTCTGAATTCAGGTAAATACCGACCTGCCTGTCGCATCACCCATACTGGAATGCGGTCGATATCTTCGCCACGAGCCGCGCGTAGAATACGATCGTTTTTCAACGGAGGGAAATTCATAATGACAACGAGCAAATATGACTTTTTGATTTCCAATTCAACACGATCGGAGTACGGCGAATGACATTATAATATTATTACCTTCTTTTATTAAGGAGCTTTGGAGTTTGGATATTTGTTTTTTAAATATTATGTTGTCATTTTGATAACAACGTGATAGTCATATTTTTACGTTTTGATAAAATGATAAAAAGTATTCCAATTTCCAATTTCTAATCAAGATGGATTTAGTAGGAATATTCGATTGCAAAGTAATACTTTTATTTTCTACTTAGAAGTTAGAAGTTAGAACTTAGTTGTTGTTGCGAAATAATACAAAAATTTATTAATCAATTTAAATAGATTTACTAGAAATTTGAATAGTCGAATTTAATTCGATTATCAATTCGTTTGTTAAATTATTTTTTTTAAATATGTTTATTTGATTACTTGTTTCACTGAAGTCTGGAAGATTATAAATATTCAAATATTAATTGAAAAAAAAAAAGAGTTAATAATGGTATGAATTGGATAGTGTTGTATTTTGTTTAATATGTGAATGCATTGAATGCAATGTTAAATCGTATAAAATAATCGTATAAAATTTTATCGTATTCAAAAAACGATTCTGAGCGAAGTTTGATTTTGTCGAAATTTCAATATTGTTGAATTTTCGTCATTTTTTGGTAGTTTTACTTTTTCCTACCGCATAAGTTGAATTTTACGACGAAATTCGAAAAATGACTATATAAAGTACCTACATCCAATTTCCTACCGGAATCATGTGCTATGGGTGAAAATCGGAGTATTATTTCTGGTAGAAGAAGATATCATTGTAAAATTAATACATTCTTCGCTTCCCTCGGAATCAATACAACTAAAATTTGATTTTTGATATCAGCCAATAGTCAAGTTCTAACCTCATAAAAGATAATGAACACTGAACACTGGTATATCTCTAATGTTTTAACTAAATTATTTATCTAAGCCATATTTTATTTAGCAAAAACCGGGACAAACTTTTTTTTATTTTTTTTATATTGATTTCTAATTATACAATATAATTTTTAATACACATTATATAGATAATAATATTTGACACTTTAAAAATTAAAGAATACATAATAAAATATACAATTTTTAATCTGTGACTGATGTGTTCTCCGTCGGCATAAAAGTTTGTGTTGTTTGATACTTAATATTTTATAATATGATTATGTATTAATACTGCAGTTTCTCCAGGTAAATTGGAAAATTCAAGAATTTTGTTTTTACGCCTGCAGTGGTCGAAAAATAACGAACAATTACAGGAACTAACTTAATAGCTTTATGATTTGATAATTATCTCAGATCTTACTTGTTACTTTTTTCATCAAATGTCTAATAAAAGACACTTATAATTAATTAGAGTCTCATTCCGGGACAATATGCTGTCCCGAAACACATTATCGGGACACCGAGACGTCATACTCAAAACTGGTACTGTCCCGGCCAAACCGGGACGTATGGCAACCCTAATCTAAGTCCACCGTCCACTTAGGCATAGAGTACGATTTTAGTTTGATTAAAGATTGATTAAGAAATATTTATTTTAAATAAAAGATATTTTCTTATTAGGTAGTTGTTTTAGATAAATAATATATGAAATATCTAATCTCTAATCTCATTATTAAAGACGGCGTATTGTATAGGCAATATTAATATACACCCGTATATTTGAATACCGATTCGTATTTAAAACGAAGTATTTAGAATTATTTTTATACTAAATTATTATAAAAATTATAGTTTTAGATTCTGAGCGAAGCGAAGAAAGTATTGGTTTTACAATGATGTGTGATTTTTTTTTTTTTGTTTTTATGTCTGAAGACGCTTTAACTAGGTACCCGAAATAATGCTCCGATTTTCACAAATAGCATATGTTTCCGGATGGAAAGTGGATGTAGTTGGTACTTTATTTTATTTAGATTATTTTTCGAATGTCTCAAAATGGACCCTATGCGGTAGAAAAAACGGCATTTTTCACAAAAACTGAAATTTTGACGAATTCGATTTCAATATTTCACGATTAATCGAGAAATTTTTTAGTTAGAAACTTGAGAATTTTATTGAGTATTCACATAGGTATTATATAGGTATGTGGTAAAATTTTGGAACCATTACGTTAATTTTTCTACAAAATATAGGACTTTGAATATTTCGTAAAATTCTCATTTTTATGTATATAATGTTTGATAAAATTAGCAATTTTGGGCATTAAGGTCTGATAATTTTATTGAAGTATATTATTATAACATATGACTTAACATCATATCAAAATATTAGAAAAATCCCTAGTCTTATTTTTAGATTCTGAGCGAAGCGAAGAATGTATTTTTATAGTTGTTTAAAGTAGATATTTTTATTTTAAACGAATATCTTAAAATTTATATGAATATTCTTCTTATTATTTCTCAATATTTTTATAATAAAAATTAATCGAAGAGCCAATAAAACTTTGGAAAACATTTGAAAATTTTATTAATGCGTACTGACATATATCTTAAATTCTTAACAAATTTTCAAAATTTTAGGAAAATCTCAAGACTGACAAGACTCAATTTTTTTTATAGGTGTTAAGTTGAAATTTCATTAAAATTAATATTTAAATTTTAATATATTTATATAGATTCTTCCTATTATATTTCATTATATTACAATAATGTTAAATAAAATTGACAAAAATTTTTATGATATGGGCATTTAGGCGACAAGGGATTTTATGAGCATTTATATTAAACTTAGAACTTAGAGACATGATAATTTTATAGGGTGTTCATTTATGTACTATATCTATATGTTTACCTATAATGGTGTGATAAAATTTTGAGTTTTAAATATTTAATAAAAAATGTCAAAATTTTAATCAATACCTACATTATCTGACTAAACTTTACTCAGAATCGTTTTTTCGAATGCAATGGTTTATCATTGCATTTAAATTCTAATTAAAATTAAACACTATGATTTGCATACCTATACCCCTGCGGCAGGAGTATCCCTTCCTTTGATTTTTTTTAAAAATAATTATTAAAACTTTGAAAATACACAACTCGCTATATAATATTATTATTTACTTTGTATGATAACTAAATACCCATAGTCTATATTATATTATATATGTATTAATATTTATATGTACTATTAATATTTTTATGTTTGCGTTTGTGTAAAATCATAGAATGTTTATAAAAAAATCGTACTTTCGTACTATATATAATAATATATAGTACTATTCAACTAAATACTATATTGTAATGAAAAATGATCGCCGTAATCATAAATTATAATTATAACTATA
>JAIUCT010000001.1:27339333-27368053 GCA_021307375.1 Tetraneura akinire | reverse complement strand
TTATTATTATTATTATTATTATTATTATTATTATTATTATTATTATTTCCTCGCGATACTGTAATTAATGCAAAAAGAAACTTTGTTTTAAAAGTCCCGACGTAGATATACATAATATATACGGTATATGCCCCACACTCGCATAATGTTTAATAATATAATTTTAGACTGTTACGTACGTGCAATATTCCGCTGCTAATCATTATTGAATAATAATGATATACGCGCATTAATCTTTTGTAACCGTCCGTTCTTCTTCGATATAGAAGCCGAGTTGTGCTCAACTTGGAAATTGTTTGCACGCCAATCACACTTGAATAATAATTAAATAATTCGTTTGAACCCATTTCTATCCGCGACAGAACAGTGTGCGATTATAATTATATAGATATTACCATGTTGGAAAGAAGGGTGTATTAAAAAAAAAAAGCGCGTTTTGAAATACTTATCGACAAAATATATTTTTATTACTAAATCCATCACTCTGACCGACGAAAACTTTGGGCATTTATTTATTTTTCGTATGGTAGGTATATGCGCACGATATTATTATTATAACTGTTGCGGATAGTATAATGGTTGTGTTCTAACTTTAATACCGCTATTACTACTCACTTGGTAAATGGTACCTAATTCAAGATAATTGAAGTGGTACAATTATATCGTAAAAATAAAACAATTATTATCCGTACAATGGGTCTTATGGGTAATTATGATGGGCACAATTGTTGTAGTTATTATATAATTTTTTTTTTTTAATGTAAAACATGCATACTGAATTATAAATATGTATTTTATATATGCGGCGTTAAATATTTCGTCAAAAGACTTCTAATTGTTATGAAAAACAAATAAGAATATATAGGTATATAACATATTGTAATAATAATTTACAAATAATTGTTAAAAAAATGACGTATCCATAATCTATGAAGTATTGAGACACGAACGACCTTGAATTTAGCATAATTTTGGAAAAGAGGACAAATAATATCATGTTCGTATGGGCAAAATTTTATCATATCATTATATGTATCTATTTGTTATGTTGTTTTTATGGCGATTTCAGGTCATTGAAATCTATAACCTAACATTATATTAACATTAGAAACATTTTAAGAAAATATTTTAAACACTAATTGTTAGACTATGATATTTGTTAATGTTTTTTAAAGAGCTATTTAAATTCTTGGCCACTAAAACAACTTCCTTCCATATCGCTCTCTAATAGAGAGTCTCTATCATTTGTATATTCCCAGTACACTCCAATAATTTCTTCTAATAATTTCTCGTTTTTGATTTATGAATATAAAATATTATTACGGGAAATATAAATAAAATAATACAGATAATTAATTTTATAATGATGTGTACATAATTATATGCAGTAATTTGATCACATTTCTATATTTGTCATAAGAGCCTGCACATAGATAATATTAAAAAAACAATTTATTTAAAGTTAAGTAATTATCTATATTTATAATTAGGTATTGTTATTTAATTAATTTAATCGAAAATCAAAACATACACGTATTTTCTGCGAGAAAAAAATTGACTAAAATAGTCAATTTTAAACGAATTGTGAATTGTATTATTCCTAATAGACTAAAATACTTATTTAAGTATAGGTTTAATATTTAATTAATCATTTTTCTATCTGATCTGTATTATATAAATCGATATACTTATAGAGCATAATATATAGAGTCTTTTGATATATAATTATAGACTATAGTGTTATTCTTAATAGCACCTAGGTAAGTTTTACGGAGTTATTTTCATTATAAATTATATATTTTTTTTTAATATTACATTTGTAAATTGTAATGTTATTTTTATTCATCAATTAAGAGGAATAATAATTAGCATTATTATTTATTTAGTTTGTGTTAATATTATAAATTGTTTATTACGACTAATAACTGTAATAGTGAATGTTATCATATCGCTTGTATATAAAAATGATTTGATGCAAATTTTATAATTTTTATATAAAGAATGGAATATATATTTATTTATTTTTTTCCCTGTGATTACTGAGATTTCAGACATTATCTCGACAATTAAGTGAATTCCGATCGTGTTACAGAAATTCCCGGTTGGTCACTCATCCGGGAATTAGCTAACATTGCAATATTATTACTGGTAAAAACTGGTGTTACCACTATACCACTTTAAAATTATATGTATAAAAAAATAAGTATTCGTAAAATACGACTTGGGTTTGACGATATTAATTTAGTTAATGTTATGTGTAAATTAAAAAATAAAATATAAATGGGTAATGAACTAATGAGTATTCTTGTATTAAAATATTTTGGTCAGTAAAATGTTTTTGTATTATTTAATGTAATTCAACTTTCATTGTTTTTTAATAGTCATCTTTTTTCACCAATAATAAGAATGTGTAATGAAGCTTTTCTAAATAAAATAATTTTAAAGATTTTTTTCGACGTTTTTTTTTTCAAATACCAATTTTATATTTGAAAAATATACTTGTATTTCTCTTGTCTATAATAATAAATAAGACAATATATTATTATACCTAGGTACCTATTTGTAAATTATATTATGACAAAACAAGAAATAATTGCACGTGTTAAAACAAACGTTAAGGTCAAATGTATATTTACAAATAAATTCGTAAATATTTCAATATTTATACGTGCTATATTATTAATGTAAATAAATGATAAGGTATAATTTACTCCTATCAATATTTTATTAATAACCTTTTTAATGATCATAATTTTTAAAGATGTCACTTATTTAAATAAATGTTATAAAATGTATTGAATAATATTATGAAACACTTTATCCAGTTATCAGAGTATACATTATTATTATTATTATTTATTATTTATTATATACCTAGATATAGACGAAAATAATAAGTTTTTGAAAAATTAATGCCATTAGTTTTTGATTTATTTTTTATATTTTTGTAATTATATTAAATTAAAATATACAAAGTAAATTTGATGTTAATTTTTTTTTATAAATTATATATTTATTACGAATTTATAATGTGAGTTGGGTATGAAGAATATTCATTGTTTTAATATTATTATGTATGATTTAATGAGTAATGAAATACCGTTTTTAGTATCCGTAATTTATATCGTAAAGTATTAGATATTACTTATTATATGTACCTATTATTTTTGAGACATTTAAAGTATTGTGTTTTATCGTTTTTGTAATAACGTGAAATTGAAATAAAAATAAATAATAATATGAATATTGTAATATTATATTTAATAATATTATATATTCAGAAAGTAATATCAATTCGTTTTTATAATGTAATAATATATACGAGTATAAGAAAAAAGTTAGGTACTCTTCATCCTGTTCAGACTTTTTTTTACATGTATATTTAACAGTTGAACCGTCGTACGTTGATAAAATACAAAACGAAAAAAAAAATGTGTAGCAGCTGTTTGTAATTTTAAATTATAAAGTCATAATTTTACTAAATAGTTTTTTGTCATTTTGACAGATTGATAGACAGACTGTATCTGAAACATATTGTATTTTTGATTTTTTCGATATACTTATATTATAATTATATAATAACGTCATAGTTTTGTATAATTAATTGTTTAATATTAATTATTTCTGATTCTGAAAATTATATTTTATTGGTTTACAATGATTAGTTTTTAATATTAATTATGGTACCAGTTTTTCGAACGAAAATAGTGTTTTAATAGCTCCATAATTGTTTATCTATAAAAATGAATAACAACATATCAATATATGAATGATACTGTAAATTGTACACAATTATATAGGTAGTTTTTTACTTATTAATTTTAATCTTTTTTTTTTCTATTTAGTTTTTATAGTATTGTCTAAACGGTAATATTCAAATATTATTATTGAGTAAAAGTTACAAGACTCGCATAACGAAACAAAATATACAGCTATGTAATAGATTTAATAAAAAATTCAATTATGCATTTGATTATTTGTAATTGTACAAAACGCCTGGTCAGACACTTCCCGGACTAGATTAGATAACAATTTTTATTAATTATCGATATATGTTTGTACGAATAAGACGAATATTTTTTTTCGACACACATTTTCGGTGTGTTAGGTATGTATTTTTTCATTTTCCCTGTTAACCGTTTAAATATATAATGAATTCTAATTTTTCTCAAATTGGTTATAATTATATATAGGCACAGTTATTCGTGTATATAACACAATTAATATAAAATATACACGTGAAAATATTTGTTCGAAAATTAATATACATATTATTATAATATTAAATAGTAGGTATAATATCATTTTGTCGAAATGTCGAACATGATATAATTCTTCGAATACAATTTTAATGTCGTTTATAGTTAATGTGCTAACCGGCCGGGGTCGTTAATATTATTACATAACATAATAATAATAATACAATAATAATTGTAATAATTATTATTACATGCTACTCTAGTCTACCGTGCGCTGGAATGAAGGACTAATATGTTGTCCGTTGGACGTTCATATTATTATAATGGTTATTGGTTACAACCGCGTTTGTAAACGTGGTCTTCTACGAAATCCCTAGCGAAGGATAATCGTCGATCGTTATTTAATTTCCTATATATACTCAATTACGAGCCGTGCGCACGCGTGTGTGTAATGTGTATACATTACGCATCAAAAGAGCAGGACTCGCGTCCTGCGTATATAGCCTAATATACGCTGTGTTTAGTGTCCTGCGTCATTGCAAAGGATAATTACGCCAGACCGAATGGATGTATTAAAGCTATAGCTACCCTAGTACCCTCTCGTGAATCCTGCGTCCTGCATCAATATATTATAACAGTCTTTGAAAATGAAATCCTTTCAGAGCGTTTTCCTGTTTGATGTTTCCTGTCGCCACCGTATTATTATAATATTCAAGTGGGGAAAAACATGTATTTCACTCTTGGGTTGTCGTGCGTGCACGTATAATATAACGTTTGTTTATCTGCTGCTTGCAGTACGTTGAAAAGCGTATATATTATTATATTCATTATGTCGCGATGTTTCATATAAAATTTCTCGAATATTATTTCTACGGTGATTTTATGTTTAAATAGTTAATTATTTCCACGCGTCATTATTTGTTAAATTAATATGTTACAAGAAATAAAAATATTTACAAGGTAGAAATACGTAATATACAATATTATTAACAATGCAGTCAGTTATTTTTATGTTTTTCAGATTATTTTCTAGCGATAACGCATTGCTATAAATACGCTGTATGTAACGTACATCACATAAAAATATTATATTACTAATTTACGATACGGAAAAAATAATCGTTAATTATCTAATCGATACCTTTGTTGAAAAAACAAAACAAATAGACAGATGTGTAGTAATTGTTATTATAATATTATATAGATATAATAGGTATGTCATGTCGATGTGGTGGCATAAGGTTTATACGTGGGCATTCGAGACCTTGGTATAGTGAATTTTTAATTTGACGAAAATTTTTTATATCCTCTCTGACATTGTTATTATATTATGATGAACGATCAGGCGTGTGTGTTTTAAGTTTGCCCTTTGCCGTTTATAGTTTTATATTTATACTAATACTGTAAACCGGCGACCGAACGGTCGAATTAACTACCTCCTATCTGTATATATATAGGAAGATTCGTTTATAGCGCAGAGGCGTTATTCATTTTTCATATTTGGCACACGGTGATGCAACGTACTATATCGCAGCATTTGGTTCATTGATAGGGGCCAATTACCTTTAATTGATACATTTACCAACGAGTAACGACCAATGTTAGTTATTATATTATTATTATACGTCTTCGCTTGGACAGAAACGAATTATTATGTTGACCGGCGACCACACCCCCATGGGTCTGCGTATACCATTGTTCGGGTTACCAGGTTAACGGGTTACGATCATACTGTTTATTCCTCGATCACTCTAAGTTTGAAACGTTACACTTCGATTCAAATGTATTTAGTAAATAAATAAATAAAGAACGTCCAACCGACGTCGTGGATGATATTTTAGAAATCGATGGACTTTATTTTTTTACATGTTTTTTTTTAATGTTATATATAATAATTTCAGTTTGGTAATACCAGCGCAGAACTATAATAATATATACACGTAATGTATTGTATATATTAGGGTTGCCATATGTCCCGGTTTGGCCGGGACAGTACCGGTTTTGAGTATGACGTCCCGGTGTCCCGATAATGTGTTTCGGAACAGCATATTGTCCCGGAATGAGACTTTAATTAATTATAAGTGTCTTTTATTAGACATTTGATGAAAAAAGTAACAAGGAAGATCTGAGATAATTATCAAATCATAAAGCTATTAAGTTAGATCCTGTAATTGTTCGTTATTTTTCGACCACTGCAGGCGTAAAAACAAAATTCTTGAATTTTCCAATTTACCTGGAGAAACTGCAGTATTAATACATAATCATAATATTATAAAATATTAAGTATCAAACAACACACTTTTATGCCGACGGAGAACACATCAGTCACAGATTAAAAATTGTGTATTTTATTATGTATTCTTTAATTTTTAAAGTGTCAAATATTATTATCTATATAATGTGTATTAAAAATTATATTGTATAATTAGAAATCAATGAAAAAAAAAAAATTAAAAAAAGTTTGTCCCGGTTTTTGCTAAATAAAATATGGTAACCCTAGTATATATAATAATTATTCAAATAATAATAATAATATACTAAATAGTAAATAATATGTAATAATCGGTCGAGCTAAATTGACGAATGCATATTTCAATATTTGTATATTTTATATAAACAATCTAACGTTACATAATATTATACATTATCGTACTCGGTAAACGCACGCGCGTTATAAAAAGTAGATGATATTTTTTTTTTCCTATTATATTTAATCCAAATTGTTTATCAGTAATATAATGGTGTTGATACGATTAGAGTGTATATACGCAATGCGCGCGCGTATTGTATATAGTGAATAAGTATATGTTTTATTATATAATACATATTATTATTATCAAAACTTTAAACTATTTCCTGTTATGATAATTTCCATTATTTATTTAATATAAATTGAAAAAATATCATTCTTAATAATAATACATAGCTGCTGCTGTCGATTTGTTATTGTTATTATTAATTTTAATATTTTATAATGAAAATATATTGGAAACCGCCGTGAGATATTATAATATTAATTTTATGATTTCTTCCGAAATTTCTCCCTTCATATTCGACCCATTATTTTATGATAACGGTATGGCAGAAGATTGGCAGGATTCACTATATCTACACCGCAGGGGTTATACATATATAGACATTTCCGGAAATTTATAAACTATTGAATTCGCTAAATGTTTAATTTGCAATTATATTTTGTCAAGAAACTTTGAGTGGTTTATTATACGTATACAATTATATATATATATATATTTATCTAATCTTTCAAGTTTTCAACATGGTGGCATGCGACCAATGTGATAATAATAATAATAATAATAATAATAATAATAATAATAATAATACATGAGTCGTTATGCGAGTCATCACTATGGGTAAACGTCCGTTTAGTTAAATACGATTTTGTTTTTTTATTATTTAAAAATAATAATAACGTACAGTGGCGGCATTTGGTGGGTGGGCATGAGGGTGCAGTTGCATCACGATAATTATTTTGAGGGGGCAGAAGTATTATTTTGCTCCCACAGACAAAAATATTTAACCTAAATCTTATAATATGTATTGCTATATATAGAAAACTCCTGAATAGTGTATTTTAGAGCACTACAAATATAAAATGTATAAATAAATGCATTTCGAATTTCTATAGGTAGCGTCTTGTTATGAAATGAAGTGTTATAAAATTGTTTATTAATATTATTCTTGCCTAAATTAGATTTATTTAATTGTATTGATATAGATATGATTTGATAATTGGTTATGCTTAGAAAACAATTTAGTATGACATATGACATTTTTTAATATAATTAAAAGCAAGTATTTTTATATTTTCCTCGTATTTTCGTTATATTGGTAATATATTTGTTAGATATTTTAAAGATATTCCACGGGTAGTTTTTGCACCCCCATCAAATTCTACCAAGTGCCTCCTATGATAACGTATAATATCTCGACCGATCGAGTGCGGTCGCGTCTTAACGATTACGATCGGTGGAGTGGTTTTTTATATTTTAATCAGTATGCGCGACGTGCGTCTTTTAACGTGTGTGTGAATTTTGTAATGTGTATTATAATAGTGTGAATAAAAAAAAAAATAAAAATAAAAATAAAAATATAAGTATACCGAACGGATACACGAGCGTATGCATAAGAAGTCACCCTTAAAACATTTTTTTTTTTTTTTTTTATAATTTACGACACATTAATATTATAATGTTATTAGGTTTTTTCCCCTCGTAACATAAAAACGATACGAACGAAGTTATAAGAGACTCGAACGTTAGAAACGCATGCAAGTTTTATGATGCGGCTTTAAAAATAAAAATAAATGTATACTCGTCTTTTATGTAATTTCGATTATTAAATTTGAAAATAAAGCCAAACGATTTTATTTTCAAATTGAAATTTTTATATTATATTTTAGTTTACAATGGCAACGATGAGCGATGGTGTGTAATGGTTGACGGAAAAACGGTGAAAGGCAGAAGGGGAAGCAATTTCAGTTTTTCATTATAGGGAATAAGCAAACGTTTGCTGGTCAGTTTGTGTAGAATGTCCGAATTTCATATATTATTTTATTATCATCTAAGAACTTTGTTTTTAAGTTAGGCTTAGGTAAATATAACGAAATATTTGCCCGTGTGAAATTATTAAAAACGGCGCAGGCCAATATTTAAAAAAATAGAATAAAAAAAAAAAAAAAAAAAATGAGAAGGCAAAAGTATAACCCTAACTCCCTCGATTGACACACGCCTGGTGAAAATATTGTTTGCGTTCGGCGTGACAAAATGGAAAGGAGAAAAAAAAGTCCCCGAAACTTAGCGGCGATACGCATGTTGCAGCGTGTGTGACGAACGCAGACGGCTCTGCGGAACGTGAGAGTTCTCCGGTCCGTGTTCACGTGTTGCACGTGTAAGACTACGCCGAGGAGATGATCATAACCGGAAACCGATGACGGGAGGGTGTGCGCGTACGTAAATAATAGAAATCCTTTTTCCTGTGTGGGACCGCGAAGACGGTCGATACAGGCGCAGACGGCTGAAGAGACGAACCGCCTATATAGATCGCCGCGTATTGTATACAGGGCGATCTGAACGCCACGATACAAAAACGGGAATTTGAAAACGTTACTCACGTGACTAGATGCTTCGATCGTCCTGTATATTTATCATTATACGATCGTACACACGTCGGTATAGATCCACGTGACGTTTGAATCGCGCGTTTTTCTATTATTATTTTTTCATCTTCGTCATCATCGTTATTATTATTATTATTATTATTATTATTATTATTATTTCCGTCCCGTGTATCACGTTTTTATATCCGTCGCCGTTGTTGCATTTGATAACCGTGAAACGTTTTTGATTCCAGGTGCCATTGAATCATGGGAGCCGAGACCCAGCGCAGAGATCTCATCGTCAAGCCGCCGGAGAAACGCAACAAGTTGCGTTCGCTCAAGATCACTGCGGTCGGCGACGGCATGGTCGGCAAGACTTGCATGCTCATCACCTACACGTCCAAACAATTTCCTACCGAATACGTGCCCACCGTGTAAGCACAGCAAGTTTTGATTTTTATAATATTATGATATAGTTTCCGCAAAGCGGATATTTCAAACAAAAATAAATTCACGTTTATCGTACGAAACGAATAATCATTTTAATATTTAATGTTTAATATTAAATCGACGAGACGTAAGCGACCGCAAACGCGATTGGTAATAATATTATTATCTATTTGTCATATTATATTATTGATAATATTATGATGATAATATGTATTTCGACTGAGAATTGAATGACGCGCGTTTATGTATAACCGTGTCCATTCGTTCCGGCACTGATTGTATATTTCTGTAAAACCCGTAAAACGCGTGTTCAATAATAATGAATAATATTATAATACTTGATAGTGTAATAACTTAATCAAATATTATCACGTGCACATTGAAGAATACGCATCCTGTCGATTATAACTATTTTAACGTATATTATATATTACGGAATTCGTATGCGGAATATTAAAGTCCGTTATTTGTTTATTGTTTACATTATATTGAAAGGCACAAAAAAAAAAAAAAAAAAAAAAAAATGAATATTTTACCTCGTTCGAATAATAAGACGATATTTCATTTTATTTCACAATATCAACGCGACCCACACATCTGTTGTTGTATATACATGACGATCACATTATATTCGAAATGTTTTGAATGTTTAAACAGGTCAATTTTTTTTATTAAAATATTACATTATAAAATACTAAACAACATTTTTCTAATATCAATATATTATAATATTATAATATTGTTATGTGAGCTACGCGATGAAGAACTGTATCAATTATTATTTTAAAATACTGTTATATTTTATTATGATATTATTAGTCAACCGTTAAGTTAAACCTAACCGTGTTGGTGACTAAAATATTATGTGTACGTAGAAAGTATGTCAGAACTCAGAAATGACTCATATTATATTTTGTTGTGACCGTGAAGCGATTCGTATATTCAAATACTTTCAATACCTACTGAAATTAAAAAATGTACAATTTTAAATAATATAATATATTATATTAAAGTATAATATAAATGTATAGATGCGGAGGAAGTATCTCTAACGCAGTTCTCTTTCGTCGATTTAAACTCGAAAAAAAATATATAATATATAAATTAAGTTGTACTCAAACCGCGTGTTTGGTGTTTCGGTAAAATGAATTCGGAATTGGAGAAATTATTATATCGTAAAGTAATTGAAAACTTATTGTAAACGAATGGTCTTATTTGCATAAAAATGTTACCTTCTAAATTGATTTTTTTTCCACTATAATACCATAACAGTAAAAATAATATATATATTCGCGGTAATACGTTTTAAACCTCCGTGTATAATTGTAGTAACCTGCAGCTGTTAGGATTAAGAATACCTACACCTCTATATGCATGCAAAACACGATTTGTTAATAAGTTTGTAAAATATGTTTTTAATATGTGTTTGAAGATTTGACAATTTCGCGGATAACATAATTTTGGACGGATTAGAGTACAACATGTGTTTGTGGGACACCGCCGGCCAAGAAGATTACGAAAGACTGAGGCCCCTGTCTTATCCCAATGTGAGTATTACAAGTTTTATCACGTTTTTCGTTTTGAGATTTTCATTCCGCGAAAATCGATAATCTGTCGTCTGCAGCCGAAAAATTGCATTCTTAACGAATCTCCGTTTATATTATATAATTTTTTTAAAAATTCCAACCTCAAAGTTCGTCTTGAAGTTTCCCATCGATTTTCTGCGTATAATTTAAATGCATATACGCTTATCTTTTTTATTTCAAATGCTGAAAAATAATATCGTTTTTTTTTTTTCGCAACATGATATTATTATTTGTATACAGGGAGTCAAGGCGTATAATGAAAATTTGACATTTGAAAAAAAAATGTTGTTGCTAGTGTTTAAAATTGTTATAGTCTCTCGCTCTGTTTAATAATATTATAATTTATAATATATGCACGGTTTTCGGCTGAATATCCAAACACCGAAAACGTCATATTATTATGATGGTAATAACAATATATCATTATACTAACGCATCGCCGATATTATATTACAGACAGATTGTTTTCTACTTTGCTATTCAATCGGCAGCCGGAGTTCGTTCGAAAACATCGCCAGTAAATGGCATCCGGAAATTCAACACCATTGTCCGAAAGTACCCGTGATATTGATCGGTAAGGTTTGATGATGATGATGAATCAAATATTATTACATACGGTATCATATTTTGTACGAGTGAAAACATATCATGAGTGTTTTTTTTTTATTTAATTACGTATTACTTTTTTAAATCGATAACATCAACCGAAATATTATTATTTGTTACACTTATATGGATACTGGATAGTGCACACGATTAATACGAAAAAAAAAACACGAAATAAACAGATTGTATTTAAAAAATAAAAAGTATAATATCGTTGTGTTGATGTTATTCAGTTTTTTAATAGGTACTTATATCAATTTGTATCCGAATTTTATATACGCATCGAAAATTATACTTATATGTTATATCCCACTTGAATTTATCTGCGTATGGAATTTATTGTTATTTTATAAAAAGCAGGTTTTCTATATACGATGGATAAAATATTATGCATTTATATACTACTACTACTACTACCATACTTACTGTACGTTTTAGGTACCTACCAAATCTTTGGTTACCTACATAAATAATATAACAGACCGTAAAAGCAATCGGATTAAAAATCCATAACCTTGCAGAAATATTTAAGTGCATTTATTTTATTTCACAAATAATATCTAACTGAACCGATATATTTATTGAATATAAAAACTGTAAATATATTTAAAATAGTTTTTATACCTGTCTTCTTTCTACAGCAGTATCAGCTAGCTCTTATTTTTAGAATATATAAATAATGAAATATGAATAAATATAATAATATTATTGTTTTATAAAATGTTAAAATGATCTAGAATGTTTTTTATACTCGTATATATATGCTCTGTTATATTATGTAACATTATAACTCATATATGAAGCCATAACGAATAGTTATGTTACTTTCCCGAGAACATTAAATTTACTGGAAATATTTCGAGGAATTTTTTACACTTGTGAACTACTATAATATTATTATATAATCGATACTCGGAATAAAACTGGGACATGTTAAATTCCCTTTGGTTTGGCATTTAGGACGTCCACTGCAGCAAAAGGTATATAATATACTCGTATTTTTAAGTTAAGAAGTATTATTATTAGCTCTCTAGGAGCAATACCGTAGTAGTGATATCATATATTATTACTTTTAAACATTATTAAATAAATGTAATAATTTGATTTCAGGTACAAAAAAAGACTTGAGACAGAGTCAAAACGATTGTGTAACTCAGGAAGAGGGTAAGAAAATGAAAAGAAAGGTTGGAGCGGTCAAGCATCTCGAATGTTCGGCGTTAATCAATGAAGGATTGGACAGCATTTTTGTGGAAGCTGTTCGTGCAACCATACGGAAACCGAAAAAGAATTGTTTTACGTTCTCGTTCCCGTTAACGTGTTTTAAATAGAAAGGTTAAGATTTTTCTTCTTTTTTTTTGTATTTAGTTCAAAACAAAACATAGAAAACGAACGACAAAAAAATACAATTGCTTTACTATAACTCGTGTTGTAAATAGAATCTATATATTTATTTTTAATTTGTAAAATTCAAAAAGGGGGACAAAACGTAATATTGTTTTATCAGTCAACCCGATGCCTACACTTACCCGAAGAACATTAAGGATATTGTAATATATACTTACAACAATATTATTATTATTATTATTTGTATTTATTAATGTAAGTCGTGTTTACTATTTTTATTGTTAATAATTATTTTAACGTAAATCTTATTTTGTGCCATAGATTAAAATAATAATACGCATAATAACTATTATAAAATAGACTTTGTCGACATGTATGCAATTTTGCGATTATTATTATCGTCTTATTACTTTTTGATTATTATTTTTTTTTGATTATTATTGTTTATTTATTTATTTTTTATGAAAAAAAAAACTGTATAATGTAATTTTATTCATTTTTGTAATTATTATTTATTCGTTTTGTCACGGCACAAATTTGATTAGTATACACAATTAAAAAACTACTATATCAATTTAGTTATTATATAATTATATAACTACTTACTATTAGTTAATAAGACA
This sequence comes from Tetraneura akinire, assembly GCA_021307375.1. Taxonomy (NCBI): domain Eukaryota; kingdom Metazoa; phylum Arthropoda; class Insecta; order Hemiptera; family Aphididae; genus Tetraneura; species Tetraneura akinire. Next base: position 27,354,126 of record JAIUCT010000001.1, on the reverse strand, counting down.
AACCAAATTATTTTATTTATCTCTCCTTCTATTATATAATGTATACATTTATATATATTATATTCAAATTAATCTCGATTCATGAAAAATGTTGAATTTACCTTATTAGTGGAGATTCAAATAAACTACAGCTTAACCAATAATATACATTAATTCAGTGTTGGGATTAGATAACTAAAAATTTATCTAGATAAAGATAAAAGATGAACAAGAAGGATTTATCTAGATAAAGATAAAAGATAAACTCATTTTTATCTAGATAAAAAAAATATAATTTTAAATTTCAAATATTTTTTTACTAATCAGTCACGTTATTGATGATCAACAAAAATATAAAGAAAATTATAGACACAAGAAGTGTACACACTACACATTACACACCACACATTTTTTTTGCATATAAATGCATACATTTTGAGGTAAATCTATTTTCGCCAATAAAGCAATACTTTTGTATATTACTTAAAAATTTATCTAAAAAAATTATCTAGATAAATTTACTTAGATGAGTGAAATTTTTATTTAAGATAATTATTTAGATAACTTACCGTTATTTATCTAGATAAGATAAAAGATAAATAAATAATTATCTAGATAAGTCCCAACACTATGTAACATTATGTATAATTATATTATTTTGCATTATGGTTGTTATTATAATATATTATATTATTTAAGAAATTAATTATTAATTAAATTTGTAAATGTTTTTGCTGTTCTATTTCAATTGGTACGTATACAATTTCATAGTATATAATTTAAATAAACATTTTTAATATTATTATTTTTACGGTCGTATTATCCGAATTTAAGAACCAACGACCGCGGAAAAATAAGTTAGTTTAAATTTTTTAATGAATTTTTAAACGTTTTTACGTTGTTAAATTTATAGTATAGTGCATACTATATTTACTTAACCGAAAATACGTAACCATTTTTTACAAAAATATGCGTATCGTACACAATATACGTATATAATATTATAATATGTGTACGCTATGCAATACGAATCGAAGTATATAATATATTATGTACGGTGTCCTTTCCGACCCCATTTTAAGGGTCGGGCGCGGAAAGGATACTGGTAAAGGATTGGCCGGAAGGGACGTGAAGGACGATACGCGTATATATTATATAGGTGCGTATCCTGCTGCAGGGCCTGAATTATGTCCGTATATAAAATTCGCATGCGGGGTATGATATTTATATAGTATAGTAGTCCGGGAGTCCGCAGAAGGGTATTTAATTAGCGCGCAGAAAGCATTTTCGGTCGCGTTATTCCGGAAAACGAACGTCACGCGCGAGCGTGCATGTTTTAAAAAAATGCCAGCTATATATAATATACATTTCAGTAAAACGAAATTTTGTTGAAAACAGATATCTCGAGATTAAATTTAGCATCGTGATTATAATAATACAAGTACAGTTTAGGTATAACTTTAGATAGGTACTTTATACTTAAATAATAATATATAAATCGCGTATTTTTTTTTTTATTTTTCTATAATACATAAAATGCGATTTTTATTTTTTTAACGTAATTCGTATTTGTATAAATATATTGTCTAAATTATTATGTTTCGTTTAATACCAATTTATTATTAAAATGACTAGTAATTAATTTGTTAAAATAATATGAATATTATGAGTTGGACTGTATATTATAATATAAAATTAAAAAAAAAAATAATAATCTAATTATAATTTGCAATTATATATGAGAGATACGTGTAACATTGTAATTTGTTCACATATTACATATTGTATAGTTTTTTAATGAAATAACTTAATTTTACGATTAAATGAATTATTGTGTGTCCGTTTAATATATTTCGTATTCCACGTGTATATATTTTTGGAACGCCTTATATACACGGGGATCCAATAGAAACATGCAGAATTTTTTCGCTTACCCTTATCATGTATATTAATCGAAAATCCTGAATATTATTATTATTGTAATCACGAATCAACTAGATAACGAAGAAAAAATGAATTACCTTTTTTCGTTAACTTTTTTACCTCTTGAAATATTGCATTTTTTAATTATTAACCATTTTAATTAAATTATAGTTGTTATCTTCGCAATATTTACCGAAAGACGTATATACATAATATTTTTGTAGGGTTAATAAACGTTTTTTTTTTTTATTATTATTATTAATATCGAATATTATTATTTTATAATATAATCAAAAGTTTTGAATAAATATTAAGTTAGGTAATCAAATATTAATTAGTAAAAACTTTCCGGGAAAAGGGAAGAATTAATTTTTAATTAATTTGTCGACGTAATCAAAAGCTTTATATATAGAATTTTCCATTTTATTATAATAATAATAACGCGAGTCGTTTTTTAGAGTTTTTTTTTCTTTAATAACAATAGAATATATTATTTTATATAATTTAAACAATAATAAAAGTAAATTACAACAATGTATAACAATATGACCAAAAAATGTGTTTTTCGTCGAATTTGTTATTTTTATAGGTGTATTTTTTTGTATATTTTATTATTATATCTCTTTACAAAAATTAATATTCGTTCATATTATTATTATTATTTTTTTTTTAAAATAAAAATCGTAAAATTATTATTTTTATACAATCTATTATTGAAAAAATATAACGTACTCGCCACTCGGATATATAATATTATAATTATAACACCGATTAGTTGGTCACCGTCCACCAGGCCCTGATTTACCAATTCAGAGGCCCAGTGCAATTTTAAATTATGGGCCCTTTTTTCACTTCAATCAATGCTACATTTATGTTTATAGGTACTGTATAGTGCATACTATATTATATAAATTAGATATATCATAAAAAAAATAAAGTAATAGTATTAAAAATCTAATTTATTTATTACAAAACAACGCTACATTTTAATTTATATAATATTATAAATGAAAATTTTTAAAAGATGTATAATTTATAAACATTTTCTAGCTTTTTGTTTTGAAAATTCGTCTATTATATCGTCAAAATTTAAACTGGATGCTATATTATTTTCTATCGATAATATTCCTAATGCATCTAAGTTTTGTTGTCCCAAAGTCGTTTAAATGAAATATAAATAATAAAAAAAAACACGAGACGACACTACGCAATAGCATAGTAGACAGAAGTGTACTGTATGAAAATGTGCAACAATTTAATGGTAATTTTATTGATATCATTTTGGTGATATTATTATTTTATATTTTTCTCTATTAGAAATAAATTTTTGTCTCAGATTATGAGAAACATAAATATACGAGTATTTTAATTTTTTTTTGTCGGTGCCCGGTGGGCCTCCTTAACGAGTGGGCCCAGTGCAAATGCCCCATTTGTCCCTGCATAAATATGGCCCTGCCGTCCACCGACGTGAAACGACAAGTTGGTTTTTTGGCTAGATATAATAGATTATTATTATTATTATTATTATTATTATTATTATTATTATTATTATTATTATTATTATTATTATTATTATTACTTATACATTATATTATAAAAATTTATATACAACCGTAACATAATATTACATTATATTACAGTATATATAATAATTATTTCGTGCAGGAATGACGTTTCGTGTAATGTAATAATAGACGTATATCTGCCGCGGGTATATATATATATATATATATATACTCATATATCATGACGTCGTCTGGTAATATTATTATACCGCGGTATATAATAAGATTATATATATATAGGTAAAGGTATATACCAATAAATAAAAATATGGCGGACGGAATTCGCGCGTGCTTCGGGGAGACGGACGAGGATTAAAGAATATAGTTCGCGGATAGGGATGGTGTATCGGGTATATGGTCGGGTGGAGGAAAGCCGAAAATTCTTCTTTTTTTCTCTCTCTCTCTCTCACTCTCTCTCCTGCGGGTGACATCCACCAGCCACAGATTCCCCGCCGCCACGAATCAATCAAAACGGGAAGAGTTGTGCCCGTGCAGGTACACACACACACACACTACAACACGACGGGACGACGCAATGCGGTCCTGCGTACAACCGAGCGTGGGGAAAAAAAAACGCACAGCGGCGTCGCGCTCCGCGTAGTCCGCGAGTGTCAGTCGTCAGCCGTCGTTAGCATCGTGCCGCAAGGCGAGTCTGTATTACAATAGGTATATTACAGTCCTTCGGTTCCCGCGACCGCGAAAATCGACGACAACATCATCGTCATCGTGTATTCGCATCGTTATTATTATTATTTTTATTATTATTAATTATTTTTATTATTATTATTATTATTATTATTTTTATAATTATTATTAATTACTTTTATTTTTATTAATTATTTTTATTATTATATATTATTATATGCGCGGAAGAGGAGAGAAAATTTTCAATAAATTATTAACGCTAATTATCAACGGACAATACAATATTATATTGCATTAGGGTACATTACGCGTTGTTTCGTCACTTTACGATTTTTTTTTCCCCCCCGATTTTTTGTTTTTTGTCCGATCGTTTTGCGATCGAGATTATTCCCCCCGACAAATTATTATTATTATTATAATATACGATTAAGAGACTTTGTGGCACGCGGTGTCTCGCGCGTTCGTATAGCGGCTTGGTTCGGACTCGTGGTTTCGACACGTTCGTCGTCATTTTGATGAGCCAACTCACCGGACGTTCGAAATTCGGGTAAGTGATATATTATAATTATTATATTTTAATATTGTATACAAAAGAGAAAAATTGATTCAGAATAGTGAAGGGACTAAGCGTCCGTTCGCAATCGTGTCTTACAAAACTGTTAGTATACTCGTATCATATTCGGATGTTTTCAAACGAATCGTGTATATAGATATTACCTACATTACATTATATTATTTATCTAATCAATTATTTTAATTGTCCTATGCTGTCTGATAAATCTTTATATATAAAGTATAAAATATACTTTGATTCAATACACCTCAAACTAGTCAAATGCAACTCGAATCGCAGTTTTTGTTAACCTATATATATATATAGGTATAATCAAGGGCGTCCGCAGGAATTTGTCAAAGGGGGCTAAAAATGTTTTAATTTTATTTTGTGGTATATTGAGTATATATATTGAGGGATTATCATATGATACCCAGAAAAAAGCCAAGGGGGCAACTGCCCCTATTTGCCCCCTCGCGGACACCCTTGTATATAATATAGGTTATTTATTATTATTTACCTAATTCCAACGATACGAAAAATAAATTTTATTACGCGCGCACGAAAGTTTAGATTTTGCGCTGCAGAGTCAAATAATTTCATTCGAGTTTCAACCCGTTTTGAACGTTTTATTGTTATACAACGTGTTTTCCATGCGTACGAATAATTCCGATATGTTTTTTTTAAGTCGACGTAAATCTCGTGTAAAAAAATAAAAAAAATAACGATTTAGACACGTAATTTCGATTTGAAAACATGTGTTTGACTTGGTAAAGGTCCCGAAAAAAATGTTATCGATAGATACCTCTCCTATATACTCGTACGTACGAGTATATTATAATATTATCACCAACAAAATAGATAAACTGTAAATACGTGTGATAACTCGATACACACTTATTCGTTTAGTTATATAGTACTATTAAAAATAAATACCTATAATATGTAACATTACACACGTGAGAAACTATAGGTTTATACGTATTTTTATTAAATCCAAAAATCGAAAAACAAATATTTAATTTCATACATTATAGAAATAATTACTGAATTCATTAGTTTGAATGTAAACGCTAGATATTACAAGTACTTATATAACACTCATTGATATAAAATTATTATAAGATTAAAAAGGTTTACGATAAAATTTAATTATATAATTTGTTTCGTGTGTCTAATATATTATTATTCATCAACTGGTTAAATTGATATAATACTTTTATAGTTATACGAACTAATACGAATTTAAGAAAAAAAATTAAATAAATTTTATACGAATTCTCGTTGATATTTGGATGTTAGATAATATTATTATAAATTTTGTTTAGAAATTTAAAAGAGTAAAATGTTATTTTTAAATTTGCCTAAAATATAAACGGTTAAACAGAATTTAATTCGCCAAAAACAGATTGAAAAAAACTGATGGTCGTTTGAAATATTATTTCCGTCATAATATTATACGTTCAGGAAAATAAAAACGCAGTACGCAGCGGTTGTTAGTTGTTAATAATATAATAATTGTGTTTAATAAATAAAATTATGTTAGTGTTATTTGAACTTATTGCAATGAACAAAATTAAATGTAAACTGAAAAAATATTGATAAAATAAAGTGATAAATGATGTATAATATGTATATATATATATATATATATATTATATTAAATTAATAAAATAATAATATTTGTTATAATATATACATGTATGTTATTCATGACAAAGTTATTTTGAAATTGGGCTAAGAATAACGAACTAAACATTGTAAAAAAAACAATTTAACTCTTCTTTTAATTATACATATATCAGTACTATAATAATATATTTTTATTTAATTTATATATACATTATTGGTATAAACTGTTATAAATTATTTTAAAACTGTACATCTGAAATAGGCCCTGTATACAGGGAGATTTACGGGTTAACCCATCTCCCTCCGAAATGGTTTTAGAAAATATTCCTATATAGGTATATCTAGAATTAATTTTTAATTTATATACTTTATAGGAGTATTAGTTTTAAACCATCCCCCTCGAAAAATCGAAAAATAATTCTGAATATAAGTGCCTGCAGGTTTGATGAAAATAATTCGTACCTATTCGTTTATAGACTTAATATTATACATATATAATACCTATGTATGTTTTATATAAATGTTTTGCTATGAAATATTATATTAAATAATAATTATTCTATATTATGTGATTCGATATGCAGTCCAAAATTCAATTTAAAAATAATGCTTTCGGGAAATCATCGTTATTGAGCAGGTCTCGCTTTGTTTGGAACATTTAACAAAATGCGTATGATTAAATATTCATAATATTATTTCGCTATATATGTTTTATTTCAAAAAAATATCGATGTATTTGCATATGGATTGAACGATTTTCATTGGTCTATAAAACATGTTATTTTAGAGTCAAAACGACTACGAGTCTATAATTCATAATATATAGAGGAATATATTATAATATGTTTATTACGATTTGTTTCAATTCTGATGATTTCCGGACTCGATCAAATTATGCAAAAACATTGTCTTCGCTAAACGTAATATGAAAATGTATTATTTTTATTATTGTAGTTGTTATCTAAATGTGTATTATATCGTTATCGGATATTTATATCATCCTCAGAGCAATCGAAATATAATGTTATTCACCGATTCACTTATATAGCAATATGTATCCATCGAATAAATAAAATGTCGTTTAAATATTTAAAATTTTATATCGAATTAATTCTTTCGATGTAAATCGGTCACGTTCCATCCGAACGTGGCCGATAAAAATATTGAAAAAATCATTTTATTTTTTAAGTTTAATAAATATATTATAATATAAGTATTTATTTTGAAAGGACTAATTAATTATATATTTTGTCTCCTCATCCCATTCCATATTTTGGCCGATATTAAAGTCTTTGTATAAAACAATAATGATATATAGGTAATTAATTAGTTTTGTTCCGATAAACTTTTACATTTATCTTTTTATCTATAATCAAATCCAGTCAGATTTAATTTAGTTATTAAGTAATATTAAATACCTGTACCGAAGATTTTTTAAATGAAACGAAGTCGATGTTGAGTAAAAAAATTTAAATAAAACGTTAGTTTTTAGGTCAGGTTTAGAACTTATTGTTTGAACAAAAATAATTTAATTTAATAATAATATTAATAATAAATTAGATAACGTAATTATTACAATAGTGAAATGTTTTACAGGAAGCATAGGAAAACGATTGAGTTTTAACTCTTGATCGGGTTTAAAATCGCTGGAAAATGCCGAAAGAAGTTCATTTCATATACAGCGTTATTTGAATTTCTGACCGCTACAATGATTCCTCCCCCCCCCCGTGCATCGATTTATTATTATCAGAACAATGAAAATTTCGCGTTAGGCAGAAAAAAAATAATGATTAGAAATCCGTACAAGAGTTTTCAACGTTATTTTCCTGACATTCTGATCATATCATACTTGGCCACAATTTTTTATTTTCAAAATAAACTACTACATTTTACATGATAGCGTGTGATTTTGTTCTAAAAATTTGAAATTGACCGTGCTGGGGTACCTAACGCATATTATTATTATTATTAATTCATTTGATTTAATATTACAGCGTATTAATGTGAACATAAAAATGTCCGGTTCTTCTGTGTTTAAATATTCTATCCGGGATCCCTGTCCACAATCACGCACAGTCGCACAGATACGATAGGTATGTTTCGCAGGGTCGAGGGGAGTTGGGGCGCAATTAAGTTTGTTTTTTTTTTTCGCGCGCGCCGAACCCCTCTCGACTTGACGTCGATGTTTGCGTGAGTAGTAAAGGCGGCGGCGCATAATATTATGTTATAAGGGCACATAGAATAATCCTGCACGTGGCTTGAAACAGAAACCGCTTAGAAGAAGAACGCGGATGACAAAAAGATGAAAAAAAAAATCATCGTAATTATTCTCGAAAAATTCAAAACAGGACAGATAATAATATAATATAATATTTTCATGCGTATGTGTGTGTAAAAGGCAATAATAATAATTATATACGTATTTTTTATGAAAAACGAGCGGCGAAAGATTAAATTTATTATTTTAGATTTTCGGTTCAGTAGTCTCAAAATCCGCGAAAGAAATCCCTTAAATATATACTTTCTAAAAATTATTCGTTTTTCTCGAATACGTTTGGACCGCTGAATCGTACATTCGTACCCTAATAGATTTTTAAACATTTTCCTTCGAGATCCCGAGGATGTCCTCGTCGTGTATCGTGTATTCGTGTTTATAGTTTATTCGTTCGGTATTTTACAACACCAACTATAATATTAACTATAGTATTAATCATTTAATCTGCGTGAAACATTCCGTTGAACCGGTCATAGATTCAGCGCACACCGAAAGAGCAAAACCATAGGCGCCGCCAGGAATTTTATTAGGGGGTCGGGGTGCATCGTGACAGTAGGTATATGCTGATTTCTAAATAATTTATATACATAATAATAATAATAATGGTTAAATACGTAAAAAAAATATATGAAAAAATAAATAAGGTATAAAGTAAATAATAAATATACTATAAAACATGCACTTTTTGTGTTTTTGTAATCAAAATGTATACAAATATTCATTTTGTTCAAAATATGCAAAAATATGCATTTTACCCAAAATATGCAAAATTATGACAAATAAAATTACCACCATTTACCTCAGCAAGAGCTAATTCGTGGATATTACTTACAAAATAAGTAATCAGAAGTTGCAAAAAAAACATACCATATAACACATAATATAAATAATATATATAGACAATAATGTAAAATAAGTTTAAATGCATAATAATAAATAATAAAAATAATGTAGATAATTATGCAAAATAAAATAGTTTTAATATCATTCAATTTTTTTAATTTAATTTTTACATTTTTTTTTTTGTCAAGCCAAGGGGGTGCAAGTGTAGCCCCTTGCACCCCCTCACGGCGCCCATGAGCAAAACTGCTCCGAGTTACTCGGATCAGCTCGGAGCTGTTTGGAACTAATTTAGAACGCGTCACACGTGTAAAGAGTAAAGTAATTGACACTAATCAGTCAATACCAACTACACACGAACAAGACAAAACAAAAAGAAAACGGAATATTTCTAAAAATAAAAAAATAAAATTTAGAAATTTTTGTAGAAATTTTTATTATTTTTATTTCAATAATTAATATATATATAGCAATCGGAACGGAACGTCTCCCGCGTTTAAATATTATTATAATATGGGATTTTAGTGCTCTTCGTCAAAACCGGGTTTGCCTGGTCCGCTCGGAAATTCTTTGCGAAAAATCATAATATACCGTAATATTACTAGGTAGTAGGTACTATATTATAGGTATTATGTAAGTGTGCACGTGCTAAAAAGCGCAGATGAAAAAAAAAAAGAAAAAGAAAAAGAAGAAAAATTGTCGACCTGATAACGTATTGCGGGTACCGCGTTGTCGAGACGTTTTCGCCGCAAACGATGTGATGCGTTACGTGTTACGCAACGGACCGCGGGATGTATGTATAATAATAAATGTACGTTTATGTAGTTCGTCGAACGGGGTCGGTGGCGGTTTTGGCGAACGACCGTCGGCGCGCGGGTCGGGGACGGAGAGAAGATATTGATTTCCTCCATCCCTCCGCAGTACCACCGCTCGCCGATACGAAGCACCGAGTCATTTTGATGAGATTTTTCTTCGTTCCTGGACTTCGTGCTCACGCAAATGTGTGTGTGTGTGTGTGTATTATTTATTAAAAATAATATTATAAATTATCGTGATTGTTGTTGTTGTTTTTTTTTTTAATTTTTATAATGCGCCTCGCGAAAACGCGAAGACCGAGAGCCGATCGGGGAGGAAAATAACGCGTTCGTGACGTTTAAATAGTTTAAACTGTCCGAAAACTGTAATATATAAACGTTTCTAAACGTTATCATAAGACGAATAAAGGTACCTATATATCAACATTGTTATTTGACTAAAAATCGAAATATTTTCATCGTGTCCCGAACGGACGCAAACGTTTCGCAGGAATTTCGTTAAACAAAATATTATATTATACTATAATTTATAATAGGTATAACGTAATATGGCAGTGCGCGTACAACAATAGGCCTGTCTTCTTTAAAAATATTGTCGTCGTTTAACGAATTAATTATAATATTTAGTATACGAAATACGTAATTTTAGACTTTTAACGCTTCTGTAAGAAAAAAAACCGCATCATTTCAACATTACCTATTATAAAATATTGCGTTTTATGAAATTTGATTATTTTAATAATATTGTGAAAAATTGTCCTTTTTATTATATTATTATTATTTGTCTCTAACTGCAGACGGTACGCGTAAATATAATATATTATAATTTATAAACGAACGCGGGCCACGTGTACATTCTGTGATGTAAAAATCGAACGAAAATACGTGCCAAAGGTCATATTACATATACAGAGTGATCAACGTTAGCAATAAAAAAAAAAATGGAGATATTATAATATATATACGATTTGTCGTAACGCGAAATTTTCATCGCTCCATACATACGAATTTTATTATCACACTATAATAGTAGATACGAACAGTTATAATTATAAATAATAATACGTTAATCTGCAAAATTAAATTATTTACAAAAATAACCATTTTCTATTAAAATCATCTATATATTAATTTTTTTTAAAAAAAAGAAACCGTTGACGTTTTCAAAATTTTAGGCTAATTATGTATGTAAAATGGTGTACTCCCCATATAAATATTTTTTCAGTATTTAATATGAGTTTGTTAATAATATACGAATATATGTAATATTAAATAATAATATCGTATTTTAGGTTGTAGGTACGTAGATAATTATTAAACATTTTTATCTTTTGTATAATACAGATCGAGGGATACTTTTTTCCTTTTTCTATTATTTGGAAACTTATGAACGTATGAAACGTATTATTATATTTATACGAATTAATGAATTATACATTATCATGTAGGTATAGGAGATAAATAAATAACAAAATGGCTATTTCTCTGATTTCTCGTGAAAAATCATCCGCGATCGTGTATTTTATCGTTATTTTGTCATCGTAGAGCGAAAACAATATTTCGTTTATTGTACGTACAACTGAAATCGTTTTTCGCCCCCGTATATATGATTATAATATCCGAATTTATGAGTTTCAGAATATTTCACCCCGTTTCAGATAGTTCGCCACATAGTTTCAACGTAATATAATCACCGCAAACCGCGTTAACGCGTCGTTTGCGTTCTCTATAAAAAGGATCGATTTTAAATACGAGTATAATATGTTATATTATATAAAATATTATTATTATTATTATTATTAGTGCACACATATATATACAGATAGCTATTTTTGGTTCAATTTAAGATGTATAATTGTATATACTTAATATAATACATATAATATATGCTGTCCTGCAGAGAGTATAATAATATTATGTTAACCTTACCGTGGTATAATTCGATATGACGTTTTACCGACGTATATCAAGTCGTATCGAACTATAAATACGAGTAATGAGTATATAGTATATATTTTTTTACCTACTCTATGTAATTTCTGTGGAAGTCTAAAATTGAACAAAAAGTAAATTAAAAATATATTATTTATACCTACGTTATTAAAACATTGTCACATTTTATAAATGTATTGATTATAATATATAGGAGTTCAGTGAGATTTAACGCGTAAAATAATATATACTTAGTAAAAATTATTATTAAATTTTATAATAAAATTTAAATATTTTCAAGTTAATATTTCATTTTTTTTGTATAACAATGTTGCGCAAATAAAGTATAATATATATTGTATATATAAAGAATTACATAAATGTGTGCATTTTTTTAGAAATGATGATATAATTATACAATTTCGCGTAAAATGTTAATCAGGAATTTTAACGTTTCCTGTAACTCAAAAAATGGATGTCAAACGCTTACGTTTCAATTTCAAATTCGGAAAATTGCAAATATTTCAAAATTGCGTATTATATAATATGTTTATAACCACGGTAGGTAATATTATTATCTACCGTGTTTAAAACGGACACATCATATTATAATATAATCAACCGTGTCAGTAAATATTATAAAATATAACATATATATATATACATGTACCTACACGTATTTACACGTCAAAAATATTATTTACAGATTATTGTTTTGCAAATTTCATTAGATTATATTATAATTAACGGAAAATGTTGTTAATATTTTGACGTGGGTGTATAATGCATAAAATATAATCATACTGTATAGTACCACACAGTAATGTTAAAAAATTGTTGAATATTCAGTGAGGTATAAATGCAATTATTTGAATAACAAAATGACTTTAATTCGGAGAATATTATATTAATTTATTATAATAAAATGATTAATTTTTGTCTGGCTTTGTTGTAGCGGTTATAGTGTTATACCTACCAATGATTTTATCGAATTTATCGTTCCAACTGAAAATTGAAATAAACCCCCCGACGGTTTTCTCCCGTTGTCGATGATTGATCGGTTCTCTCCGCAATAATATAACGCGTATACGGTTAGTATACACATATTATAACTTCTAAGGGCGTACAACTTGTTATTTTTCCTCCTAATCTTACACCGTCACTACGGTGTATACGGTCGCCGTACCACCGGTAATTCGCGAATATAATATAGACAGGAGACAGGACCTATATATACAGACCGTTTAAAATGTATATAATACATTGCACCATACTCGTCCAGAAAAAATATATATATATTATATAACATACTTTTGTATGCATATAGATATAATATAATAAATCGTTTCGTCGAAGATTATATTAATATCGTTCGTAAATTTGGAATTCAAAGATATTATTGATTTTAATTATAGATAAATTTATAGTATGAACGAAAATCAAAAATTCGAGAGTAAGTATACATATTATAAATTTTAAATTTATAATATATTATGTACCTACGCTAATAACGTAGTGTATATGGAAATCGCCAGTGATAAAAATCTAAAATCACACTGGAATGGCAGCAAGAAAACGGGTCTCGCAAAACGCCCGGGAATTTGGACGTAAAAATCAGTTAACGATATAGGTATAGTTTTCTAAATAGCGAATAATTACCTAAGTAATACCTCAGTGCTCAGTGTATAGCGTTCACGCATAAAAAGAGCTAAAAAGAAAAAATATATTATATTATATATCTATTTAATAATAATAATAAATAAATTGTAAATGTACAAGAAAATCGTTAAATTAAAGTTGTGATAATAACAAGGGTACCTAATGATATACCTGTATACGTAAAACATGAAATAACGTAGTTCAATTACTGACATTTTATACATTAATTAATTATAATCTACACTAGGTACTTATATATATAGGTACGTATATACGCTGACCTAAAGTAATAGCTGGTTGCTTGCTCAACACAATCTACAATTGTGTCGACGACTACGACAACTACGGCAATGACATATTGACATACTCAAATGATGTACCTATATTTTTAAGAAATTTTATTTTTGTACAAGACTTTATATGAAGTATATAAAGTAAAAACTGAACTCTTATATTTATTCCATATTTCTTATTATTGACTTATATATTTACAGTCTGTATGGGTAAATTGTCATGATAAAGAAATAATAATTATTATTATTATAATAATTAATATATTTTAAGAATATGTTCGAGATATTATGTTTAATGAAACAAACGACGGCGTCAAAATATGATTTTGTCGAACCAAAGATCTATGTACGCACATCATACCTCATTCTGGTATATTATTTATAGCTGGTTGCTTGCTCAACACAATCTACAATTGTGTTCACCGACGACTACGACAACTACGGCAATGACGTACTCACATAATTTAATCATAAGTACCAATTGCTCATGTACTAATTAAACATTAAACTGGTGGAGATATGATTAAAGCATGTTACGATGTACAAATGTATACGATGTAACGTACAGTTTCACAAAATGCAACTTCAATTACTATAAATCACATAAGAGTTATTGAAAATGAATGGAACTTGGCATTATTATTGATATATTTTATAATTGATTAGAAAATCTTGAATGATT
>JAIUCT010000001.1:27220929-27305792 GCA_021307375.1 Tetraneura akinire | reverse complement strand
GCGAGTGGTGCGTATGCACCAGGCGTCATTATCACGGGGAGTGCCAAAATCCCTTCAACAATATATAATATATATGTATATATAATATTTAAAATTAAAAATCTAAATTTTGCAATTATAAATTAAATAATTTTGGTTTTACAATGATGTGCGATTTTTTTTTTTTATTCTGAAGACACTTTTATTACCAGAAATAATAATGCTCCGATTTACACGACAATGCATATGTTTTTGGTTGGAAAGTAGTTGGATGTGTTGGTACTTTATTTAGGTCATTTTTCGAATTTCTCAAAATTGACTCCTTAGCCGTAGTAAAAACGATGAAAAATGACGAAAAAAAGACATTTTTCACGAAAACTGAAATTTTGACGAATTCAATTTTAATATTTCTCGATAACTCAGGCAATTTTGAAGATAGAGACTTGAAAATTTTATTGCGTGTTCACATAGGTACTATATATATCAGGTAAAATTTTGGATACAGTTTTTTATTATTTTTTTTTTATGTTGAAGAGGGCGCTAAAATTTTGTTTTGGCACCGGGTGCTATTTTTCCTAGGCACGGCCTAATGTGTAGTTGCATCCAAAAATTCGTCAAGTCTCTAAATTCGATTTTACCATACTCGATTTTTGGTAGTTTTTTAATTACATAGGCTCAATTTTGATAAATTCGTAAAATGACTTAAATAAGTACCAACTAGACAATATTATTCTCTATCGGAATCATATGCTGATCATGAATATTTCTGGTAATAAAAGTGTTTACATAAAAACTAAATAAAATGAACATATTAATGTAAAACCAATACTTTCTTCGCTTCGTTCAGAATCCAAAATTAGTTAAAACAGAAAAAATTAACTAATTACCAAAATAAAAAAAAAAAAAACCATATTTTGACTATATATTACGGTAGGTACCTAATTGTGACAAATTTAATTTAAAATATTTTACGATAATTTAGAAAATATACCTACTGATTATAAATATTTAATTAGGCTTCATCCAATATTGTAAAATGTATTTTTTAGAAAAACACATAATACAAATTTAGAAGTGCCCAAAATTGATTCAATTAGGTAAGTCCTAAACATTTTAGTTTATTTTTTTTTTTCATTTTATGTGATACGTACCTATATTTAATATGCATTCATGTAATAATTTATTAATAGTTTATTATTAGCACGACTAATTTTTTTTTTTAAAAAAAATATATTAATTGAATGTTGTTATAATTTTTTAAATTTATTTATATATATATATATATATATATATATATATATATATACGAGTATATATATAGTTATATGCTCGTATTTTTATTAGAACTGAACAGTTATTTGAAAATGAATCAATGTTTATAAGTGACATATCATCAATAAATAGTGTAAATTTTAATGATTTAATAATTTATATAAAATATAATATATAATTT
Source organism: Tetraneura akinire (assembly GCA_021307375.1). Taxonomy (NCBI): domain Eukaryota; kingdom Metazoa; phylum Arthropoda; class Insecta; order Hemiptera; family Aphididae; genus Tetraneura; species Tetraneura akinire. The sequence goes on along the minus strand of JAIUCT010000001.1, from coordinate 27,304,360 downwards.
CTATATTTAAATTTAAGTAGTGTTTGGTGAATGGTGACTTATTATCCACCAACATACATTACACTTACACGTATACCGTAGTAACTAATATATGAGTGATTTACAAATTTACAATCAAATATAGTACCTACCTACTGCGAATTATAGAATGTCTAATACGCTGCTCCCGAAATAAAATTTTTTAAATTTTCTTATTTAATTATTATATAGGATATAGCTAATAATAAGCCTATAATTAGTAAATGGGCGTGCATGGTAAATAATTTTAGCTTTTACACTACATAATATTGTAATATTATTGTGGCGTAATATTGTTAGTTTCGCCGCGGCAGCACACGTAGTAAAATGAAAACTATGACGTAGTACTATATACTTGTACCAATACGCTACATAATGTTTGATAGGAAACGATTAGTATGAAGGTTCATGAAACAATAAAATACGCTCTCGATTTGGGTCCTAACGACGCCCGCATTAGCCGAGCGATGTGCGATCGCCGCGTGCTTGCGCCGTGAGAAAAGTAGTAATAGCGCATTCTATGATCGATTGCTTGCGTTCTCGTTTTGGTATAACGTCCTCTTAAAGATTAATAATATCTACATGGCTACATGGCCATAATACACTTTTGAATACTTTACACCAGTGATGGGCAAAGTACGGCCCGCGGGCCAACTCCGGCCCGCAAAAGTATTTAATCCGGCCCGCCGAGGGTCCATCGACATGGATAGTATATGGCCCGTATAGTATAAAAAAATTTCCGAAATATTCTAAAAATTATCGAAGAAAATAGTTTTAAATATATAAATGGATTCACGCGGACTGTGCACGGACATATTCTTATAGCGTGGATAGTAGTATTATAATATATAGTATAGTATATAGTGGATATAATAGGTAGATAGTAGGTACTACGATAATTATAGGTATATAATTAATATTTTTGTTCATATTAATATTTATCCTAGATCTCGGTTTGGTGCGACCTTATCGTAGTTTTCGTATAATAATATGTATGATGTACTTATATATATGTAAATTGATATAATGTTATTGTGTAATGTTAACTTAATAGTCTTCGCACTGTCGTCATACCTAATCGTTATTCCTGGTGGTTGCGCTTTCGAATAAAAGTTAAATTAATTATTTTTTAAGGTAAAAAGGACTAAAAGGTAATTTGTAACATTTGTGTGTAATACTGTAATGTTTTTATAATATATGATTCAATAATGCTTAAACAAAATTTTTTTCTATAATTCTGGCCCTTCTCTAGAATTTCTTAAACATTGTGGCCCCCAATTAAAAAAGTTTGCCCACCACTGCTCTACACCATGTTAAAGACGGGAAAAATTAAAAATTATAAAATTGTTCATCCAGTATTCCAGTAATCTCATCGAAATTGGTAAGATAATGTAATTAAAGTAGTATTATTAGTAGTACCTAAGTATTTAAGTATACAATGATACACTTCTGCTGATACTCCTGCCGTAGGGATATAGATGTGCAAATCATAGTATTTAATTTTAATTAGAATTTGAATGCAATGATAAACCATTGCATTCGAAAAAACGATTCTGAGCGAAGTTCAGTCAGATAATGTAGGTATCGATTAATATATTGTCGTTTTTTCGTCATTTTTTCATCGTTTTTTCTAACACATAAGGTCAATTTTGAGAAATTCGAAAAATGGCCTAAATAAAGTACCAAGAACATCCACTTTCCTTTTCGTCATTTCCTTCATAACATTTTCGTTTAAACTAAAAATATAAACTTTAAACGGCTATAAAAAAAAAATTGAAACTAGGGATTTTTCCTATATTTTGAATTAATGTTAAGTAATATATAAATATTATATGCCTATATTAATTTATATTAATTGCAAAAAAAACTAGTATTTTAATTTATCCTCAATTTTGGGATTATTTTCCTATACGATTACAATAATAAATATATTTTTTCATAAACATTTTTCTTGCGTAGCGTATTTGAAACGAATTACAATAAACAAGAGATTTTTTACGGTATTTATAATAACAAAAATATAAAAATTGAATTGCTATAAGTTCATTAAAAATGTATAATTTACTGTGAGCAGAATTTTAAAGTATCGAAAAACTACTCTCTATTATTTTTATAATCATCGCAAAGACGCAATACAACGTGATATATCATTCATAGTACAGTTTTCATTCAAAAGATATCGTAATATAATATAACATTTATTGAAATTGTGTAAAAAAATCGAAACGAAATATGTTTCTCGAGGTATTAAAGTATAAAATAAATAATTATTTATCTTGTTCAGATACGATAATATTTAATAATACGACCGTTTTATTTAAATATAATATTTAAACGAGAAAAATTATTTTATATAATATATAATATTAGGCTTCTATTTACTTACAAATTAAATAAAACATATTTAAATATATTATATTGTAAACGGTTAAATTACATTTATTTATAAATAATTTTTTTTTAAAAAAAACATAATAATAGTTTTATATTTATGCGTTATTACTTAATCATCGCCTTTATAATAATATTCGATTATAACAATAAATACCGAATAATATTATAAAGTGCTACGTCCTACGTGAAGAACATTCTGTTTGCGACATCGTCATGGTTACTGTATAGTGTTATCCTTATTTTTTATAACAACGTCAGATACACCGGCCGATTGTAAACGGGCTTATTCTGCAACGTGCGAATTGCGCGTATAGCTTCGTGAGGATTTTTTAGGTTTACGCGCATTTCGCCGGTAGGATTGCCGAAACGATTGAACCGCCTGATCACGTTTAGGCTGTTCAGTTCAAAACCGTAGAAAAAATCCACGATATCCTGGACGTTGGCGCGATACGGCACGTTGTCCAGTGCCACCACGCAACCGGGTTGTCCGAAACCATCCGACCCGGTGTTGGCCCCACGCATCCGAAGAGTACAACCGACGCCGTACGGTCCACCCCCGTAGTAAGATGACCGAAGAGGCATCTGTTGTTGTTGTTGTTGATGGTAATGGTAATATTTATCAGAAGGTATTGTGTTGTTGCGCTGTTGAATCGGTTTAGCGATGGCGCAGCCCCCGTGTACTTGGCGCTTATGAATTTAGTAATAACCACTTTTTTAACTAAATAAAAATATTCAAATTCTGTACAAAGCTTTTTGTGATATATTTAAATATACTTAATAAATATATATTTATTTCATAGTCATAAAAAATTAATGTTACCAAATATATGAAATATTTTCAATTATATTATTTTTTTGCCAAAATAATATAGTTTCAAGAAATTTCATAAATCTTATTTTGGTAGACAATATTTTTTACTACATACATTTAAGGTTTTATGTATTTTTATGCTCAGTATAATTGATTTTGAATAAATAAAATAATAAAAAAAATTTAAATCTTCAAAAAATTTTCAACCCTTTTGGGGCACGTGAAGGGGATGAACAATAATGGTCAAAACTAATCTTTTCCAATATTTTAATGTTATGAAGGAAATGGGCTGGTGAGAAATCAAATATTCAAACATATTTTTTTGTCAACTATAACTAAGGACCACTCTTTATATAATATATATTTATATATTATATTCCATACCGACGTAATAATAATAATTATGAAAATAATTGTTATTTGTCGCAATATTGTATAAATAACGTGATAATTTCCATTTTATGTTTAATTTTCGTGAAATATGACGTATTATATAATATGTATTGCTAATAATAATATACATATAGTAATAGTTAATAGTTACCGTACCTATTATCACGTATACAGTATACAGCTGCTGTCACAGTGAGGATAGGAAAATTCATTGAAGCCTATCTAAATACGAGTACATACATAATATGGGTCAATATTTAATCCTTCTTCGAATTGGAAAGTATTCTGAGTAGCGTATAATAAACTAATAATATGGGAAATAAAGAGGTTAAATATTATATTTGAACTATATAAACCTATTTAGCTATAGCATTATGATCTAAATATTAATATATAGATGAATGATGATACATTAATATATTATAATTTATAATAAGTAATACGTACACGGCACTGAATGAACCACGATATTTTATCATTTTCAATAGGTACTCGTGCTCTTATAGCCTTATTAATATAAATTATTAGGTATAACATAAAAATATAGACGTTTGGAGAATATTATTTTGTTCATTGTTGTTATAGGTACTTTTAAAATATATTCCTCTCGCATTTGCCACGGTACAATGAATGGTTGAATGGCGTACTACAAATATAAATAATTTACATGTGAATACAATGTAAGCTACATTTATAGCGCGATGTATACAAATATAATAATATTGTCGAGAAAACGGCAAAACCTTTAATGGTATATTTCTTTAAAAAGAGTACAATCATGGTGGACTACATACGTAGTTACGTACTTACCTAATACTTTTTATCGATTTTTCTATTGTTCGTCGTCCGTCGATGTTGATCCAATGTATAAAAAATATTAAAATTATTATATACTATTATAGGTACTATACTACTATATATATGTAGTATAACAGTAGCAGGACAAATATTGTATTTATACGACTTACGAGTATAATATAGGTTATTACCTATATAGGTAACCTATTTTTAATAACATACCTAAATATTTATTGTTGAGTACTTGTGGATAATTTATTTTATTTAAATACCTAAATACTTCAATCAGCTATTTTAATTGTGCCTATAATCTATATATATATATATATATATATATAGATTAGGTAGGTATTATATTTTATATATTATTGTACTTATTAAATTATAACAAATTACGCTTCGATAAATTTAAATTACAATTTTTTTTTTTTTTTAATATTTTAACTATAACACAAACAATTTGTTATATAGTTACTTTGGTACATAAAAAAATAATAACATAAATAATTATAAATATAATAAATTAATAATTTAGTTATAGATATATAATATAGGTACCTATTAAATACAATTTTGACATTTTTTATTAAATATTTAAAACGCAAAATTTTATCGCACTTATAAGGTCATAAGGATAAGGAATATATTATATAGGTGGTATACACTATATGTGTATAGGTACACATATAGTACATAAATGATTTTTATTGTAAAAGTATTGAGAAATAATAAGAAGAATATTCGTATGGATTCTAAGATTTTTGTTTAAACTAAAAATATCAACTTTAAACAGCTATAAAAAAAATTGAGACTAGGGATTTTTATAATATTTTGATACGATTTTAATTAATATTTAATAAACATAATAGACATACTTCAGTAAAATTTTCAAATCTTAATGCCAAAAATTGCCAATTTTATCAAACATTATATACATAAAAATAAGAATTTTACGAAATATTCAAAGTCCTATATTTTGTAGAAAAATTAACGTAACGGATCGAAAATTTGACCACATATATATATAATACCGATATGAATACCCAATAAAATTTTCAAGTCTCTATCTTCAAAATTGCTCGAGCTATCGTTAAATATTGAAATCGAATTCTTCGAAATTTCAGTTTTCGTGAAAAATGCCGTTCTTTCGTCGTTCTTCTACCACTTAGGGTCAATTTTGAGAAATTCGAAAAATGACTTAAATAATGTACCAACTACATCCACTTTCGAGCCGGAAACATACCTATACTGTTCGTGAAAATTAGAGCATTATTTCGTTTCGGGTAGTAAAAACTAAAAATGTCTTCATACTTAAAAAAAAAAATGACTCATCATTGTAAAACCAGTACATTCTTCGCTTCCATCAGAGTCTAAAATTAGTTGGTTATTTATTTATTTTATTTTTTTATTATGATATAATTATAAGTTTATACTGATTATATTGTTGTTTTTGTTACCTAATTGTAAATATAATGTTACAAGTTTATTAATAATGAAATTTTATTACATATCAAATATAATAAATTGCCTAATTACGAGTATTTAATTTTTAATGTTTTTTGATTTCAATATTTTACATAAATATAATGATGTAACTTTTAACATTGTTAATGCAACTCTGCAAGTTAATATTTATCAAACAATTATTTTTCTATATTATATAGAAAAAAAATTCTGAACATCTGTTTATAGGTATAACTTGTTACTTGTTAAACAAACCCTTACATCTTTTTTTCATGGATAGACCACTGTAGTAAGATTAAGATACTATAGGTATAGGATATTAGGATTATGGTATATAGGCAGCCATTATTCTTATAGCACAAGGGCAGCTAAATGGGTAGGTAAGCGCGGGCCTGGTTTCGTGGTGTATTTCCTGATGCTGAGAAAGATAAAGGCAGGGGAGTCATTTGGGGGAGGGCAGGGTGTGCAACGGCACCACTAACTTAAAAATATTAACAACTGGCCCGCCATTAACACACCAATGCGCCGTTATAATTATTAACTTCTACATTATGTTTTCGCATATCATTTCATCATTCATATCATTGTCTTGAAGATTATCCTGAAGCATTCAATGATACTTTAAAAATTATTTCTCTAATAAAGACATTATCAATATCCACTGCTTCCAATGAAAGATTTTTTTCATCTCTCAAAAGCAGAGTTTTTTCTACCGCATAGCGTCAATTTTGAGAAATTCAAAAAATGACTTAAGTAAAGTACCAAGTACGTCCACTTTGCTACCGGAAACATACCCTATTCGTGAAAATCGGAGCATTATTTCGGGTAGTATTTTTTTACACAGACATAAAAAAAAAAAAAAAAAAAATCACACATCATTGTAAAACCAATACATTCTTCGCTTCGCTCAGAATCTAAAATATATTATTAATAATGATGTTTAATTTAGGAATTAAAGTGTATTTCTTTATACCTTATTTGCTTTGTTTTTCAATTAATAGTGAAATTGCTTTAAATGCTTATAAGCTTTCAATTTTTTGAAGTGCTATTTAAAAGTTCCACTAGTCATTATAATAAAAAGGAAGAAAATAATATATACATAGGTTTGCATAAGTTACCTACATTTATATATACAATTTTTTTTTAATGGCCCGGTGAAATATAAAAAAAAAGAGCTGATACTCCTGCCGCACAGGATACAGGTGTGCGGATCATAGCGTTTAATTTTACTTAGAATTTGAATGCAATGATAAACCATTGCATTCGAAAAAACGATTCTGAGCGAAGTTCAGTCAGATTATAATTTTCGTTTGAACTAAAAATATCAACTTAAAAAAGCTATAAGTCCTATATTTAGTAAAAAAATTTAAAAACGGTTCCAAAATTTTACCACATATATACAGGGTGTAACAGGTCTATCTGACAATTGCAATAACTTTTTTTCTATTCATTTTTTTTAACTTTTTTTTTTTTCAAATAAATACTGAGCCCTTGCGCTACAATACTGTCGATTTCAAATATTTTTTTGTACTTGGGAAACTCAAATTTGGAAATTTAAAATTTTATTTTATTGTTTAAGAAAAATTTCAAAATAGCCATTTCGTAAACCTGATTTTTAGAAAAATATTAGTGTTTAAAATTCTAATAAAGGTTGACCCATTTATTTTCTACGATTTTTTAAAGTTTGTGAAAAAGTTAAGAATTTTATTGTATACCACATGAAATTATAACAAATATTATTGTATAACACTATTAATTAAATGGCTGATCGAAATTTAATTTTTATTCCAAGATTTTTGTTATCGCTTACATCATTAAATTGATATTTATTATGAGTCCCAGTTATATTGATAAATTTTAATCAATGTTGGCCATTGTCAAGTGTGCAAAAATGCAAATTTACATAAATTCAATATTTTATTAATTTGTATTTGGTATATTAGATATAAGTAAGATATAGAATTGGGAAAATAATTAAATAACAATATAATTTATATTTAATATATTCTATATATTTCACATAATAAGGAAATTTAATACACATTTTTCCAATGTTTACAAAATAATTTAAAATTATAATTTTTCATATTTTGTTCATTATACATAATTTTTAAACTTTTAATTCATTGTTTCTTTTGAAAAGTTGTCCATTATGCCTCAATTTTATAGTGTTGTTGAGTATACAGATATGCATTTAATTTATGGTCAGGCTTTAAAAAATTCAAGTCTAGCCAGTAAGATATATCTGAAACAGTTTCCCATGAGGAAACAGCCGTGTAAACATACTTTTAAACGCATTTTAATCTATATCAAACATGTTAAAACTTATTATATAATAATTATTATATTATGTATTATATTCAGTCTATTTCTTTTACCTCATTAACTTGAGTAACGATAGAGTAAGAATAAATAAGATAATATTAAAATATATTATGAAATTATGATTATTATTTTAAAAAACAACTCAAACTCGTCATTTTTTATTAATAATCTCACATTCAAGTAGCTTAATTATATTTTTTGTCTGATATAACTACTATAAGATTGAAACAACATAAAATAATTTTATTATAGGCACATATTTATGTAATTGATTTTCTTTAAACTTATTTGTTTTAATGCATCTTAGATGTCAAGCAATTCTTAAATAGAAACCTTATAATTCTCCATTAAAATTATATTAAAATTATTATATTTTGAACTCGTGGTGAAACATTTAAGAAATTTGTATGAAACAAAATGTATTATAAATATAAAGTAAAAATTATACCTAGTGATTTAATCAATTTCCCAAACTCAAATAATTATAAGGAGTAAAAGGATTATAAGGATTGTTTTTCTAATAAGATAAGGAAATATAGGGAAAATTGAATGACAATATTACACCACTATCATCACAACCATGTGATAAAAAATTTATTTTTAAAGAAAATTAATAAAAAAGGAATAATTGTCATTTGTGTATATTTATTATTTAATATTAATACCTTATATTATAATACATTTATATAAAATAATAAATATAAAATAAATAAATAAAAATATCTACACCTTAGTGCAAATGCTAAATGCAGTTATCTAATTCTGTACCTATATTAAGATAATTAAAAAAGTAAAAAAGAATAATATTTTTACATATTTATTATTTAATATTAAGACATAATAAATTAATATAAAATAAGGGTATTTATACAATATTAATACAAAATATACAGATTTAAGTATAAGTTACAATAATAAATATTAAATAAAATAAAAATAATAATGGTAGTATTTAAAAATATAGGTATGTAATATTTAAGAAAAATTAATAATTTTTAAAATATTATTACAATAAATAGATAAATATTTTATACATTTTTATTTAAAACTAATTAATAAACTCAATGTAATCAACCTCAACAGGTAATATAATTTTTTTCTAATAAATACATAATAATACACTTAAATTAATATAGGTACCAACATCAAGTTAACAATTTGATTAACTAAATTATAAAAACAAAATTAAAAAATATTATAATATTACTTAACGGATTGCAAAGCAGAGTATTTATGTAATATATATAATAATCTTCAAATTGTTTTAAAGAACTTAATTAATACTCAATGGAAAACAATATATTACCTACTTAATATCATATACCCAGGGGTTAAAGTGGGAAAAAAGTGCAGGGGGGACTCAAATACCATAGAAATTTTGAGTGTTCCATGTTTTTTTTATAAAATGTAAAAACCATAAATTAACACAATTATATATAACATATTAAAGAATAATATAAGTCCTACCTATAACCTAACCGATAGTGTGATAGAACCTTACAACAAAATATAATACATATGTATTTATATATTGTCTTTAGAAAACTTATCAAAAATCAAGATTTTTCTAAATGGGTGCATATAATTAATAAAACAAATAATTATCACTTTATTACTTTGTTATTAAGCGTTCCAGCGAACCTTTTTAAGTAGTTGATTAAAGGGGACGCTTTTTTTTGTGCTGTCAGAGGTAGGAGTCCCCCCCTCACTTTAACCCCTGCATATACCTAACAAATAACAGGGTAGTATCAAACTAGCACATAGCTAAATTTAATAACATAAAAAAATCAAATGTATAGTAAGTAATAGAAATTTAAAGAATATATCAATAAGTTATTTAATAAATAAATCAAATTATATTAAAAAATTTAAAATACCTATATTATATTAATATAACATTTGTAATATAAATTTACTGAATTTCTATGTCAGTCAGTATATTATTATTTATTCTCTTAAAGACAAAATATCATTAATGAAACACAAACATGATACTATGATAGGTATAATATATTTTTTCCAGTGATTTAAAATAATTAACTTGATTATTAATATGCCATATTATTTTAAAGTCTAATTAGATTTTTAGCAAATCACAATTATTAGGTACAAGTACCACAGTCTACATTGTAAATTTGTTAATGTACTTTTATGTAACAATTTTATTTTGATTTTATTTAATTACCATAAAAATATTTGTATGTTTTTACTTAACAATAAATGTGCAAATTTAACATTAATGAAATTATAATTGCGTAGGTATCTGGTATAAATAAGTTATACATTAATAAATGTAACATTCTAATTTTTATACTCAAACAAAAAAAATTATATTGAAACAGTATATAAATAAAAAATATTTAGGTAGGTAATGATATTACCTGTTAAATATTATTTTTTTTTTATTAATTGTTGACTAAGTTATGTGCAATTTGAATAAGTATTTAGATATTTAAATGCTTAAAAGTTATAACAAATTATTTTTAATAAGGTATACAAGTATAACTAGTGTGTGAGGAAATACATAATTATGATAGCCTCAAAATTATTGTTAAATATTTTTTATAAGATAATTTAGTTTTTTTTTTTTTTTTAAAAATAGACCAAAACTGCATAATATTCATTTTTTGGTGCCAGGTATATTAATGTTAATATTACATGTTTAATAGACAGATTTTTCATATTGATGATATCACTGAAATTGAATTATGAGTAGTAGGTACATCATACATTATAATGTATAAAATAGGTATTCATTCTAGTAGTTCTCATTTTGACTGAACCTTTAACCAATAATTTAAATAAATATTAATATTATTAAGAAATGAAAATAATTATTATAATATAAATGGTACCTACTTACATATCAATAATAAACCGAAGTAGCTAATTAAATCTTTTTTCATTTCTGTTTTTGTTCTTAGTAACACAAATTGTTGTATAAAATAATTTCATTATTACTATTCAATTATTGTGTTTTGTTAAGTTATGTTGTTATAACGAATTATTACACTTTTACACTTTTATACCTTAATAATATCACAGATTAGATTATATCATTATAGGGTTTTAATTATATTTATTATTTAAATTTTTAAAATATAGGTAATAAGAAACAATACATAATAAAAAAATTCTATAATGCATTAATTATTATAGTGCATTTAGTTATTTGATCAGTTCTTACATTTATATTTTATAAAATAGGTAAAGACGTAAACATAATAACACGTAATATGTAGCTAATAATTTTCATAACTAAATGATAAACGTTGGGATTGTCTAATTTTCAACTGTAGTTGTATGTACTCTGTGTTAATAATTAATATGAATAGAATATTTTTAATCAAGTGTATGCTTTCATGGAAAAGTTAATCAAATCACCGACTATTTGATAGACCCGTACAATATTAATTGTACCAATAATTTTAGTAATTTAATTCACATTTTCAAAAAGTTTAAAAAATCATAAGAAATAAATGGCCAAACTTTAAGAAGATATTTTAATACCATAATTTTTCTAAAAATCCGGTCTACAAAATGGCTATTTTGATTTTCTTTTAAAATGGTAAAATTAAATTTTAAATTTTCAAATTTGAGTTTCCCAAGTACAAAAAAATATTTGAAATCGACAGTATTGTAGCGCAAGGGCTCAGTATTTATTTGAAAAAAAAAAAAGTTAAAAAAAATGAATAGAAAAAAAGTTATTGCAATTGTCAGATAGACCTGTTACACCCTGTATAATAGCTATGTGAACACCCAAAAAAATTTTCAAGTCTCTAACTTAAAAATTGCCTGAGTTATCGTGAAATGTAGAATTGAATTCGTCAAAATTTCATTTTTCGTGAAAAATGCCGTTTTTTCGTCATTTTTTCGAAGTTTTTTCTACCGCTTATAGTAAATTTTGAGAAATTCGAAAAATGACCTAAATAAAGTACCATCTACATCCACTTTTACATCTGAAACTCGCTATTCGTGAAAATCGAAGCGTTATTTTGGGTAGTAAAAGTGTTTTCAGAATATTTATTTATATGTATGGATTCTAAGATTTTCGTTTTCCTAAAAATATCAACTTAAAACGGCTATAAAAAAAAATTTTGACAATGGATTTTTCTAATATTTTAGTATGATGTTAAGTAATATGTAAGTATACTTCAGTAAAATTTTCAGACTAAAATACCCAAAATTGACAATTTTATCACACATTATAATACGTAAAAACGTGAATTTTACGAAATATTCAAAGTCCTATATTTTGGAGAAAAATTAATGTAACGGTTCCAAAATTATACCATATATATATAGTAGCTATGTGAACATCCAAAAAAATTTTCAAGTCTCTATCTTAAAAATTGCCTGAGTTATCGTGAAATATAGAAATCGAATTCGTCGAAATTTCATTTTTCGCGAAAAATGCAGTTTTTTCGTCATTTTTTCGCCGTTTTTTCTACCGCATAGGGTCAATTTTGAGAAAATCGAAAAATGACCTAAATAAAGTACCAACTACATCCACTTTGCTACCGGAAACATATGCTATTCGTGAAAATCGGAGCATTATTTCGGGTAGTATTTTTGTACACAGACATAAAAAAAAAAAAAATAAAAAAAAAAAACAAAAAATAATCACACATCATTGTAAAACCAATACATTCTTCGCTTCGCTCAGAATCTAAAATTGGCCTGCCAAAAGTTTGCACATCCGGAAAAAAAACTGAAATGACGTCCCTGGATAAAGGTGATGATCATTGATCATAAATTAAAACTCCCATCAAAAGTACAGTTATAATTTTTCATAATATGTCGATAATATATGATAATAAAGTTTATAAATATAGTAAATGTTTATTTTTTTAATAGTTTTTGAACGTTGAGGTAGGACACATTTAGTATGAAGTAAGTAAGCATATATTATAAGAAAATAAAATGTACGTAAATACACCATTTTCCCCACAATCATTAGGAAATAGGAATTAAATTCAAATTTTAAAATGTCCACTACGGAAAATCAGAAAAAATAGCCACTGAATTTATTCATGATTACAAAATAATTTATTAATAGTATATTATACATTACTTCTAATTATGGTGATGTCCGAAACAGTAAAAAAGGTCACTGAGTGACACGAGTATACGACACACTTGCCATCCTCTTCCAGTGTGTCGAAAACGAGATAAATAATAATATATTAATATATCACCACTTGTTTTAGCCGCAGTCGTTTTATTCGAGAAATTAAAAATGCGATCGAACATTAACTCAAACCGTCCTCTTCTAGCGTGCGACGTGGCTCGTATTTTTTTTCAAAAAATTATTATATTAGGTACTGCAAAATATTATAAATCATGACGTTTAATTCGAAATTAAAGTGTCTACCTAGCTACTTATAAAAATCCTCCCTTCAAACCGAAACATCATTGACGTATATTATAATATATTAAAATTTAAACAACGCGAGTGTCGTTTTAATTATACAATATCTAATTACTTTATTTTATAAGCGTCTAAATTACATTAGTTGTAACAATAATTAGACACCTAGGTTTAGGTGGGTATAACGTTTACCGACGAGTCTGTAACTGGTATATACCTATTACCTATACTATTTAATATTATTATGTACTTATGATGTGGTTTTAAAATATTCTACCTAATTTTATAAACTAGTACCTACTATCCAGTCCCCTGCAGTTTAAATTTTAAATTAAATTATTTCAAAAGTTTTGTTATTTTTGTATAAATAAAAGAGTCGGTTGGCAATAATAAAATCACTACGTATTGTGTCCAGATATACTTACATAAAATAATGGTACTTGTCTTCTATTATATGTGTACGAATTATTTTCGAACGTGAACATGTACGATATACCTACCTCCTATCTATTGTATTTGTCTAAACTTTAAAGGATTTAATTTTTAGAAAAAAAATATCATTTGACTACTGTCCACTTATATGGGCGTAAAATGATGGAATGGTTTTGAGTGTTCAAACACGAAACGCCTCCCGAAATTAAAAACCTTCCATATTCAATGTTATTAAATATTAAAATAAAAAACACTTACCTACCTACCTATTTAATTAATTGTTTAAAAAAAAAAAAATTAATAGGTATATTATATTGATCTAAACAAACCTCAAAAATATTTTCTACCTACTCCCATATTATATCTAAATAATTAGATTATGATCTAATAATCACATAATATAATATTACCTATTAAGGTTTAGAAAGCCAGAACTCTAATATAAATATTAACCCTTCTCGGCTTTTCAAAGAAAATTAACAGGTATAAAATTAAATTATCTTGGTAATTAGAGCTAGACTAGAATTTAGTATACCTATTTCACTATTTTAATTACGAGTGTTATTACTTTTAATTAAGAGTATAATTATTATCTTAGCTTAGAGTATAAAATGAGCAAAAACGTGATTATACGAAAACTATGGATTGGGGGTTTTTTTTTTGTATCACAAACCTACCATAATACATAAGTAATATTATAATTATGTAATTTAAAATTATTCTCTTGAAATTAATTATTTAATTTTTTAACAATATATTCGTTAACATAACATTCTTAGCCTCTTAGGTACCTATTACCTTTTACCTAAAGGTATTATTATTAAACGGTAATTAAACGTTGAATGTTTTCATGTTGGCTGGTGTACGAGTAGGTACAGGTACCTATAATATACCCAAACGAAAACGTGGTTACATTATTATTCAATGTTTAATAAAAGTCTATTATGTTGATTTTTCATAAGTTTTAAGTGCTTGAAAGTTAGCCTTGAACGTTAACGTTCAAATAATATTGTATTTAAGCGACACCTAGAAAATTAACAAACTTGTTTACGAATACAATCACACAGACATATAAACATTAGTTTTACCAGTGTTTGACACGGAAAGGTTATTAATACTGAACAAATACCTACCTACGTAAAAGTTTTCATTGTTTTCAATATGACAATATATTCAAAGAAACATAATATGCTGATCCAGTGGCGTGCTCATTTTCAAAGTTATATGAACACAACTCAAACTCAACTGTTACCCCCCCCCCCCCAATTTAAGAGCCACATTTTTACAAAAAAATTTTTATTAATACTTTTATTTTAAAATTATACTAAATAATCACATTTAGTTATTTAAAGAGTAACATATGTAGTATATATATATATAAGTAATAAGAATAACATATGTTTTAATCTACCACTAGATTTTGCAAAACAATCAATAGCTTCATTAATATATCAATGTCAAATTTAAAATAAACTAATAAGTAATTATTATAACTGCAATATTCTATTTCTTATAGTCTATAAGTTATAGATTATTTAATTGTCGGACAATAAATCTGATTAGAATTTTTTAATTGACCACCCAACGTACAGGACCTACCTACCACTAATAGGTAAGCTTGATGCCTAGGCATTATTCTAAGCTATTATATTCGGCACGCTAATGTGCTGATCGATAAATGGAAAGTGTCTACCTACAAATATCTTTGACAATTGACAATTTTACAACTTACCTACTAAATATTTTAAATTTGATTTACCTGTTTCATAATTTAAATTCGGCATGAAACAGGAACAGATCCAAAAAATGTTAACAGCAAATGCTAAGATAAAAAAGAATAATAATAATGTCATAGATAATATACTTTTCTCATTTTTTAGATTTTGAGCGAAGCGAAAAATATACCTATTGGTTTTATAATAATGCGTCTTATTTTTTTTTTTTATGTAAACATTTTTTCGACCCGAAATAATGCTCCAGTTTTCACGAATAGTACCTATATGTTTCCGGTAGGAAAGTGGATGTAGTATTGTAGTTGGTATACTTTATTCAAAAAATTTATCGAATTACTCAAAATTGAGCATATCCAATAGAAAAAACTACAAAAAAATAATGAATAACATTTTTCATGGAAATTTAAATGTTGACGAATTCAATATTACTTCGAAAAGACGAAAACTAAGGCAATATTATACTTGAATGTGATAACATTTTGGAACCGTTATATTAATTTTTCTACAAAATATAACTTTGAATATTTCCTAAAATTCTCGTTTTTATCTATATAATAATTAATAAAATGGGTAATTTTGGAATTTAACGTCTGAAAATTTTACTGAAGTATATTATAAATTTATAACAGTAGGTATATCGTATATTAATATACATATTGCAATTGCTTAACATGTTACCAAAATATTAGAAAAATTCCAAGTCTCAATTTGTATAATCTAAAATCTAAGAAACCATATATAAGGATTCTACTTGTTATTTATCAATATTTTTACAATAATGATTAATAGGAAAACAATTTTTTTTTTAATTTTATTGAAGTATACTTAGTACTCACATATTAGTTAACGTATTTCCAAAATATTAGAATAATTTCAAATCTAAATTTTTGTTTATGTGTTTAAAGTTGAAATTTTAATAAAATCGATATTGGACTTTTCTTATTATTTCTCAATATTTTACAAAAATGTAAAATAAAATTGACCAAAAATGTTATTGATGCTATTTTATATTACTTTAATACCAAATAAATGTGAAAATTACATTTACCATTTAACTTATTTTTTTGTATAGCTGTTTAAAGTATAAAAAGAGTTGTTGTTACGGAACGGTTACAGGTGCAAAGAGGATAGTGTTAAATGTTGATTACAATTTGAATGCAGTGATAAATCATTATATTGGAAAAACGATTCTGAGCAAAGTACTATCATATTTGGGAATTTAGGACTTAGGTGACTCATTTAGGGGTTTTATGGGCATTTATATTGAATTTATACTTATTAGATACTGTATGAATGTAAAAATTTTAATCAATACATATATATTATGTGATGAAATTCGTTAAAATGTAATGATTTATAAGTTATAACAATCAACATAACATTAAGTTAGGTATATTTAAGGTTATAAATTTATAATATTACACGTATTTAAAAATCATACAAATTGAATAAAAATTATATTATTACTTTTATAGCAATATTATGAAGTACATAACTTTTATTGCATTGGTAATATTAAAACCAAGTACAATTTAATAATAAAAAAATAATAATAATTGTAATTTACTTGCTACTATGATTACCTACAATAGGTATAAATTAAAGTTAATATATTTAGAATATTAAAGGTATTAAATATATTATAAATGCATTATTGTGAATAATGTATAGGACCAACTCAAGTCCAACATAGATTAAAGCACATTATTATTAAAATTATTTTAGTGTATTTTGTATTTTTTTACGTTTTACCACAATATCAATAATTGTATTGAACATGATTGCATAAAAAAATATATCTATATTAAAAATATAATCAATTAAATTAATTAAAAAAGGGACAACCATAAACCATAGTCCACAACTAAAATACATTTAGATAGGTATTTGGATTTAAAATTACCAAGAATACCTATAGGATATGAAAATAAAATATATTACATACAATTTTTATACATTTCATTTTATTAATTTTGTTTTTCGTGTACAAAATATTAAAACCATCTCTACTAAAAATCACAATTTCGTACAAAAAGTTGACAAACTTACAATAAGAATAAATCTTAACAAAATTATTATTAGACTATACTAAAAAGGTAAACAATTAATAATACACACCAAATAGTAAATTAAAGTGCTTTTATGTATTACTTCAATACAACAAATATTCCTATTTTTAAAATGAAAGTTGCATTTAGAAATAGTTTAATAGTGAATATATAAAATATATGAATATTTGTTTTATATAATCTAAGAACTGGTTAAATAAAATTAACAAATCCCTATAGATTTTTAAATAACAAACCAAGTTAACCAATTTCACATTAAAATATATATACTCGTACATACATGGGTATTATATAATATACATAGGCACAACTAGGCATTAAAATAAAGGGGTGCTTGAGCTACATAAAAAGTTAATTAAAGTAAAGTTCAGATTTTTTAAGGGTACTTTTATTTACTTATGTGCTTTTTTAAATTTAGAGGGTGCCTATGATCCAAAGCTCTCCTAATTGTGCCAATGATAATATATATATATATATATTTTAAGATAAGTTAATTACATAATATTTTTAATTCAATTATTTTTTTCTATTTAATTTAAATACTACTTACATATTTATATTTTTTTAGAGGGAATTACATTATTTTTTACATAAGAATAGTAGCTGTACCATTTATATATTTATATAAACAGCCAACAGTTTGACTAGCTCATAAGGAAAACAGTAAAATTTTGACAAAGTCTTCTAGACTAGAGAATACAGTATTTGTTAACATTTAAAATAGACAATAAACATAAAACAAATAATAGTAACTACAATTATATCAATTATATACAAAATAAATATTTAAATGTAGAGTTAAGATTTGCCACAAAGAAATATTTTTATTTTATATAGAATTCGTATAAAATATTTATTTTTTATATCAACAATAAAAACAAATAAAATTTATATTTGGTTTTCCATCAATATTTCTATAAATAATTTGATTTTAAAAAATGTATATCATTTTATATAATGGCAAGTAGATTAATTGTTCTTTAATAATTAGAAAAATAAAAAGAAAAAGAAAATACTAAATACATAAAATATGAATTTAAATTTCAATATTAAAATTAAAATCAATATCTAATGAGTAATACTATATGAATTATTTAATAAGTATAAATAAAAATATTATATACTTTTACCTAATTTTTATAATCCATGGATTGCAACCCAATTTTGAGTAGTGGTTATATCTTAATGGGATTTTCACAAATATGATATTACAACTTTCATTTTAAAATTAGACTAATTTATTTTTATATTTTTTAAATTTTTTTAGTAATTACTTTAATATATTATATAATCCTTCTTTTTATAAATACATTTTAATGGTATTTATTTATTTTAATACATTTTGCATTAGAAGGGAAATCATAGACACCAAATTTATTATATAATATATATATATATATATATATACACGAGTATATAGATCCACTTTTTATTCCCAATTGTGCAAATGAGATACAAGAAAAATTAAACAAATAAATTGGGTTACATACATCCAAAGTTTAGAATTAGTGCAGTTTTATGAATGCGTTAAATAATACACTAAATCAAACAAATTTATTGTAAAAATTGACTATTATTACTTCGATTATGAATTAAAATTTAAGTATTATATTCCATATTGATGGATTTGTAGGAATGATTGAAAAAAGACATGTTTAATATGTTAATTTTTTATTTAAATCATATTAGTATATTAATTTATCATAAATAGATTTAACTGTATAATCTACAGTATTTAATTTTGTATAAAAATATACATTAATTAAGACACATTTTATTTTATTAAATTTAACATACAATTTGGACCAAAATTAATAGGAATTAATTATTTTAATAGAGATACATAATATTGACAAAAACAAAAATATTTTACAATAACTAAATATTATTGTATAAATTAATAAAAATCAGGAACTAATAAATGACAACAAATTTTAAAAAATTAGGTGGACAAGTGTTTTTTTTCAAAATATTTTCAGTCATTCTTGTAAAATAATTTATAAACATCATAAAATTGTGTATTTTTTTAGGTATTAGATACTTATAAAAGTAATTTTATTAATATTATAAACTTTTTGCTATAATTTAAATAACTTTAAAAATATATGGTAAGTATAATTCTTAAGAATGTTTTAAAAGAAAAATAACAATTAAATACAATTAAAAATAAAGTAAAAATATCACAACCTGACCGTGTGTAAAACTTCTATTAACATTGCCTAAAATTTGTAACTAAACTTTTTACTTTTATTGTCTTCTATTTATTATTTATTCATAGTAAAAATATTTATGATCCATTTAATACTTTCTATAAATGTATATTTGTTTTTATTTTTTTAAAACCGTAAAATGTTTCTAGAAGTAACATAAAACATATATTAATTGGTAATTATCAATCATTAATGATATTTTTCATAACAATTAAATTATGGATATCATATTACAATTCATTGTAAAATATTTATATATATCTTTAATATTTTGTAGGATTATTAATAGTTTAGGACAATGGTTAGATATATTTTTAAATTTGTAGTCAAAATAATTTTTTCAGCTCTAGGATAAATAAAAAAAATTATGACAATTATTTTACTTTATATGATCATAAATAAGACCTCAGGGCTATATAAATGTTTACTACTAATTTAGGACAACATATAATTCTCTACAACTAAAGAATTACATTTCTTAAATCTAATATTTACTATTTTGTTTACAAAACAAATATTATATGTACATAAAAAAAAAAAAAATTACAATAATCAATTGAATAAAGGAACAAAACCATTGATAAAAAGTAAAAATATGGAACTAAATAAATGATAATAAAAAATAAAAGTACTTGTACACTTTGGTCGGGCTGTTAAGAGACTAGGGTCAATTAAAAAAATATTTGCTTAGAAATCAAAATATTGAAGCAATAACATCTAGGCACATTTACTTCGTTTTATTTTACCTTTGGAACATATAGTAGCAGTAGATCATATTTTTTTTTCATTTTTATTCAGTCATTTTACAAACATGCTGCATTTTGTGATTTAGTCATGTCTGGATCACCACCCGTTGTTGATGATTTATTACTTGTTTCAGCTCCTTCTACAAAAATATATAGATTAGTAATAGTAGATATTTTAAATAACCACATTAATAATACATACATATCCTTACTAACACAAATGTAAAGAAATATTTTTAAAATTTGAATAACAATCTCATATTTATATTAGTATTTTAATTTGAAATTGGGGTGTACCTAGATAAATTATTAAATGGGTAATATTTTTTTATAATATTTAAATTGTATTCCTTTTATAATTTTATTATACATGATATATAATATACAGAGTGATTTTTTTTTTATCTTTAATAATATAAATAATTTATGTACAAATATTTATGAAATTATTTATTACATTTTTTCTATACTTTTTATTACAGTTTCAATATTCCTACCCTCGTTCCTTATATAATACTTATAACAATATCAACTTTTTAATTTTCACATGGTAACATATTTTATATAAATACCTATAATCAATATATTATATTCTTAAAGAATATAATTTTATGGAAATTTATACATATTGATTTTTAAAATCTGATAACTATTTTCTGAGAAGTTTAAATAAGGAAGTGTTATAATAATTTAATAAGCATTATATCAAGTATTATTCATAGATTGAAAACTATACCCTCATATATACTTTAAAATGTTAATATCTTGGTTAATATTAATTGGATATTAATAACTAGCAGATATAAATTTCCATAAAAATATATTTTTTAATAATTTACTATTTAAAACATATAAAAAATCAAAAGTTAATATTATTTTACCATAAAAGAGATAGAGAAGAAATATTAATACTATGAAAAAGTAAAGAAAATGTGTAGTTTTCAAAAATATGTTTACATAAATTAGATAGGTACTAGGTACTATTAATTTTAATGATGCACACTGGATCATGATAAAAAAAGTCGCTCTGTACCTATATACTCGTATTATTTTTTTTTTTCTGTATTAATGATTTTATTTTGAGATAATATACAAATAATAATTATAAATTATTAAGTCTTAACTCTTAAATAGGCACACAAAATACAGATCAAAGTACAAATTAAATATTAAAGGTCATACATACTTATTCTGCTTATTTCTGATAACAGATTAATTTTACATTATTTGATTCTTACTACAATAAAAATATGTTTAATATAAATTATAAAAACAAACTTAACGACTAGGTACCAAAAGTCTATAATTATTCAAAAATATATTTTAATAATAATCATTAGTTGTTATAAAATCATAATCAATATTATAACAAGTAAATTAATATATTATTATATACACACTATATACCTACCTAAATTTAATTCATATTGCCAGTTTTAATAATATTTTACTTAGATATTAAAGTACCATTTAAAAAATTAATTTTTTAAAAATATAGGCAAATTATCATAATTTTAATTAAATAATAGGTCCTTAATTCATTATTAACTGTTGTTAAACATCATTATTGTTTAAAACAGTAAATATAATATATGTCTTTACTTATTTTGATTTATGCTTTAGACAATTATTAGGTATATTTTCAATATAAATATAAATTATTGAGTAATATCGTGTTAAACCCCAAAACACTATTATTCAGGTTAAAACCTCAAACATTATTATTTATTATTAATTAGGTACATTAATTTAATATTAATAAATTGAAATTACTTTACCATTTGTTGTAAGTGCTTGTAATCGGGCAGGTAAATCAGCTGTTGATGTCAATTTATGTTCACCTAGGATATCTGGCAATGCATTCCTTCTGCCAGTTCGCCCAGTAGTTAAAAAATCCGGACTAATATCTACATATTGTACTTGAGACACATCTTTATCTTGATTACTTGTCATTTCTGCAGCTACCATCCTCAATGCTATACATACATTTGAATTTTATTATACAAGTTATGTATTATTTTTCAAAAATTAATATAAAACAACAATGATTAATGTACCTAAATGTTATAAAATTCATTTTAATTTAAACTTGTTAAAAATCAATTATTAAGTTAGGTTACCTATATAGTATTATTGAGGTTTTAAAATGTTTATCACAC
Organism: Tetraneura akinire; assembly: GCA_021307375.1. Classification (NCBI taxonomy): domain Eukaryota; kingdom Metazoa; phylum Arthropoda; class Insecta; order Hemiptera; family Aphididae; genus Tetraneura; species Tetraneura akinire. The sequence goes on along the minus strand of JAIUCT010000001.1, from coordinate 27,281,437 downwards.
AAATATCTAAATAATATACTATACATATTTTTTTCAGATAATAAAAAAAATGAGTTAGGTATTCATAAAAAGTTATAAAGAAAAGAAAATATTCTTACAAATTACAATTTTTTAACTTAATGTATATCGGAAAATGGAATTTAATAATAACTCAATAACAAAAAATTATGATTTTTATTCTATTCTATGATAATAAAATTAGTAGACATGTGGGCAAAGGGATGATTTCAATTAATTTAATAATGAGAACATTTTTTTGAAATCCCACATTCATCTAAGACGGTTTAAACACTTGACACGCTTTATTGGTAGACACAACACGCACATCAAAACTATCATGCTGGAAAACTGTGGTCGAACACATAAACGTGATGGTCATCAAATCAACAATCACAACTATGAAAACTGCAGACTCGGAAGGAGTTGAAGCGAAAAAGTAAAAAATGAAAGATTCACCTGATTTATTATATACATTTTTTCTGAGTTTACGGAGCGTTATTGATTTGTCGCATAAGCCCATGTCACTCGACTCGGACGTCATATTATTGGTTTGTGCAATCGTTGTAGAACGACATGCAACAACGATCAAGACGAGACAGACAGATTACGCACAGACAGAGCGTGCCATTGTGGACGGTTGCACATTTTGCGAACCGCCGGTCGTCGAACGACGGATACGCACAGTGTTTATCTTTAGTACATTGTAGGCGCGGCGCTCACGTTTAACATCGTGCCTGTGTGCGCGCGCGTACGTATGTGTCTGTGTGTGTATTTGTGAATGATACTGTGATGTACGTTTGTACGAGTACGAGTCGAAGTTAAAAGTCCGACGACGCCGCACAGCCGAGAGATAATTATTATTATGCACGAACTGAATGTTGAGTTAGCAAACACTAAAAACGAAAATATTACCGGAGGGGAAAAATATACGGAAAATATAAAAAAAAAAACACACGGCGTCGACGAATAAACAATAGTACCGTTACACTTTTTACAATACTTTATAGAGTTATAGAGATATATTATAATACCTACTTAAAATGAAACGCAACGACTGTGCAGTAAACAAATATATTTTACAGATTATTTTTTATATATTATATTTTTTTTTATATAATATGTACATAGTGTTAAGACGACGCGAATGGTTCATACGATTATTTTATAATACGTGAGCAGAGTAATTTCACAGATAACGATATGGATTTTGCGTAGGCCATATCGGGAACTAACGAAGCGCGAGCGTGACTGACACGAAGGAGACCGCGTATTCTTATTATTATTTTTTTTTTTTTCTATAGTTGTCGTGTACTAATAAAAACACGATTTTTCAATAATAATATAAATGAACGAACGTAGAAAAAAATGCTTGTGCCAATTATCGTGTACTCACCACTAACATCGCCCCGTGCGTAAGTGCGGTCACGAAGAAAATATAATTATTTTTTTCCGAATACAATATTGTATTACTCTATTATTATTCTTTAACGACGATGCATTTTTCATTCGATGACGATAAAACTTGTGTTTTTGTATATTCTCATTTTCCTCGAAGAAAACGACGCGTACAACCACGTTACGCTCACTAACTGTAGTACTGCACTATGAAATCGAAAAAATAAATACAACGAAGATAATATTATTTAATAATAATAATAATAATAATGATATCTACTAACGTTTTATGTCTTGTACACACTACACTACTACAGTACTACACACACTCGCAGCAGGAACAACCGATTTATAATACCGAGCGAAACATCAACATTAAATAGTAACGTAAACAATAATAATTAATTTCGTGGTTATAACACGATAATACGATATAGATAATAACTAATAATGTTGAAATTCAGAACAACGTACGTATCGTTAATCGGTTTATCTTGCGAGTAAATATTATTAAAACAACAAACGACGAAGGACAGTGCCACAGGCCGTGGTGCGGCGATGACGAACAAACGATAAACGAAGATAGTGTATTCACTGTTATCACTATTGGCTATCGTGTACGAATCTGCCGCGTCCTAACCACTTTCCTTACCACGGTCATCGACAGATATATTATAATATATAATAATATTATAATATTTTATGTTATTAATCTATAAAATATGAATATGTATGAACTAGACACTAGAGTACTAGACGATAGCTGCTGTTGTTGTTGAGGTCAAAAACCGGCTAGTGTTCATCTATTTTCTATCCGACCTAGGCAAAATAATAATTATATTATTTATAAAACTTACACTATCACTACTATCAGTATATTATATCAGTCTATGATCTATCGTTAACCATCTGTGGGGGGGGGGGGAGGAAAGAAATTACTGCGTTGTTATTTCTATATTTTATTTACGCGAGTACCGCACTACTGCGTACGACACGGTCGTGATTCGTGATGTTTGTTAACGAAGTCATCCTCAAGCTCGTCGACCACTTGACTACACGACGACTTGTATATAATATTGTAAATTGTAATATAAGATATAACTATATAAGTATCTAACTGTAATGTACGTTTAGTGTTATCGTGTCTCTAATTACGGTATAATATAATATACAATTAATAATTAATTATTAGGTTGAGCCTGGCGCAGTGGCGCATAACGATAACGATGTCAAAAAAGACAAAAGTGCGTGTTCCATAAACACGAATCGAAATAACTCGTCGAGTCAAAAAATTTCCGGATGATCTTGCTCGAAATCAAGATTATAGTTTGGAGTAAACATAGCATTTACGAATATTAACAGTGCCGTGCTAACCTTCATTAACGCCCTAGGGCAATTATATTTTGGCGCCCCTATTGAAAACTAAACCCTTTACCTATATTATTCACTAATTATTTCCCAATATTAAATTTTTATTATAAATAAAATAATTATGTATTATAGTTATAATATCAATTTATAATGAATGTGATTTAGAATGAATGATATTTTTAGTTCAAACAAATCCATACGAATATTATTATTATTATTTCTCAATAATTTCACAATAAAAATTAATAGAAAAACCAATAAAATTGGAAACTTTTTGAAAATTTTATTGAAGCATATGTAGTAGTAATCAGCTCGTCTTTTTTATAAATTATTTTTTTATTTTTTGGTCGTTTTTTCTATTGCTTAGAAAATTGAGTGATGAGAAATTCTTAATATTTGGAAATACGTTAAGATATACATCAGTTTACGTCAATAAAATTTTCTATTCGTTTTTATTGTGAAAGTATTGAGAAATAATAAAAATAATATTCGTATGGATTCGTCGAACTAAAAATATCAATTTAAAACAGCATTAAAAAAAAAATTGAGAATAGAGATTTTTCTAATATTTTGATATGATATTAAGTAATATGTATATATACTTCAGTAAAATTTTAAGACCTTAGTACCAAAAATTGCCAATTTTATCATACATTATATACATAAAAATAAGAATTTTACGAAATATTCAAAGTCCTATATTTTGTAGAAAAATAAACGTAACTCTTTCAAAATTTTACCACATATATATAGTAGCTATATGAAGACACAAAAATGTTTTCAAGTCTCTAACTTCAAAATTGCTTGAGTTATCGTGAAATATTGAAATCGATTTCATCGAAATTTCAGTTTTCGTGAAAAATGCCGTTTTTTGTCGTTTTTTCTATCGCTTATAGGGCCAATTTTGAAAAATTCGAAAAATAACCTAAACAAAGTATCAACTAGATCCACTTTCCAACCGGAAACATATCTTTTTCGTGAAAATCGGATCATTATTTCGGGTAGTAAAAGTGTCTTCAAAATAAAAAAAAAAACGCACATCATTGTAAAACCAATACATTCTTCGCTTCGCTCAGAATCTAAAATTAAAAATTAAATATATCATCTATATTTTTGGCGCCCCTAAAATTTTCATTATCTTTGGCGCCCTAGGGAATTTGCCCCTTTTGCCCCCCCCCTTAGCACGGCTATGAATATTAAGATTACATATCCGCAATTCGTGTGATACTGTGGTGGACCGGAACGAATCATCAGTCGGGTCGCGAAATGTATACCGAATAAATAATAATAAATTAATAAATTATCTTCCCATATTAATTATTCTGTATTTTTGTTTATTGGATATATCATACACGTAAATGTGTACTTTATGTTTGGAATTGAAAAAAATCACAGTCGTACCTATTATATGTAATATATATTATAGAATATTAAATAAAACGTTTTCATATATTTTTATCCTTTGGTCGCATCCTCCAATCTTGATACGATCCATTTTGTAATAATTAAGACCGTTTGAAATTTGAATCGTGATATATTATCATTTATCATCAATCGTTATTTTATATTTTCCGTTAAACGTTTTGAATATACTCATAACTCATATTAAAACTGAGACACACTATTATACCTACTCATTTTAGTACACTCATAGACGTTCACAGACATTTTTTGCGGTTAGTGCACCATTTGTTTTGCTTCCTAAAACTACTACTGGATTGAGAATAGAACACAAGTCAAAAAAATTATAAAATGTTTCTATATAAAAAAAATATAAATTATAATAATTAATATATTTTATTGGTTAAAATCAGTTGAATTATCAGTTAATTATTATGTTTAAAAAAATATTAATAAATTATAGTTTCAACAAAATTAATACTTATTTATTTAAAAAAAAAAAAAATTCTTAACCACCTACCACCCCATAAGCAATAACAGTGAGCACGCCTTTGAGTACACTACCAGTAGCTCCCATCCCTACATCTGGGCCAAATGTAGATCTGGGTGTAGCAACTAGCAATCGCTACACCTTTGGAATTTTTAAATGGGGTAGGTGCCGGCCGCCGAGTAGGTAATAAATAATTATTATTTATGAAATTAATAAAAATTTCTAATGAGCAATGATGATGATAATGATTTTTTTTTTTTTTTTTTGTGAAAAAACTTAGATTTTGTATTTAGTATGATGAAATTTAGGTACGGTGGGCGAGTTTTAAAATTTTTTATTGTTACCTAACACCTTTCATTTATAATTTGTGCGCCACTGGCCACTGTAACACTACACACGATCGACAAGGTCATCGACTATAGTAGGCAGTAGGCACGCACTCTGCACGTTATGAATAATAATACGTTTATAATAATGTCGTTTGTCGTCCGGACAAAAGTGATAAATTGCGAGGTGTTTTTTTTCTTCGTTTGTATGAAATTTGATGACGCGTGTAAATAACGCGAACACACGTAAAATTAGAATAATAATTTTGACTAATGTTATTATTTCGTGTCGGTTATTAAAAACATTCGTACGAAACGATTGTCGTCGGTAGGCTGTATTAATGTATTATACAATATAATATTATATAATCAACAGGCGGTGTGGATAATATTATTAGATATAATTACTAATTTCTGACATGAACAAAACAGTATCGAAACGTTAATATTTTAATAAATAAAAAAAAATTATTTTCGTCTAAATACCTAATATTGTTAACAGTTGGCATGAAACATAGTTCGAAACTTGACGAGAACATCAAACAAACAATATATTGTATATGGCCATAGATTAAATATAATATTATATTATATGGATACTTAATCTATTATATGGCACATACACAGATTTCTATATCATGATATAGAAATCTGTGGGCACATAGGACAAAACCTAACCTAACCTATACATAGCACATAGGTGATAGGTATAAAGTATAATATTATATTATATTATTATAATATAAAGCTGACTCAGTATGTATCGGCGCAATCGATAACTAACTATGATGGTTATAAAAATATGCATATTTAAATGTTTTGTTGCCTTCTGAGTTCTGGCTATACTAACATATAGTCATATAATAATGTTATTTTGTTCGTAGTAAGAGTAACTAAGGCCGTTTATTTGTTTGGACCTAAAATTTAACGTGCTAGACTGCTAGTGCATGATACGGTGCGTCAGTGACGCTCCCGATCGTATGAATAAGAATGCCGAATTTCTGGTATCACGTGTATTTATTGTGTTCAATTATCATAAAAATATTGTTTTTATAATAAAATGTGGATTTTTACAATAAGAATATAATATTTACCACGTGGTTCCGGATGAGGATGATCCGGACAGGTCTGAGATCTGAGTTACACGTATAAAGTATAACCCGAGGTATAACCCTAGAAGTCCTCAATTTCCTTTACCGAGGGGTTACCCAAGCCCATCTCCCGGGCCGTAAGGATTCGACTGTCGTGGTCGATGGATTTATAGGATCACAGTAACCATCCAAATAGGAGGCGAGTAAGGGATAGGTGTTATCGTAGTTGTACCTTAGGTACTGTCACTTCCCGTCGTCGTCTGGTGATGAGAGATGAGACTGCTGGCTGGTGAAGTCGTCGGTATTGTATGCCGATAGCTGGTTGTCGTAGAATACCGTAAACGGGGGGTATTGGGCGATACATAATGGCGTAGTGGCTTTAAACTTTAAAACGCGTGGTTTTACGTGTATGCCCGAGTTATTCGTATGACGGTGATTCAAACGATGGTCACTGTTATCTACTTCGCTGACTCGCCGTCGGCTGATGTGGTATTCCGGTATTCGTACAACTATACAAGGTTGGAGGGCTGTAACAATCCGGAACGTATTTTCACGGACCGTATATTGGCGGAATTCATAATTCAATAACCGTATTTTTCCGGAATGTAATGTAGGTATAACTGCGTATAATGCCGGAACGTATTTCACCCAACCGTATTTTTCCGGAATTCAAAAATCAAATAGCGTATTAATTCGGAACGTATAATAACGGACGGTACTTGTCGTCTTGTCGGTTATCGCGAAACGTAATTTTTTTTGCGCATTTTTCTACATAATAAATCTAAATCAATTTTGATTATTTAATTGATGATATACTTAAGTTACAAAAAAAAAAATTTCAAAGTTCTTTTCATGTGAAAGGGACTGCTTTGCGGCACTTTTCGTGAGGAGGGGCTGCGCCCCAAGGGACTAAAGCATACCTACCTAATACCTACCCCATAGGCCGGATACTGATGCGGATAGGCAGTGGTTTCGTATGACCTAAAACCTCGCTTCGCGAGACCTTTGGATATTTCGCCATTTCGGTTATATAAAGTCCCGGGAGTATACAATACATAGCGAACTTTTCCGTCAACATAGGTACGTTCCGGACTAATACGGCTTTGTTTGATCGTTTCATTTTGTTTTTTGTATATACTTTTTTTTATAACCCATGTTTTATATCACATTATTATAATTTATAATGCAATTTTCAGTACAATGAATTTTAAAAGATACCTTATGTAATATGAGGTATGACGATAAGTATGTACCTACTAACTAAAATAATATGTGCACAAGTATTCTAAGAAAACGCGATTCTTTTGGACTCCATTTTTTACTATTTTCATATTTATAGTGCCCATACTCCGATACTCGTATAATAAGTGAAACGTATTTCTTAGAGCTTAGGTATATTTTATAGTTCCAAGAACCTAAAATCGATTACCATAAGAGGAATAACTACGTCGTCAAACAAACTCATAATTTCGTTTCCATGTGAATGAGATAAAAAAAAGTTACATTCTCTCAATTTCAAGACCAAAGCTCGTTAGATTTATGATTATAAATTGTAATCCTATTTAGTTAGGTATTTAATAATTATCAAATTTCAATCTTATTAAATTAATATTGTTAAAAAAAAAATTTTTATTTTTATTAATTCATCTAAATGGTTCAGAATTTCAGATAGTTTTGCTCTCTAACAATTAACGAGTAGTTATATAAATGGCTTTTAGGTATATTATTTATTAATCTACCGAATTCTACCTATTACATTATTTATTTATAATCTTGTATCATTGAGTTATTTAAAAGAATTTATAAGTTTAAGACATGATAAACATTACATAATATAATATATTTAGTAATTTGTAAAATTGTTGATATATCATAATATAAAAAACAAAATTATATTATAACATAGTAATTATATAATTGTGGGTAGGTAAGTTAAATTTTTATCTAGAGATAATCTAATATATAAGAACAGAAGAGAATTTATTAAGCAATCATCTTTTTGAATAAAATCATTATTCATATATTAAATTTATGAGCTTTAATAACAAAACTTCTAAATTATGACTCGTAGGTACTCAAAATAATAAACAAGAAGTTTAAATTTTGGTAAAAATGTTTGAAAATCATTCAATTTTGAATACGTTTTGTTTGAGTAATTACAATAAAATTTGTTTTTTAAATGAAATTAACCACTTTTTATAAAAAAAAATATTATAATGATTTCACTCATTCATATCATATTTATTATAGTTATGTAAAGTGTGGGATAATTCTTGCAAACACTATTACTTTAAATAACTACTATAATACTTAAAAAACCGAAAAACAATTATTGTAATCATAAAATTACTATTGCATACACCACAGGATATTTAGTATGCAGTTACAATTATAAATGTTCCTATAAATTATTCAAATGTTAGGTATGTTTAAAATGAAGAAACGCTCTAAATATATACTTTAGCATGATAAATATTATTTTATGATAGTATAAACTAAATTATAACTTTTAAAACATAAATTATATATTATGTATTTAAAATAAAACAAATATTCATAATATAATAAATGTCCATAGAAAAATAAAATATAATAAACTTTATTTAGAAAAAAAAATTGTTTTATGTCAACATTTCCAACTTAATTATTCTTAATATTAATCAAAGATAATTGTTACAATCTAATGATACATAATTTAAAAAAAATAAAAATAATTACTAGTGCTATTTGTGCCCATAATAAAACTTAAAACTTATTAACTTTTGTAAAAGAAAAAAATACAACTTTATTGTATAAAATAAATATAATAAATACCCATTTGAAAAAAATTTGTTTATGTAAATAATAATGAGTAAAATAATTAATTTTGTAATACAATTATAATTTAAAAAACGTACATATACGAGTATATTACATATAATTGTAAAAAAAAATAAATGTTAATCATTATCATTTAAATAAGTTAATAAGGTATATTATATAATAATAGTAATGTTATTACTTACTTAAATTGGAACAAATATAACAATTAATGTTTTCGCGTATTAAATATTAAGTCATAATTATTTAATTAAAAATGATTAGGTATATAAAAAAATAAAAAAAAAAATAAAACAATTAAGAATTAAAATTAATGTATAAACAGTAATAAAATTAACCCGGAACAATTAAATTCATAACTCAAGGAGTATTTAACAGTTAAATTTTATTTTTATATTAATCGCTATCGCTATCGCTATTATCATCATCATTATCATCATCATTATCATCATCATCATCATCATCATCCTCATCATTATCATCATCATCATCATCAGATGAAGATGATGATGATGAATTTTCTTTTTCCGATTCAGATTTATCTTCAGAGTCTATATCAGTACTTGTAACTAATTCAGGTTTTCTTAATTTGAGATACAATTTTAAATCATCTTCAGAAAGAGATTTTAAAAATACTTTTAAATTTTTCATATATTCCTTTTTAAGTGCTTTAAATTCATTTTCATATACAACTTGCTTACGTTCTTTTTTTTTGGTCCAATCTTCAAGACTCGTAATTGGATTTTTTTCATTTGAACTAATTTTACTTTTGTATAATTCAAAAGCATTTTTGTATGGTACAGGTTTAGGCTCATTTAAAAAAGTTTTAGTTTTTAAGTTATATTTTGAAATGGGTTTTTTTTTAGGTTTTTCTGTGATGATTCCTTCTCTGGCATTAATTCTTGGCACAATTTTTGGTTCAACTTTTTCAGCTTTTTTTGGTTTTATTTTGTTGTTAGCCATTTCTTTTAGTTTTTCATCTTCCGGTAATGTTTTCAAGTATGCATCAAATTCAGTTTTATATCGTTCAGTAATTACTTTTAATTTATCAGAATAAATTTGTTTTTCTTCATTAGAAAATGCTTTCCATTTTTTCGCCAACTCTGTCATTCTTTCCTTTGGTGGTACACCATCTAATGCATTACTTTGTAACATTTCTTTTGAAAAAAGACCGTAATTATTAACAGGTGGTTTTTTTGGTTTACCTGATTGAGAATCTAAAATATTTCTATCACCTTTTGTCAAGGCACTTTTTGTAGGCATAGTAAAAGCTGGATCATTTTTATGGTCTTCCTTGAGATTAGTTAAATATGTTTGTTCTCGTTCATTAGCTAATTTAATCCATTTTGATTTTTTCTTTTCTGTCATCTTGTCCCATTTTTCTTTAAAATGATTTTGTAGTTCGGCCTTATCAAATTGACCATCAAAATCTGTTGACTTAGATTCTAAAAAAATTTGAAATGGAGTTTTTGGTTTATTTAAGTCCACAGTCTTTGGTTTGAAACCTATATTTGCTTTGTCCACTAGTTCATTATATTCAGTCTTTAATTTTTGTGCTCTATCAACAAAAGATTGTTTTTTTTCGGGTGATAGTGATTTATATTTATCGGCAATTATTTGGGTTAACTGTGGCAATTTTAAATCTGGATGTTTTTTCTTGTATTTAGAGAATATTTCAGTATAAAATAACATGTATGCACTCATTGGTTTTTGTAAACGGTTTTGTTTTGATTGATGTGTATCAATACCTTTAGTAGCTAATAAATTTTTAGCATCATTTACAAGATCACCTAAAGTTTTAAATGTTTTAAGCTGATCTTGTATTATTAACCAAGTAGATTGGCATTCATCCTTACTATAATTACCAAATTGTATTTTTTCCCAATTAAGTTTTGTTAATCGACTTTTGAATGTAATATTGTCAACTTTAGGAAGAAATAATTGTATTTGAGACAATAACTTTTGAATGTCATCTTGAGGCCACCGACTGATAACTGGTATTTCATTTTTTGCTCCTTCATTTAATCCATTATCATTTTCTTCGGATTCTTCAGATGAAGATGGTTTTTTTTCTGTTACGCTTTTTCTTTTTTTGTCAGTGCTTTGAAGTGAATTAATTGACTTTCTTTTACGGTCTAGGCCCATTATTACCTAAAAGTGATAAATTAATTTTTAAATTAGGTAAGTAGGTATATGTTTATTTAAACTAATTATTAAGAAAAACACAATAGGTACTATTTATTCTCAAATTGAAAAAGTGCATGAAAATTAAATAGATATATAAAACCAAATATTGAATATGTACCGTTCACAAAATATTGTATAATTATATTTACAGTAAATTTGTTTTTTCAATTAATTATATATATTATAATTGATAATATATTCTATGATTATAAAATCATATTATAAAAATAGTAATAGTAGTTATGTGATAGCTATTTAGGAAATTTCTGATCTCCTTATATAATAATTGATTTATAAAATGTATTTTTAATTAAGATAATTGTTTTGGACAATATTAAAAGCTTGATAGTTGGTTATATTTTGTTTATGTAATAAATAAATTCATAAAATTTAAAAATGATTATTATTTCAGAAAGTACCTAATTTTATATAAACATTTTTGTAGGTACTTACTTAATTATAATAAATTATTTTAATTCATGATATAAATACTTATTGATGATTTGTAATATCTGATTAGTATGAATCCAAGATATTTGGTTATTTTAAGGTTTTTTAATGAATAATTTTGACTTCTTTATGAAATTATATAATGTACAATTTTATATTAATTATATAATATTATGCAGGGCTTATTAGTATCACATTTATTTTATTACTTTTAATATTTTCATAGTAAACATTTATCTTTTTTCTATCCATCTACTTTTAATGTATTTTATTGCACAACAAAAATGTTTTCTGAGTCTAAATTAAGATAGAATATAATTTATAAATTTGTTATCATTATCAAAAACATTACAATTATTTATGATATTGACAGGGTCATATTTAGGAATTGTATTATGGAACTATTGTAATGTTAATTACTACAAAAATATTATATTTGATAGATTTATATTGGAATGTACATTTGTACAGTGATTAATTTTTAACAAATTGGCTAGAAAAATGATAGAAATGTTATTTGGAACATAAAAATTCCCATCATTTGTATAACAAATATATTAATATAATATTCGTTTTGATAACTTTATATTACGAGTATATACATATATATATATTTTAATATTGAGGTACAAAAACATTGTTTTTTTTTTTTAATCTGTAATAAATGAATTACTGAATTGCTCTTCATTTGTAACTTTCACAATTTTGCTGGTAAGACTTATCTATGATTGGAACACAGGATCAATTAGTTTATTGATTATTACGTTCAAATACCTGAGTGGAGTTATAACTATTGAAATAAATGAATTTTGTCTGGTCGATATAATAATATAGGTATTATTTACCACGCCTTATGTATAAGATTTAGCTTAATATCTAATCCATTAGAACCATAACAAAATACTTACGCGAATTGTGTAAAACAGTTCACCATAGAAAAAAGAATTCAACAATTAGATCGTTAGTTTCGTATATAAAATCAACAATAAAATACGGTTCGGTAATTGTACGATATTATATTGAAAAGGTACGCAAAACACTTGTCGAAAATTCCGTTACGAAATGTTAGAGTCGAACTCGAACCGCGTAAAATCGGAGAGCAAAAGTAACATACTAATGTGGTTGATAAACCTGATATTTGATATTTTGTATAAACAATATATTCATGGAAGAAACAATTCAGTGTACTAGATCAGAGGTTCTCAAACTAAGACCCATTTTGAAACATTTTGACTTTGGATGATATATCCCAAAGGATTATTTTGCTTAGGGTAATGTTAATTTAATACAAAATTGTACTATTAATTAAAAATTGTTTTATAGGAATAATTTTTTGTGACCCACCAAATAATATGAACACGACTAATTTTTGGGTCGCGACCCACAGTTTGGGAACCTCTGTACTAGTCCTTTTTTTCAAATTAATAATTTACTACAATATGTCTACAGACTAGTGACTATTGACTATAGACTATAGAGTTATTTAAGGATCATGAATTCATGACAAAATAATGTGGAATCTCCAAGATTTTATTTAACCGGAAATCGATATGAAAATAATAACATAAATCATTTAAAATATTGCAAAGTACAAATTATACGAATAGTACGAATCATAATTTCTTATTTATGATATATAGAAATGATAAGAAACCAAAACGCCGGTAAGTGATTTTACGTTCAATATTATTACAATCTATTTATAATACCTACCAATTACCATCATTAATGCTCCAGTATCGAACTAGAACAGCGGTTCCCAAAGTGTGCGCCGCGTAGTCTTTAACTATAGTTATGTGGTCCAAAAGTTAATTACCTAAGATAAAATAACGATTAAGAATTAAGATTATGCCGTTTATGATATCAGGGTAGGGTAGGTTCACATGGTAAATACCATGGCTAAATAACATAATATACAAATATTTTATTTAGCCATGGTAAATACTACATGGACCACGCCACACGCGTTTGTTATTTGCGTGTATTTAGATGTACGGATTTCCTATACAGTATACAGTATAATATACCGTTCACATATCACATGGTATTGGTATTTGGTATACGATCGCCATGAAATAATTACTATACAATTATTTACTATAATAATTATAATAATTACTATAAAAATTAATATATATATATGAAAATACTACATTACCACGAGTCCACGACCCATATAATCTTTATTTTTATTTTGTCTAAAAAAATGGTAATCGATTTTATCAGGGGCGCCATGTGAAAAATTCAGTTCCAAAAACTAAAAGAGCGCCGTAAGATGAAAAAGTTTGGGAACCGCTGAACTAGAGAGTAGCTCAAGTATTATGGGAATGCTAGGAAATAGGAATCTTCCTCCTAGTTACAAAAAAAGCAGTAAAAATATTAATGTAGGTACTGAAAATTAAAAAAATACCATCCTTAAATGATTTTATTATTTATACGAGTAACCGAGTAGGTATTTTTGAAATCATTGATTACGACGTAAAATCCGATTAATAAGACGTACGATTTGCTATATACACGGTTCGTTTTACTTGATACGATTTGTCGTATTCGATATTCCTATTTCGATTTTATATTCGATAGTCGATACAACGTGTCAACAGTCAACTCACAATAACGATTTGTCGTAGCGTATAAAACTATAAACCTGCCTTTAATATGATGTACCATGTACATACATCGTACACTACACTTACCATTTTCTCAAATAGCGACTAGGAGGAATTACTTTTAGATTCTGAGCGAAGCGAAGAATGTATTGGTTTTTACAATGATGTGTGTCTTTTTTCTTTTTTTCTTTTTAAATAAGAAGACACTTTTCTTACCCGAAATAATGCTCCGATTTTCACGAATAGCATATTTTTCCGGTAGGAAAGGGATGTAGTTGGTACTTTATTTCGAGTTTCTCAAAATTGACTAAACGGTAGAATAAACGACGAAAAAATCACGAAAACTAAGATTTTGACGAATACAATTATTTCAATATTTCATAAATCATAACTAAGGCAATTTTGAATTTAGAGACTTGAAAATTGTATTGGGTGTTCAGTGTTCACATAGGTAGGTATATACTGTTTATATGGAAACACGATTGAAGATATTATGAATGCCCAACGGCTTATGATAAAAATATTATCACAGAACATTTAAAGTTGCTCCCGAGAACAGTTAATTAATTTATAGACTGAGGGCATACATAATAATACAATAATTAATTCATTACACATTACATTTTACATCCTATACATTCATACGCATTATACAAATATATAATATAATTTTAATTCTTTAAATTTAAAATGATAATTTGATAGGTAACACGATAATAATATACGTAATAATGGAACTTATGATAAGTATCAAAGTTTCTTGGATATTATAGTTACCTATAATATTATATACCTGTATATTCGATTTATTATTCATATATTAATGGATAATTTATTTTTTATTTTAAATAGTCCTAAAAATATATACAGGGTGATCAGAATTTTATATTACAGCAATTTTTTCTGTAAATATTCGAAATAGAGAAAATTTTATAATAAAAAAAACTATTTTGTATTTTGTTATATTTTATTATTTGTATGTTAAAAAATTGTAAAAAGCCTTATGGGGGCGTTTCAGGGATCAACTTTTGAAAATCAAATGGTAACCCTTATTTTTTATACATTCATTATGATTATATTATAATATTATTTTTGAAAACAATTTTGATGGTAAAATTTTTTTTAAATGTTTAATACTCTTAATATGAGAGTGATTTGAAGTTTTTTATAACATTGTAATTTTATATAGTTCAATATAGATAGAATGGAATATTTTGCTGATGGACTCTCATGCGAGAACATAGGCTATAAAAATGCAAGCACGCAAATTACAGTTGGTGCCGCGCCGTGATGTCTGTAAGATTGAACCATATTTTAATATTATAAGTATAACCTATGCAATTTAAAAACTTTAAATCACTCTCATATTAAGAGTATTAATGATTAAAAAAAAATTTTACCACCAAAATTTTTTTCTAAAATAATATTATATAATGAATGTATAAAAAATAAGGGTTACCATTTGATTTTCAAAAGTTGATCCCTGAATACCCCCCATTAAGGGCATCTAAAATTTTTAACATACATATAATTTTAGATTATATAAAACTAAATAGTTTTTTTATTATAAAATTTTCTCTATTACGAATATTTACAGAGAAAATTGCTGTAACATGAAATTCTGATCATCCTGTATAGCACATAAACACATAGTATACGTATAAGTACGAGTTAGATTAATTAGATATAAATATAATAAATTTCGAAATTTTGTATACTTTGTGCATTATTAGAATATGTAGTTTAAAAGTGTTTCATAAATAAAGAATCAAATGTGATATAAATATATAATTGTTACAAAACAAAAATATTACAAGAATAATGTACACACATAATATGTTTTTTTTAAATAATTAAAAATACAAATTTTAATATTATTCTCAAATAAGTTTGGAAATACTCGTAATTTACTAAACATAAAATCAGTTCACTAAATCAATATAACAAGTAATGAAGTAATGGTTCAATCACCTTTAATGTATAATTTTTTTATAATTTTATATTATTATAATACTATAATTCCATTGTTATGTTCTTGGTGTAATTTTGACATAACACCCATCGACAAATTTTAGAGTAGATAAAAACATTAATCTAAGGTTCTTTGGTGATGGACATTTGTCAGATGGAAATATTCTTTGTGTTCGCACCAATGTAGATAAGACTGTTTTCATTTGAAGCATGGCGTATTTGATGCCTATACAATTTCGGTATCCCGCGCTAAACGGTAAGAAGGTGTATGGATGTCGGTCGCGACAAGCGTCCGGCAAGAAATTATCAGGGTCGAAATTCTCTGGGTTCGTGTAATACTTCGGACTGGATTGCAGGTATAGAGGACATATTATCAGAGTCGAACCTAAAAGTGTGATTGGGTAATATAAAATCACAGTTATGGTGTATTTCCTTTTTTTTTTTTTTTAGTTAATACGTACCCGCTGGGCACAGATTTCCATTTATTTCCATTTCATCGTTCAAGTTTCTGCCGTATATTGGAAGTGGGGGGAATAATCTCAACGTTTCTTTGATGACTCGTTCGAGATATTCCATTTGTTGTAAATCCTCGTAAGTGGGTGCTCTATTGGGATCGCCCACCAAGAATATTGACTGTAATTCTTCGAATACCTGAAATTGGACGAAATAACTGGTAATTAAGTAAATATAATTGTGAACGCGAATGAAATGACTAAATGAGTATTGTTACTATAATAAATATACTATATACTTATTTACGTACCTTGTTTTGAACGTCTTGATTATGTGCTAACATGAATACCGTACAGGCGTTCGCCATGGCTGTTGTCTCTTGCCCTCCTTAATTTTAAATTAGGAATTAAATAAATTAAATAATTAGCAATTAAAAAATTTTTTTAATAATTTTATCATTAATTTCATGAATTTTGATAAACATTACATAATTAAATTCGCAAAAGTAAATATTGTATTCATTTTCATTTCTATTTATAAATAATTTCATTTATTGAAGAATTTAATTTATTTAATTTCATGTTTGTACATAGAAAAGTAAAACACCTTATTTAATTATACATTGATCATTATTTTTCGTAAATAAAATGTGTCATATATGTTTGTCGTTGAGCATAATTAAATAAAATTATTTGCAATCTTCAGGCACGTAGCTAGGATTATACATATGGGGTGGCCCAAAAGTGGCCAAAAATTTATAATTTATGGGGGTGGCACAATTTGAAAATTGCTATCACATCTGATGACCTTTTTTTTTGTTTTTTTTTTTTGCTCGCCAATTCAATTTTAAAACCCTTACGCCTTACCCCGCATGATTTTTTGATCGTAGCTAGGATTATACATATGGGGCCAAAAGTAGCCAAAAATGTTATATCCACCTCTCAAAAATAAAATAGATACTTCAATTTTTAATATTATGTTGTTTTTAATCATTATTAAATAATAATAAATTATTGATATTATTTTGTATATGACAATAATTATTATTATATGAGTACGGAGTACCTAGGTTATTTTTATATTATTATTTTTCTCGTTATTTTTCGTATGATTTTATTTTGAACATCAAAATAATGGGGTGGCCAAGAAAATTTTTGGGGTGGCCTGGCCACCCCAGGCCACCCCGTAGCTACGTGCCTGGCAATCTTATACATATATTTTTAAATGTTGATGGATTATTAAAACATAACTTATTATTATAAGTATTACTGTATTATTTTTTAGTGTACGAGTATAATATGATTTTATATGAATATTTACCGATCATGATTGTTACAAGTTCATCACGTAATTGTTCATGGGACATTTTATGGTAGTTTTCTAGAAGGATTTCTATGACAGTTTTCATTTTTCGGTTAATGCCGTCTTCTGTTTGTAAAATATCATTTGGAACATTTACATTTTGAGATAATTCTTTAATTTTTTCTTTAATAATTTCGTCTATAAATTCAGTTATGATTTTTTGAGCTTCGTTATGTTTTTTATATACTGTGGACAACCGGAATAAAGTTTTACTCATGTACCAAGGGTGTGCAACTCTGTATTCCCATGCCTAAATTATTAATAATCATTACGTAATAATTATGTTATTTGAGTTATCATAAATTAAAAAATTGGATTCGGATTACACCATTATAAATATGATATACTATATACAATATAATATAAGTATATAGTTCACTATAAAGGGATTCCCAGATATGATTACTTATTGAAATAATTCTAAAGATATTTTGATGTTGTTTTTTTTAAATTATTAATTTAATTACCTATAGGAATATGATATTACTTTTTTAAATTAGATCATCCCTTAAAAAATAACATTTTAGTATTAAAGTTGTGTGAAATTTGAAGATAGCCAGTTTTATAGAGCATATATTGTACATTTGTACGATATACAAATAAAATGATACACAAAATTGATAGATTGACTTCCTAATTTAATGAAGATGTTGATTTTTAGAATTTTTTTTATTTGTTTGAAAAATTATATTTTTGACATCATTATACGTGTTCCTTAATATCAATTATCATGGCATACAAAATTTGTTTAATTAATATTAATAATGATTAACTAAATGAGTGATAAATAAAATTTTATCATGATATTTAGCATAATAATTATTATTAAAGAGTTGATACTCCTGACGCATGGGAATATGGGATACAGGACAGGTGTGCAAATTATAGTGTTTAATTTTAATTAGAATTTGAATGCAATGATAAACCATTGCATTCGAATAAACGATTCTGAGCGAAGTTTAGTCAGATAATTATAATGTAGGAATTGATTAAATTTTAACATTTTTAATGAAATATTTAAAACGCAAAATTTTATCACACATAAAGGAAAAATTGTTAACAGATTTTAACAAACAAAAGAATAGAAAATTACAGCTGTATAAATTTAATGATATACGTAAATACCTAAATAATATATGTATAATTTTGTAAAATTTAATAATAAAGCTACGTATATAATTACTATTTACTATTAATACTTATTTTTAAAATTATTTCTTAAGCATAAATGTTAAATATTGATATACAAAATTAAAATTAAAAATAATCATAACATTTTTTTTTAGTGCCCCCTAAAATTCGGATTGCTCCACCTAAATATTTAGTCTGGCTACGGACCTGATTTGAATACAATGATAAATTATATATTCGAAAAACGATTTTTGACTTTTTGAGCGAAGTACAAGTAGATTTGGGTATTTAGGTGATTTATTTAGAAGTTTTATGATAAATTATTTATATTAATTATATTACACGTAAAGACAGATTAATGTAAACATTTTAATCGGTACTTATATTATCTAATGACCTTCGCTTAAAATAGTTTTCACGAATGTAATGATTTATCATTAATTCAAATTTTGATTAAAATTCAACACTATCCACTTTACACTTGTATCCCTGCCACACCAATATCCCTTCCGTTGCTTTTTAATATGTTAATTTATAGTATTAAATGTATTATATTAAAATATATATTATTTTATATTATTATTATTATTATTATTATTATTATTATTATTAATATTATATTATTGTAATATAATATTATATACAATTTATAATATAATATACCTATATAATAATTTTTAATGTTTTTTAAATAAATTTATTTATTAAATATTCAGTTATTTTTAAATGTAAATTAATACAAGCAATGTTATAGTCCTTTAACTAACTAATGATTAAAAAAAAGAAACAGCATTCAAAATTTTTATTTTTTCGCGGAAATATTTCAATGAGTAAATAGATTTGGGACACCCTGATTATTATAATATAGTTATATTACAAAATATAAGTTATCATACGAAGTTTATATATTATAATAATTCATTACGTGCATAGCCGTTTGTAAATTTTCAACAAATCGATGATTGCCGCCATTCTGTGCATTAAATGTTACACCAAAAGCTGTTTTACCAATCATTTCCATTGTCGCCATACTAACAGGTACACTAATGTCGCAATCATTAGATTCTACTTCGCATTTTTTTTGTAGGATTTCTTTTAACACATTAGCTTCTTCATAAAATATTGGGATAAATGATTTTATAATGGTAAAATTGAATCCTCCGGATACCATTTTCCTAAATGTATTATATATTAAATCATGAAATATTATGTTTGATTATCATTCTTCAACATTTTTATATTATTATTAAATTATAGGTACATATTAACTGTTCTACCTATTAATCTTCCATTTTTTAATGTCATCATTTGAAAATATCCCTTGCCCCATTATGGATTCTTGTAATACCAAGTATTCCTTGGATTTTCTTTGTAATTTAGGATTGGTAAGTACAAATTCAATATCTTCTGGTCGTGTAAGAATAATATATAGATGATTTAAAATCCACGTTTTAAACAAAGATTTCTCATACCTAAGATTATTTAAAATACATTTAATTAATTCTGGCTTATATTTTGTTATTAATTAATACCAATAAATTATTATAGGAATAGATTTTCATGGATACCTATAAAATATTATTTTGTTTAAAAATAAATAAAATAATTTATTTTATTTAATATTTAATTAAGTAATTAACTTTGTCGTTTTAAATTTTTACCCATTGCAGGAGTATCTAAATTGTATTTTTAAATAGTAAGGTAGATTTTGTATTTAGAATAATTATTGATTTTAATTTTATTTTATTTATTGTTAAAATATATAGTTGATCTTCCAATTTTAATTATAATGGTATTTCTTAAACATTATAGTTTTTTAAAATAATTATCTTCAATTTTAGAACATACAGTGTATGTCATACACCATAAAAAGAAAAAGTTATGTGTATATTCACGTTATAATAACCTACACATACTTATCATAATAATATGTAATATAAATATATATAAATGATTTTCTACACTTTAGATTTTGAAAGAAGTGAAAAATGTATTGGTTTTACAATAATGTGTGTCTTTTTCTTTTAGTTTTTATATCTGAAGACACTATTATTTCGACCCGAAATATTTCTCCGATTTTCACGAATAGCATATGTTTGCGGTGGGAAAGTAGATGTAGTTGATACTTTATTTAGTAATTTTTCGAATTTCTTAAAATTGGCCCTGTAGGATAAGAGAAACGATAAAAAAAAAAAAAAAATGACAAAACAACATTTTTCACGAAAACTGAAATTTTGACGAAATCGGTTTAAATATTTCATGATAACTCAGTCAATTTTGAACGTTAACAATTTTATATAGGTAGGTACTTCTTTATGAATATGATAAAATTGTGGAATCGTTACGTTATTACGAATATTTTCTAAAATTCTCGTTTTTATTCATGTAATATTTGATAAAATTGGCAATTTTGGGTTTTAAGGCCTAACAATTTTATTAAAATATACTTACATATACTTAACATTATACCAAGATATTAGACAAATCCCAAGTCAAAAATTTTTTTATAGCTGTTTAAAGTTGATATTTTCACTTTTTCAGTGTAATGAAAAATCTTAGAATCCATATATTAATTTTTCTTTTAGCAAGGTATACTGGTGTGGAATGGTTACAGGTGTAGAGAGGATATTGTTAAATTTAGATTAACTTTTGAATGCAAAGATACATCATTGTATTCGAAAAAATGATTCCGAGCGAAATTCAATTATATAATGTAGGTATTGATTAAAATGTTGACATTTTTTATTAAATATTTAAAACGCAAAATTTTATCACATTTATAGGTCCATATAAGTACCATATAGTACATTAATGAACACCCAGACACCCTATAAAATTTTCAAGATTCTAAGTTCAATATAAATGTTCTTAAAATCCCTTGTCACCTAAATTATTATCATATCATAAAATATTTTGTCAATTTTACTTAACATTATGGTTAGGTTAGGTTAATAATAGGAAGAATCCATATTATAAATACCTTAAATATTGATTTTACTGAAATTTCAACTTTAAACCCCTATAAAAAAATTGAATCTAGAGATTTTTCTAATATTTTAAAAATACGTTATGATATATGTGAGTATGATATCAGCTTCAATAAGATGTTCAACTATTTTCCAATTTTTTTGGATTTTCTATTAATTTTTTTTTGTAAAAGTAATGAGAAATAATAAGAAGAAAATTCATATGGATTTTAAGATTTTCGTTTAAACTAAAAATATAAATTTTAAACAGTTATAAAAATAGGCGGAACCAGGGTTCAACATTAGAGTGTGCCACCAATAAGTGATCAACTGATCACGATAGATGTTAAAGGTATAGAGTTACTAGACCCATATGGCCATATCTTTAGAAATATACAAATAATACAATTTTAAAACAATAATCTGATAGTATTAAGTAATTAAATCATTATTATATTTATCATTATACAAGTTACTGTATAATTAATATTACTACTGTAGCTATACCTTCTAATATTTTTAAAAAATAAAGGAGATTTGAGACATTATTTTGTATATATAAATTTAATGTTTTCTATAATAAATATCAAATTTTTGGTAATTTTTATTTTTATCATTAAGGTGTGCCTAGGCACACCCGGCACACCCGGCACACCCTGTAGTTCCGCCTATGGTTATAAAGAAAAATTGAGACCAGTGATTTTTCTCATATTTTGATATGATTTTAATTAATATGTAAGTATACCTCAGTAAATTTTTCAGATCTTAATTACCCAAAATTGCCCATTTTATCAAACATTATATACATAAAAACGAGAATTATTAGAAAATATATTATAGAAATATTCTAAGTCCTATATTTTGTAGAAAGATTAAAGTAACGGTTCCAAAATTTTAATATATATATATATATATATATTACCTATATATACCTATTTATTTGAATACCCAATAAAATTTTCATGTCTCTAACTTCAAAATTGTCTGAGTTATCGTCAAATTATTTTGAAATCGAATTCGTCAAAATTTCAGTTTTCGTGAAAAATGCTGTTTTGTCGTAATTTTTTCGTCGTTTTTTCTATTATTTAGGGTCAATTTTGGGAAATTCAAAAAATTACATAAATAAAACAGGAACCATATGGTATTCGTGAAAATCTGATTATTATTGTGGGTAGTAAAAGTGTCTTCAGACATAAAGAAAAAAAAAGAAAAAAAGAAAAGACATTAGATCTAAAAAACCTAAAAATCTAAAAAAAAATAGAAAATTTTATTGAACCACAATTAGACGTTGTTTAACGTATTTTTAAAATATTAGGAATATCTAAGAGTTAATTTTATTTTTTTAGCTGATTAAAGGATAAAAATTGGAGCTAACACTGCTGTGGAAGGGATACAGGTCTAAAAAGAATACTAGGATATTGTTTTATTTTGATTAAAATTTAAATGGATTGATAAATCATTACTTTCGGAAAACGAATCTAAGAGAAGTATGTGACACATTTAGAGATTTTTTGGGCATTTATATTGAATGTAGAGACTGATATAGGTAAACATTTAAATCATTATACCTATATGGTATATAATGAACTTCGCTCAAAATCATATTTCCGAACATTATGATTTATCATTTTATTCAAATATTCAAGACTATCCTCTTTAAACTTGTATCCCTTGCACAGCAGTATCATTTTTTTTTTTTTTTGTATTTTATACTTACATTCGATAAAGTATCAATCCTTCTGGTAATAATTTTTCTGGTCCTCGTAGAAATATTGGTAGTACACCAAAAAGAAAGTGTCCATCGGGACCTGGTATTCGGTTAGCCAATGTTCTTTTTCTTCTATTTGATAATTTCATTAATATAATAACTATTACCAGGATGGTTACCAGCATGATAATAGTTAAATAGCACATATTTGATTCTTTTAAGTATATGATCTGGAATTAAATATTATTTCTAATTATAAATATATATTATATCATTTTAATATATAATAATATATTATATAGTATATTTATTATATATACTATATTTTTACTATATTTATCTTATATTATATTATATAATATATATAGTTATATTATAACTCAGGTCCTCTGAGTCTCAGGTAATTCTGTATTTAGAGACTTAAAATTTTTATTGGGTGTTTACATAGGTGCTATATATAATATATATATATATGTGATAAAATTTTTTTACGTTAATTTTTCTATAAAATATAAAACTTTGAATATTTCCTAAAATTCTCGTTTTTATTTATATAATGTTTGATAAAATTGGCAATTTTGGATTTTAAGAACAGAAATTTTTATTGAAATTGAATTTTTATGTAAACTTACATATTACTTAGCATGATATCTAAATATTAGAGAAATCCCATGTCTCAATTTTTTTTTATGTGTTCATAGGCGTACATTAGGTTTGAATTTTAGGGGTACTAAAATATTTTTTAATTCGATCCACGTAGGCCAAATTCCTACATCTATATCATTTACAATAAATATAGACTTTATGTATTTAAAATATAATAAAATTATAATGTAACTATTAATAAACATTAAACAATCAATATTGGGATTGCTTATGAGAAATGTAGGGAAGCTAAACACCCTCAAGCACCCCCAACGAGCGCCAATGTATTTGTTTTAATTTTAGATTTTAGTAAAATCAGTACATATTTATAGTATTTTATGGATTCTTTAAATTATTTATCAATATTTAACAGTAATGTTAAATAATATAAACAACAATTTTGAAAAAAATTTGAAAATATTTTTCGAAGCTCAAATTCATATTACTAAACTTAGTTTTAAATTATTGTGAATACTACAATTCCGTTTATTTTTTAAATCTGTTTAAAGTATGAAAAGAAGAGTTTTTACTGCTGTGGAAGAGATACGGTCTAACGATCTTTTATATTTTACATAATTTTTTTTTTTTTAATGTAATATACCTTACAAAGCATTAGTTATAAATTATATTTTGGTAATATTATCCTTGTTATTAAACGTTCCTCGAGAATTAGTAAATATAAATATTTTGTTAATAATTGTTTATATTGCATTATATTAATAATAATGATTTTGTTTTGTTTTTAGTTAGATAAATTTCTGTGGTTATTTTTATATATTATTAACTGTAAGGAATTCATAGAATTTATTTTCAGAAATTTAACACTATGAAATATAAAATCGATGAAGACATAAACTATCCTATATTTATATTATTTAATTTTCTTATTTATAACATTATCATTTTTTTCTTAATTTATGTCTTATGATATATTACCGGAGAAATATAAAACAAGTTAATATATTTAACTTATCAAAATATAAATTATTAAACTGAAATATGAAAATTATATAATTGAATATCACATTAAAGATTTTTTTCTTATAGCTGTTTAAAGGATAAAAATATGAGCTGATGTTGGCGTGGAGCTGTGGAAGAGATACAGGTCTAAAGAGGATTGTGTTGAATTTTGATTGAAATTTGAATGCAATGATAATAATTAATAATATTTCATTCGAGAAACTGTTCTAAAGTAGGGTATTTAGGTGACTCGTTTAAGGATTTTATGGGCATTTATATTGAATGTAGAGACTGATTAATGTAAACATTTTAATCAATACATATATTATTTGATGAACTTTACTCAAAATCGTATTTTCCGAATGTAATGAATAATGATTTATCATCGAATTCAAATTTTAATCATAATTCATCACTTTTCTCTTTAGTCCTGTATCCCTTTCACAGCAGTATAAGCTCTTCGTCTTTGGAATTAAAATAAAATGTAACTGAAATAAATATATTATTAAGCATATTATAATAATTATTTATCTTTGTAGCTAAAATTTAAAAAAATATGATCTTATGTATTTTTAATGTAAAATTCAATGGATATACGTTGTTTGTTTTTCATATCTTAAGGTCATTATGATTATTCTAATTTTTGTTTTATCGTATATTTATAATTACTTATGTCCATTAATGTATATTATAATATTAGCGATATATTTTTTTCTATTTAGCCATGGGACTTTATTTTTTTTTTTTTTTAATTGTTTTCATATACTATTACTAATAATAAATACGGGGTTTCTTACAAATCGTTAACCAATAATTTTCTGGGAGTTTATTTATAACATGAACCGATTGTTGTTTAGAGTTCAGATAATATCGTGAAAGAGACTAATGGAGTAATGGTTATTCTACGAATAATTTGTCTTAGCAAATGTTAATAACTCGTTTTTGTATTCATTTGTTTAATACAGAATGGCCTAGGTCAGCAATTTTATTTCATCACTTTGTTTGTGAACTTTAATTCAATTTAAGACGTGCAATCTAATGAAACACAATTATTATACTTTCCTTCTTACTGCAGATAAAAAAAAAAGGTTATAGTATCATTTTTATGTTTTTAATCATCGTGTAAAAAATTCCGCGCATAATTTAATCACGTCGTTTAATCATTTTCTGAGATGTCTTCGTATGTCATGTACTTATACCTATACTTAATGATCAGACGTAAGATAATTTTATAATCGTATTGTTATTACTTCGCAGCATATCAATTCAATATTTTTTTAATATCTTATAACTTGTTGTTTTTTGTTGTTTATCTCCACAATTTGTTATATTTTAAAAATGAAAAATTTATTGCGACTATAATATTCTGTTTTATGATACAACGCGAGATGTCGTCACGCCAATTCGTTTCGGTAAGAGCAAATGCTATTATGTATGGCGTTCAGTTCGCATCAATCATTGTGTAATGAAATAATTGATAACAATAATAATAATAATAATAATAATAAATAATAATAAATTCGAAAAGAAATCTGGAACAATTTTATGTTATAGAACACGATTATATAATGTTATTATTATTACATCTTATCGATTCCGAGCACTTTCGGTCCGGTATAATAATATTTCTCCGCGTTATGTTATATCAATATAGTATTATTTGTATGCAACAAATTCGCTTCGCGGACCGAGATTTTTGTAGTATTATCCAGAATACTTGAATATTATCGTGATTTGATGTGAAACAAACACTCGTAGATTAAAATATGATATTATATTCGATGTAAATTCGACGCAAGTATATTTCGTATTTGTTTTTGGCTTGGTTTTTTTTTTTTTATTACGATGACCGTGTCGTATCTAAACGCCACACCAAGGTCGAGTCGTTTATTATAATATATTATGATGTATTCTATTCTGCATTGTTTTTTTTTCAGGTGTATAGTGCCCCAGTAATAATAAATCACCACTATTAAAATTTCGATACACGTATTTTTTCCGACATCTTATTATTATAATTATAGTTAAGTTAGTATATATACTTAATTAATTATATTAATATGTTTATTCTAATTAGTTGTTAATAATAATAATAATAATAATAATAATAATAATAATTATGATAGGAATAATTAATGGTGAGTTGCATTTAGTTTGTTCTCATTTATGTTAGCTCCTAAATTTATTTTTCTTTTATTATTTTAAGCTAAGCATAATACAAAAGAAAATATTAGCTTTTGACAGTATACACAATGCACATGTATACGTAAATTCTTATGTTTTTATATATATCTAGCTGTTGCCTATTATAGTGTATTATATTATGAAAATTTGTAGATTATAAAATAATATTCACAACTACTTAATATTGTTATTAAACATTTTATATTATTCAATTTTATTATTTAATATTTTTAATTTGTAATTTTATAACTTACAATTTATTATTTAATTTAATTATTATTATTATTATATTATTTTATATTATTATATATATTTTTTTATATTTTATATTTTTATTATCTTTTTTTATTGAGATATATTCCACGGCAACTTATGCCCTTGGACTTAAAATTTACATAAATGTATTATTTTATATATAAATAAATAGAAACCCAAGTCCACAAAAAATTTACTTTATTATTTTAGTAAATACGTATTTCGACAACGATGTCTGTGTTTAGTACTGAAGATGATAACATCGTTGTCGAAATACGTATTTACTAAAATAATAAAGTACATTTTTGTGGACTTTGGTTTTTATTTATTTATACTCGTATATAATATCCACAAGAACTCTTCTTATAAAATTAAAATTATTATTTTATAGGTACATACGTACAATGATACATTAACAATTTATTATTATTATAATTATTAACGCTATTATACCTACAATAATTAATACAATGTTAAATAATTAAAACACATGAACAATTTACTCAGAGCCGTTCTTCCGCTTAGGCAACCTAGACAGCTGCCTAGGGGCCGTTGTCTTTTTGGGGCACCCAGCTAGTTATTTGGATATTACGTTTCATTATTATAATATATTGTTATGCACATATTAAAATATTAAATGATAATGTGTATAGGAATGTATATACACATATATATATTATATATCTACATTTTATGGTTTAAATAATACTAACCTAACCTTTTAATAATCCCTTGTTTCTCGTATTCGATGCATAAGGCATAACATATTCGTATATAATTAGTAGGTATACATATAAAATATAATACAATATACACATTAAATTCTACATTTCACTTAATTATTTAATATAGCACAGAACGAAATAATGAGTGTACGTACTATTCATTTTATTCATTATTAATTTAAAGTAAAATATTAATGATTATTCTATAAAAAAAAAAAAAAAAAAAAAAAAAAATAGATTCTTATTTCAATATGCATTCATATTATTAAATTTGGTAATGGTAAATAATTAATTTAAAACAATTTTTATATTAATTATAAACATATATTGTATTGACTTAAAAAATATTAATTAAAATAGATGATCGATTTTAGTTCAGATTTATAATTTTGTATAATTTGGTCAAAAATACCGACACCACTGATGATGAGTGATGACCAAAAGTTTGTCGTGTGAAAATTTTATTTCATTAATTTGTTCTTTTATGTTTAAAAAATACACTCGTATATTTATGTTTATTATGATATTTAAGATAATGATAATATAATACGTGTAATATTTTATTTACTCAAACTCAAGTATACTGAATATTATATAAAAATTAATAATAGTTTTTATTAAATAATATCTTTATAAGGGCCTTTTTATTATTTGCTGCTTTGGGGCCCTGAGACTCTTTAGTTCGGCCCTGAATTTACTATTTAATATTAAAAATATAATTTAATTTAATTATTATTATTATTATTATTAACAATTAAATAGAATAAACATAATATATAATTATTGTATTATTTATTATTATACTAACAAAACGTGAACTTCTTAATGTTTATTTATTTATTTATATATTACTTCATTTTTGCAAAAAATTACCGACCCTATGTGGATTCAACGCGGAGTGCTGAATCCACATAGGATCCGTAAAGAAAAACAAAAATACTGTTACGAGGTTTTGGCTCCACCAACAGTGCTAAATCAAACTGCAGTCGGGAAATACGCTTACCGGAAGTCGATTTTTCTTCGTCTACTCACGACGTTTTGTAGTGACACTGAAGAATCACATCATACACTTCCGATCCATAAGTGCATTTATAATATATATAACGTGTGCATTGATTTACCTCGTTTCGTATTGTTTTTCTGCATTTATTTTTGCATTACCTTCTTGAGAAAATTTACAAAACAATAATATTTTGGGATATTCTATTTTTGCATTTCTTTTCTTTGTTTCAAATTTTAATGGATCAACAATTCGACGAAAACTAAAATTATACATTATTATCGACTATTTTTCTTAATTATAATTATTATAAAATATTATTAATTATTATTAGTATTCCTTATTTTCTTAATTTTTATAACACACGATTATTTCCGTCGATACATTTTTATATCTAAACATAATAATATCAAACATTTTTATGGAATTTGTAGGACGTTTAAATAACTTTTGATTTAAACTACGTTCATTATCTTCTTAATATGAACTTTTAGAGTTGTAGTTATACTCGTATATATTTTTGGATATTAAAATTTTGACAATATAACGTAATCAATAATGATTGTTTTTTTAAGTTAAGGATTACATCGTTATCACACTGTCATGTTTGGATTTTTCTTGGGTCGTCATGCCAGTGATGGATCTATGATTTTTTCACGGGGGGGGGGGGGGATATACAAATATTTTGGGTAGTTAAAAGTGTTTTTAGACATAAAAACCAAAAAAAAAAAAAGAAGAAAAATATCAAATTTAAACAGCTTTAAAAAAAAAACTGAGACTAGAGATTTTTCTAATATTTTGAAACGATGTTAAGTAATATGTATAGTATATCTATTATAACCCACAGTAAAATTTTCAAAAGAAAAATTTTTTTTTTCAGAAAAATTCGAAGTTTTATATTTTGTAAAAAAATTAATGTAACGGTTTCAAAATTTTACCACATATATATTATAGTAGTTATGTGAACACCCAAAAAATTTTTCAAGTCTCTATCTTCAAAATTGCCTGAGTTATCGTGAAATATTGAAATTGAATTCGTCGAAATTTAAGTTTTCGTGAATGTTGTTTTTAAACCTCTTAGGGTCAATTTTGAGAAATTTGAAAAATGACCTACATAAAGTACCTACCAACTACATCTACTTTCCAACCGGAAACATATGCTGCTATTCGTGATAATCGGGTCTTGAAAAGAAGAGTCTGTGTTTTGCACTAATGATGGCAACTTTGTTATCGAAATACGTATTTGCTTAAAATAAAAGTAAATTTTTTGTGGATTTGGGTTTTTATTTATTTAAACATTGTTAAAACTAAATTACGAGAACCATAATATTTTTGTTTAACTTCTAATTTGACACTATTGTAATTATAATTCGTTGTTTTTAAATAATTTTACATAACTTTACTTCCAATAATAATTTATCAGTTCAATATATTATATTTTATTATTATTGTTTTAATTAATTTGACAATATTTAATATGTATGCGATTTAACAGTAAATGTTTATGTATAGTTTAAATTATCCTCGTATTAATTTTCACCAAAATAATTATAAACTCGTTTAACATTAATTTTATTATTTAAAACTATAAATGGATATAAGTACTCTTGTTCTACACTCATTTATAGATTATACTATTATCGCGTGAAGTAAACAAGGTATAGAAATTACATAGGTATTCTTAATATATAATTTAAAATAACAATAATTGTAATTGTTAATAGATAACACTTATTTATTATTTAATTTTATGAGTACGATTAATATTTTTTGGGGAAATATATGTTTTATTATTTTTAGACGCGTTCTCCTTTATGGACGTTTAAAATAATTATGAGTATTATATTTATGGCCTATTCCATCACTTTTCAATCGGTGGTACGTATAAAGCTTTATATTTTAATGGTATGCAAAGTAAATCTCGAATTTATAAATAAAATAAAATAAATTATAATTATTACCTATAAATATAGTAAATAAAAAATACGATCTGTTTTTCGGAGTAGGCATATAGGTACTATTTTATTACATAAAATACTAAAAATATCATTAAAATAGTAATAATAATAATAATAATAATAATAATAATAAAAGTAGTGTTTATTAAATTAAAAATTTTATTTTGTGTGTAATAAATGATTGTTTTTTAAAATTTATATAGCATATAGTATTTAAACGTTTTAAACAACAATAATAAATTCTTATGTAAAATAATAAACAATGTAATAGGTAAGTATGTATTATATATTTATATGTAATACCTATTATCCAAAATTATATTATGTATATACTACGTGTATATAAAATATGCATATAAATACTACCTACCTATTTTGTTAATAAGAAAAAATAAATTTTTTTGATTTTAGGATGTCAAGTATAATTACAATAATAAACATTGCATTATGATAACTGTTAACATATAGTTATTAGATAGTAATTGAAAATTAAAACTCAACACGTAAAATTTCAATTTTTTTTTTTTAATATAATCATTTAATTTTATTGGGTTTTAATGATTTGAAGAAAATATTTTTTATACCATTTTAAACGTATAATTATCTTTAAGAAATTCATTTTACAAAAATTCCATTGAAACTAATTACATTTAGTCTAATAATTTATAATTTATATAAATTATGTACGAATATTTTTGAATATTTGAATATAAGTAAATGCGTACATTTATAATATTAATGCCTACTCAAAATATTTATGAAATTTATTGTATTTTATATGAAGTGAGTTTTTTATATTCGTATAAATATACCAAAACCAAGAATTAACTATGGTCTATAATCTGTTCGATTTTGCATAATGTTACGGATATTAATATAATTAATTATAATATTTATATTTATTTGTTATACGCTGAATGCTGATTACTTTTTATTGCGTATTATAAAATGAAATGAAATACAATTCAGTTAAAAAGAAAATATAGATTACAAAATAACATATTTTCTTCTGTAGTAATAATGGATATCTAAAATAAAATTAGGTACAATCTATATAATCTATATATTTATTGATTTTTTATATAATATTAAACGTTAAAAAAAAAATATTAAAAAATATAAAAACAATTTATAGACATATATCATTTATTTCATATCCGACTCAATTTGATAGGCGCATTACTATAGTTTTAATTTTTACTGTCTTATAAGTATGTATTATAATAAATAAAATAATAAAAAATAAAATCAGTCCCCACATATTATATAAATCATACAATTTAGTCACCCCGAAAAAATTTAATAATTTATAAGTTAATTAAATTAATTAATTAAAAAATTTATTTATAAATTATTTTATGTGATTTACCTACCTTCTGTATGAGAATATTCATATTTGTTTCACCAATAACTTATGCTGTTATGTTATTATTATTATATTTATTAAAAATATAAGACCGAATACCGAAATGACGAGTGATGGATGTAACGTATGAACGATAAATATAGTAATTGGATCCACAATAGCTCACTTATATATTCTCCCTACTCTTGACAATATTTTATTTTACTTTGTATAATATATTACACAATGTACATAATATATTATTATTTTACATAAACTAATACGAAAACGCGTGTCTACAATTGTTTTGAAAACAATTGCAATTATAATAATAAGTTATAAGAAAACGAAAAAAACTTGCAATGCGCATTTATATTTATTAACATGCATACATTTTTAATTGAATATTATTTGTATATTTATTAGTTTTTACCATTTTCACTTTTAGATAATTATTGTTATAATTATTATTACACGTAGTCCGGTATTAGAACACTTTTTACAATTATATTGAAATCAATGTCTTCATAATAATATATTAATAATATTCAATAATTATGATAAAAAATTTATTTAAATATCTTCCATAGAGGAATATTAGCTATTATTCGATATTTTTAAAATTAATAAATTATACTATACATGTCCTAGATCTATTTACTCATTAAAATATCTCCGCGAAAAATTAAAATTTTTGAGTATATAGATGTCGATTTTTAGGAATTTTTTCAATAAATTAAAACAATTTCTAAAATCAACATCTTCTTTAAATTGGGAAGTCAAAAATATCAAAATTATCATACCAATGTACAATATTCTCTTTAAACTGGCGTTCTTCAAATTTCATATCACTTAAAAAAAAGTTATTTTTTTAAACGATGATCAATTAAAATATAATAAAAGTAATATTATAATTCTTTACCTAATTAATCATATTAAAGAAACAGCAATCAAAAATCTTTATTTTATTTTTGCGGAGATATTATTTAATGTGTAAAGAGATCTGGAACACCCTGTATAATGAGTGTCTCACCCAGTGGCGTATCTAGGCCGGGGCCCAAGTCCATATCGGAAAATATGGGACCCTGTGATTTTATCATGCCCTATAGGCATAATTCAAAGAGACTTGGCGAACTAACAGTAGTTTTTTATACTGTAAATTACGAGAAAAAAAAAATTAAAATATAAATAATTAATAAAAAATTATAAATATAATTATACACATAACAACACATTACAAAAGAAATATGACCAAGATATTTCACCAGATTTTGTACACCAAATACTAGGTCGTGTATTAAAGACATACTATTAACTAAGTTCAAAACCACAAGAGATAATGCGGAACTGTTATTAATTGAACATTCTCCTCTTACAACAACATATCCAGATGTATGCACTGCTTTTATTTCATATTTAACATTGCCAATAACAGTTTCAACTGCTGAGAGATCATTCTCGAAACTTAAAATAATAAAAAACTATTTACGCAGTACGATGGCAGAAGATCGTCTAAGTGGACTATCAATAATAATTTTCATTGAAAATAAACATGTGCGACAATTGAATGTTGATGAAGTTATCGAAAATTTTGCACAAAAGTAGGCACGAAAAGTAAATTTTAATATATAAATATTTATTTTGTAAAATTGTTATGTTATCTTTATTACGTGTAATGAACTAGTTAGTATATACTATATAATTATATTTATATTAAACAATAAAATTTAATATTATGTTCATTGATTAATAATGAATGTATTAATATTTTTGAGAAGGGCCTCGATTTCTTATACAGGACTTAGGGCCACCGAATTTCATGCTACGCCACTGGTCTCACCATATAAGTGGTGGGATTATTCATAACTTTTGATCTATTATATACAATTATACAAGTTATAATTACAGCAATACATATATTATATATAATTAAGTTACAATTTTCAGTAAAACAGTATAAACAAATTATTATTTTTATGTAGTTAAAATAAAATTTTTGATTTCGTAGTAATTAAAATTTTAATACATCCAAATATTGTAGGATTTATTTCTATAAAGGTTTTACTTGGAATTAATTTTTAAAGTTCAAATAAAGTAAATATTTTATAATTAATTTATAATCCATGTTGTATATTGTTGCATCTTACATTATTTTATAATCTTAAAATTAAATTAGAAAAAAACAACCAGTATTTAAATACTTTACAATTTTACATTTTTTGAGTCAATTGTATGGTTGTCTAACGGTAGATCGTTTGCAGAGTATAACTTCCGTGCACTCACAAGTCCTGACGTCCTGTTGCATTATTATGGTAGTATGATACCATTTTTATGAAATTTTAATATAATATACTTTTAATTATTTTTATAAAAGTTATTTCTACAATAATGGAAAATATTGTTTAGTCAAAACTTTTAGATAAGTAATATTACAAAATAATAATTATATTAATATAAAGAAAAAATTAAGTTACACAATATTGTTGTATGTTGACAATTTGACATTATTTCAAATATAATTTTAAATTTTGAGGGAAGCGAAAAAATCTATTGGTTTTACAGTGATGTGTGCCTTTTCTTTTTATGTCTGAAGGAACTTTTTCTACCCAAAATATAGTTCTGATTTTCACGTACAGCATATGTTTCCAGTTGGAGAATGGATGTAATTGGTACTTTTTAGTACCAATAGTATTTATATAGTATATATAAACTATATACTATATTTTAATAGTATTTAATATTAGTATTTAGGTCATTTTTTGAATTTCTCAAAATTGACCCAGAACTTACCCTTTACTCAGAATCCAAATCCTATGTGAACTGTGAAGAAACGGTTTTCGGAAATATTGATAATTAGTACATTATCTTTATATATAACTTCATTTTCATAAAAGTAAAACAAAGATAAATAAAAGTAAAAATATTGGTGATACTGCTATGGAAATGATACTGGTCTGAAGATAGTGTTGAATTTTGAATAATATTTGAATGCAATGATAAATCATTACATTTGTGAATACGATTTTGAGCGAAGTTTATTAGATAATAAAAGTATTGATTAAAATTTTTACATTCATAATATCTAGGTTCAATATAAATGCCCATAAAATCCTTTAATGAGTCACCTAAATACCCAAATCTGACAGTATTTCGCTCACATTCGTTTTTCGAATGTAATGATTTATCATTGCATTATAATTTTAATCAAAATTCAACACTATTCTCTTTAGACCTGTATCTTTTCCAAAGCAGTATTAGCTTTTCTTTTTATACCTTAACAGCTTTGAAAAAAAAAATATCGTAAATGTAAATCGTAATACACAATTATTTGAAACTAAGTTAAATAATATGTATATGAGCTACAATAAAATTTTCAAAATTTTTAAATTTTTTTTGTCTATTTAATTTAACATTATTTTAAAATATGGAGAAATAATAATAATAATCGGCAAAGAAATACTATAAATATTGATTTTACTAAAATTTAAACTTAAAACATATAAAAAAAATTGAAACTTGAGATTTTTCTCATATTTTTGTACCATGTTAAGTAAGATGTGAGTACACTTCAGTAAAATTTTATACTTTAAAACCCAAAATTTCTAATTTTATCAAACATTTTATACATAAAAACGAGTTAATATTGTCCATATTGTCTGAGTTATCGTGAAATATAGAAATAAAAATCGTCGAAATTTAAAAAAAAAAAAAATGTCTTTTTTCATCATTTTTTGGTCGTTTTTCGGTCGTTTTTCCTACCGTATTGGGTTAATTTAGATAAATTTTGTAATTTGACTTAAAATAATTGCTAACTATATCCACTTTCTAACCGTAAATATGTGCTATCGAGTATTATTTCGGGTCGAACAAGTGTGTCCAGACATAACAAATAAAATACACATCATTGTAAAACCAATACATTTTTTGCTTCACTCAAAATATAAAATATTATTAAGTAAAAGTTATTTTAATAAAAAATTACCTAATGAAATATTTGTTAATCATCAACCTTCGTATTATTAACAATATATTATATTTTTAAAAATATTATAATGATATATAATAATTATTTCTTGTATTTTTCAATGATGTAATTTTGGTAATTATTTTATTATTATTAAAGGAAATGAAGTTGTATCATTTAATTTAAATACGATTTATACGGTAGGGAATTATTTGCAGATGTTACATCAAAGTTGTCGTTTACGAAATTCTTCTTCGTTTTCTTAGTTGGTAGGAAAAGATTTTAATAAAACCTTTAATGATCGAATTAATTTTTAAATTAAATTCATTATTATTTTTTATTTAATACGATTTCGTCTTTAATATGAAATATTATTTATTATAATTGTCAATTAAACTAATGCTCTCATATTATAGAGGTTAATATTTAAAGTTACATTATAATATAATTCATTAATTTTATTAAACCAAATAAAAATCATATTAAACGAATACGATTTATATGAATTTTATCATTGTTAAAATAACAGCGTGTTATTCTATCCACGAACAGAAAGAAAGTTTACTAACATTAATTAGCCTAACTTTATTATTATGTGTTATTGTTTACAAAAAAAAAAAAAAAAAAAAAAAATTTTTAAAAAAAAAAAATATATTTTATTTTTTTTTTTTTTTTTTTGTAAAAAAAAAAAAAAAAAAAAAAAAATGTTGATATAATGAACACATATTTGAAATATTTTAGATTTTGAGCGAAACGAATAATTATTATGTATTAGTTTTACAGTGATGTGTGTTTTTTTATGTATATAATAATAATGATTCGATTTTGACGAATAACACATATTTCCGGTATAGGTTATTTGATGTTGTTAGTTTTTTACTTAGGTCATTTTTCGAATTTCTCAAAATTGAACTAATGCGATAGGATAAACGATCAAAAAATAATGAAAAAACGGCATTTTTCACTAAAAATGAAATTCTGATGAATTTATTTCAATATTTAAGAATAACTCAGGCAACGTTGAACTTAGAGACTTGAAAATTTTTTAGGCATTCACATAAATATTATATATATATATATATATATGTGATAAAATTTTGGAACAGTTAATTTTTCTACGAAGTATAGAACTTTGAATATTTCCTAAAATTCTTGTTTTTATATAGATAATGTTTGATAAAATTGATGATTTTGAGTTTTGATGTCTAAAAATTTCACTGAAGTATACTCACATATTACTTTACATGATACCAAAATATTAGACAAATTCTGAGTCTTATTTTATATATCTTTTTAAATTTGTTATTTTTAGTGTAATTTAAAATCTTAAAATCCATATAAGTATTCTTCTTCTTATTTCTTAATACTTTTACAATACAAATTATTACAAATAATATTAGTTATTATAATAATTATCGCGTAAGAGTACAAATAAAATTAACATTTATACGATTATGGTCTGACGTCCGAGATGAAACATGTTATTCCAACGCATAATGACTTAGCGTGAAGATGACTTTTCATATTATGTGGGTTTACCTAACTACTTATACACGTTTTTCGTATTCCCAATTTGGCGGTTCATTGATGTTGGCATAAATAGATTGATTCGAAATACATTAAAATTAATATTCAATTCGTAATGTGATAGAGATGCGCCGAACTTGACCGTTCGTGTCACTTTTTTTCAAGGAATAAGACAAAGATGCCATGCTGCGTAGACACTGATATTGGTTCAATATATCGTGAATGATGTTGTGAATATAATATTATATTCTGAAATTTTGTTTTCTTAAATAATTTTAATAATTTGTTTACCCAATCCATACTATATAATTTCACAGGAGGAATCCATGCAAGAAAAAAACTACTGTGAAATTTGAGTACCACGTAAATCATAATATGATACCACGTGTTCAGTATGTGTGCATATTTTTATAATGCATTTACGTTACAACAGTTTCGGACTATTTTACAATTCCAAATGCGTAGACACTATATTTTTACAAAAAACTTCAGGCTTACATAATCACAGCTTAAAATATAATATATTGTTTTGGAAATATAACGAGGTGGCGAGACTTCCATAATAATATTCTCGGTAACGATATGTTTGTAAAAATGACATCAAAAAATATAAATCTTGCGCTATCAACGTTACATCATTAAATCATTAATCAATTGA
This sequence comes from Tetraneura akinire, assembly GCA_021307375.1. Taxonomy (NCBI): domain Eukaryota; kingdom Metazoa; phylum Arthropoda; class Insecta; order Hemiptera; family Aphididae; genus Tetraneura; species Tetraneura akinire. The sequence continues at coordinate 27,242,485 of JAIUCT010000001.1, read as the reverse complement.
CGCATTATCATCAATATAATATATAAATAGTACGACTATTATCATTTCTTATGGGTTATAACTTATAAGTTAAACAATGCGTATTTTAATTTTGTATCATTTAAATCGTTATAAAATATTAGAAATCATTTTCTAATATATTTAATTAATATACAGAAATCAGATTATCATGTTAGAAATAATAAAAACAAGTCGTAACAGTAATAACGTAGGTACCTATAAGTAATTATCACTTTTTCTTTAGAACATAAATTTTTCATCGTGTCTTAACTTTAAGAGGACGTCGTAGTAAAAATTTTAATACTAAAAACATTTTTCCGTACTTCCAATAGTATATAGCTTTCATAGTAATCACAGAAAATATTTTATGACCGCATATAAATCATAATTATGTCTACTACATGTTATTAGAAATAATAAAAATAAAATATATTATAATATGAAATATTTGTACTTAAGTTTGTTATTTTTTTGTTTTTTTGAAAGTGCATAAAAGTCCTTGACAAATTATTAATACAATACGAATTGAAATATAGTTGTAATTATATTAATTTTTTTTTTTTTATAAATTTTATAAAAATACAAACAATGTAATAAAACAAATATGTTTAATTCAATAGAATTGATCATAAAAAGTAATTTTACATTTTAATAAAAATAATAAAATTATAGTAGGTATATCTACAAAATTAGTTTAATTACGATATTATCATTAATCTAATTATTACAATAATTCTCTATATAAAATTAATAACGTAGAAAAAGATAATTAGTATTTTAATAATTGATAATAATAAGTATAATATTACATATTATAAGTATTAAATTTGATAACACAGCACATGGTTTATCATTGCATTCAAAATCTAATTAAAATTAAACACTATGATTGCACGCAGTATCCCTTCCACTCCTGTATTCCCACAACACCTGTTTCCCTTCTACACCTGTATCCCTTCCAAACCTGTATCCCTTCCACACCTGTATCCCTTCCCATGCTTTTTTTTAGATTCTGAGCGAATGAAGGATGTATTGGTTTTACAATGATCTGTGTCTTTTAAATTATGAGCGAAGCCAAGAATGTATCGGTTTTACAATGATGTGTGTCTTTTTTCTTTTCTTTTCTTTTTTTTTTTTTTTTTATATATGTCTGAACTCTGAATACACTTTTACTACCCAAAATAATGCTCCGATTTTCACGAATAGCATAATATTATGTTTCCGGTTGGAAAGTGGATTAAGGTCATTTTTCGAATTTCTCAAAATTGACCGTATGCGACAGAAAAAGTGACGAAAATATGACGAAAAACGGCATTTGTTACGAAAACTGAAATTTCGACGAATTCGATTTCAATATTTCACGATAACTCAGACAATTTTTAAGTTAGGTAATTAAAAATTTTATTGGGTATTCACATACATATAGGTATTATTATATTACTTTATATTGTTATTTGTATATTATAAAATTTTGCATTCGTTATCTTAATTTTTCTACAAAATATAGGACTTTGAATATTTTGTAAAATTCTCGTTTTTATGTAGGTAGTAATACAAATAAATATAAGTACAAAAAATAAATATTCATTATTGTTTGTTAAACATTTTTATTATTATTATTATTATTATTATTATATCCAAGGTTCGCAAAAAAATTAAATTGCCATAATAAATAAAATAACAATTTTTTACCTACTGGTATTATATTATTATTTGTTATTGTAGGTATACGGTATACCTAGTAATTTATTTTTTATAATTACATTTTCCAATACTTACTATTTCGAATAATATTAATTTTATAAACGAGATATTTACGAGTATAGTTATTTTCAATCGGGTTACTTGCATAATATAATGTCATTAACCTATACAATAAGTATATTTTATTTTTATTTTTATGTTTATTATCTATTAACATTGTATTTCTATATGGCGCATATAACTGATGTCAGTGTCTGCGGAAAAAACCTAAAACACAGTAGGCTATTTAAATAAAAATTAAATTGAAATGTCCAAACGAGTTACTTTTTTACAAAGAGTCTAGTATTGGTAAATGTAAATAAACACAATTTATTTATTTAGCGTTAATAACGCTGAAGAAAACAAAAATTATTTCACATTTATAAACCTTAATTCGTTTTATTATTATAATAAATTAATTAATTTAAAAAAAAAAAAACGGCGCTACTTTACTAAAAAACATCCCCCCTGTCAAATACGGCCTTGATTGAAATATTTCGTATTAATACGAATATATATAAGCAAATATAATATTTGAACTTCTCAAATACCCATACAATGTACTTTTTATTTGTATTTTATTCAAGTAAATAATATGTTTAACAAATAAATTAAATAATCAATCATACTTTACTTAGGTATATTTTAACTATAATACGAGTCATAAACCAATTTTTACCAAAATACAAATGCAAGTACCAAGTAGAACGTATTATAATATAATAATTACAATTTATAATGTCATTTATGATATTTAATATTACTGCGAAGTACCATAGTAAGATGGTTGACACTGCACTAAATAACACCTGCCCCCAAATAACTGGCTGCCTAAAAGCAACACCCATACACAAATTTCAGATCTTAGCCAGAATAGCTCCACCATAAATCCGAAGAGCAGTAGCTCGCGATATACAAAGAACAAAACAACAATATGATGATAGACACCCCCTCCATGGACATCAACCACCAAGATCAAGACTGAAATCGCGCAGTAGTTTCCTAAAAACCTCAACAGAGATAATAGGCACACCAACACAAGAACGACTACAATGATGGCAAAATATATACGATGCTGAAAATTTTGTAATAAGACCGAAGGAAGAACTACCATTAGGTAATACCGAAGAATGGACAACATGGAAAACTTTAAACCGACTCAGAACAGGAGTTGCTAGAACAACGAACAACCTATAGAAATGGGAATACATTGACGGACCAGCAGACTGTGAATGCGGGGAGATAGAGACGACGGAACACGTATTGATATGCCCTCGGAATCCAACAATATGTTCCTATAAAGATATAATTACAGCAACAGACGCAGCCATAAACGTGGCTAATACATGGAAAAGGAAAATCTAAATTTAAAGCATCTTTAAACTTCGGCATAGGCGCAACTAGAAATCAAATCTTGGGGGTGCTTAAGCTCCAGGTAGTTTTGCAAATCGTGAATACCCCCCCCCCCACCTTTACACAAAACAAAGATATTGGCTTATTATTACACAATAATTGAAAATAGGAACAAAAACCTTTTACATGCTTAGTCATATAATATAAAAGTCATTTTTAAACATACCTTTATTATAAAATATGTTAAATATAATTGTCTTTAAAATGAATAATAAATTATAATTATGAATTAATACTACATTTAGGCTACGGTGACTATGGATGCAAATTCGGACGAAAATCTGTTCTGACGAATTCTGACGATATCGTCAGAACAGATTTTCGCCCGAATTCGCATCCATAGTCACTGTAGCCTTAAATGAATTGAATTATTATAATACTAAATCTATACGGCGATCCGTATATTACTTTTATCAACCATATTTTTTTTCAACTTATTCAGATATTTAGGGGTGCTTATTTTGACTTGTGGGGACTTTGTTTTGACTTCGGACACGATAAGAAGAAGACTGCGAAGCACCATACAGTTATAAACGATATTATTTTTTTTATACATATATTTCTCCTTTTTATTCGATCGAACAAATTTGAAAAAATCGGATGGTATTTTTTAGTATTTTTTAATTTTTCCTCAATATTCAATCACGTACATAATTCGAAACACTTTATATGTTTCTAAATGATACGCGAAATACACAGTAAATAAAATATTTTGTTTTTCATTTAATATTATACGTATTTAAAATTTAAATTTAAAGAATGAACAAATTTAACTACGACTATTTATGTTATTATCAAATAGTTAATTTAAAATCTTAATAAAGATTTATAAAATAAATGCATATTAAATATTGGTAATTTCAAGGAGACATGAGAGACAAGAGTTCACTGAAAAAATATGATTCAGAAATCATGTATACTCGTATTATATAATTTATAGGTATTTGGACAAATACGATAAATATTGTTTTTCTTATCGGCTAAATATATTATTTTGAAAAAACATTTCTGGCTGTATACTTAAAAATAAATAATTATTTTACCGCTAGATCGTGCTGACGTTAATAATAAAATACTAAAATACTTACACAGATGGCCAATTCCTATTATATTATTACACGTAAACGCTACGAGTAAAATATTATTATTTAATATCGTGTTGAGGGATTACTGTTGAAGTGTTGAGTGTTGAATGACTTCGTTCAGATTCGTTTTATTATTTTTATATTAAACAATAGTTTTAGTATTTAAATAAATATTTTTTAAATAATTTTACTAGTAATACGTTGACAATATATACGCATATTTTCGTGTAATATAAGTCCAATTGTGATTATCATAATATGCTGGCTATGTTATTATTCCAACACTTAATATCACTTCGTCATAAATTATGTATTTTATCTTTGTATCTGTAAGTTAGGTTGTATTAATTAATGTTTGTTTATATTCGTGTGTTTAAAAAAAAAAGAAAAAAAAATCTATATTATATGAATAATATGAAGTATAATTATGTAAAAATTATGAATGTAATTCAAATATTGATAATTTTAAATTATTTATAGGACGTAATATTTATCACGGTTCGCTAACACGTATACTGTATAGCTTTGCCGTAGTTTACATTATTGTTATTGATAAAACAAAGTTTTCATTTATTTCGCTTTAGTCAATACGAACATAGAGCACGTACATAAATGAAAAGTCAATTTTGTAAGTCAGAGTTTTTAGACATAAAATATAATACCTAAACTTGGTCCATATCTGTATACGATTATATACCTATAATATACCTAATAACATATACCTAAGTATTACCATTCACTCGTTTGTAATTGGATTATAGTATACATTTTGCCATGTTTATTGTTTATATTTTTATAATATACATTGCACACACACATAATAACACTCATTTTTCTATATAACGGTATGGTGAAATCGATAAAGTAGTTATACATTATTGTAATGTATAACTATAAATTATATTTACACAGACTCGCAATGCTCTAGGCTTTTGTCCGTTCGTACTTTATGGTTTTTGTTGTAAAAAAATTAATGTTTTAACTGGAGAAAAAAAAACCTATACCCCTAAAGCGATTATTTAATAAAATTAAAGATGGTGAATGATGTTCGGTATTCGAAGAAAACGCAGTTTCGGCGGAAAAATAATTTTCAATGTTTTTCCTTTTTTGTTCCCTTTTATTAATTTAACATTGTGGGTTATTAAAATTCGTTTATGTCGTTTGTTGATTAATCGTATCAACCGATATAGTATGACCTACGTAAACACATTTATAGAATTTTTGTATTAATAAATTGTATTGTTAACATAGGAGTAATTAGGGATTTGGGGATGATTAACATCCCCTCAGTTTTCAATAAGAACTCAAATATTATATTGCGTAGAAAAAAATTAAAATTTTTAATGCATTAATTTGGCCACCCCAAATTATGTTACTTTAATTTGTATTTAATAATGTAATTTTCCATCTTGGTTGAACGTATTTAGGTTTCTACGTATCTAAGATTTTATAGAATTTCTGCAAAATAAGAAAATTTATGAAACATATCCTTTAAGGTTTTAACGATCCTGGAAAAATTAGCTATAAATTACATGTAAAAGTATTATTAGATATGTAATTATGTATAAAATGATCACCGAATAAGAAAAATATACAGAGGAACTCATCATAACAAATGCCAAGATTATGCGCATATATATACAATTATTTATCTCTTATATTCGATTATTTGTTATATAATTATAAAAAAGTGAGAGAGTGATAAGAAAATAATTTGATAAAAAGAATGATATTCCATATCTATTCTATTCTCTGTAAAAATTCTTACGGTTATATAATTTTAATTTGACCATTTTTTTTCCATTTTTTTATTAGGCTCATTTTACCGCCATGAATATATTTCCTCTAGAATTTATTTTTCTAGATTTATAAAAAATAAATATTATATATTATAATGTGTTCAATTTAAAAAGTAACTCAAAATGTTTCGGTTAGAAGAATTATTCGAAAACGATTTTGCGGTTATTTTGACAGTGTACAATAAATAAAGCTGTACATTTTAAAAATTTATTCAACTTTTTTAAACCTTTTATCCTGTGACGGCAAAAAACAAAATTGTATTTAATGGATACTTACGAGTATATTTTTACCAAAGTCATTTTTTATCCATTTTTAAAATCAATTGCTTGTTTAAGTTTCGATTTATTTATTTTTGGTATAACAATTTTCAAATGTAACCGTAAGTACCTATATTAAATTAAAAATATTTGTTTTAATAAAAATTTAGTTACTTATTTAACGTTAATACGATATTATTTAATTATTAAGGCATGCATGATTGTTATGTATTTTTAAGAAATTAAACATTTAGTAAATGCAATTATTGTACGAGTATATTTCGATTATTAATAAAATTATAAAAAAAAAAAAATAATAAAAAAATTAAATATAAATAAATAATATAAATATAAATTAATATAAATTTAACAAAACAATTAAATTAAACCTGAGTGTAGCCCATTGATTATTTCTTTTAAAATTCCATTTCATTTTTTTTTTTTTAATCTTCCGTTCCAGTTTTAATATAATTTTGTGCTTAAAATTGTACAGAATATTACATTTTTAATTAAAATAAAAAAAAAAATAGTTAAAGTCAATTCATAAATGAAATTATAATTTGTATGTATATACATTATACATAATATTTTTCATTAGGTATCTACCTACGTCGTTTCAAAATTAAATTTAAATATAATGTTTATGTACTTATCATTGTATAAAATGAAATGTGTTTCCATATACCTGTATAATACATTTGTGCACTTTAACTATTTTAATTTCGGTTCAATTAGAAAAATTGAAGAATATTTTTTATTACACTATGACAAACTTGAATACAATTAATGGTATTTATATAATTTATTATTATAAATTAAAACAAATAATTATAACAATTATCCTATAGCAAATTTAGACTTTAAAGTACTTTTGATCAATAAAATTATTTATAAGTTAAAGTAAATTATAATTTTTTCATATTATAATATTATCGATTAAGATTCATTATCATTAATATTATTATAAGTAGAATATTAAAATCTAAAGTTAAAATTTATCGTAAAATAAAAAATATAAGAATGACTAAGAAACTATATAATATGAATTGTGTATTGGGTATTTAAAATATGCAAATTAGGCGAATGAAAAATGATGACGGTTAGGTTAACGTAATCAATTTTATAATCTTTGTCGTTCGCGTTGTTTATATATATATAAAGTCAACGATTTAAAGTATTAAAATTTGTCGTGCACATTACACTACAGCCGTACTTCTACGAAATTGTTACAGACGCGTATTATAGAATCGGTCGTCAGCAGATATTCCAAACTATGATTGAACCTTGGACGAATTAAAAAAAAAAATATATCTAAAAATTATATTATATTAATGACTTAAATTTTGCGATATTCAAGGACTATCAGTTGTATGAATAAACTAATAGTATTTTACAATATTATTATTTTTCTGCAACGTATTTTTAATAAGTTATTTTAATTTAAATCACGATAATTATAGTATATTCTTCAAAGTTATTGTTTAAAGAATGTAACCTATTACAGGCAATTTTCATTTATTATATACTTTATATAGCCGAATTATCATTGTTTTGAACTATATGCGATTACGAGAAAAAAAAAATACGTAACCAAGGTTGAAATAATAATATGTATTAATAAAAGATACTTATGTAATAACTCGCATTAGAATAATTATTATTACCCTAATAATTATATAGGTATAATAATATTTGAAGTTTTTTTTTATAGAAAAAGTTAAAAGTTACGAATATAAAAATTGATTATTGGAACGCGATTAAAATTGTATTTGACATTTTTAGTCGCAAAATTAATAAAATATATATGTAATTATTTTTATTTTTAAACAAATAATAAAAAAAACATCGAAAAGATTTAAATTAATCTTAAATTAAATTATTTAAGTTCTTTTGTTTTTGTTTTTATTTCATTATTATTATTGTGTTAGATTAATTAAATATTCTTAAATATCATATTATACAGGTATTTTGTTGATGTAAAATGTCTCCTTCGCGGAATAAGGTATTATTTTAGTTATACCGAGCATCCGAGCGAAACAAAGAATGTATGGTTTTACAATGATGGGCATTTTCATTTTCATTTTTAGTGTGTGAGAGATAGAGAAGAGTAGGTAGGTTTTCAGTAGGGAATATTTCATTTAGTTGTTATTTTATTTAGGTCATTTTTCAAATAAATATATATATATATAAAAGTTACTTGATGGTTGAAATACCTATCAAAAAAAAAAAAAAAACAAAAACAAAAAAAATCGCTGCAAATTACAGAAGTCAGAAACTTAGGAAATTATTTTACGATATTGATTTTTTATTATTTTATGAGAAAAATTTCAACATTTTTTTGTTGTGTTCAAAAGTGATTTAATTTAGATTATTTTCACTACAAAAATATTAATAACTAAAATTACTATTTGAAAAAAAAATGATATAAAATATTTCATTTACAATATATTTTGGACTTTATATAAAGTTGGAATTATAACTAAAAACTAAATATGACCATGTGAAAAATGTTTATAGAATTGTATTATGAATAATTAATATTTGAAAAATAATTTCAATTTTTAATAGGTAGGCCTAAAAATTTTATATAATATCATAACGGATCAGTTAAATTAAGACACTAATATTAGTATGTACTATGTAGGTATTATAATAGATCTTTAGCTCTAAGTTCAAAATTGCCAGAGTTATCGTAAAATATTGAAATTGAATTCGTCGAAGTATCAGTTTTTGTGAAAAATGCCATTTTTCCTATCGTATAGGGTCAATTTTAATGGCCTTTATATTCCAACTATATCCACTTTCCAATCATAAACATAATATGCTGTTCATGAAAATCGGAGAATTATTTCGTGTAGAAAAAGTGTTTACATAGGTACATAATAAAAACATAAAAAAAAACAGAGATCATTGTAAGATCTATAGATTTTTTCGCTTCTCTCAAAATCTAAAATAGGTACAACATCGTCACACTGATTTATGCTACCATTATATTGGGACAAACATTATTCTTTCTGTACAAAAAACCAAAAATGAAAAAAATATAACATAATAAATTAAAAGAATATAAGTTCACTAAAATAGTAAGTAGTAATATTTATTGTTTAATTATTGACTTGTGAATAATATATTTAAATCAATAAAACATTTTTTGTGGATTTGGGTTTTTATTTATTTAAGAAAGTAGTAAATTTAACAATAAACGATTACTAAATTTGTATATTTATTATATATATATAACACAATAACGATAAAATGTTTTGTAAACGCGGATCAAAAGTAAATTCGTAGTCCCGGGGTTAATCGTTAATGTTAAATATCTTAACGACAGTTTTGAAAATATTAATAAAATGACAATGATTTACACAATAAACAATATCATTATATTTCTCTGGATAAGGATAAACGTTTGATTTCTTAAGCAGGTATCTCGTTAACGTGTTCGCTCGACGTTGTTATAACGATATTCTCAAATCATTTTGTTTGTAAAGTCGTTACGACCTACTAAATTCGGATATTCAACCATTTCGTACACGTATCCGATATACCTGTAACACGATTTAACAACATATTACATAGGAATTAGGCCTGGTCCCAGATTTTCAGGGAGATGGCGGTAAATCGGAATGATTAGAACCGTGATGGAGCTAATATTATTATTTGTTTATGGGTCGGGGCCACAGAGGCGCTAAATAATCGATGGTGGTCTATAATCTTGTGCTCGACGTGAAGATAAGCTGTATTGCTATATATTAAGTAGGTATATTATTATTATCATCATCACCGTAATAATAATAATAATAATAATAATAATAATAATAATAATAATATATTGGCGATATATTTGTTCGAAAACAATGTAAGTAATTGCAGCATCTATATTATTATTATTAATTGGTATAATTTGCTAATGTTATCAGGTTGATCGGATATTACATCCGTTAGCATAATAATTATTATTCTATCAAAAATTGTTTTTTTTTTTTAGTTATTTGCACGTTTCTAAGTATAAAATCAAAACGTATAGTTGTAAATGAAATAACAATATTCAAACATGTCGCCCTACAATTTTAAATTTCATCTGGCATTATATTATTTACATACGGTTTTCAACGAAATAGAACATTGTTTTACAAGTTGGTCGTACGATTTATATATATTATATTTATTCAAAAATTTAAAAAAAAAATTGTTTTTTTTTATTTATTTTTAATGTTACGTAAAATCAGTTTGTCTGACTGTGCATTAATTAGAAAAAAAAAAAAAAATTAAATTTTTCATAACGTTTTATTACACTGTATCGATCACAACGATTTGACAAAATTTTAAACGTACTCGTATAAGTGTTTTGGATAATATTACACCATGTCGAATCTGAGACAATATTTTAATCTGTATTTTGTAATAATGATCTTAAAGTTCGTTTAAATTTTTCGAATCGAGCATATAACAAACATTTACACTCCACATTTTTGTACCTACATCAATTATTTTAATAGACAATAATAATACGCGCTTATTTATTATTATTTTTAACGAAATTTGATTATTTTGAGTTTTCGACGTTGCTGTCAACACTACATTTTATTTGCTAATAATATTACAGTTATTATAAAAGGATAAGGATAATGTATTTTATTCGCATTTTCAATATTTTTTTTTTTTTTTTTTTTTTTTGATTCCGCGAAATATTTCGAAATAATAGTTTACGGGTAAAAAAAATAACCCCGCGTATTGACTACAACTCAATTTTAAACAAATCATTATTATTATAATAATATTTCCATCTAAATTTGATTCGTTTAAAATATAATATAAACTATGTCTCCGAACGGTGCTTTGTTTAACACTTTTAACAATACCATATTTTATGTATCCCTGCGCAATAATAACGTATTTCGTAGTACTAAACTACCCACCCGATATTGTATTATTTTCCTCTTATTTCGATCGTATATTATATTATAATATTAAGAAAAACGTTCGAAAATACGGCGTTTAATTTTTGTAAGAAAAAAAAAATGGTCCTTTACAGTTTGGACCTTTGTCCAACAGAATAAAGGGCCGTGAGTTACGTCGCACTGTTTATTGTTTTTGCTTTCACCGTCCGTTGCGTCGCATCGTGTTGCGGAAATATTGTTATCATCCCGTCGTGGCAATTTTACGTCTATTGTTTGATATTTATCAACTTCCTCGTTCTTTTCGATATATCATTATTTTTATTACATATTACGATGAATTATGGAACTCGAGAACTTTTTTGTGTTATTTGTATCCATCATCTCGGGTAATATTTTGTAAAAATAGCACTAGTTACGATGGAATCTTATAATCGTCACTATATATTCATTATGTCATGACGACGTTAAGTATCTATTTTTTTTTTTTTTTTTTTACCAATTTAACTTATTAATAAAAAAAAATAAGTATTAAGAATATTATAATATTATTTTTAGGCATAATGTTATTTAATAACATCCAATTTCAATTTTTTTTTATGTTTTATAATATTATAAAAATTTAAAAGTTTACGTTCGAATTTTGTACCTAATTATTCAAACCGTCTTAAACATGCAATTTTTTCGAGGTATCGTTTTCAAGCGTGCAATTATGTTATTTTGCTTTGTATCTGTTTGTTAGAATATTATTTTCATGAAGAATTACAATATTGTGATATTATAATAGTGTGTCATACGCGTACTTTTATCATGTGTACATTTCGGTATTTTATTTTCGCCGTGTCCGCAAACCCAAAATATCGCGTAATATTTCGAGCGTTAATCGTATCGTTCGTTAATTTGTATATAAGTACGCCATAATTATAATGTGAACTCAAAATAAACCCTTTATAATTTAATACAGAATAAATTATATTATTTTAGGCGAGTCTGAATGATAAATTAACGTTTAGAAATTTCAAACTAATCCTATATTTAGGTTTACGATATACAATTATAAGTGTCTGCCTGAGTTATGAACCGTTTTATGTTTAATTTATTTTAATTATTCAAAAGTTTCGGTCTAGTACTTATGAAAACTACGGCGTAGAGTTTAAATTTTTTTTTATATAATCATCATACATATTAGGCGAGTATATAATAATTATACGGTTCTCGCTCGCATATTACACCATACAAAACTGTCCGACGCTGACCAAAGTGATCCGAAATCCGAATATATACCTAGTGTTATCATTATTTCGTTCTCTATTTTACCAATCCAATTTCGCGTGATTGTGTGGCAATAATTTTAATGTTTTTGTTTTTTAACTGTTTTTGGTCACATATAACGTTTGCGACCAAATATAAAATAACAACAAAATTATAATAATCCACCGCTGGCGTATTATATTTTTACTGATCAATATCGGATACAACAAATACGATAAAGCTTTATTATTTCAATAAGGTCACACGGCTAACCTATAAACCTTTTACACGCATATCGTCTTTTTACCTACCTAACTTTTTAGATGTCACAAACCCGTAATATTGAATAGTTTATGTTATTTACGCATCGATTGTAAAAATGACCTTTATTTTGCCTACTTCGGGATGAACAGATTTTACCGATATATATTTTATTATTGGTCGCTTTTTTCCCCTTTTTTTTTTCTTTCTTTTTTTTTTTTTTTTTTTATATATATATTTTTTGTTAACATTAAAAATGCATTTTGAAAGTTTAGCGTACCCACCGATTCATGCTTTACTGTATGTATTTTACCTTTTATCTTCATATGGGTCGAAATATTCTATTTGCAAGATTTATGACTGGATATAAATTCTCAAGTTAAAAATCCTTCAATTCCTCTCAAAAGATAGCATTTAGTCAGAAAAAAAATATTATTTATGGTGTTATCAAATGTATTATATTAATTTTCGCGTACCCGTCAGTGATTAATAATCAGTATACGTTGACTTGAAAAGAAGAAATAGTTTTAGAAATTAGTGATATACAAATTATACAAAAAAGTTATTGAAAAAATTATATTCAATAATATTAATACGTTGATGAAAACTAAATGTTTATTATTTTAATCTATGTTCAATAATAATACCTAACAATATATATGAAAAAAAAAAAATTTTATATTATATAATAATATTAAAGTATTATTTCTTTTTAATACTAAGTACTATTTAGGTTAACTGGAAGTAGATTTATAGGTTCTTGTAATGCAAATGGTGGACATTTTTAGTATTAATAAATTCATAACACTATTATACTATCGTATACATGCGAGTATATAATATTATAATAATAAATAAAAAATATATTTTGTTGACATGTTATTGAATCAAAAAAAAATATTATTCTACCTTGACGGTTTGAAAATTTTTATATACGTATATGTGTATATACCGGATGTCCCACTGAGTTTTTCCCTGTCAATAAATTTTGAATAATTATATATTTTCGAAATTTAATTTTGTAATAATTAATTATTCAACGTTTAATTATATATTTATATCAGAGATTTTAACTGTATTAATTTTTTTAATGAATTAAATTTTTAAATTTTCGGAATACTATTAAGATTATACATTTGTTATATCTAAATTTTAATTAATATGAAAACAATAATTTTATTTTTTATTATTTTAGGTTTAAGTACTAAAAAAAAAAATGTATAAAAATTTTTTTGTGCATAAATTAATTGCCAATATTAAATTTTAAGAAAATGTATATAGATCCAAAGTTATTGACATTGACCAAATTGGTAAAACTAATCACACCCGGTATATATGCGACATTGTATATAATACATATAGTATATACATTTTTTCAAACCGCCAAAGTAAAATAATATTTTTTTGATTCAATAACATGTAATAGAAAACCAAACTTTTAAATCATAAAATAATTTTAAAAATCCAAATGTATCATAATAATATTTAATAAATTATTATTCAAAATATAATAATTTATCGAAATATATTAATATTGGATATAACTTATAGTTATTTCTATAAATATTATATGCATACTTTTTTAACAACTATTTTTACTATTTGCCTATTTCCAGTAAATGTTTAGAAAAATTCAAAAATGTTTATTAACATAATATCATACTACTTACTATTTCTTCATTTCATAAAGTAGGTAGTTAATATTTAAAATAATTGTTTTAATTAAATTAAATTATAGATTTTTACTATTGAAAAATATCTATTTTTTTTTTATTATTATAATAATAAAAAATGATAATAACAAAATAATATTGAGTGATAACGAATAATGTTATTAAAAAACACCATATAGGTAAATATAAATGAATTATTATACGTTTTAACATAAATATAATTAATTATTTGTATTATATTATGTATAAAAGTAAATTTAAAATTAACATTAAAATTTATTTTGAACAAATTAATATTTTGTATTATTCTGGTTTCTGGAATGAAAATGGTTACCTATTGTTAAGATTCAGAATTAATATTTATATTGTTAGTATAATATTGTAAACTGTAGTTAATTGTTGATATTTTAACATCGATTATTATTTTCATATACATACTCGTATTATTACATAGGTATTATCAGAATCAAATATTTAAATGTCATATTCAATTTAAAATCGATCGAAGGTGTTAATAATGTATTCTAATGGTATATTTAAGTGTGTGTTTTTTATAATAAATTATGTTTTATTTACATTCTGTTCGTGCGTGTTAAACAATAAAGTAAAGTAACTGAATTATTAATTAAAAAAGAAAGAAGAAAAAATGGTATATATAAAAAAAAAAAAATGCTAATTAATACATCAATAATTAAATAGAATATAAACAGAAATAGACTAGTGCAAAGCAGTACAAACATGTCGTATAATCGTGTATACATTGTTAATTTATTTCTCCCGACTTTAATTTAAAAAAAAAAACAAATCAAGGTAAACATATAATTGAGTTTGTAATGACAGTATATTTATAAAAAAATAACTATTTACTATTACTTAACGTTTTGTAAATTAGTTTAATTCATCGTGATTTTGTAAAACCTCTATTTTTTATCGATTCAATATTTTAATGTTATACGATTAAATTGACTTGGCAATACCTTTTGAGTGGATACGAACAATTTAGGAAACACTGTAATAACAACTAATTTCAAATATACTCGTAGTGTGTAAAACATTTAAGAAATATTCTTGTATACATAATTGGAAATATTTAAAATGTTATCACTAAAATTTTTATATTAAAAATTATTATTTCGATGTAAAATATTGGACGTTTATTTGGATTGTATTATTATATAATAAATCACTTAACCGAAAAAATTTGTTTTAATTTACAATTTATCATTTAAGTTTTCAAATTAAGTTTGAAGTTATATGTTTCACACGTAATTCATTAAACGTTTACAATGTGGAAAATCACGAGGAATATTATCACGAATTACATCTTGAAAATATATTTTTTTTTTTTTTTATCGCATGGTTGGTGAGAATGTGAGACAATAATAATTAATTAAGAGTTAAAAAAATAATTTGTGTTTTTTAAACTTTTAGTATACACACACACACACATATTTCTAAAACATATTATATTCACGTTTTCTTTTAAAATATCTTTTCAGTGTCACCCATACGAGTAGTTGTACGAGTACTTGACAGAATATGTTATGGATTTTACCAACGGTAAATTGCGTTACGTTTGAAATTAATTACTTTTGCAACAAATCGCGTTGGTTGCCGATAATTATGTAAATTTTCCAACGAAAATTTATAACACGGACTGCAGCCTGTTAATATTCGCCGTACAGTGACAAATGATTTGTCGAGTCAATATTTCATATTATAATGCCGTGGAACGAACCAAGTGCGATGTGTTTAAATTTTTGTTTCAAATAAATTATTTTATTCGGATACCCGTGGGTTTTCGCTGCAGAGGTGACGCGGACGCGATGAAACGTGCGGACGCGCGGAAGAAATTCAATATAGATTACGTGGTTAGAGAAAGTCGGATTAAGATGATCCAGATATTTGAACTATTTGTTATTGCGAGAACGGTTAGCGTTTCGCGAGTTGTCGTAATGAATCATTGTCAACCATGGTATCTTAAGAAAGCCAATTTTCAAATAGTCGATGAGTTTTTAAATTAAAAATTGATTATTAATCATTTTTATTAATTTACGCGACATGAATAATAATTTGTTTTATCATGACGTTATATGAAATTGGAAGATAATATATCGGACCGATCTGCATGCAGCGTATATACCTCCCACTTATAATATTATATTAAAGTAATAGAGAATGCAAAAAAAAAAAAAAAAAAAAAAATATTTTGCTATTGGCGTTTAAATCCATTCGTTAACATCCTTGCAACACTTTGCTGTATGTATTCTTCCAATGAAAACTATTATATACCAATTGGAAATCGATCGATTCCAATTAAATACAATAATATTATTAATATCGCGCGTTTCACAAAAGTCTAAGTGTTTTAAACTTAAATTTAGTTTTTGTTTTTATTTGATATTTAAATCGTGCATAATATGGTAGTTCTGGTCAAATATACATAATAAATTCATGCAAAAACGTCATATTATATAAATAAATTCCAGTTAATTTAAAACAAAATCGACCCCTGGCGAAATGCGAACTGTTTATTGTTAGTCATAAAACTAGAGAGAGAGAGAGAGAGAGAGAGAGAGAGAAACGTGAATAATAATATCTATTTGATTATATTTTATCGATATAATATTGAAGAATAGTTTATACAGTCGTAATATAACCAATACCTATACATTTAGTTTGTCGTGTCGTTAAACGTAGCCAACTGTACCTGCCTGAAATAAAAATTATAATACCTACATTACTTTACTAAACTGTCAGTATAAAATATTTGGAGGCGAAAGGGGGTATATTCATCCCTTTAATTACGAATAAATTAAGTGATTACGAATTTTCGGAATTATTATGGCCTTTTATGTAGAGTGAATACAATATTTCGTGTTATACAATAAGGTAATGGTAAATTTTATATCACCTCCATTATTATTTTTAATGTCCAACGTATTATTTTGATTTCCCAGTGTATAAAATATATAACATTTCAATCAAATAATGTAATTTAATCTTTTTTCATTTATATTCTCATATGTTAAAAAATAATTATTATTTTAGACGAGAATTGGCTAAATTTTGTATTCTATAAATATTATAATAATATTATTAATTAATGGTATATATTATATATATATATCAATATCAACATTCGTATGTTTGTGATGAATAGGTAGGACCATATAGAAGCCATATCATTTCACAATTGATTCATTAATCATTAGATTTGGCATTCAAAGTTTGATTTCAATAATAAAATATGATTTCATTAGGATGCGAAATTTATATTATTATTATTTCAATATTAAATATAATTAAACGAGTGTCGAGTGCATACAATATTTACATACAATTACGAAAAATAATCAATTTTCAATAGGTATTTTTTTTCAATGATAATTTAATCATTTATAGAATTTTATTTAAAAATAAGTCAAAGAAATATACAAAATATAATTTTTTACTTAGATTTTAGTTTAATAATATTTTATGTGCTATACGTGTACGTGTAAATAAAGTATATCGACAAGTGATAATTTAGTAAGTATACGTTATTTCCTTTAAAAATTGAAATTTATTAATGAACGTCAATACATATTTTACGATAGAATTATTTTTTATTATGGAATGATAAAATTTATATATGGAAATAATTTCGATGTGGTAAAGAGAGAGAAAAAAAATTAAACAAATGAGATCGCTCGTTCATATTAAGAAGTTATTAAATTTTTTTTATTTTTAATTGTATTTTATTAGTCATTGCAAATACGAGTATACTAAATATTATTATTAGTTATTACCTAATATTATGGTAATAATATTAACCATGCATTTTTCCATTTACTTGTCAGTTGTCGGTATTATTGTAATAATAATTAGTAATGACGTACATAAAATTTTGATCATTAGAGATTTATGCGTTCGTATAATATGATGTTCACACGTAGCATTCAAGTAATTTGTCAATAAAATTGAATGAGGTTTGTAATCTGACGAATGCTAAAACATCAAAAAAAAAAAAAAACTTTTTAAGTAATATTATAATATTTATTTAATAAATAATACATACGTAGGTATAACATTTTATAATATTTACATTTAGAATAACCAAAATTATAAATAATTCATTAGATATACATAATAAATTAAAAACTGCACATTCGTCGGTATCTCACGAGAAAATTTATGCTTTGAATTTGGATAATTTCTCATCTTATTCTAATAATAATAACAACAATAATATACCATACATGCGTAAACTTAACCATAATCACGGTTGTAAATGACGTGTCTTAAGTGCTTCAGTATATAATTAACTAAGATTATGGTTAGCATTGCTATTTAGTAATTTAGTGTCGTTCAGTTTTTTTGATATTAGGAAACATTAATTATTTATACCACAACTGTTTTTGTTTTCTAACACAACTACTTAACCTATAATGATATAATATTATAGTTTTTACTTTGAAACATAATATTATAATACGATTTTTTGTAACATGATATCTCGAGATCGAAAAGGCATCATTACATGTATGATAATCAGAACAAATTAGTACATAATATTGTACATTATAGTTAACATAACTAATTAGGTATTTAATTATAGTTTTGAAATTACACAGTTCATTAAATTTAAAACAATTTTAACCAATAAATAATATATTTTTGATAATATGTAAGATGCAATATATTTATTATATTATTCAGTAATAGACTTATGTATTTATGTTAATACTATAATCGATATATATTTCTATAACATACATTTTCTATATAACATACAATAATTGATAAACAAAAAAATACAGAAAATAATATAAGGAAATAAATGATAATTAGTACACAGTATACACCGTACAGGCGTACAGGATTAAAAAAAAAAAAAAACAATAATTTATTATTAATTAATATCCAATCGATCGAATTATTTTAGGTTTATTCTAGTATTAATAAATCACTAGCTTACAAAATAAAAATTTATATTTTGTAATTATTATTTCTTATCATATTATTATACCTATATACCTAACTATTTTTTTGTGTAAAATATAAATTTATCAACACTAATAATAAATTATTATAAAGAACAAATGTTCGCGACATTATAAAAATTTAAATCATTTAAATATTTTATAATAGGTACACGTTTAATAATTAAATTATTAAAATAATTTTAATGGTAAACAAGGAAGTATAATTTTGTAATATTATCATAAAATAATTTGTAAAACTATTGTTTATATTTTGCTAGTTTCATTTGAATCGTATTACTTAATCAGCTATAATGCTATAAACCTTGATATTTTCAATTATTTGACAATTGTGTATTTGCATGTTTAAAACAATTAATTTAATTTTACACGAAACAAAATATATTACCGGCATTTTATATTTTAATATGTTGAAAATATAAATATTTATATGTATATTAGTATTATATAATATGATAAACAAAAGACAAAACGATTATAAAATATTAATACGTAATAATAATTATAAATGGTTTTATTTAAATGTTCCAGATTTATAATAGGTATATTAATAAAATCAATAGATTAATCGTGATAAATTAATAATTAATTATATTGTAAAATCGTATTAAATAATAATTATAATATTACTAGTATTATGAGTATTATTCAGTGTTATTATAAATAATAAATTCGATATAAAATATTATTTCATCCTATTTTTATTTCTTTGTTTTCTGCGTATTTTAGTATATAAGACAGTTCTCAAAAATATGAAATAAGTAATAATATGATTATAATTTATAACAGAGTTCATTTCTTAAACAAATAACGTTTATTATTGCTTACGTAGTACGTACACAAAACATAATTTTCTAAATATTTCTTTTTACAATTAGAAATATTATTTAATTATGAAAGTTTCAGATAGATTTTATAATACCTAGTTAGGTATATTATAACATGATCATAGATCAATGTAAATTACATACTATACAATAATAATATATTAATTTTGTTTCAATTTAAAATACTATATTTAAATTAATATTATTTTTAGAGATAATAATATTATATTCTTCTGTAAAGCTTCAAATGTATTATATTTCGTGTTATGTTTTATACAAAAATATTCTATAAATGTGCTAGTTGTATTATTTCTATGTTGTTGGAATATTTTTACATAAAATCAATATTAATTTGTAATAATTATTAACCATAAAATTACAAAAATAAGTTTTAAATTATTAATGTCAAATTAAAAAATTGCAATTAATAATCTTTCCCAATAAAAATTTACGTTTTTATAATATCATGGTCAGTGTCCGCGAAAAATTGTATCCAAATAATCGTGTTGAATTATAAAAATGAATAATCGTAAATGAATCCAAATAATAGAGTGATTGTTGTCTCATATTTTGTCATTATGTAGAATTTTTGTACCCGGAAGGTCAAATTTTTGCGTTTAATACACTATACTATTATTATATAACCATATTAAATTATTAATGCGTATATAGAAATTAATTTAGTTGAATGGAGTATGTATAATATTGACGTTTGTTATTAAAAAAAAATTGGCTCGTCCCGGTTCAAAATATTCATTTTGTTTAAATTGCCTTAAAATTATCCAAACGTACTTCATACAGTATTATAAATTATAATATTATACCATTATGATAATTACGTGATAGGTCATGAACTCATCTCATGACGATGACGTGCGAAGCGTGCAGTGTTATAAATTTCTAGGTTAAATCCATACGCACGGATGACAATCGCGATTGACAGTCAGAACTCCGGTCGTATATGCTAAATTAAGCCGTAATATTTCCGTCAACAACTCTAATACGCATCCACTTGCATTATGTCTATTATTAAATCGTGTATTATATTTCGAGTGTTGGTAAGCCTCTCGCGAATTTGTCGTTTGAACAGAAAAACCAAGGCGTTTTTAACACTTTCAAGTTATTCGGTCATAATCCCGCTGTATAAAATATAATACCTTTGCAGACATGTCGATGAAATGTCAAGTATTCTTTAACGCCATTATTATTGGCTTATTGGGTACACACGATTGTAAATTTTACTGTTCGTATAAAAGTG
Organism: Tetraneura akinire; assembly: GCA_021307375.1. Lineage (NCBI taxonomy): Eukaryota > Metazoa > Arthropoda > Insecta > Hemiptera > Aphididae > Tetraneura > Tetraneura akinire. The sequence goes on along the minus strand of JAIUCT010000001.1, from coordinate 27,221,034 downwards.
CTCGTTCGATCCTACCGACTTAATAATATATTACGCATTGTATTTTACAAAGTCTACATATTATTATTATTATTATTATTATTATTATTATTATTATTATTATTA
>JAIUCT010000001.1:27179021-27208377 GCA_021307375.1 Tetraneura akinire | reverse complement strand
TAATAATAATAATAATAATAATAATAATAATAATAATAATAATAATATAATCTATTATCACAAGGGTCGCAGGAAAAGAAATGGGAAAACGTGTTGCGTATAACTTTGGAAGCTATTTAGGTAAACGCTAAACGCGCGTGAAGTATTGGCCATTAATTTTCGTAGGTATACAGAGTGTCCCAGATCTATTTACTCATTGAAATATCCCCGCGAAAACTATAGATTTTAATGCTGTTTTTTTTTTTTTAAATTATCAGTTAGGTATAGGACTATAATATTACTTCTATTATTTTTTTTTAAATTTAATCATCATTTAAAATAATAAAAAAAAATAACTTTTATTTTTATTAGGTTTTGCGAAATTTCAAGATTTATAGAGTACATTTTTATGATAAATTTGATGCGTCGTTTTAAGTATATAAATGTGTGTGAAGAAATACATTATTACGATAGCTTCAAATTATTATTGTTAAATATTTTTTATATAATAATTTTTTTTTTTTCAATAGACTAAAATTGCAATACTTCATAATATTCACTTATTTGATATCAGGTATATTCTTAATAGACAGAATTTTCATTTTGAGGATATTATTGAAATTGAATTATGAGTAGCCAGTAGGTATACCATACATTATAATTTTTAATATATAAAATATTCATTCCAGTAATTTTCATTTTGACCAATTACTCAATGTGACTGAATCTTTAACCATATTTAAATAAATATGAATATAATTAAGAAATGAGAATAATTATTATAATATAAATGGTACTTACATAATAAACTGAAGCAGCTAATTAAATATTTTTTTCTCTTCTGTTTTTGTTCTTAGTAGGACAAATCGTTGTATAAAATAATTTAATTAAACTACTAATCAATTATTTTGTTTTGTTATAACAAATTATTACACTTTTATATCTTAGTAATATCATTATATAGTTTTAATTTTTTAAACTTTTAATAAAGTATATTTATAATTTATTTTTTTTAAATATAATAAGAAACAATACCTACACTATAAAACAATTCTATAATGCAAGATGCAACATTATTATTATTTAGTCATTTGATAGTCATTGCATTAATAAATTTATAATATAGGTAAACATAAATACATAATAATAATTAATAAGCACCGCGAGCCATGAAGTACCTAACTATATTATCTAAAATTAATATTATGTAATTACTAATTAATTATAATATTATTATTATTCTAAAATTTTATCACGATGAAATTTTGTTTATCATAAATTGAGTTAATAATTTTAATTAATTTTTTTAATGTTGATTAAACAAATTTTGCAAGACATGATATTAAGGAACACACGTCATGACGTCAAAAATATCATTTTGTATAATAAATTAAAAAATTCCTAAGAAACAGCATCTTTATTAAATTGGAAAGTCGACACATCAAAATTATTATACAAATGTACTCTATACTATTTTCAACGTTCACAAAACTTAAAAAATAAAAAGTTATTTTTTTAAGATATGATTAAATTTAAAAAAGTAATAGAAGTAATATTATAGTCCTTTATTCAACTAATAATTGAAAAAAAAAAAACAGAGTTCCAAAATCTTAATTTTCCACGGAGATATTTCAACGAGTAAAAAGATCTGGGGCACCCTGTATACTACGGTCGCTGTATTTCGATTTGTATAGATTATATACGAATACTATATAATTACATATAATATATATATTTTTATATAATTTTCAGAAAAAACTTAATAACGAAATCGCATCGTTATTTCGTTAAAAAATACTCGTCTTAGTAACACGATGCTGCGTTAAAAAACTCAGTTTTGTCAATGTATTATTAGTCTGCGGTACTTTTAGTAATTCGTGTAATATTAAAATATATCTTCTACGTTTATGTGTACGTCTACATAATTATATGAAGTTACAAGAGAGTGGCGTGTTTTGGGGGAAAAAAATAAAGTTTTATTTCCAGTTGGAACGTTAGAACGTATCTCGGAAAATATACTTTTACGTGACTTATAGACGCGTATAGAGACAATGTAATTCGACAGTATATAGGTTAAAAACACATAATATATACGTTAGTTTTTCCGTAATAAAAAAAAAAAAAGAAGAAAAAATGAAATCGAACGAAAACTTTATACGCGTTTTGTATATTATCTTATTCACGCGGAAGGTCGAAATATTATGGAATTAACCCGAACATCAATTGCCGGCAATACGTTTTACGATAGACGCTCGTCGATTTAACAATATTGTATATATCTTAATTTTGTTGGAAAGTTCTTTACGATCGCCACACACACACTTAAATATATATACGTATATATAGTATAATATTATCTAGGACCTAGGTATAATATTAGATTAAACGTGTTTCCAAAATATTCTGGACGTATACGTTATAAGTGTATAATAGTCGTGGTACGTGATCGACCGGAATCATCCGACGGTGCAAAAATTCGAATTCGTTAAAACCGCAACTACTTTTCGCGAATGTCCGATCGAATATTTGTCTTTCGGCCGAAATCGACGTACATAGTTGGGCACGAGAAAATATTAGTTTTTTGAAATATGCAAAACGACTACTATTCGTGTAGGTATAATTATATTATATACAGTTTTCGTATATTGCGTTCAAATGAGCTGCTTTCGCACTGTTTCAAACTTCAAAGATATTACACAAATGCGTATACATTATGGGGATATAATCCGGATTCCTGCAGAGAGTACCTACAATAATAATGTACTTACTCGTAAGTAATGCGATAAAGGTGTGAGATGCATGCGTGTAAAGGCTATACGCGAACTATATTATATACGATCGTCTGTAACAGTTATACAGACAACATTATGTGATTAATTCGAATTTATAGGATTTAGCGATCCGTATAGACAATCGTATAATAATAACAATAATAATAATAATAATAATAATAATAATAACAATAATAATAATAATAATAATAAAATATAATATAATTTTATAACTTAACCTAAATATAATATGATTCGTCTGAAAAATCTATTTTTTTCCAAATGTTCGACTATAAATCGTTTCCCATTATTTTCTATTTCTTTCTATAAAAAAAACGTTGGATTTGTAGGTATGCACAAACATTGTATACCTGTAGGTATACGGACCCGATGCGGTGATATATACATATGTGTCCAAGAATAAAATTGAAGAAGGAACGTATTTCGTTTTCGTTGATCAAATTTTATGTAGGTACCTACTCGTAATATCATTGTTGATTAATGGACCGGAAATTCGACGTACTCGTACATGACCTTTCGTCTTTCAAGACGGCCAATTCGAGACGGTTCAAATGAAATCGAAATGTGAATTCAATGCACATTTACGAGTGGTCGTCAATGCATAATAATACAAAGATATTGTTGTGAATTATAGACTAAAATAAAATCTATAACAAATAAGCATAATATAAATTTATAATATTATTATACAGGTAAGTGTTTATAGTGAATGTCATTCATTAGTAATATTAGTGTAAAATATACTCGTAATAGTATTATATATTGTTCATTGATGTTCAATAAATTTTCAATCTGCCTCATTGTATATAACTTATAAGTGGAAAACTGGTATATACATATTATGTATATAATATTAAATATAAATATATTTTTTTAATTTTTGAACAAGGAACAATAATTATTATTACGAGTGTAAATAAAGTTTATTATCCGTGAACAAAATAAATAATATTTTAATAATGTAATTTTATTGAACTAAAAACATTTTCTTTTAATATAACATATTGAAATTGAAAAAAATTTTAAATCGATTTATTTATAAACTTTTATTCTGGAACAATTATAAAATATTCAATACCAATCGAAACGAACTGCAGGCAAGACTTTACTCGTTATTTTGGTATTTATGTTTTACAGATTGCGTGTGATAATGTACCTATACTCGTATTATCATAATGTTTTTATATAATTATTTTGGTTGGTTTTACATTTTAACCTTCATAACGTATTAACGGAATAACATTTTTTATTCGCTTTCGGCTCTTGTAGATAAATTGACAGATTGAAAAAATTAATTTGTTAATATGTTCAGTCATAATAATAATAATTTATATAGTTTGAATGATTTATTACTAATTATATTTATATACGCTTGATTATATTTGCTATTTTCATCGAAATGTCGTTATTTTTGTTCTGGGAATGAAAATTTATACTGATGAATATTTCACGTACCATGTAGTGCCTCAACTACATTTTTGGGGGCCCGGGTGCCAAAAACTATTTAATTCCCTTACTTAAAAATAAAATTGTATCATTATCATATTTTTTTTCTGTTTATTTGTATTTGTAATAAATATTGAAAGTAAATTATCTCTTTCATATAAAACTTTATTAATTTATTATGAACCTAAACATAAACATTTAAGGTTATACAATACCTAATAAATTATATAAATAAATATATTTTTTAATAACAATTAATAAGTTCTAACAAATTGCAATAGAAATTATAGTTTAAAATTACTTGAGAAAATTGTTTTTCTTAACAATATTTAATATGTCTGTATTTGTCAGTGTTTAGTTCTCCAGTACGTTCTCTTTCAATGTTTAAAATGCTTATATCAGTTAATCGTTCTTGGGAGATAGAGTTACCTTCATCAATAACAATTTCTAATAGAAATATTGTAAAATTACTTAATAATATAATATAATATAATATAATATAATATTATTAATAGCTGTATAATGCATAATAATAATATTAACATAGGTAATTATATAAAAATGTATATTTATAATTATATTTATTTATTTTCTTTATATATTTTTATACTATAAAAAGATTTAAAGTAAATCTAATAACTTTAAAATATTTTCATTGAGAGGGGCTTTCCATTTCGGGACTTTCAAATCGTTATCATGGGGTGCATTACACCTTCAGTAGTTGCGGCACTATTCAAGCATTTCGAAATCTAAAATATTTAGTAAATATAGGTTACACGTGATGTCTTAAAAAACTTGAGTTGTATAATCTACGGGGACAAGCCATGATCGTGTATAATAAAAATGTCATGTATATACCTATAGTAACAAAAAAAGCACTTGCCACTTAAAAAAAGTGTCAGAGAATATCTTCATATTTTTGGATCATTTGCCAAGTCCCTAATAAATTACAAGAAACTAAAGAAAATATATAATAAAGACATTTACATGTTTCCCAGTCAGAAAATGAAATACCAAACTATATTTTAAATTTCTTTAGAGGGCGTGTTAAATTTTTATTTCAACTGTTTTATCAATAGTGTTGTCTATTGCATTCAAGATTATTTAGTCGAGAAAGGTTTCCTAGAATGAAAAAATTGATTTAAATAATGTAATTAAAATATATTTAAATGTAATTTTTATTCCTTAAAAAGTTAACTATTTTAATTTTATTACGTTTAACAATATAGACTAGCTAATACTTATATTTTTATAACTTACGTAAACTAAGCGTTTATTTTTTTTTTATATTATGATTATAAAAATAAACTATAAAAATAATATAATTACATTTAATTAATGTAGGTTGTTAGTTAGGTATTTTAGCCATATATATAAATATATATAAACATTTATTTCCTTATAAAAAATATTTAAAACTTTTTTCTATTATTGTAAAAGTATTGAGAAATAATAAGAAGAATATTCGTATGAATTCTAAGATTTTTGTTTAAACTAAAAATATCAACTTTAAACAGCTATAAAATAAAAAAATTGAGATTTTGGATTTTTCTAATATTTTGATCTGATGATAGGTAATATGTAAGTATACTTCGGTAAAATTTTCAGTCCTTAATGTTTATTTATGTTAATGACCTAACACCTAAGTTACTTAGAAGTTACTTACATTCCATAATAATTTAACATAAAACAATTATTTTTAAATACAAATTGTATTTATTATTATTATTGTTATTGTTATTAATATTATTGAGTTTTAAAGTAAAATCGAATAAACTTTGATATATCGTCGACAGGAGATTCGGCTTTCGGTACATAGAGAAAATAAAATATTATTTTTTCGGAAATTACATTATTATCACTCCTTTCAAAATCTGACGTGCCAATTAGATACGTATTCAATTGTTATTCGATAGTTTTTATCAGTATTTTCGAAACTATAAGTTAATTCCTACATACCTCTACTCGTTATGGCTTTTATCTCGCCCTGAAAATTTCGTCTGGAAAATGTACGCGAATTTGCACCCATGCAGTGCACCGGTGGGGAGATTAAATTTTTGCGGGTTACCCTCAGTTTTACGAAAATCATACGGCAGCAAGTTCTAGCCACTTTTAATATTTGGACGAATCCCTATAACTTATTGCGTAGGTATCTACCTATATAATACCTAGGTATATGTGTTTACATTATCCGTAACGAGTTGAAATTTTACACAAGGTATACATCATTACCGTGTTTTCCTACATCCCGAGTAAACACACTCGAAATACACACACACACACACACACATACGTCAATTTCGTGTATATTATATGTGTATAATATGGTCGAAAATCCGACGAACGATTTATGAGCACACATTCGTCGACGCGGAATATAAAATACATATTTATTATTATTATATTCGTGGATCAAAAAATATTCGGTTGAATTTTCGTTGTCGACATTTTACGCGCTCGGTGAACACACGAGTCACGCGAGTGCGTTGTGTACATTGAAAAATATGTTTCTACACGATAATATTATAATATTACCTACGAATATCGATTTCATTTTTTTCGACTCGTATTGGTACGAGCTGAAAATTTCGTTCGATTCCACGGAGAAAGACGCGATAATATTATTATCATAATATCAAAATGGTCGTATCGGCGTATGACTGCCGTATAGTATAACATTATGGCGCGTAGTTATACGTTTAGAATTTTATCAACCGCCCGGCGTGTCACAGATAGAAGATAGTCTTTCCGAACAAACCGCAATAATATTCGCAGTCTGTATTATAATAATGTGTTTTATGTGTACCATATTTCTTCGACGTTTTATTTATACTTATCGAATAACTGCGACGACACGTTTTGTCTCATCGTCTTTTTGAAGAAATGACGTTTTTCGATCGTATCGAATCATCAACAATTAACTATATCTAAATTATATATATATATAAAAATGATGATTTACATTTTATCATTATTTAGCCACGTTCTTGTCGTTTGGGGTAACAATAATAATAATTATTAGCATCAAAAATGAACATCAAAAGGAAGATAGTTTATTTAAAAAAAAATAATAATATTAATAAATATTTAAACGAAACGAAACGAAACGTATTTTATTTATTTTTTTTTTTTTGTTATTCCCCTAATATCAATTATACAATTATATTATCACGGGCATTCACTAATTTTTATCATATATAATATTTTAGATTTTATGTTACTTTATTTTAAGAATGTGCATGTATTCTTTAAACGGTTAGGTTATTATTAAATTAAAATGATTATATTTTATATAAGATATAACTCAAATGATTATATTGTACGTATAAAATACTAACATGATATATAGGTAGGTACGATATTTGTATTAAAAATTATTTTATAAATTATTCGTATTTAGTTTTGAATTTATATACGTCGTTTGATTATATGACGTGTGTACAAATACGCGGTTATAATAATATATAGTAAATTGTATTTGCTTTAAAATAGCAATTGGCATTTGTAAATTTTCGCTGCGTGTGTATTTGTATACTCGTATGTTGTAATACTCTTCTATATTTTATTACTTTATTATGAATTTTATCCGCTCCCGAATGTTTTTTTATGTAGCAAACGATAACGGTAAAAAATAAAAAGCAAGGGAATTGATAGAGGTGTAAAAAGGATATTGTTGAATTTTGATTACCATTTGAATGCAATTACATTCGTGAAAACGATTTTGAGCGAAGTTTATCAGATAATATTATATGTATTGATTAAAATTTTTACATTATTTATTAGTCTCTACGTTCAATATATAATTATATACACATAAAACCCCTAAATTAGTCATCTAAATAATCAAATCTGACAGTACTTCGCCCAGAATCGCTTTTAGATTCATTCCATTCAAACGTTAATCAAAATTCAACTTTATCCTCTTTACACCTGTATTTCTTCCCTTGCTTATAAATACTTAGAACTACAAAAAAAGTCGTAAATGAAATATTCACAATTAATTGGAGTTGAAGTAGGTAAGTAAAATGTATTTCATCTTCAATAAAATTTTAGAAATTTTTCGTCAATTTTATTTAACATTATTGTAAAATATTGAAAAATAATAAGAAAAATCCATATAAATACTTTAAATATTGATTTGTCTCAAATTTAAACTCTAAACAACTATAAAAAAAAATAAAATAAAAAAATATTTGTATACTCGTATTATATATATATAATAATTTAGATTTTTTTAATATTTTGGAATTACATTAACCAATAAGTAAGTATGCTTTAATAAAATTGTTTTGTCTTTATTTTATTAATCATCATTGAAAAAGTATTGAGAAATAATAAGAAGAATAGGTAGTTATATGAATTCTTAGATTTTGATTACACTAAAAATTGCAATATCAACAGCCATAAAAAAAATTTAGACTTGGGATTTTTCTAATATTTTAGTATCATGTTAAGTTAATATGTAAGTATACATCAGTAAAATTTTCAGACCTCAAAACCCAAAATTATCAATTTATCAAACATTATATACACAAAAACGAGAATTATGTGATCATCCAATAAAATTATAAAGTCTCTAAATTTAAAATTTCCTGAGTTATAGTGAAAATTCAAGTAGAAAATGTGTCTTCATACATAAAAAAAAAAAAAAAAAAAAAAAAAAATGACACATTATTATTATATAACAAAAAGATTTTTACGTTTCGCTCAAAATGTAAAATATTAACAAAGAAAATCCTGGCCAAAAACACGATTATTCTAATATAAGATTGTAATAAATTATCATATTATATGTATTATATCAATACATAAATTTTCCTTGTTATCGTAATATATTTTTATCGAAGTCTGAGATTGCTGCATCGCGAAAGTCACCAACTATAATATTATACAATACTACCAGTAGTCGAATTTTTTTGAATAATCGCGGTATATTATGTTTATTATTCCAATACGAATATCTGAATCGGGTTTATAACGCATATACCTGCATAAACGTATTATGAGAAAAACGATAATACTTTATAATATTATTTCGTCTTATTTATCCAAACGCAAATAATATACCTGGTTATAGTAAACACGCGTATAATATATACTATAATATTATATATTATATACGTTATAAAAATATTAATTTACCTATTAATAATGTTTAACCGTATTATTCGTTTGCGAATAACCAGCGACGGATGCCGGTATTATCGACGCGGTTCATGGACAGGGAGGGACCACCACGCGTAAAATTCAACGTCGTAAATTTATAACCTTAAAAACGCGAAAAATAGTCGCGTGGACCGCAAATAATATATTATATTGTTATAGGTATTTTCTCGGAGCTTATCTTCATACATCATGTAGGTATAAGTATAGATATTTATATTTATTTATACCCGTTTAATATATATAGACTATATTTCGGTTGTCTTAAGTTAAGAACGCGCCGTGTTTTATGACCGTACACGCACAGTTTATACGGTATAAATATATATTAATAGCCGATATTATAGGCGTAAAATAACAAAAAATAAATAAATAAAACCGAAAGTAACCGGAATTTAATGGAATCCAGATTTATCTAAAACTCATTATACGATGCGTCCTTTTCGCTCCATACATCTTATTTTCCCGTAGCCGCCGTAAAGAGTGATTTCGTTTTTCGGCCGAATCCCTCTCTCAACCACACCGGGACTAACCACCCAGAAAATCCTCCTCGTCGTCGTCCGTTTCGAGTGTACCTATATCACGTTACCATTTTATATGTACCTATTTAATCGTGTTTCTCGCGCGTTCCAAAGACGCGCGCACCAACAAATCTTCTATTATATACAACGTCCCGCGAAACGCAATTTAACGTGTCGCGACAAGATTGGCACGCGCGATTTGAGGAATTCTTAAGTCGTAGGTACGCGCAGACGCACACCTTTTTGTTCAGGTATATTATCGCGTGTTGATCTGACACATTTTATCTTGGAAATTGAATTACGGCGGGAAATATATTATTATATACCACCATCGATTAAACGAGTTTCGTTCGTCTTGCGCATATTCTCATTTTTTCGTTCTTCGCCTCGTATAATATTAGTAATTTTTATCGTATATTTTACGAACAAAATAACCAGAAGGGACACTTTTCGATATAATCTCATATTATTATAGATTATAATGAGGGATAGAATATAAATTAACAAACCTGTCGGGATATCTGAGTATATAATCAGTATAGAGATAAGAATATACCGTTTTTTCTTCATTTCAAACGCTAATGTTTAGAGTTCATATAGGATCAAAGCGGATTATCAGGAAATACAAATTGATTTACAAAGATTACGCGTGATAATAACTGGACAAGTGGGTACGTAATTAGTTTGGACGACAAGAAATAATATTTTTTTGTCCTGGTTACAACTGAAGATATCCAGCTAAAAAATATTAAACTATTTTCGATTTCTCATCAATATAATGTTTCTTCCACGGTTGTCGTAAAAATGTACACGTTATTTTGTGTTATTATTATCAAATTTACTAAAAAAATCAATAACCGATCACGAATGGAAAATTACCGATTAGACGTGGTGAAGTGTGATTATGAAACAGCGTATTATATTGTAAAATCGCTGGAACACCTTTATATCCATTTTGTCACGCGTACGATACTACGTTTTAATATAATTCGAGAAAATAAGAAAAAAAATCACCCGATGAATAAATAATAATAATAATAATAATAATAATAATAATAATAATAATAATATATTGTTATACGCGTGTTAATCGTATCCTGAAAACGAATATAAGTACTAAAGTAAAAGTACCCACTGCAGTAAAATATCATACGAACGAAACACGAGTATTAATTTAATAATATATTAATATGTTCTCGAATTATATTACGATTTTCACGATATATTATTACATAATATATATAGCGAACGATTCGTAAAATTTGTTTTAAATTCAAATTAAAAATTCCTCTCGAATGTTAATATTATAATATCAACCGAGCAGTGGTATTTTTTCTGTTTATTTCGTACTCTATTTTATATTAAACGTTTTATATTTTATTATATTTAAAAACGAAGGAACAAACCCGGAAAATTCGTATAATTTTTCACATTATAATAATATATTATTATTTATTCGTAAACACGCGGTTGAATTTATTCCGCGTTTTGTGACCAATTTTCAGTATCCGTGCTTAACCGTTTCACGCTGACACGCATTCAATTAATATTTTTACCGGGTATGCGGTCGGTATATTTTAAAAGTCTTTGATTTACACAAATTAAAAAAAATGTATACTCAAAGGAATAATGTTCAATTTTTACACATTATATTATAAATTTAATATTGCGAATTTTGCGAATTTGGTCATTATGTGTAAAGAACTAACCCTAGTTCTGAGTAGTTATATCGTCGATGAATTGTTGTAAAACAATAACTTGATAGTAGCCAGGACTAAAATATAATGTTATACGTTCCATTTAATTTATATTTTAATTAAAAACTTCGCTAAGTCTGTGTATGAAACGGTATAATAATAATAATAATAATAATAATAATAATAATAATAATAATATACCATTACTTTTCGTTTGCTTGCGTCTTATATTTTTACGAAAATTATTCCTTCCGTTGGAAAAGGTAATTTTCTTTTTAATATTGTACGAATGTATGTCGTTGTGCGGCGTTTAATACACATTTTAACCTTACTTAATAAGGTGAACTGGATGGTAAAAAAAAAAAAAAAAAATGCAAAACAAAACTAAATATTACTCCGACGTTTATTAAACAATAGCCGGAATATACAATAATTCATTTTATCTTACACGTAAATAATAATATAATATATATTATCAATAAAACACGTAAATATATATATAGCTATAATATATTCTAAAGACAATATTATAACGATTAACGACGTTATATTATGAGTTATAACATTTCGTGTAATAGGATCTAAGCTGTAAATCGGATGGGGGGGAATATAAAATATTACGTTATAATAGTACAATATACATTTTTTTTTTTTTTTTTTTTTTTTTGTCATCGATATAATATAATGATACATAATTTTTTTTAATACGAATACAATTTATTTTTAACATTTAAATCGACTAATGTAAATAATACATAATATATAAATTTTTACTGGTAACGTGCTAAAAATTATATTTTTTTTTTTTTTTTTGATACCTTTGTTTAAAATTTTCGAAAACGATTAATGTCTTACGGTAAAACACATGCCATCACAATCTTTGTGGATGAGTTTTTATCCATATATATATATATATACCTTTAGAATTATTACGCTTCGTAAATCGTTCACCGCGTGTGTACAGCGAGTATACACATCACGTCGTGTGTCATATTATATATTATATGTATAAATTATATTGTAAATACACGTGTTTTCGAAAGGAGAATAGAAAATATAACCGTTATAATAATATATTATACTTTATATTATCTTTTTTTTTTTATGAATAACAAAAAAATTGTTTTACAAACATTACCATAATAATATACGCGTATTATAGATAATACTTCTTATAATATTATAACCGAAAAAATACACTTAAAAAACTCGTACTTACTTATTATATAGGTAAACGGGGCGAGGACTAATAATGTGGGTAATAAATGCGCGCGGGTGAAAAAAATATCCGGTTAAACATTTAAAAGGCATATATTAAGTATAACGATAATATTATAAATTATTATTATTGTAAATTTGTAATTGTAAAATTATTATATAAAATAATAAATATGGTATTTATAATTCATGATTAAATACAAGTTTGAAAAGTCGTGTATTTTTATTTATCATAAATAACACAATAAGTAATTAATAATAAATATTATAATATTATATAATTTATTAAAAAATAACAGAGAAATATAATATAATAATAGTAATGTAATATACATTATACGTATTTATAATATTATAATAAAGGAAGAAAGATGATGTCAGTTTTTAGCGACCCAATTAGTCCAAGTTGATATACAATAATATTTAATATAATATTCTGTAATTATTTGTATGCGGTTTGCGATGAAAACACGAGATCTTACACAGCCGAATGAATTGCAATAAAAATAATAAATAATATAGTTTTAATTGTTTCGTCTTATAAGGAAACAATCGTTTGTGACATAGAAAAAAGTATATTATTTTCGATAGAACGTTTAGAAAAAAAAAAAAAAATTCACTGTGTGCACTAAAGGAATACCGATTTCACGAACCGGATAAAAATGACACTCGAATATTTTTCATCAAATCCACTGAACCGATATTTCATAAAATCGATGCGATGTGTTTGAATATTTGTTATATTATCAAAAGTAAAATATTAATTTTAAAAACAATAATAATATCTATTGACTATAAACGTCGAGGAAAAACGTTGGTATTCAGTTGGACCAGTAACAGCTGTAGAGTTATAACTTATAACATATTTTTATAATTGGATGCCATAAACTGTATACCAAACAATATTAAAATTCATACTTTTATGAGTCCTAGTCTTAAAATAATGTTAAAGATATTATAAAATATCGTGATGTACTTAACTAAAATTTTTAAAACAATAATTACGTGTATTATGATGTATTAATTTGTTATTAAATTCAAAAGGAATTATATTATTATTATTATTAGTAATTTATAAATACATAATTATAAATATTGAGTTATATAGAATACCTAAATAACTGTAGTGGATATTAAAATTTTATAACGCTCAAGGTTTTAAATTTAAATCTGATGACGTCAAATAATGTAAAATTTTGGAAGACTTGAAATCAGTTTACAGCGTCACCATATCAATATGAAAAAAATAATAATAAAATAATATGAATATAATTATTTTTAAAAAATATGAAAAATATGATATTATGGCATTAATGACATTATTTATATCTTGTACGTTATACCTATACAACAATTCCTGTTTTTCTGTTGGCTGTCAAAATAATAATATTATACTGTGACTAATGATAATATAAAGAATAGGTGTAATTAATTGGCAACACTCATAAATTAACACCAATTAATTTCGAACCCTCGGAACAGAAAAAAACTTGTATATGATATTTTGTGAATGTTCGTTACAAATATGTTATTATTATTTATTTTTTAATAGTATGTATTATAATATGTAAATTTTCACGTTCAACAAAATATTTATAATTATTATTAATCTCGTATATTTGATTGTTTTTAAGAAATCGATAACTAATAATAATAGAATATGATATTGTCACACTAGATGTCAACAGCAAGCAGATTATCTGGGTGTCCACACTTACAGTCCATAGTAGTCTAAGTGATTTTTAATTTATAATCATGACACACGAAATAAAATAAAATTAAATTACAATACACTAACACCAGTTGATGGTTTAATTAAAATATCTATATTTAATTAAAATTTTTAACTTACAAATTAGACGGTAATTTTATATTTTTCCCCTATAGACCAATTTAATCGTCTATTATTACGATTTTTGAACACACCGTTTGAGAACTACCTACTGATTTATCCTCCGTTACCGAAGTGAGCTGCTGGGATTCTAAGATGTTTGTTTTTGGTTATTTATTTTGCGATAGAGCATTTTGATAACATACCTGTAATAGTGTAATATTATACATGACAATATTATTACAAAGCTTTTTTTATAATATATTATATATAATATTGTGTATGTCGTCGGACGGTTTAAAATACAATTTATATAAATTGCAAGTCAAAGAATATAATATTACAGAGGAAATTTCTGCCGACCACCGTACGAAAGGTCCGAATAGAAGCTCGCGCGATATTTATGACACGTCAAGCGCACGCTGTAAGAACGCAATTAAACACGTACGAATCTTTTACACGGATGCCATCGCAATATTGATAACAATATCGTGTAAGTAAGATAAATTATTTTTTAACTAAATGAATGAAGATATTTTATATTATTAAAAACGTTTAAACAAATATGTATGAATACTGTATATTTTAATTAAGCGAATTTAAAATGACATTATAAAGCTTTGATTAAATTCGTTTGCACTTAACCTAAACAGTACCTAAATGACGATGTAGGAAATATTAAATATATAATAATATATTATAGAGTGTGGCACCTGAAAATTTTTTTTTTCTTGTAAAGAAAATTACATTAATACATTATAAATTTGTATTATGTAAGAATTAAATAAAATTAAAAATAAAATGATTTAAATTTAAATTATTGTTATATAATGCATTATAATCAAGGTCATAAATTTAACATCTATGTCTGTAACAACTAAATACAATAAGAAAGTAAGATAATTATTGTGTTAAACAATTACATAAAACTAATTCATTTTCATCACAAATTTGTAATTAAATATATATTTATAACATAATTCAAATGATTAATTTTTTTTATATACATATATATATATATATAATGTCGCCGGTAATTTAATAATAATAATAATAATAATAATAATAATAATAATAATAATAATAATATTGTTATTATATTGTATGGAGAGGAACCTGATATTCTAAAATGGTTTATTTTTATTCGCACTGATCAAAAATCGGATACGCACATCATTCTATTATAAAGGAAAAAGATTGATACGTTTAATCGGATCTCGCGAAACCCTCGTCATGTATACACGAATCGTGTTTAACCCAGTTCAACAGGGGAGGAAAAAACGACCAACTGTATTTGAAAACAATGTAACCGTGACAGAAAAATAAATAAATTTCTATCTCGATTTTCTACGAAAAATTTTGAATCGACCAAATACTTCCATTACCCGTTCGGTTATAATATTAGCCCTAGGCAAACGTTTTATTATACTGTAAAATGTACAGGGGTTAGAAAAATCGTATCAACTCGCTGGTGTTGCCAAAAACGTTCACGCTAAGAACATTATAATATTATCATCACAGGAATGATATTATTATAAATTTGATTATTTATCTATGGACAACACGTATGTAAATATCTGATAATTTATAATAATATGTACTTGAAGTCGTAACCGCCATATTTGTTGGGAGCTCTATATGAACCCTGTTAGCTGTTATCCACAGATATTGTTTTTTTTTTTTTTTTATTATATTGCACATAAATCAAAGTGTATAATTAAATCGTATCTCCATCATGAAGTAATATGATAAAATAAATTATTATAATATGTTAAAACAATATTTTGGTACACAATAATTAAAATGCGTTAATTAGAGTAAAAAAAAAAAAAATAAATTAAAATTTTGTTTTATTAAACTGACGTCATTGAAATGATTAAATTTTAATATTTCTTCATCGTTAACAGGATGTGACGTACATGTAATGCACGTGCCAAGATGAATCGAACGGCTGTAGTTTTATACTTCAGGTGCTGATGAAATATTTTATCAAACTTATGTCGAGTGCGTGCCGAGCACACGTTTATCATTCACACGTTGGCGAAAACTACAATAATTATAATTATATTATTAAACTATACATTCTGTCATTATTCGTAGATATTATTTGATTATTATTGGGCGTTACACGCGAAATCGAACAGCAGTGTAGGCACTATATTACGAATTTGCTCTAGTTAGGTTTTCGTGACGAACAAAATTAAGATTAACCCATAAAAAAAATTACACGTAACTATTATCTTATAACGACTTATTGTTTTACATGTTAAAACGTATATGTTTCTTTTGCGTATTTCAATTTCAATACTTCATAATTTTAATGAAAACAAATCTGACTCTATAAATATTTAAATAAATAAATAAATAATAATAATAATAGTAATAATAAATAAATAAATAATAATGGATTTAATTATATTTATTATTGGCTCGAAGAACATAATAATTACTTTATTAGAATGCACGAAGTGTGTGCGTTTTGCTCGCAAACGCGGTATTCGTGGTAACCATCACTCACGTGTATTACTCTCAATGATCGACATAAACTAACCTAATCTAAGGATATAAGCAGGAACGGTGGCGATTCTTAACCTAACCTACTGGAATTAGGGTACACGAATTGAATGGGAAATATTATTATAACATTATGTACTCGTATAAGGTATAACAATAATTAATAATAATATGTACATATTTTATAGTGACGGCCGATGTGATGCAAAAAATCCCTGCGTTATGATGATGCTGCTATAGTGCTACGGCCGCGACGATCAGACTTTCCTGGCAGCCGGCAGTGGCGGCCACGAGTTTCTCTTGTTCCTGCTGTTGTATTTGCACATGAGAACCCTCTTAAATGCCTGCCTGAACACCTTGTTGAAAATGGTATAGAATACCGGGTTTACCATGGAACTGGCGTAGCCCAACCACGTGACGAAGTCGATGAGGCCTTTATTGGTGTTGGCCTCGCAGTCCGGACACATGATTGGCAGTAGATTGAGAGCGAAGAACGGTGTCCACAGAAACACAAACGTGAAGAACACCACGCCCAACACTTTGGTGGCCTTTTGTTCCAACCGGATTATGCGGCCGTGCCTGTACGAGTTCCGGATCATAACGCTTGATCGACTAGCGTTATTGGATCGTTGCGGTGTGACCGGCTGTTGTTGTTGGTGCCGGTTTACATGCGACGACGGCAGACCCAGCGTGGAACCGTGCCTGGTGAGCGGTGAGTACCGTTTACCGGTCACTGACGTGTCGCCCGCGTTGACTAGTGTTCGCTTGCGTAATAACCTTTGGGTCATTGCCCGGCGCAGCGGTTGGACACCACCGCCGTCGTGGACGGTTAACGTCGTTTTGGACGAGTTCGAGGCAGCCGTCCACTCAATCACTGTATCGGTGTGCGTGGGTGCCCGCTGATGTTCTGGTACGGTTGAACGAACTGGTGGTTGTGCCAGTATGGGTGGTGGTGACAAATGTTTGGACGGTGATGCCTCTGCGGTAATGTCGTCGCCGTTCGTGGACGTAGAACACTGATGACGAGGTAGGCGAGGGGGTGGTGGTAATAAACAAATCTCTTCATCCAATCCGGGTTTCCTTTGGTATTCTGGTTTCAGAAGTGTACCTACGATTTTCGGCCCACCGTCAGCCACTTTTAACCCGAGTTGGCCTTCCGCGGTGATGTTCGTTTCCATTTGGTTTCGGCGGAACTCTTCCTCGTTGAAGCTTCGGACCCGCGTGGGCCGTTCCGAATGATGCGATGACAAGTGATGCTGGTGTGGGTGATGGTGCGGATGACTGTAATGTGGATGCGGGTGATGGTGATGCATATGGCCGTCGAAACGTCGGCGCATCGAATCGTGCAAAGTGCCCGCCGACCGTCGTCTGCGTCGTCGTCGTTGACGTTTGGCCCGTCGGCTACGCGGTGTCCCCGTTGTCGTTTCTACCGAGCACATTGAGTCGCACAGGCCATCGTCAAATGGCACGTCAACGCGGTGTTTGGGGTCTTCGTTTTCACCATCATCGTCCATGTCGTATTCAACGTCGTCGTCTTCGTCATCGTCGTCGTCGTCGTCGTCATTGTCGTCAACCTCTTGGCCGATATCAGATCTGTGAATAAAAATTAACAGACATAATATTATAATAATTATTATTAAAATTTTCAAACCGTGTTGATAATATACAGTTTAATCGGTTTATAATAGTAATAAAACTGATATTTATATTATAATTCTAAACGTATAATAATATTATTGTCTGTGTTAAAATCTATTTCATAAATATTAAACGATCGTTAAAATATCTATTATAGATTTATGGGTTAGGTTTGGTAAATCTCTCGTTTTGATAAAAATATAATATTTAGTAAGGTTTTTTAGTTTTTTGCACGGATTATATGATTATAGCGTTGGACTTAGAATATCGTATTTTTTTTATTTACAAAGCTGTTACGCATATTAAAATATTATGTCGTTATCGCGATAGACATAAAATTTGATGATTTTCGATCGCCAAGTCTCTAGTTTGTAAACATATTTCTTTGCTTCTCGGCTGGTCGATCAAACGCACTAGTTTTTTTCAATCAACTCGAAAACGATATATATATATATATATAACAATATATTGTATTATCTATGAACATAACTTTCGTTTTCTATTCTAGTTGAATACGTGTACGTAAAATCAAATATTGCACAATATATCAAATTCTGTTCATCTACATGGGTCACCAGTTTTACAGAAGTTCAATCGTCCAGACAGTAGGTATAATATAATATCATTCGCTCGTACTGACTAAAACAACTGATTTCATGTTTTATTTAATTTTTTTCTTTTACTTATCGTTTCATTTTTTTTTTTTTTTTTATTGAAAAATAAAAGTAAACTATAGTACAAAAAATATTATACATTTATGTTTCGTTTAGTTTTATTTATCGATCATCAATAAGGGTCGAGTTTTCTCGGAAAAAGTTTCATTGTCGAAATTGTGTACAATATAATCGTCATAAATAAATACCGCCGGTGCTTTTTCGACACGCTGTCGAATTTATCGGTTTGGATTGACCACGGTACAACAATATATTATAAGTGATAATTATTATTATTGTATTGTTCGTTGTAAATGTCAAAAATTATGAACGAATAAAAATGATATAATATGTAATAAAATATAACCTCAAATTTACTGAATAAAATTTTCCATTTCAAATGCAAAGATTGCAAAGATTAAATAAACAACTTATTCAAATTTTTATTTTAATTCATGTTAGAATTTTGTTATTAGTAAAATTTTGGAAAACATTCATGTAAATGTATTACCCATACGATCCGCTACGTGACCGAGTATAAGTAATAAAAATTATTTATTATAACATTATTTTTAGTACACAGAATTGACAAAAATTATTTTCAAATATTTATTAATCTATTAATTAATTTTTATATATCGCTCTAGTTGTGTGTTATTATGATATTTATTTTATAATAATTTTAATATTATATCAACAAACTTTGTTATAATATATTCTTGAACGAAAAATACATTTCAATATTAACAAGAGTAATTAATTTCTTCGACATGCTAAATAAAAAATAAGAATTTAAATGATTAAATAATATTTTGAAATTGTATTATAACGTAACGAGTTAAAAATGTATTATTTAATGTAATTAAATGGTTTAAAATATCTGGTTATACGACTAAAATTATTACCACTTACTATACGTAAAGAAAATATGTAAGAAACTATTGGCACAAAAAAATTGTGATAAGAAATAATAATAATAAAAAAAAAATAGCTGATACTGCTGTAGAATGGAATAAGGGATACAGGTGAAAAGAGGATAAATCATTACATTCCAGAAAACGATTTTAAGCAAAATTCAGATAATATTATGTATTGATTAAATTTTTTACATTCATACAGTCTTTATACTATACGTTCAATAAAACCTCTATTGAGTTGTTCCCTGCGTTATCGCAAAATATTAAAATCGATTTCGTCGTAATTTCAGTTTTCGTGACGAATGCCGTATTTTCGTAATATTTGGTCGTTTTTGGATTAATTTTGAAAAATGACCTAAGTACAAACTAGACAATATTCGATACTGGAATTATAATTCTGATCGTGGTCATCGGACCATTTTTTCTCGTAGAAAAATGATTTCATATGAACTAAAAAAAAAAAGACACATAGAAAACCCAATACATTTTTCGCTTCCCTCAAAATCTAAAATTAAAAAGAAATAATAATACTGTAATATGTTATAATATATTATTTTTACGATGTTTACTTATATTTATGGTTTTTGTTATTTTTATCTCTAGTTTACTTGTATGAATATTATACTTTAATATTATAATAATATGGTTTTTAAAATAATTTAAATATTAATTAATTTTATTAGTTTCAAAAAGTTAGTTATTCACGCGTAACTCTTTATGCGTTTCAGGCTTTATCCTTGCGAAAACTTCTTAAATATTAACTGAAAGTTTATAATTTAAATTACTCGTTTTCGGTTGACAGAATCGTAACAAAAGTATTATATCGACATTACGCACTCAACATATTATGCGTATAGACAATATTATTTCAAATTTATTGAAATTATACAAATGTAATAAAATTTACTTGTTTTTAATATACTTAAGTTCATTTTAGTTAAATTTGTAAATTAATTAAAGTTGTATTTTGGTCGCGAATCAATATAGTATTATTATATTTTGCCATTGTTTTATGAAAATTGTATTGTATAATTCAAGTATTAAAAGTTATAAAATTCATTCTTTACCGCTTATACTATTTTATTTTTCAATTTTTAAAACTTATTTTTTATTTATTATTTATCAAAGTTTATGAAAATCGTAAAATAACGAAAGCAATATAATATATTTGAATATAACGTTGGTACCTACCATAGTGACGTTACGATACGTTATTATAACCAAGAAGGATAACAAAAAGGTATTAATACAATATTATACTGGTTTATAATACATAAAAATACAGAGTGTTCGAAATATTTAATATGTGTAAAAAAAAAAAAAATATATATATAATGTAAATTATAATTATTAATTTCTGATGTAAACAATTTTGTATATTATAATTCGATTATTTTAGTATAATATTTACAAAAATATTATGTGTATAGATGGAGAATGAATAATTAAAGAACTTAATAAAATTTTAAATTAACTCGACACTGAATAGTTGGATTTCATTTTATAATTATTTTTTTTCTAAAATACATTATACGAATAAAGGGTTAAAAACGATTTAATATTAAAAAAAAAATAAAATAAAATAAAAATAGAACTAAGTAAAATAAATAACATATTGCAGTATTATTTATGTTTTGAAGTTCAATGCTGACGTAATAATTTATGAATTATACCGCCACGTTGAACACTATATTAATATATAATATTGTGTTTGAAAGTAATCATTTATTTATGTCTATAAACCAAATATGTATTTTTTTTTTTAAAAATTATTGAAAAATGGATATTTCAATATCGAATCTTTATACATTTTTTTAGATTATTAGATTATTATAATAATAATAGAAGTCAAAGATGTTTTACCGACTGATTAGAATTTTTATTTTCAATTTTGTTTAAAATAAAAAAAGTATTAATTATATTGCTACGTGATCTCATTGTTCTTAAAATATTATACATTTATAACACAATAATTCTGTATGGGGCGTAAATTGTTTGCACACTGTCAATGAACTTTACGTAAACTATTCGGCAATGGACACCCACGCCCGAACTGTACTATGGTCTCGTCTATGAATACGTACGTAATATTATGTAATTTTGTATAAAGTCCCTTCGTGATAAATCATAATATTTAATCGATATAAATCTATGTAAATTTTAACGCCTAACGTGGGCAGGCACGTAGCCAGGATTTTTTTTTGGGGGGGGTCAAAAATTATTTCGATTATTTCGGTTAAAATTTATTTATTTATTATTAATTAATAATTCAACTTTTAACATGCCTACATATTATTACAATTTACATTAATACAAAAAACTAAAATTACATTATTTAATATTGATAACTTATATAAAATAAACATTTGAATAAAAAATATTTTTAATTAAAAATAAATTAAAAATTTCGGGGGGGGGGGTCCGGACCCCATGGACCCCCCCCTGGCTACGTGCCTGAACGTGGGACCATATTCCAAATCGCAATATTTGCTATGCGATTTTATTTTTCAAAAAATTATATCGGAAATTATTGGAAGGTGTTGGACAAACAAATATGTGATTGATGTTAATATTCATAAATAATATATTAAATTTTTTTTATGAATGATATTAAAGTTGTAATTTTTACCACCTATTATATTTAACATTTTTGATTAATGTTTATTGCAATAAAACCTATTATTAATGTTATTTATAACCAATAGTATACGTCTGGATGTAATAATAAAAGTTTATTTTAATCTATTACTTTATTATTATGTTGTAATTAAATATTTACGAATAACTATTATTAAAATTTTATGAGTTTGTTATTAAAAATATTAATAATAGAAATTCTTTTTCATATTATTCTGTGGTATATGAAAAATATTAATACTAAGGTTAGGTTGAATTTTTTCATAGTGAATTAAATTCGACATAAATAAAATAAAATATAAATAATATTTTAGAAATATATTATGTATATCTAGTATAAAAAAATATAAAGAGTGTATGTTATATATAATTTTTAATAAATAAATTAAATTGCAATTATAAATTATTTTTTAATGTTTTTTAATGATTAAATTTTCAAATATTTTGAGAAAAACTCAGTTTATAATGTATTAAAATTGTATATATGACCATACTCGTATATTGCTTATACTTATATAGTTTTTAAAAATACACACGATTTTTTTAATAAACTTAAAAGTCGAAATATTTGTGAAATTGAAGAAATATGATATTTATACCTTATACGGATCTTGCAAGATATAATATAGTATAAAAATGGTGATTTACAATATATAGAGCTAAAAATTTGATATGTGTTTTCAATATATTCTTCTATTATAGGTACCTATACCTATATAATATGTAAAACATGTAGACATTTTTTTTTACACGTAATTTTAAATTTTATAAAATTATATGAACTTGTGTTTTTAAAAAATTAAGAAGACACATTTTTAGGCATAAATAATAATAAGTCATAAGGACTTCCAAAAATGAAGTACGAATTCTGTATAGAATTTTTATAATATTGTCGGTGCTCTTTTAGGTCATATTTTGAATGTCACAATAGTTTTACCGGTGTGAACAATAACTACTTAAAATTGGAAAAAAAAGCAACATAAATCATAAATCACAAATTATTATCATTAATAGAGACTTGATAATTTTATTCAGTTGGTATCCATAAAGATATTTTACATATACGTAATAATATTTTAGAACTGTTACGAAATATTATATTATGCATAGTCCGTATAATTTTGATGAAATTATAATATTGCAATAATAATAATCAAAAATATGATATGTAGCGACTATTGTAATTGTTTTAAGTAATTCAACAGATATTTTACATAATATATGTGTTTCAAGATGAAATCGTAATATTATATTATGACGTGATATTTGTGCATTTAATGTACATACGTGAAACATGAAAGTTTAATGTAAAATCGGTGTTAAAATATTTCTCTTTCTACAATTTTATAATAAGGGTGAATTTGTCTGCCGTTATATCGATTTACTCGGTATTAATTGCGCATTACAATAATATAATATTATGTTATCAAAATAAATCAACCGTTGTATGCGAATTGTTGATAAACAAATTTAATATACAAAACCATATTATTATGTTTGGATTAGGTCTAAAAATAATTTGAGTTTCTCACTGCCGTTTCGGCATAACTTTATAATAATAATAATTATAATATTATTCATCTATACGACTATAAATTTCGCACATGACTATGTGGGATGAGATTTAATTATATTTTGTTTAACGCGCTCGTGTGCGAGCGTAGAATTAAACTTTATGATTATAGAAACATATTTCACGTTATAGTAACGTGCGAAATGTTTGGAATGTCCGGGAATTCGTGTTTTTTTTATATTTTTTTTTATCATTTTTAACGCGTTTCGTAATAAAAAAAACAACAAATCAGATGTTATTTTTAATAGTTTTATTTCGACATAACAAAATGTTAGGAAATTTGTTCATAAATAACACCTAACCTAACCGTGTCGTCTTGTATATTTTACTTGATTAGACCATGAATAATTTACCGAATCCGGTATATTTATTTTGTAAACGTTTGGGGGACGTTTGACGTAGGAAATTTAAACTAGTGTATAATCGTAAACTTATTGATGAATATTGGCAAAACGATTATATTGGTAAAATATATTAAGTACAATATTGTTGAGCGTTTAGTTTTAGCTCACGCTTCACACGTTAATGGACCGGAAAATAAGAAAGAAATAAAATAAATAAGGTAAAAAAATGTCTTTTATGGTTTCGCCTGTTGTCGTTATTGAAAATCAGTTATTTAATAATATAATATATATATATATATTATATTAAGAGGTGATTTGGGAGTTCTTTCAGTGACTGTATCGTTGATGAAACGAGGAAAGAGCTGATATATAGGCTGTGTATGTTTCGGAAAGAGAACAAGGCACATAATAAATATGGAAACGAGCCAAAGGAAAAAAAAGGACGAGAAAAAGTGATAAGTGATAATATTATGCAGAATAGATAAAAACGTAGACGATGACTAGGAGGGTTAGTACAGGGTAGTCGATAAGATTTCCATCCACGAGGCGGCCGAAAAGAAAATACTGAAAAATGTTTAGAACCATTGTTTCGAATATAGACCAAATTATTGTTCTATGGGATGCGATTATTATATTATTATATTCACACGTTTGTCGCCTCCGAGTCCTGCATAATATTGTAATTATAATTACATTATCGATTCGTTTATAACAATATTATTATTATTATTATTATTATTATCATCATCATCGGACCAGTTGATATCGTTAACGAGGATAGACGTACCAGTACAAAATGTCAACTGATGGATTTATATTTATCTAAATTACGGTCGTACGGGCGGTAAAACGTTGTCAGTCGACCAGCGAAACGGACAAAACCGAATAGGAAATTTATTTTCTATCCTATTAGCGTTGTGCACGACGCTAGAAATAAATACACGCAGACGTCATTACGATCTGAACGGTAAATATTACAATATTCGATGAACATTGTGTCAATAACGGTAATAAGATAATATTGTACGTATAATAAAATGATGTTTGATGAGAATAAATAACATAAAACGGGAAATGACGAGGCTCTTCTGTATTTTGTAATTTTCGATTTATGCGGTTTTACGAATATGAGAAAACCGACAATATCCAGCAGTAAATTATTGACGGAAAGAAAAATAATTAACAAACAATGGTTTATTTATCAAGAAACTATATTGTTATGATAACACAATGATAATATTATTTTGTTTTACGAAAAAAAACCGAGATGCTTTATTAAAAAATAAGTGATGCGTGGAGAGAAAAATCGTCTCCATCTAAAATGGATGCAGCTAACGCCTGTGTTCGTTATAATATTTTTTAAAAAACATTTTTTAAGGATATTAATGATAATAGTAATTTATTGGACACGATAGTTATTTTTAGTATGAAATATTCTAGTGACAAAATATTACCACGTTAAATAATTAATATATTATTTCATACCTTGTAATTCTTGCGATGAATTTTTTGCGCGTTGTTAAATGAAAATATTGATAAAACACGTGATAAAAATAAAATTGTTTTTATTGAAATCCAATTGTATATTTAAATAAATACAATTTGAATGTGAAATATATTTTGGTGTTGTATTATAAAAAAAAAAAAAAAGAAATGTACGAGGTTCTAAATAGGAAAAAATTGTTATTTCTTTTTTTTTTTTATTTTTTTTTTTTAGAGGGTAAAAAATTTCATCACTGACCTATCTGGCGACGTGGGTTTCGATTCGGGTGTGGCCACTTTCTCCAGTCCTCGGGACAGCCGCAGCATCTCGGCGCCGAATTGATGCAATGCCGACATGGTGGACGGCGTGGGTTCGGTGTCCGGCAGCCACAGTTCACGGGTGTCCAGTGACGTCATTTCGGTGTCCGTGGACCCTACCGACGGGTTGTGTCGGAACGGCGTGCTCTGGCAACTCGCACTGGGCGTCACCGGCTGGTGATGGTGTCCGACTCGTGGGCTGTCATCTATACCGTCGCCGCCGCAACTATCGTCATCGACTGCGGTGACGACAAGCTCTGACCCTGCAGCTAGTACGTCATAGCCGTCCCCGTGTTTTGTAGGAGCCGCGTCTGCCTCCTTGGCGGTTCGCTCACGACCCGATTGCGGTCGACTGCGGTTGCCGTCCACCGACACCGTCAGAACTCCTGTCAGCTCTCCTCCCGTAGCCGACCGAACGTCCGATTCGTCTGAACGGGTCCTCCGGTAGTTCCGCCGTAGTATACGCCGCCAGCTTTTCCTAGTCGTATCTGCATACAAAAAAAATTCTCTCGTCAAATTACGTGAATTTTCTTAGTACGCATACGAGTCCACGGTCATAATATTAAAATTTGTACCTAGTCAGTGATTAGGCACCGGAAAATATTAAATTGCCCCAAGTGGGATAGAGTTAGGAAAAACAAAATTATTTATCAAAAAATAGTACTAAAAAAAAGGTTATTCTGTATTTATCCAATTATACTCCAAAATCCCTGTAAATACGTCATTGTACGTATTACTCAAATAATATAATATTATTGTAAAGCATACTTTAAAACACGAAATCACACAGTTGGTTTTCAAAAAGTCCCATGCGGACTTTCTCACGAAATAAATAATAATTGATACGTCCATACTTATCGAAGATTGTAATGAAATATTAATTAATTTTTTAGTTCGCGTATACAAAAAATAAAACTAACGTAATATTATTTTTAAATTGTATTTTGTGAAAATTAATATTTTTTAATTGTGCTATATAATAATTGAGTTTAAAATTCATTTTTTTGACACACGAGAACCCTCTTACGGAATAATCACGAATCAACGAGACACAATAATATTATTATAATAATACGTATTATT
Source organism: Tetraneura akinire (assembly GCA_021307375.1). NCBI lineage: Eukaryota > Metazoa > Arthropoda > Insecta > Hemiptera > Aphididae > Tetraneura > Tetraneura akinire. The sequence goes on along the minus strand of JAIUCT010000001.1, from coordinate 27,180,571 downwards.
TTATTAAAATAAAGACAAGAATAATTGATTATTTTCATTAACCCAAACAAGAAATTATATAAGTAATATTAAATAATATTACCTATATTGTTTAAAATCGAACATTTAGACGTAGGCTGCAACGGATTAGGTATTTTAACTCGAAAACTTCTCAGTCGTAATGATTTTGATGTATGATCCGTTATCATATCAGTTATACTCTAGTCGTACCTATGTAAACTAACCACAGGGGGGAGGACGCTATAATATTATACAGATACAATATATTATATACATATATAATATATTATTATGTTCATACGACACCGATATTCCATTGAGAGTTGTCATGGTGAGATGACAAATCTACCGAATTTCAAAATAACAACTGAATCGATGTCGCAGTACGCTTTGTATGTTACATACGATGAAAATACATTTTTATTTATCGTGTTTTCAACTTTTCAAAATAATGTCATTTCTTTTTTATTTCACATTGCGCGCGAGAGTTTACAGCGCAATTTCCTATGCCTATGCTAAGCAACAATAAGATAAATTTTATTTTCCACGCGGCTAAAGTAAATAATAATATATAGGCAAACAAAATTAATAACCGCCGTGTTATCAAAACACACATTGTTTTCAGTTATTTTATAGACTCAAATTTCGTTTTGGAAATCCGTTAGGTTAGGTTGGGTCATGTTACCTAACCTAACCTAATCGGTTTCCTTATTGATAATATTTTACCATGATATAATATAATTTTTTTTATACACACTCACTCAGGTATTAAATAGATTATGACTGAGTTTATTAATGTAATTCTTCATTATTATATTACGAGAGAATTTTCGAGATAACGATTTCATTGACGTCGTTTCCATTATACAAAAATATGTTATCGGTTAAACCATGAAGTATTATTTACGTGTATAATAATATTATTATTATAACTGTGGTCTATTTTATTCCATTTTTTTAAAGAATTTATTTTTATAAAATGAGCACAATATGTTAAAAAATACATTTTACCATTATAATATTAAGAAATGTGATGCTCGTAAAATTATAAATAGATACTTTAAAACCCATTAATACAATGATAATATTTTATTGTACACTACATGGGAATAATAATAGAGATATATTTTTTCCAGCGTTTAGAAAATTAAAAATAATTATATCAAAAAAATTGTAACCAACATTTTATTTTATATGAGTTACATCATATTTTTATATATATAATTTTAAAAATAAATTCAATAATTATTTTATTCGTAACGGAATATAAATATTAATATTTTAAAAAATTTGATTGTATTTTGTTATTACTAATTATATAATAATATGATGTATTTAAAAAAATTAAATTTTATTCTTGAAACGTAACAGATTATTTTTTCTAATTCGATGCTAAATTTATATGTTTTGTATTACAACAATCAACAATGTTTAGATAATAATAATTAGCGAAAAAAAATTATATTATCAGTCACTTATGCACCATAATTTTTATTTATAAATGCACTGGTATTATTTTCCTTTATTCACTAATGAAGACTATTTTTTTT
>JAIUCT010000001.1:27131021-27144021 GCA_021307375.1 Tetraneura akinire | reverse complement strand
CCAACTAATATTTTATTATTTTTGTCACTTTCATGCGAGTTTAAACATAATGTAGGTGCTTATATTTATGGTGACTTTTTTTTTATTAGCACCTATAATTTTTATTATTATTCTGTATACAATAAATAGGGGCGCAAATAAGGAGGCATTTTACCCTCAAATTCAACATATAGCACTTAACAAATTTCAAGAATATAATATTATGTAGGTACGATGATAAATCATAAATGCATATAATATAGGTATTTATTATATTTTATGCCCACAGCATTCAACCTCAATCAAAAATTTTGAATTTAAATTGTGTCATTGACGGTTTATTTAAATTAAGTGAAACTATATAATACATATGAAACTTTTAATATCAATTGATAGTAGTTGCGTATTTAATAAAATTTCGTAAATAAATCGAAAAATACCGTACTATGGAAAGTACAATCAAACGTGGAATATTTTTTTAATGTTTGTCGTTCTTTAACAAATAATATTGTATATTATTTTGAACATAAATATTTATTTCCAGTTATTTTAATAAAAGTAATAATATTATAAATATTTGTGATAAAATACAAGAAAAAAAAATAATAATAAGAAAAAATATACCTACTTTATTCGATATAATGTCGAATAACAATATGGAATATAGTTAATATATTAATTAAAAATGATGTGTGGTTTTTAATTTGCATTAACCATGTATAAATACAATTTAATAAATACAAATTTTGATAATAACTATTTTCATATAAAAGTAATATAAAATAATACTTATCACGACTAAACTATTAGGTATCAATTTATTCTAATGAAAATAAAATATTGTTATTTATATTACATTACATTATTTTTAACATAACATGTTAAATAATAGAGATTATTTTTTGTTTTTATGGTGTAATTAAGATAAAAAAAAATATTAATTTTAATTTTAATTTTGTGTGGCATATTATAATCCATTTTTATTTTTATTTTTATTTTTTATTTTTTTTTTAATAATTTTATTTATAACTAATAAATACTATTAATTATTATTGCAATATAATAACATCAGTTTAAAATAATTTTATAACAATTAATTTTTCAAAAATAAAATAAAATCTCTGTAAATTTGTTAAATTAATTGTGAATAAGTGTTCCATTGGTATTTGTTTTATAATTTTAATATTACATTTTACTATAATGTAACTTTAATACTTTTGAATATATATATTTTTATTTATTGTGTGTCTTATATTATACACCTATGAGTATTCAATATGAATAATTAATAATTCAATTAAAAAATTAAATTTTTTGAGACATTTTTCTTTTAAATAAAAATGAACAGGGTAGGCATCTGTTAAAATAAATAAATAATTTGAAATATTTGATATAATTTTGACTTAATATGTTATTTAATTTAGAATTTGAAGAAAAAGAATACCAAATTACATATTATATTATTACATAATATCATATTATTTTGTATTTTTGTAAAATATGTATTATTAAAATGTTATTATATTAACAGGGTATATTTTATTCTTAATAGTTTTTACAATCGACATTGTTAACGAATTATGTAATAAAATAATAAAATTACATAAATATTTGAATAAAAACACAGTGTAATTAAATCGGAGGAAAACATGTCATTGTAAACTCGGAATCGGTTTTGTTATAAAGCGTGGAAGATGAGATGATCGATGTAATATCTGACGTAAATTTATCAACCACGCAAATAAAATCTCAACAAGGACATGGAAATCCAGACACGATTACCTTTAAGGTTGCGTGACACGAAAATGCCATCGGCTCTTTTTTTTTTTTTTTTCATATCGTTTTCTGCATTTCATTAAAGACTTTGATACATTTCCAAAGCATTTCCTTTTTGTACAAAAAAAGCAGAACGGAAACGCTAAACAATTACGTAAATACAGTGAGTTCACTTTTTGTAAATCATTACCAATAAAATATAGTAATACCTTTATTTGTATTTGAACTTTAATGGCGTTTGTTTATTTTTCTCGAATTAACATGCTCCAAATGGAAATCAAATATAATTCAATCCAGTATTGTAATTTGTTTTTAAACAACTTTTTCATAAAAAATATAATAAATGCATTTTTTTTTTTTTTTTTTTTTTTTAAGTAAAAGGGGGAAAAATACACAAAGATATAATTACATTGTCAGATACATGCAAAACGTATTATATTGTCATAAGTTATTCACATAATGGTGAGCATTGCATTTGGAAAAGTTGCGAACATAATTTGAAACTTTTAAAAACAAATATCCTAACAGTACACAGTTCTATAGTATAATATTAGGCCGTTCTAAAACAATTACGTCTAGTAAATAATACTTTATTTTATATATATATGTGGACGGATGTTATGAAATTTAATACAATAATAATATATATTATAAACGAGTAAAATATTATTTATATTAAATAAGAACCCAAACCAATAAAAATTTACTTTTATTTTAAGTAAATACGTATTTCAATAACTAAGTTATCATCTTCAGTGCAAAACATAGACTGATGTCGTGTAATTATGGTATTTTAAATTCCCCTCATAAAATACGTCATTATAATATGTTGATTATAACAGCATTGAATGAGTATATTATTATTATTATATGCGTTATTATTATCACGAAAGAAAACGCGTTTAAAATTTAAATGTTACATTTTGTCATACATAAAATGTTACCACAAATATTTTAACGCATAGGTATACTAAAATGTATTTTATAGTCACATTTTCATGAAACTAGGGGTTTTCAGCTTTTTCTTAAAAAAATAAATAAATATATTTGAAATTTGATAGATATTGAATGTTAGGTAGTCGTATTTTTCACTAATTTCAGAGCAAAATATTTGAAAATAATTTATTCGGTAAATTAGCAAAAGCAATGACAAATAATCGTATTCGTGTAAAATTTATGAGTTTGAACGAAAAATAGTAAATAAAATATTTATCATTCTCGTTAAATAATTTTTACAAAACAATAATTGTCCTTTCTTTTTCTTTTTTATTACTATGAATATAAAGTTAATAGATAATAAATACAATTTTTATAAAATATAGATTAGGTTAAATTATATTAACACGTGAAAATTTGAAAATAATTTATTATTATCATTAGTTTAAAAAATATATATATATATAATTGAGTATATAAAAGTTAGGTTAGGTTCTTCTAATATTATTAACATAATTCTTTTTTTATACGTATTACAATTTAGTGGTATATTAATACTGATACTGAAAAACTATAATCAAACTAAAGTAATAATATTATTTTTTACAAAGAAAAAAAGTAATATTTTTAAACTCTTTTTATTCCATATAGTTTGTTTGGAATTTAAATTATTTTACTCACATTAATTAACTTAATATATTCGTGTTTGTTACAAATTTAAGATTTTTATGTGGTTTATTTTTCGTTTTTAAGACATTGTGGTAACAAAAAATAGAACATCAATACTTGGAAATTAAGGATCTGGTGTTTAGATTAGCTGTTGCTTACATAAGAAACTTTATATATTCAGATGATTGATGATTATCGAGTACGGGAAACTTAACCTGATACCTGAAATTCCGTTATTCGATAGGAAATTTATTATGTTGATAAAAAAATAATGATTGGACCAAAATCGCTGTTTTGTAATTAGATACGAAACACGTATACAAATAAACACGAAACTTATAGAGAGTATGTGAATACGATAGTGTTGAATATTAAATAAGTAATAAAATAATAGAAATTAACTTGAGTCGAATTGAATTAAAATGAAATTATATCTGTATATTTTAAAGTAATAAAGTATGATTAGTGATTACTGTAATTTGAATGTAAAATTTAATAAATTATGATTTAGGTTATTTCTGATTATTTGAAAAATCATAATTTAATCCTTTTATGATATTAGATTGATACTTTAATATAAATATCTAAACATAAAGTAATATAATACGGTAATCAGTGTATACGAGTATATGCCTGATTTATATTTTGTAAGGTGGTATCTTTAAATAAACTAAATAAAATATTTCTAATGACTTTTATAAGTTTTCGTATATTGACATTTCGTATTAATATTGTAAATAATATAAACGCTGAAAAAAAATTTCAATAAGTTTTTTTTTTCTATAATCATTAATAGAGTTATTTTAAGGTAAAGAAAACAAAATATGATTACTGTAATAACTTATTTATAACAGAAAACAAAAAGTTTTTATTAATATTCGTTATAAGTTTTATAATTATTTTATTTTTAATTATATTAATATTTTACTTTTGTTTAATGTATTCAGGTTAATATAACTAGAAAAATTATTTTAAAATCACCTGAAGTAATTTTACTGAGCACTGAGTGTTAAATAACGAGCAATTACTTGAAGGAGAAAATAAAGTGCTTCTATAAAGTTAAGAAGTTTATTATCGCGCAAATAAATAAAGTGTCACAAAAATACATAAACAATAAATTTAGTTTTATTCAATATAATATATATTTTTTTTCATTTAATTATTATTATTTTTATTATTTATTTGGCTCTATATCAATTTTAAAGGAAAACGAATAAACCCTAGGTATTGAAAGTATGTTTCATTTTTTTTATAATTTATTGTATTATAATAATTATTTATATATTTATTATTATTATTATTATTATTATTATTATTATTATTATTATTATATTCTCCCAAATTTCAGTATTTTATAGATTTTTGAATTATTGTTTATAATTTTATTCATTTTATTGAATAATAAATACTAAAACAATAATGTATGTTAAATTAATTTAAAAATGTCTAAAAACTATTTATGTCTATTAATTGATAATAATAGGTTTATATATTTTATTATATAATATTTGATAACAAAATTATTCTAAATCCATAAATAATTAAACAATTATTAACAGTAAATTATAAAAATAAAATCAATTTTATAATTTTTAGAAATACCTGTATTTAAAATTTTACTTTTCTATTATTACCTTTATAAAAATTGATGAATATTATATATTTATATTTTATATGTATAAATTATCATTCAATTAATTATATATATATATAAAATTAAATCCTTTTTTTATTGTTGATTCTTATTTTAAAAACTTGTGTTTTATTGTTATGTTGTATATTACTTTCAAAATTTATCGAAAATAAAAAAATATAGGTACGTTTGATGTACAATAAAATTATAAAAACAGATCTATATACGTATATGTATGTTACATTCATATGTTTATCGTTTTCAATCCAAATAAAAAATATTTAATTGTCGAAATAGAAAATTTTTCATGTATACAATTTGTATGTGATGCTAATGGATTATTTAATTTACTTAATTTCAAATTAAATCAAAAAAATATTTCGAAATATGACAATAATTAATTATGTTGTTATTTATAAAATTTCAATAGAATATTCATAAATAATACCCCTTTTACAAGACTATTTATATTTTTATTATGAGTAAATTAATGTTCTAAGATTTACTATAAATGTTTTATTATTTTAATTATTTCTCAAATAAGTTTTTGATTACATTAATAGTTAATAATGTTATTAATTATTGATAACTTGGTAATATTAGTAAACATCGTTTATATAAGACATATTTAAACGTTAAAAATTAATCTTTGAGAATTTGAGTGGATATTTTTTTACCCCAGAATAGAATTATTTTAATTATAATAAAATATTATGTAAAGGTAAACGATAATATAAGTACATTGAAAATTAGAATTCCAAATTATATTTTCTATGAATATTAAGTATAAGAACTGTATAATTAAAAAAAAAAAAAAATTAATTAAATATAAGGTAGGTATTTATTTTTGAGTACTTGTGAATAATTTGTTGAAATAAAATATACTCAAATCAGTCAAATCCACAAAATATTTTAGTTTTATTTTAATTTAATACGTATTTTAGTAACAACAAGGGTTTAGTACTGGACATGGTAAAGTTGTTAATGAAATACTTATTTGCTTAAAATAAAACTAAAATATTTCGTGGATTTGGTTTTATTTAATTTAAATAATTAAAAAAAAAAAAAATGTATAAAGTATATTTTATTTTTTTTTTTAATAATATTACACTACGTTTTTTCATCGTCTCTCAACTCACCATCTCAAACGACAAAAACGTGGTCGCTTTCTATCAATATCATTCAATCTGTGAGTTTTGTAAATTGTTTACGATAATATCATTATTGTTTACGAGTATTTGTCTAATATTATATTCACCGGGTAAACGTATAGTAATTTAATAATTATTTAGTAAAATAAGTTAACATATTTTTACGTTATTTACAAAATTTATCGATACCTAAACAAGTATTTATATAATGTTATATCATATGTAAAAAAAAAAAATATATATATAAATTGAACATACGTTTATTTAAAAATGTTTAACTAACCCTAACGACATAAGTTATATTAAATCTTTTATAATGAAAAAAAATAATATCGTGTGTATTGTATATTAATAATACGTATACGAGTATATTATTTTATTTTTAATAATAAAATAGATATCGCAGTAATAAATCCATCTAGGGTCATTATTTACTCGTTGCGCGTACTCAAAGGTTAAATAATATTCTAAATAATAATAAATAAATAAATACATTCTATTTCATTTCATAGAAATACATTCTGTTAGGATATTTCACGTTTTATTTTACAAATTGTGTTGTTTTATCAAGTTCATTTAGACGGGTTCAATTATTATTTCATATGGTCATATTTCTGATTCCGCAGTGAATTTTAATTGAATGGGTAATTTGATACGTTTCCCACAGTCTAATTATTAAACGAACTACTAACGAGGTAATTATAATGACTTTTGAATTTTTGTTTTGTCCAAATTTTAATTAAATTAATATACGCAGTATTTGACAATTGATACCCTTAAAGTAATTCAATTTAAATATAGTCTGATAAATTATGATTATTTACCGAGTTAATATTTGTTGAACGTATAATTTGCGATTTGTCCAAATGAATCGTTGACCTTTATATCTAATCGCCATTGTGGACATTTATTTTATTATACGAAAAATTATTCCAAGACTTTATTCGGTAATTTAATACAGGTATAAGTTAACTTTTTAAATGAAGTTGTATATTACAATATATTAATTATTATAATTCTTTTTAAAAATATAAATTAACCAATCAATATTTTCTTATTCTTCATTATTATTGTTTAATATTCATTTTGTCCAAATATATTTTTTTTTTTTTTTTTTTTTGTATTTTAAAAATACCCAATGATAATTTTAAGGGTTTTATTTTAGTTTTCGATATAAACAAAAGCTCCAACGACCAAACAATACACATTATATTATATTGTAAACAGACCAATATGCGTAAATCTATTGTAATTTGTGTTTGCACCCATATAGTTTAATCGTGTAAGACATAAATCGACTAATTATATAAGCGTCCATTTATTGTTAGAAGAGCTCTGTTTTACAACACCGGAGAACTATAATTCGGCCTGTAAACGACTAATGGTTATAAACATAATTTTATTATCATGATTATAATGCACTATTGTAAAATATACTATGTCCAACAACATATAAATAGCCTACCAACCTATTGTGATTTTCCCCAGACACAATATAATAAATTAATAAGTGATTGTGTAATTAAAATATATTTTTTAAAGCATAGTGAATAAAAAATTCGTATCTATAAAACAAAAAGAAAAGGAAAAATTTTGAAGATTTTACATACTGTACACTAAAATATATCTACTTATTACCTAGTAATAATTGGAATAACATTCCTATTTTTTTTTCCATAGTTTTAGAAAAATATACTATTACTAAATATAATTATACTAATAAATCACTTGATATTTTATTTTATCCTTTTATTTTATTAAATTATACCTTTATTTGTAATTATTATTGTAATATTTAGATTAAATACGTCGATTTGTTAATCATTTATACTTTTTTTTTTTTTTTTACAAATGTTTTCTTTCAACTTATTATTGCCAGAAAATTAAATCAGATTCTTCTTTAATATTAAACTTTTGAATAACATTTTTTTTTGAATAAAAGATACAATAATTATATTATTTTCACACGTAATTATTTAAAACTCAATATCAATGTTTTTTTTTTAAATATTATAAGTTGGAATAGTTCAATATTATATGAATATGTATATGTATATTGTATATGTATAATTATGTATGTGTATGTCCAAACATTAAATTGTAGTTTTTCCCTACACAATTTAAAAAAATGTTTTTTATTATTTATTATTATCATTAATATTAATAATATTACTAAACAATTTATTTTAAAACACATAGATGACAATCATTAAAAAATTACCACAAGGCGTAACTTTTTTTTACTAAAAAAACAAAAAAATTATGATAATCATCAAATTGCATATTTTAAGTATAAATGGTTAAAAAAGAACAATAAGATAAAAATATTATTGTGCGGTAGATAATATAATGTTTATTTTCATTTTGTTATAATATTTAGGCACAACAATATGTACTCGTATGATAACCTAGCTATTATTTTAAAAAACATAAAATATCCATTTTGTTTTGTGTAAAAAAAATTATATTAGTTTTAATAATATTTATTTGTCCAATATTTTAGTAATACGTAATAGCAGGTTAGGTTATCAACAATTATTCATATTATATTAAAATTATTATCATGAAATATTATTTTTTGTTATTAATATCTATTTATATTTATTTTATATTTTGATCGAAGCGAAAAGTGTATTGGTTTTACAATGATGTGTCTCTTTTTATGTATGAAGACACATTTTCGATCTGGAATAATACTCCGATTTTCACAAATAGCATAATATGCTTCTGGTGGAAAAGTGGATGTGGTTGGAATATTTTATAAAAAATGACAAAAATATGGCATTTTACACGAAAAATGAAATTTCGACGAAATCAGTTTCAATATATCATTGCTCAAGCAATTTTGAACTCAGAGACTTAAAATTTTTTAAGGAATTCATATAGGACATAGGTATTATAATATATATGTGATAAAATCTTGGAACTGTTACATTATTTTTTCTACAAAATATGGAACTTTGTATATTTCCGAAAAATTCTTCTATTTATCTATATAATGTTTAATAAAATTGGCAATTTTGGGTTTTATGGTTTGAAAATTTTACTGAAGTATACTTATATATCAAAACGTATATCCAAAATATTAGAAAATCTCAAGTCTCAAATTTTTTTATAAGTATTTAAAGTTATACTTATAAGGATTCTTCTTATTTCTTAATATTTTACAATAATGTTAAATAAAATTGACAAAATGTTTTGAAAACATTTAAAAATTTTATTGAAGCTTATATACATATTAGGTACTTAACTTAGTTACAAATTATTGGAAATGTTATATTAAATGTAAATTTTACCTTTTTTTTTTAAAAAAAAAAATAGAGGGTTAAAGTATAAAAAGATGAGTTGATACTGCTGTAAAACTGATACAGATGTAAAGAAGATAGTGTTGTATTTTGATCAAAATTTGAATGTAATGATAAAAACGATTCAGAGCAAACTGTGAAGTATTAACAGATTTGGGTATTTAAATATTTAGGTGTTTTATGGGCATTTATATTAAACGTAGAGAGTGTATGAATTTAAAAAAATTAATTAATACATATTATATTATTTGATAAACTTCCCTCAAAATCGTTTTTCGAATATAATGATTTATCATTGCATTTAAATTTTAATCAAAATAGGTTGGTATTTTTTAGTCCTTTGGGCATAGCCCCATCCTCATGAAAAGTGCCGCAAAGTGGATCTTGAGTATGTGAGTAGAGTTGGTAGGCAAAGCGAGCTATCCATTATACCTACTTGAACACTATAACGAGACGGACGGACCTAGTACTATCAAAAGCCCTGAGTTTGGTAAAAAAAAAATTCATTATGTTCTGCTGGGGACATGAACCTACTATTTTTAATGAAATAATAAACACATGCGATAAAGTTAAGATTAATAGATTATAAGTTATTTTATAATAAATTCTGTTTTTGTGAAATCATATCCATAAAACTATATTTTGTAGTTAAGATAGACAATAATACCTACGCTATTGTTACTATCAGTTAGTCGTAATCACAAGACAAGCGAAGTATAAGATATCAAAATAATATTTTATTATTATTACTATTTGTCATTAGCATTGGAAACACCCTCCGAGGACTTGTTGAAGAAAATTTAAAACTATTTTATATAAATAATAAATTGAAGTATAGAATGAAATAATATATAAGTACTCACCGCGTGTATCATACAAATTTCATACAGTTAGTATACTATATAATGTATAATATTATTTAATTCTAAGATGAAAAATAATAGAATAATATAATATAAGAAATATAAAAATAATTACGATCAATGCCCAGCGATTGATAATTTTATTTGTTCAATTTTGTAGCCATGTATATACTAAACAAAATGTAATAAATCATAATAATATTGCATTTAAAATAATACATTATTATTTGTTCTATATAAAGATGGATTAATCCAGCAATATCGTGTAATGAGCTTAAGTATACTACCTACCTACTATATTCTACTCAAAAGTCTACAATTCTGTGATCAAGTAATCTTGTGGGTGGATTGTAATAATCTATGAAGGATAAATAATTATATAATCAGTTTGGACTTTGGAGAAGGACTAATTTGGTGGTTGGACTATAAGTCATAAATCATAATACAACTAGATTAATGAAATTTATATATAATATAATATATATATCTAGTATGTAATAAATAATATTACATATTTATTATTAATATATAATATATCGTTAACGATGAAATAGATTATGTATTTTTTTTTTTTTTTTTTATTTTTGTTGTTACTACTCGTATTATTCAAGTAAAATATAATTTTGATTAACAACGATGATTTGATCGAATTATGAATTATTGTTTTATTTGTTTATTTGTTTATATAAATAACATTGTAAAGTATTAATTGCATAACGGTAGAAAATTAATGATATGGGAACAATACGAATTTGTTTATACAAATTAAGCTTTAATAGTTAAAAATCATAATCATAAAACTTATAACGAAATATATTATATTTGCCGTAACGAATATTTTAAATTATAATGCAATTTTATCAAATACATTAGAAGGAGAAGATTAAATAATAGTAATTATATATATTAGGTATATTATACAGGTAATCAACGATTTATTAAAAAAATCAATAAAATAATAAGATGATATTGTAGAATAATAATTATGAAGTAAGAGGTATACAAATATAAACGAAGAAGCATGGGCGAAGAAGATAACGCCACTTCAGTATAATATATCATATTACAATAAAGGAATATTATATAATAACACCTTTTTGTAAGTTCGTATCGGTGAAACGTTCACTATAATAAATATATTACGTTGCAATTACAATTAATCTCAAAGACCCTTGGCAAGATTATTTTCTGAACACTGCATAATTAGGAACATTGTCAGATGAACATGGATGTATTAATATAATATCTATTGCTTGATAACAATATCTAACTAACTAACAAGTATTCATAATAATTTAAGATCGGTGCTTTTGATAATATTTTAATTTTTGAATAGAAAGAAACAATTGGAAAGAAGTATTTTTATATTATTTGCCAACTACTATGAATAATGCATATCATTAATTACTATAATTAGGTGTTATATTTCATAATATAATAAAATTACCGAAAAAAAGTAGTACGAAAATAATAGCTTATAGTCCTAAAAATAAAAAATAAAACGAATTTTTGTACCGATTCGTTATTTAATTGTTGATAATTTTTTTTTTTTAAGTCAATATAGGCTACATATAGTTGGATTTAAAATGTATTATTACATATAGAAATTATTTTCAATTTTGTATTATCTTATATTGAATATTTAAATACACAATCATTATATTTATAATACATAAGTAATAATAATCGTAAATTAAAAAAAATAAATTAAAATATTGATGAATTTAATGGTTATTTGTGTAGAAATTTTAATATTCTATTCTATTGAAATATTTCTTAAAGTTAAAAAACTATTATTGAAATTCATTGAAGTATTATTAAGTTTTACATGATCATAAACGAGTTTTTAATCGCAATTTTCTATTATTCGTATATTTTCCTTCGATGATTTTATATTTACAAATTATTTAAAAGAACATTAGTTGAAAATCGTAAAAAAATGTATATCATCATGTTATATCAATATTCTATAATTTTTCCGTCTAATTTAGTATTTTTATTTTTATTAAATTCTTATATTTATTCTATAAACAATGTAATAAAATAGTTTTATAAAATAATCATTTTTCATTTTTCATTAGAGGGTAGTCTTCTTCACTGGAATTTTTATAAGTTATTTATACCTAAAAAAAATTATTATTAATAAAGATTATATGCCTTAATTAATTTAATATTATATTATCAATAATTTATGCATAAAATGGGATATATTATATTAATATATATATTATTTAGTAAATAATGATTAGAAATAATTAAAATTTGTATTTTTAATATAATTCAACTATTAAAAATACATTATTTATTTATTTATACGTATAACAATATTAAGAAAAAGACCTAACTAGCTTCATACACCAGGAAACAAACTTATTGAGATCATCTTGGAGTAGTAGATAATCACAGATGGAATTTATCAAGAAAGAGCATCATATCATCATCAGATCATATTATCAGCTAAAGTAAGGATTGTTACATGGGAAAGAAACAGAATTTACAAATAAAGCGAAAATAAGTGGTGAATTATTATTTATTTCATAATATTTTTAAGTTACTTGTACAGTTTATGCATAAATCAACAATGTTATTTAATTTTCATTGCATATTAAGTTTCAATTTTAATTCGTTTTACTATGATTATATAATAATAATAATAATAATAATAATAATAATAATAATAATAATAAT
>JAIUCT010000001.1:27101936-27131011 GCA_021307375.1 Tetraneura akinire | reverse complement strand
ATAATAATAATAATAATAATAATAATAATAATAATAATAATAATAATAATAATAATAATAAATACACAATACACGGCAGTTGGTTAAATCCAATGAGCCATTAAATGATATATTGTTTAATACATTTAATGATCAAGTAATATGCCGTCGGACATTGTTTCCTGATATTATAAATATAATAATATTTATATAGAATAATGTTACCATTCAAATCGCAGATATTTTATTGAATAAATCGATAATAATAATTAAACACGTTTATTTAATGAACACTTATGGTAATTTATTATTTTCTAGAAAAAATAAATTATAATATAATATGAATTCGGTTTTCGTTGAACAGATACGTTCCATTGAATTATTGTATTATAATAATAATTTATAACTAGATATGATATTATGTTTGTTGTTACAATGCCACTGATAAAATAATATAAACATTTACAGTATTATTACATACGATGATTATATAATCGTATCTATTTCCAAAAATAATGTTATTTTATTGTTATATTATTATAATTAATTATAATTTATCCAAACTAAACATACATAATAATATGTAAAATAATATTCCTATTAACTATTCGAATAATTCATATTACAGGTATTTTTTTTTAAATTTCATCTCATCATTATTATTTCCATTACACCATATATAGAACATTGTAATATTTCAAAACGTTTTAAATCCTCGTAATAAAGTTGTCCTATTCCAATAATTAATAATTATTGGTATTATTATTTTATTATCGCTATTAACTAAATTAATATTTATATTTGAGTAGGTACATGTGGATAATTCATTTTAATAAAATAAGACATTAAAAATATAAGACCACAAAATATTATTTTATTATTTTTTTATTAAGTAAATACGTATTTCGATTACAAAGTTATCATCATCAGTGCAAACCATAGACTAGAGAGACTAGAGACAGAGAGTATATGTTTTGTACTGATGATGATAACATTATTACCGAAATAATTATTTGCTTAATAAAAGTTTATTTTTTCTTTTTGAGTAATTTTTTGTGAATTTTCGCCATATTTTATTTAAAATAAAATAAAAAATAATATATAAAATTATTCTTAAAATTTAATTGTAATTAATTTGATATGTATACTATGACAAAAAAAAAAAAAAAACTAAATTAAATTTTTCTTATTCGTCCAATCCAATTAAATTGTAGTTAAATCGACGATAAATATTAATAACAAATTAAATTTGTATTTACAGAAAGTTAACATCATTTTTCCAATAATTTAAACTTTAAAGTATTTAGAATAATATTATCAAATATGAATATTTCATTGTGAGTTATTTTAATAAATTATTTTTTATTCAAATGTCTAATAACATTATAAAATATAAATAATAATAATAATAAATCGTGTATAACACAATAATTTGTTTTATTATTACAAATTATTCCGTCATAATAAATATACGGAGACATTAATATTATAATGGTACGTTGTTTATGTTATTCTTTAAAAGTGTAAAATTTATGTCCAGATTTTGTTGACAAATGTACTTGTTCGGATGAAGGAAACAATTAACTATATCCGTTCACAGTATCCTTATTATCATGCACTCGTATGAATACGTAACGCAGATTAATAGACTCTGTTTTCCAAGTTTAAGTTCGTTTTAACATGCAAAAGATTCCAGGAAGTATAATATACATAGAAAAGTTTCAGATATGTACAAGTTTTCATTATTCATCAATTGTGTTTTCAAAATGATAAATTAGACATTAAGATTAGTATCTATTATTTAATTTGCCACTAATCAAATAAATATTAAAACTTTAAAATATAAATGTATACGTACTTTGTGATAATAATTAAAACAATATCTAAATCAGACTATTCGAATTAGTTTATAATAATATGTAAAACAATTTATATTATGTAATTTATTATTCGCAGTATGACAATGTTTTATAGTAGGTGGGTATAGTATAATTATTATTCGAGCCTGATCTAATGAATTCCATGAAAATGTTTCATCATATAATATTGTATTTCCAACTAATAATTATTACTATAAGTTTTTTTTAACAATATTTCTATTAAATAATAATAAAAAATTTAATTATAATAGTTTTTTATCGGTTATGACTTGTTCAAATTTTAATATTATGTAAATAAAAGTTTCTAAATATTTTATAAGGTAAAACTTATTATTAATGTTTAAAAAAATTATTAATAGATACTACAATAATGAAATATATAAGTATTTTTGTTATTAAACTTATTAACAGTATTTTTTAATTATTACATTTATCGTTATATATAGAATAAAAACCTTTTAAATCAAAATTATATATATTTATCATAATAGATAAAATATAGGTAATCATTTGTTCTGCTCAATAAAATGTTTGCTATCAATCGTACATTATCATGAAAATAAAAAAGACACACATCAACGTAAAAGCTGACATTTCTATGAAGCTGATATATTTCTTAGTTTCTTTAATTCAGATTTTAATGTGGTAACACATGTATAATAAGTGGTACACATTTAATAAATAAATTGTATTTTTCATTATTTCGTTACTTTATTAAAATTATCTTCTTATAAAATATAATGTTTGCATAATATTATCTTTTTAAAGTATAGGTAAGTACCTATTGGTTTTTGGTATTTCAATGTTGCTCAGTACTTTGGCAATAATTTGAGAACATCCTATAGCATGTTTGAGGAAGTTATACTTTAATATTTGACTTAAATTAAAAATAATAATAATAATAATATTTTAATATGTTTTCTTATTATTATTCCATTTTATACCTTTTCATATTATTCTCAGTAAACGTATTATGTTGTTATATTTCCTGTGGCACTGTGTACATAAAAAATATTAATGACAGGACTATTATACAAGAATATAAAGCATAAGGAATATTACTATATTTAATTCTATAAGGACTGTTATACAGATATTCTAGTAAAATTCCTTATTTAATATTTGTATTTAAATATTTAAATGGAAGGTGAAAAATTAAAATAATAATCAATATTCTTTTAAAAAAATGTGATCTTAATTATAAAATATCTTTTAAGAATATTTGGAAATATGAGATACCACAATAATATTATGTATTTAAAATTTTTTTATATTTCTCTCTCCGTAATTTTTAAGTATCCAATTAATTTTTGATTGATAAAAATAATACCAGTTATAAAATTTAAATTGTAAATTATTATATTAATAGCCAATTTTAATACAATCTTATGCATTTCAATAATATTTAAAAAGAACGATTTGAAGAAAACCTATTGAATTTAATGTTAGATAATATAATTTATTTATTGGCTTGTAGAATCGAATAACTTCAATGTATTGTTTAGATTTTATTTTTCTTTGAAATAAATATTTTCTCAATACCTTTTTATATTTTTATGCCTGTACAGATTTTTATTTTTGATATGTATAAATCGAAAAAATTCCTGTGTCATTCATTTTAAACCATAGTTTATATATTTTTCGACAATGTATGGGAGTCCGTGTTATCATATTATACTCGTATAATACAATATTATATTAAATCTTTCATGTCGATATAATTATATCAAAATATAAAATATATTGAAACAAACCATATTAAAATTTATTATAATAAATAAGTTTGTTTTCCTAATATTATTTTTAATGACAAATGTGTATAGATGATTATAATTTTTATTACTATAGAATGAAATGATTTTATTTGCGGTTATTGATTATACATAATATGAACGAATATCATTATTTATTGTATTCTATATTATATTTGCGTTATTTTAATTAAAAGTTTATTGTCTGTATATGATTATGTATTTAGAATACTTTACTGCAATTTATATCGAAATGTTGTATCGAATATTCTATTGGTCATAGTAATAATACGAGTAGGTATATAATTATACTGATGAAATTTTAAAATATTCAATACGTTAACTTCATGTTTACTTATATATTATAATAGAGAAGTCAATATAGTAATATACATTTAGAAAAGTAGGAAAGTACTTTGAATTATCACATAGCTATTTTTATTTTAAATAAATATTTCATGAAATTAGGATGTCGCGGTAGTTAATTACCGTCATTTATCCATGCTCTTTAGATACAGATTTATTGAGTGAATAGATCGATTGATTAACCATCAACTATAATTTGATAGTAACAAGTAACATCTACTGCATAACAAACATTAACTATTTTATTTGAATATTATAGTCAATTAAAAATCGTTATGTAATAATTGCATTCATACGACTTTGGGGTTTGGGGTAAAATAAAATGTTTGAGTAATAATCATTTTAATACACAATAGATTTAATACCTTATGAAATTAATTTAATCGCATTTAGTAAATGTAAAATATAATAATATATATATATATATGGTTTTTTGTCTTTATCGTTACCATATTTCGTATTAATGTTTCGATGAACATCGTTGTGCGTTGTAATAATGTATTATATATTATATTATATTTTGATACGATTGATTTTACAATGATTATTAGTCACGCAATTGAATTTTCGTAGGATATCGTATGAAATAAGATTAATATTGACGAGTAGAGAAAAAAATAAACGTATGGATTTATTGATTGTCTTTGTCGTGATGCAGGTTAATATAGGTCATTACTTATCAGGTATAATGATTCAATTTTCCAACAGACCAAAATTAAGCTCATGTGTTATAATGTCTTTGTTATTATAGATGTGATGAAACTATATAATATATCGTTCATAATTTCATACTTTAGGTTTCGTTAAACAACGCGTTTTATCACATACGTTTCGTTTTACAATTAAACCTTTTATCGGAATAATATAACAATTAAAAAATATTGCCTGTTGTACGAGTGACTATGAATTGATTGGTGAGAATCGCATCACAGGTTACTTAACCAATATGTTATGGCGTGTAATAAATAAATAACAAATATTGATTTTTCGACACGCATTAGATGTTGTCAAATTGTGAGAATAACTTGTGAAATAATAATAAATAATTACCTATACGTTGGACAGAGAGTTTAACTACCGGCCGCCTAGATTTATCGACAGTCATATTATTTGTACGTTGCGTATCCAACGAGTTCCAATTAATCTTATACGCTTTCCTATGACTTTCGACGATTAAATTGTGTCTCAGTGTTTTCTCGCCTTAATATAAAAAGTGATTTTATTTTAACAGTTTAATCGAAATTATTATATGATTTAAGTTTGAAAACTACTTTACTACGTTTGGGTTTTTATACTTCGCCGCATCGATTTCGTCGTTAAATCTTAGTTATTAGTTTTTTTTTTATGAAATTAAATCGCATTCTTCTAAAAATACTCGTATGAAAACTCCTGAAGTAAATAATATTTATTTCGTAAACTTTCACGTCAACGTGACATTGACGATGAGATGCGTCTAATTCGCTGTTATTAATAAATTGGCTCACGCAATGAAAGTGACTAATATTAGATAACGTATTGAATGCATATTTCATATTTTGGTTATTTATGGTAATTTTTAATTTTACTGTGAAAGTGTGAACAGAGTATGACTGACAAGCGCACCAAAAATGTTTAATCAATTTTATTAACACTTAAATCGTATAATAAACGTATATTGTATATATTTTGTACCAATGTCGGTGAGTATAATGTACTAAACATATTATGTCATAGTTAACATAATATTGTGTATCTACTATTAATACGCACCAACATGGTTACCGGTTACCAATTATTATTCTTTTAAAAGCATTTTAAAAGAGAACCCTTTCGTGTACTTATGTTGAAACAACAGAATTTGACCACTTTTACGAAATAAACGTGGAAAATAAAATAAACATATTATTGATTAATGTGAGTAGATAACATAAATCTACTAAAATAGACTTAATTCGTATATATATTCAAATACATAATAAAATACTCTACCTACTGTCTAACAGTATTGTATATAATAATATATCGTTAGATAAAAGGGAGTAAGTGTAGTATAACTTAGAAAACATAATACGAGAGGTTAGGTTTAATTAATGATAATAAGTTACGAATGTTAACTCTTGATTCGTGAATAAATTAGAAAATAATTGCACATATTTATGGCCATCTACACGGTTAATGAGCGGAAAACTTTTCAAAGCTGTTCGTATCGGACGTTTCAACAATGCATCAACGAGCAAAAAACGCATGAATCGGACGTGAATTTAAATGTCAAAGAAAATTCAAATAGAACGAAATTATTAATTTATTCTTTTACAAGGTTTTTCGTTTAATACTATTATAATACAATATTACCTATCGTGATAGTTAAATCGTGATATTATAAAACGCTGCTATAGCTTCTAGTGGAATTCAATAGGTACAAATTTTCTAGTTGAGTTTTCTAAAAAAATATGATATAGGTAAAATATAGCGAATTGTTGTATGCGTGTTTGGTATCAGCTACTTGTTTCTTTACAACGTAAATTTAAAATGTTATCCAATAACCTAATACCGAGCTATTTCAGTAATAAAACTTATAAAGTTTATACTCCGGGTATTGAAATAAACAATAAATATTATAATACTTAATTGAGTACTTAATAATTTTACTATTCCAATATTACGAGTATTCTTGGAATCACGATATAATAGTAATATTATTAATAAATATAATACGCTATAGAAAGATAAAAAAAAAAAATATATCGATTTTTTTTATATTATAATTATTTTAAAAATGCGAAACAATAATAATATAATAAATTATAATTTTTCTCAACAATATAACTAATGAAAGTTTTGGAATATATAATACACAATGTAATTTCAATATTTTATGTTTAATTAATAACTAACGATCTTCAAGTGCATTATTATATGCTTAAAGTCTAAAATTATATTGAAATGAAATAGTTATAATCAAAGTTTAAGACCTTTATTTTTTTTTATTTAACATATCGTTTTTAACTACAGAATAGTGAATTTAAAATTTAGGTATTGCAGGTACCTATGTTTTTAACTGTTCGTAAATACATTTTTTTTTTTTTTTTTGTATTTTATTAGTTAATGAAATAATGAACACGTGTCTGCCTGTTATAAAACTTTTGTCTTGAATACTTTTGTCTTGTTATTTTAGAACATATTACACACCTTCGATAGTTTAATAATGTGCACCTTATTAATTTATAACTTTATATAAGTACTTTAACTCTTTAAACTTTAAATTTTTTTTAAACATATTATGCAAATTATATTTTATTTTTATTATATATATAAATTTATGATATGGTATGAAACTTTAAAACTCGATAGCTATACTCTGATTAGTTATTATGCATACTTTAAGTAATTTTATAATTAGCCACTTTGTTAGTTGAACGTTTTAATAATGTTTCATAAAGTTTGCATTATATATTATAGTTATTAAATACCTGTAATTAATATTAATTTGACATCAAAAATTAAATTAAAATCCAAAGGTTCTGTATTCAACTTTATAATATAGTTAGGATGTTTAATAATTTTATTTTTATTATTTAAATCTAATCTAAAAAGAATTATATTGTTGCTATTTGCGGAGATATCCATGTTTTTGTTTGGACGTTTCGGAACTGTTCTAGGTTAGGTTAGGAATATGTAGTGCACGTCTGGTTGTTATGACTACATACTCCGATTATGAAACTTGCAACGATTCTGAAAAGTTCAAATAAAAAACAAAACATGGATAGTTCTGCAAACAGTAACAATATTATTGCAATCCACGAAAGATTTAATCAATTAATATCAATAGGATTTGATAAACAATTTAATATAGATAATTATAATCTGAATTTACAATGTAATCTAATGAATTTGCTATCCAAAATAATTATTTGATCAATATAATATAATATTATATCGTAATATTATATGTATGTAGAACATGTTGAGATAAGATATACATTGAACGCGATTTATGGTACTTTATGGTTATTAATATTAAGGTAAAACATAAAAAAAAACTTCAAAATGGTGGAGATAAAAATGATAAATAACAGAACGGTTTATAGTGAAAAAATATTACAAAATACGATGTGTCATAAAATATATTGTGTGGAAATAATTAAAATCAAAATTCACACTTTTTCGTAGAGTGCTCATAAAAATAAAATATTCATAAAATTCTAAAATATTTCCTTAAACGAACATTAATATATTATACAGTGTCTAACATTATTATTCTGATATTTACATTTATTTATAAAATCAGAAACAAACTCAATAATGTTTTATTAAGAAAAAAGAAATTAATATAGTCATTCTTATAAACACATTGATAAGAATAATATTGCCAAATAGTATTATAAAATGAATATTGTTATAGTTCGTATATTTTATTTATACAATGATGTGAAATGATTATTGATCGTTGAAATCTTTTTATTTTAAAAATTATTTAAAAATATAAAATAATATTTTACGAGGAGCTCCGTCACCCTTGCACCAGCAAACAAATTTACACCAATAATTCTACTATAAATTGTACTAATTTGTACCGATAATATTTAAATTTGTACCATAAAATTTTCCCTGGAAAAATATACTTTTTTAGCGGGTGACAGGGTAACGTTACTCCATCACCCGCTTTTTTATCCAGTCGACTTTTCTTAAACTTTCTTTCATCAATAATTATACTATAATTTTTACCGTCAAGTACATCTACTTTATACTTTAGTATTTTTACTACAAAATTTCCCCCAAAAAATAAAATGAATTTTCTTAGACTCCAGCACCCGACTTTTTACCTAGGTAGTTAATTTTTTTGAATTTTTTTTTTAACAAATAATTGTACTTTAATTTTTACTAATTTGTACCGATAATATTTAAATTACCTTGGCACCCACCTATAAAAATCGATTTTTCCAGAGAAAATTTTATAGTACAAATTAGTACCATATTAAAGTAGGTACAATTGTCGGTGTAAATTGATTTTGAAAATTCCTACTTTCTAGTGACAAGCAACGGAGCTTATACGGGGACTAATGATGTTTAAGCGTTTCTCAATGATGATTATAATTTATAATATTATAATTGCGATTGTTCAGAGAAATAAAAGAGTTAAATGTCACTACTAAACGATAAACGGGGAAAAAAAAACTGCGATCGAGGACTATTATTACAAACGTGCGTGCATGAATAATTAATATTAACTTTTGGATTTTTTGTTTTATAGAGAGTTTTTAGAAAAACATTATATTCTTTCGCATAATATATAGGTATTAAATAATATTAAATATAATAATTAAATTTCAGCGAATTGGATTTACATGTTAATTAAGTTTAAGTATTCTGAAAAGAAAAATTGTATTTCAAATATTTTACGAGTATAATATAAAATAAGTATACGTATTACGAGTTTATTATGATCATAGATCGACAGGCTTTAAGTTTATGAAAAATGAAAAACTACGATTCCCACGGGATAAATAGTGAAACAGGGTTAGCTTTTCTTACAAAATAATAAAATATAATACAATTTTTATTGTTTTGTATACAACCAATTTTTCAAACAATGCACTTATACACGTTAAACATTTTATTTTATTATTATTTTTTTTTTTTTGCTGATAAATCATAACGTTTGATAACAAATAAATAATAGCCCAAACTTAATTAAACGGGTACATAACGTAATATTTCCATATTTATTTTAGATGAATTTTAATTTTTGCATCAAGATACGAGCGCCTGTAAATGTGATGTACCTACTAAAATCACACATGGACCATTGTATTATGCTATACGCCTACACCTACCAAATGGTTCAAATCATTCTCATATTAAAAAAATATTGAATATTAAAATTTTTTTTACCGTTTAAATTTTTTTTTACATTAATATTATATGATGAATTATAAAAAATAGGGATAACTATTTTAAAAGGTTGATCCCTGAACCCGCTACCCCAAAAAGGGCATTTACAAATTTCGAATATACTCGTATGAATAATTTTAGATTACATACAACTAAATTGTTTTCTTATTATAAAAATTTCTCTATTTCGAAAGTTTACATTAATTATTATTGTTTTAAAATTGAATTTTATTACTTATAATAATTATAATATAATATTATTTTACGTAGAATGAACTTTCAAAGTAAATATAATTAACAAGTAGGTATAGCTACAATAATATTTTATTATATATATATATATAAATTACATAAAAAACAAACCTATTTCCTTAATTACGGTTGTTGTTTAAAACTTTAATTTAACAATAAAGTCAAATATTGACTTTGAAATTAATTACATGCAGATTATGGTTTGAAAAAATTATGTATTTACTTGTATAATAATGGTTTAATATTTATGTTTATATATGAATAATAAAATAATTACATTATATTAATTACGCATATTACAATAGTAAATATTTTAATTATTATTATATCTATATAAAATATATAATTATATGAATTATTACAAAAACTAAAAAATATTATATAATATAAATTATGTTGTATTATGTTTCAAAAGATTGTTATTTTGTAATTTTATTGAAACACTTAACTAAGTAATATATTATTATCGAATAAAACTAAAAATAATATAATGTTATCATATTGTACGATTTAAAAATAATATATTTACCTAAAATGGACAACAGTGACGTATTTCTTAGATTTGATTTTAAATAATGAATTGATTCAAAATAATATTTTTAAAAAAATCATTACAATTTCAATCACAATAATTACTTTATTATTATTATTTAATATTTTGCATAACTTATATAGATATATTATTTATAATAATATTTTGAATTATGTATAAATTTATGAATCAGTTTAATTTCATTTAATTTTTGATTCTTATTTATTAAAATTTCACTATTAAAATATAAATTATTTAATAAACATAGTTTAAAAAATATTAATATACTCGTATATAAAGATTGTCCCAAACCGAATTACTAATTATAATATCTCTATTCTAAATTACAATTTTTCAAGATCGTGTTTTTAAAAATGATTACAGATTTTCTAATACTATGTATATTACTTTTTTTGATTTTGAGCGAAGTGAAAAAATTTATTGGTTTTACAGTGATACGTGTCTTTTTATTTTGTTCTTTCTATTTTGGTTTATGTGTCTGAAGACACATTTTCGACCCGAAACCTAACCTAACCTAACCGATTTTCATGAAGAGCATATGTTTCCGGTTGAAAAAAGGATAAATTTGGTAATTTATTAAGTTATTTTTCCAGTTACTCAAAATTGACCCTATGTAAAAGGAAAAACGACCAAAAAATGATGAAAAAACATCATTTTTCACGAAAAATGTAATTTCGACGAATTTAATTTCAATAAATATCACGATAACTTATGCAATTTTTAACTATAGAGACTTGAATATTTTTTTAGGTATTCATATAGTATGTATAAATGTTATAAAATGTTGGAACAGTTACGTAAATTTATCTACAAAATAAAGAACTTAGAGTATTTCCTAAAATTCTAGTTTTAATGTGTATAATGTTTAATAAAATTGACAATTTTGTAGTAGGTATACTCACATATTCCTTAATTTATATTAAGTTTCAATACTAACCTCTTTTGACTTATATCCCTTCCACATTGATATCAGCTCTTATAATAATGTATTTTTATTTAATATTAAATGTAAAGAATTTTTACTTTACCTATAAAAAATTGATAAAAGAGCTATCTTCAATTTCATATAAAACATAAAGAGTAAAAAGTATCATTTTTATTTTTTTACGGAATCTTTTAATTTAATCTAATCTAAAAACGTAATTTACATCATATTGTAGTTTCAGTTACCTATAACTAATAATTTAAAAAGAATAACTTTCAAAAATATTAATTTTTCGTGAGATAATACAATGAGTAAAGATAACTAGGACACTTTGCATTTATAATATAGAGATAGACCTATATATTTTAGTATCTTTATTTTAACTGCTTTTTGTCTAATAATTTTATTTAAAAATAAAATAAAATAAATAATTTAATTTAATTTTTTTAATGATAATATTACATTATTTGCAACTACACTATTACACTTAGAACATTTGTTTCATGTTTAATGTAAAGAGATAGGATATAGGGTCCTAATTTTATTTAAAATAAATTACAAAACTTTTTATGTTCTGGGGCACGGTGCCTACATTGGTTGTTTCACAAATGTTAGAATCTAGAACATTAAAATTGAATTTTTTTTTCTTTCATTAGGTGATTAATACATAAATAATTCTATATAAATATGAATATGAGTTATTATTATTATTATTATTATTATTATTATTATTATTATTATTATTCATACTTTAGCTATAAATTATTGAAACGCATCGTAATTTAATTCCACGTAAAAAGTTAGTTTGATAACTGTTTTGTATATTATTAATATATTAAAATATTTAAAATGTTGAAAATAGAAATATATATTCAATTTTTAAATAACTATTGCATTTATAATATGATAAAAGCAAATTGTTAAAGTTCTTGATAATTTGAAAAACATAATATAACTAGACATGTACACGTAAAATTATTGCAATAATAATTCATAATAATGTTATTAAACAATAATTTTTATATAGGTACCTGTATTTTATTTTCTAGGATTTTGGAAACACATATTTTAAAAATAAGTTTATTGTGAACCTCTATATTAAATTTTATCTGATAAATATAAATATATTTATTAGGTAGTTTTATAATGAATAAATATATTATAGTAGATTAAAATCATAATAACTATAAAATATAATATATAAATTATAATTTTAATAATGAAATTCATATTGTTTTATATGATAAAAAAAAATAAAAAAAAAAAAAAATTATGATTCTAATGATATGAGTATTATAAATTATTATATTTATAAAAATCACTTGTATTATCGTAGGTAAAAGAAAGTTTATTATTAATATTGATTTATTTTATATTTAGATAGAGAAAATAATTAGTAATTAATAATTGTATTCGAATATTACAATACGACAATAATTATTGTAGTAGAAAATTATCGTATTATTTTATCACACAAAATCAAACTAATAACTATACAAATCACTGAATAATTTTTATTCCACAGCTATATAAGTTATTTAAAATATAAACATTTTTTTTTTTTTTTTACTTTTCGTTTTTAAATTTAAACAATATCTAATGTAATACTCGTTACATTTTATTATACATACCGTACTCGTATAACTGATTATAAGTTTTGATTTTTATATATCGACCATTATTAATTTTGTCTTCCGTAGCTAATTTTTGCTCATTAACTCTGATATAATGTAAATAACGAATAATAACTATTATAATACAGTAGTGTCAGTAGTATATTATTTTAAAAATGTAATGTTTGTGAAAGAAGTGTGAAAAGACTACCAAATTATTTTATAATATGTAAGATATCCTTGAACTTTTATTACTTTAATTTTAAATAATTTTAAATATTAAAGTACTATAGGTACAACACTTTACATTCGTAAATCAAAAGTAGAGCTGTATTAATTAACGTTTCTTTGCAAAAACAATGCACATGATAATGTTGAGACTTGAGTTTCAAAGCAATGATAATTTATGTGGTATTGAAATAAGTAGAATACGATTAGTATCATAAAACATTTCATGGGATATAAAATACGTTAAATAAATGAAATTTTCAATATTTTAATAGTACCTACACCTTTAATAACTTGATATTATATTACAATGTCCAATATACAAAGTACCGGATATATCGGATCTAATTATTAATTAAAAATATTAATTTTTATATATATATATATATATATATATACCTATATTATATTTTATTGTAATCAAAAAAAAAAAAAAAAAAATGTATATAACCTCATTCTCTTTTTTTTTCACTTTCTTCACCTAAAGATATGAAATATAAAATTGTTACCTGGATAAATATAGAAAAGTATTGTCTTCACCTAAAGAAATGTATAATAAATAAAACTTTAAACTATACAATACGAAAAGACTGCTTGATTGCCGTATTTACTGATTCAATTTCAAAGAACCATTCAAAAGTTTCTATAAACTTCTTCCCTTCGTAGCATACTAAAACGTTGACAGATATTCAGAGGCGTATACCATTATAGATATTATTAATGTCCATAAAGAATAGATAAGTACCTACCGACATTATTATTATCAGGATTAATTCTGAAATAATTGTTTCGACATTTTTTGAAAACGTTTTTTGGCATTGCACGTTCTAATATAATACGTCGCATTATATTATTAGGTACCTACCGAAACAAATTGAAATAAAACGCTATTTAATTTTCGTTTCAATTTATTTATTATTTATAATTAAACAAAAATATGTAATACGTATTATTCGTTCGTCAAAACGTGTTTAACATAATGTTATGTTATTCTATTAGAAATTATTTTCGACATTTAGTTCCAAAACTATTATCATACCGGTCTAAATCCATACAATAAAACCAAAGCACATTTCCATTAATTATTTGTGACGGAATAATTCGCGAGTTATTTTCAAAAACATATAAATCACGTAGATATACGCACTTACGTGGTAGTTATAATTGATTTAAACAACAATAAGCCTAATGGAGCCAAAAGTATTAATTTAATAGTTTTAGTGACATTATTGTAATATGTACCTAATTATATATCATATTATTATCCTTTCTAATTTCTAATGTATTATAATATATTATATTATATTTATTTATAAATATTCCTTAAAATTGTCACATAAAAAAAAAAACATTAATTGTATTAATAGTCATAATATGAATAATTATTGATATACGTGTTTAAATATAAACAATAATTATTAGGTATACAAAAACAATCTTAAATTAAATAGGGTACGTATAGTAGGTACGTTTCAATGATTTTAGAAAACGGCGATTTTTTTTTTTTTTTATTATTATTATTATTAGGGATTTTTATTTATTTATTATTTTTAGACAGACTTATCCTTTTCAATATGCAATCGATTATCGAATATCGTTTATAAAATGGTCACGTATTAATGGTAAAAAAAACGATTTTAAATAACATAAGCTGAGTGATCTGAATTTTGGAGCAGACATAAGGATTCACAAACATTGTTTATACGTTCTTAGGATCTAAATGAACTAAATATATTACTTTTGGTATTAAAATACAATGTCTCTCTCTATATTTTAATTTAATTTTTTCTGATTATCACTTTTGGAATAGTAAAATCCTTAAGCTTCAAATATTCTATTAATGATTAAATAAATTGATTTCAATGATATTTTTAACACATTACATGAATTAAAAATAACAATTATAATTGCATTATCCAGAGATAATATTTATGAGAAAAAAAACCAAAATTGATAATTCAATAAAATTTAAATTTTTTACATATTCATATTAATTCTAAAATAATATACTTATATATAAAAAAAAAAAAAAAAACATAGGTATATTTATGGAAATTAATCTATATAAATTTGAATAAAAAATTTTAATAAAAAATAAAGACTATATGTAAGTACTATTAATATTATTTAAATATCTAACGAACAAAGTCAATAGTTTAATCATATTATTATAATTGAAAAAAAATATTATATTAAGTATATATATAATTATTATTTATTATTAAGAAATTTGAAAAATGTAATTGTCGATAAATTTTTTTCCGTTTGTAGTAAATAGTAAGAGAGTTGTTCCTTTACAAAAAATATCATCATAAATAAAATGAAAAAAATAGACACATTGACATTAAAAAACAATAATGCAGTCTTTTTTTAATCAAAATCTAAAATAATAATAATTAAATGTGCATAGAATAACTTGATGACTATAAATTTCAAATTACGAGTATATGTCATAGACTGTACACGTTAAATTAGTTCTGATCCACATGACCTAATTCCATTTTATAAACCCTTATATAAACACCTGCCAATTGGAGCGATCACAATTAGTCAAATTTGCTATAAAACAATTTATTTTCTAGATAACTATTTCTCTATTTTCATTAGTGATAAAGCAACGCTTATTTTATGCTACAATTTGGTATTTATTCGTCTGTTGGGAGCAATAACTATAACAATTACAATCAATATGATGAATATTTAACCCTGATTATACAGTAGGTACTTTATTAAATACAGAGCTACTAGAATAAACACGAAAAATGTGATTGGTCGAGTTTTATACCTAATTATTGAAAATAAATAATTTCACAGACATTCACTATGAAAGCAGAAATCTAAGTTTATTTTTATAGTATAATATTATTATTTATGAAAATTGACAAACTATACAAATCTTAATGATAATAATTTATCGTCGCAAATAGCTATTATAATTTTACAAACATATTATATAAATTATTTAAATAAAATTTAACATTTGTGAATATTTTTATATTTTGTTAAAAACTCAAATCACAAAATTGATATTTAATTACCGTTTATATAATTTTAACAACAATACTGTCATTCTTTGTCTTGCGATGTATAAATATATATATATATAAGTTCTTACTTATATATTTATGTATAAATAAATTGAACATTATTGGTTTAATCTTGAATGTAGAAAAATTGATCTTTGATATTGATATGATATTTAAAATAAAATAGGGGCAATTGGACAAATATTTTTAATTGATTCCGTACTATTTTGAAAGTACTCGTTCCAATAACCAACTAATATATTAAAAACAAGATGAGATTATACACAAATTCAATGCATCAATCTTTAACCAAAATAATTTTTACAAAAGTTTTTGGTAATTCTATTGTATTCACCCTCACCCTCATATTGTATTGATGATGTGAAACGAATAAACGGAAAGATGGATGGTCGATTTAATCGAAACGATTTCTGTATCATGTTAAAAATATAAAATGAAATAAAACTCCCCAAAACTAAACTCAAAATATATGTAAATCAAGTTTATCACCAAAATCGTATATAGGTTTCTGGTCACGTACATATCACACCATAACACTATGTAAATTCCGCTAAATCTTGTACCATATACTCGATTTCGCTATTAAAATACGCTCTTCTAATTTCTAGCCAGAATATCGAGAGATTATAATACGGTAGGCCTAACAAACCACACAAACGTCACAGTTTCCCGATTTCGTCCCTTCACTTAGAAATACATTGTCTCAGTACGAATGTCACACGGCGTGAAATTAAAATAGGACCCTACAGATCTTTATAGATCTATAGAAATTTGGGTTTAACCGAATTACCACTCGGTAGGAATGACCACTTACCAGTTTACTATATTTAAGTGTCACTATAGGGGTTGGTTAGTTGGCGACTGGTGAGTAATCTAAGAAAATCATGCTTGAATAAACTTAATCTTGGCCGGTTATAGGCCGGAAATACTTATTAAAATTTAGTGTTTTAAATTACAATGCATATTATTTATAATAATTAAATTTATAGCAAAGACATTTTGAAAATTTTAATATGTATTGTAGAAAATTCAAAATCATAAAAGGGCTATGTTTTTATTTTAATTTCTTTAATTCAAACAAAAATATTTTATCCATTCTTTCGTTACTGCTATATTTATTCACTTGCTGTTGTTATTTTTTTTATTATTATTAAGAAAAAATAAAATACCTAACCTTATTTTCCATTATCATAGCGTTAGAGAATTTTTATTGTATACCTACCTACTATAATAATTAATAATAAGTCTCTGTGATAAAGAAATCGTTAACAAAACGGGTAAAAACTGAAAATAAAAAAATAATAAGATTAAAAAACTTAAATTCAAATAATAATTTTTTTCTTTTTTATTAATCTACTTAAGAAAAGTAATAAATATATTTGAAAACGCAAAGGAAAAACAAATTATATAAATTTAATTTGTAACTGAAGATATTAACATATATTATACTTTTTACATAATAGGTATTTAAGTGTTGTAAAAATATGCAAAAGCCAACAAAAATAATCCATTTGTTAAATATTTAAATAAATAAAAAAAAATATATTACCCATATTATAATTACATATTATTATATATTTTATTAAGTCAACAAAATGCAGATAAAAATTCACCGCGATGAGATATTATAATAAAATAATAATATTATTCACTCTAATATCAGTTTTAAATAAAGATACCACACCAGGTACACCGAAGCAACAAGTGTACCGTAATTTAGTGAAAATAATTTTATTAAGGAATAAAATATATATTATATTTTGTAGTGCAAAGTTATACAATTTTTGAATTATTATTTTTAGAATATAATTAACATTTCAATAACAATAACAAACTTCAACATAAGAAAATCATAACTTACGAAAACTTAGATTCAGTTGTTCACTTATTTTGGAAAAACGGAACAATAATAATATTGTTATAATAAATCAATGATATCTTGAAATAACAAAGATGATTATGTTAATTTTTTTTTCTATATTTCTATATCGCCATTCATTATATTTAATTATAAATTATAATACATATTATTGTTATAGTTACATAATTTTCTTATTTAATTACAATAATATTTATTGAATATAATAATTAAATGTATGTATACAATATTATACATGCAATTATATTGTTGAAAGTGTCATTTATTTCAAAATTGATAGAAGTTTTGCAATAAATTGTTTATATTACGTATATTGTAGCATTAATTATTTATTTATTGGAAATTTAAAAAGAAAATTAAATAATATGTAAAAATATTTTGATTATTTAAAATTTTTTTTATAAATTATGAATATGCGGGTATAGGATATAATGTATTATTACGTGGCCAATTTTCCTTTTTTAATATGAACCATAAGTTAACTTAAAATTATTAATGTTAAATGAAAGTTTCATAACTCAAGCATAATAATATTATAATATTATAATACTTTACCTACATGTATGTTTCAGTACAGTATACTTATTATCAGCATGTCATCAATGCGAATATGGTCATACTTATTCATACTTATTATGTTAATTTTATTCGGTTTTAAAGCCTAAACAAACAAAACAATTTCCTTTATAATGTTTTATTCACAAGTAAATAAAAATGACCAAAAAATGAGGTCAATAATTAGAATACCCCGAATACTTTAAAAATTAAATTGAATGTAATCATAAAATTCTAATGGAATACGTCATAATACCAAAACATGAAATTTTAAATCATCTTAATAGTTATTATTTAAACATAATAATCAATAATATTATAAAATGAATAATTTAAATTTAGTTACAATAAAAGCAATTATTTTATATAATTATTGTAATTGTATTAAATAAATACTTTATTTATACACTTTATTAATATAATAATAATTATAATAATAATAATAATAATAATAATAATAATAATAATAATAATAATGTGCTATAACAACAATTTTGATTAGGTTATAATGTCTTCACCGCTATGAATTTCCTAATAAAATAAAACTAACTAATTATTTTAACTGATGTTATAAATTATTAATGTAAAAACAATTTTGATGGGATTTCCTTTTTATGTTTTATTATTTTTTTATATATTATTTAATATACATTTTTTAACAGGATACATATTATTTTATTTATCTTGTTTTGCCCAGCTCATGAAAATTCATTGTATTATTAAAAATCTGAAAGCAATGATATAAATCATATCACAGGATAAAAAATAATTTTGAACGAGGATAAGCAGTATTTTATTATTATTAATCAAAAATAAAAATAAATATTTATAAATGGTATATTTAGCTAACATAAAATGCTGACTCTTACTGTTCTATTAAAAATGAATTTTATTGTTATTTATTACCTACTATTTTCGTAATAATTTTTAGATGCTTTTACTTACGTATTGGGATCAAGCCCGGATTAAGTCCTTTAAGGGCCCGGAGGATAAAATTACATAATTTGCCCTGGCCTCTGATTATTACTTTCATATTATAACAATATGGGTACATTTTTTTAATACCTAATGATAAATGTTAAAATAAAAATGTGTTCCCAAAATGTAATTTAATAATATAATATTACATTTATTACCTGTTGCAAAATACTAATAATAAATAATATATTCATACGTAGGTAGTAAGTATCATGTATTAACAAATTTATAATTAATAATCAATAGTACTTTTTGTTTACAAATTGTATAGAAGTATAGAATAACGAAGTGACACGTCCGGTGATACGAATCAATTATAAATATGCAATAATATAAAATATTTCAAAACCTTGGAAATATTTTTATAATAATAATTAATAGAACGAGAAAATTGTATATAAAAAAGATGAGCTGATACTCCTGCCGCACAGGATACAGGTGTGCGGATCATAGCGTTTAATTTTACTTAGAATTTGAATGCAATGATAAACCATTGCATTCGAAAAAACGATTCTGAGCGAAGTTCAGTCAGATTATAATTTTCGTTTGAACTAAAAATATCAATTTAAAACAGCTATAAAAAAAAATTGAGATTAGGGATTTTTCTAATATTTTAGTATGATGTTAAGTAATATGTAAGTATACTTCAGTAAAATTTTCAGACCCTAATACCAAAAATTACCAATTTTATCAAACATTATATACGTAAAAACGATAAATTTACGAAATATTCGAAGTCCTATATTTAGTAAAAAAATTTAAAAAACGGTTCCCAAATTTTACCACATATATATAATAGCTATGTGAACACCCAAAAAAATTTTCAAGTCTCTAACTTAAAAATTGCCCGAGTTATCGTGAAATATAGAAATTGAATTCGTCAAAATTTCATTTTTCGTGAAAAATGCCGTTTTTTCGTCATTTTTTCGAAGTTTTTTCTACCGCTTATAGTCAATTTTGAGAAATTCGAAAAATGACCTAAATAAAGTACCATCTACATCCACTTTTACATCTGAAACTCTCTATTCGTGAAAATCGAAGCATTATTTCGGGTAGTAAAAGTGTTTTCAGAATATTTATTTATATGTATGGATTCTAAAATTTTCGTTTTCCTAAAAATATCAACTTAAAACGGCTATAAAAAAAAATTTTGACAATGGATTTTTCTAATATTTTAGTATGATGTTAAGTAATATGTAAGTATACTTGAGTAAAATTTTCAGACTAAAATACCCAAAATTGACAATTTTATCACACATTATATACGTAAAAACGTGAATTTTACGAAATATTCAAAGTCCTATATTTTGGAGAAAAATTAATGTAACGGTTCCAAAATTGTACCACATATATATAGTAGCTATGTGAACATCCAAAAAAAATTTCAGGTCTCTATCTTAAAAATTGCCCGAGTTATCGTGAAATATAGAAATCGAATTCGTCGAAATTTCATTTTTCGCGAAAAATGCAGTTTTTTCATCATTTTTTCGCCGTTTTTTCTACCGCATAGCGTCAATTTTGAGAAATTCAAAAAATGACCTAAGTAAAGTACCAAGTACCTCCACTTTGCTACCAGAAACATACCCTATTCGTGAAAATCGGAGCATTATTTCGGGTAGTCTTTTTGTACACAGACATAAAAAAAAAAAAAAAAAATCACACATCATTGTAAAACCAATACATTCTTCGCTTCGCTCAGAATCTAAAATACGATATTCGTATTAAAAGAAAAGAAGAAATGTTTAAAGATACGTTTGCTCAACACAATTATTTATAAAGTACCAATGACGTCCACTTTCCAATCTGAAACATAATTATGCTATTCGTGAAAATCGAAGTTAAAAAATTTAAAATTGCTTTTATATAAATTTCTTCTATAATTTTTTTATTATTTACTCTATTAGAACAAACAATTGTCTAATAACGATACACGCATTTGCTGAAATTGTACAATAATTATTCTCGCCTTGATGATATTAATATTATAATATAATAATTTATTATATTTCAATATATTATATAACAAAACGAAATGTGTTATTTTTCTTTAAGATTCTCTGCAATCATACTAACTTATTCGTTTCAATGTTAGTTTAACATTTAAATATTACATACGTATTTCGTAATATTATTCATCAACTGCGAAACGATCACACGATATTATACTAAATAATATGTTTTATACTGTCATAATTTCATACGCTTAAGTTTCGTGATAAGTTATATGTAGTATTTATTAATATCGCTGAGAATTGGACACTATATTCTGTTCAGTGAAATTATTGTCGGTTTTCTTTTAAAAGTTCAAACTTCTATAATTTAACTTATACTATTGTTTTTGCTTTGTGTAATGAAATGAGACAGGTTTAATAAAGTTGTTGCCTTTAATAATAACGCTCCCATACACTGGTAATATACCTACCTCGCACTTTTGTTTAGAGTTTCTTCAGACTTACGAGATCTGCGTGTAGTGTGATGCCCACCCATATTTTGGAATAACGAACTACACGCCATATGACGTATGTAAAGTAGAGACTGTGATTAATTCCATATGCACACTAGCAGTTATGAATTAAATAATAATAATAATAATAATTCCGAGTTATGAATTAAACAAATTTCAAATGCGCAATATAGAATATACGGGGAATACGATACAAGATGGATAATCAAATTTCACTCTCCGCGACCTATGTAATATCATAATACATTTATAAAAGATATATTCATTTTTGCCATATCGAAGTGTGGCATATATAATAATATAGACGTCATCACGATGGAAATCCGTTATCATTTTTGTGTGTTATTCATCATTGATAACACTATTATACATTAATAATATTTATTATTACGACTATTCACACATTCGCGTTTGCAACCTAACGAAAGCACAATGTCATCGTTGTCATACGCGTTTGAACGCAACAATATACTCGTATTAAACAAAATTTGATTATATTATAACACTGTAAATAATAGTGCATTAATTTTAATAATAATAATAATAATAATATGTTTTTCGTACAAAATTATTCTGTCTGTATAGTTATGTGTGTTCACGTTCGTTTTTCTTCTATAGTGAAAAGAAATATTTATACATTATGCATGATAATATTATTATTGTCAGTTAAACGACTCGTAGAAAAAAAAATATTTTACAAGTTTTAGATAATATTTTGTCACTTTATATTATTATTGATGTTGTATTCGCACGACCGAGACCGTACGCTTTGTATTTCTAATTGAGTACAATATTATTATTATTTATTACTACATAATATTTAAAACACGTTTTAAAATTATAAAATTTCAATTCGTTATAATATTAATAATTTACTAAATTATAATTCAATTTAATTTTAAAAATCATGTTATATATTATAATTGTATCGCATAGAAAATGTTATGTATAATTATAATGTAATAAGTATAATATTCGAAAGTTAACAATATAGTTTTTCTTTAATTTATAAAATAGGTAATTCGAAAAATACGCAATAATAATGTTCAAAAGCGATTTTTGAATTAATGATAAAACACGCGGCGTGTGATAACGTTTAACTCTACATATGCGTATGAAAATATACTTTAAAATGCAAATTACTTCTGAAATGAGTGAAATGTGTTAAAAGTATAATTTTTTTTAAAATAATTATTATACGTAAGAACGTGTGCGTTATTCAATAGATACTAATAATCTAACCATTAGACAAGATTTAAATGTTACGACTCGCGTGTTTATGGTAAATTAAATTTGGCAATAGAAAAACGCTAAACGCGAAAATATTATCGTTCACAATATACTTTTATAATAATATATTAATATTATCGTTATTGGAGTGTTCCAAGAAAAAAAAAGTTTAATAAAATGTGACGCGTTTCACCAGTATAAACTAAACAATTGGAAAATTTCGTTATTCAATCAAACTGTACCTATAAAATATTATGCGGTGTTCCCTCGAACAAAAACGTTTTTTTTATTATTATTATTATTATCATTATCATTTTTTTTTTTTTTTTTTTAATATAACACATTTTATATTATTACAGTCTACAGCGGTTGCAGGCGACGAGTCTATTTTTTTTTAATTATTATTTTTATTATTATTATTTATCTTTTTATATAAACACACCTGTGTACTAAATTTCGGTTGTTTATTTAACGAATAATGTGTCAAGTGACACGATTTTACTTATTTTCAATTCCAACGTGTTAATTTCGATGCGTACCTAACAATAACGTAACGGATCATAAATGAGTAATAATTTTACGATAGTCGATCGAACGGTTCACAATCATTTTACACATTATATTATTATACGTATATCGTGCAATCCGTGGTTCGCGCGTCTCGATGTTTGAAAAATATTTAAAGTCCATATATCAAGCGAATGTACTATACTCGCCATGTTTATCAATTTAAATCCCTGATTGTTTTATGACAAAAATGATTTTGTGGTGGCGATAAAATAATTTAACATCGCGAAAATCAGATGAAAATGTAGTTATATTCGACATTACGTTGAATATTATTATGATTCATTATAAAATAACAGTAAGTTAACATTTCTCGGTTAATAAATTTAGATTGATTGTAATTGATGAAATTTTTTATGGGATTATAACCTAGGTACATCGTTTTGCTTGTCACCGGTGCCATTATTGTTGTTTAAACATTTCAAAACTCGAGAAAATTAAATCAAGTTTATTATAATTGTATAATGTAAATAAACAACAAAGAAAAATTTACCATAATTTAGACGGCAAAAAGCGTGTAAACTTAACATAAAAACTATGAATCAAATTTTATCGAGTTTTATTAATGTACAAATCGTGTTTGCCTGTCATAAATAGCAAATGATTAGAAACAAACAACAACTTAAAATTACTTTTTATTTGTTATAGGACGGCGTATAATTTAATTTTAATTCATTATACGAATATAAAGAAAATTTTATCTCATTACACAATAGTTCTATTATCTCGGATAAAAAAGAAAAAAAAAATTGCATTTAAAAATGAACCAAAATGCATTAATGAAATTACATTGAGCAATCGATATAATATTATTCTTTTGTGTAGAAATGAAAATAGTAATTTATATAATAAATTTAG
Organism: Tetraneura akinire; assembly: GCA_021307375.1. Taxonomy (NCBI): domain Eukaryota; kingdom Metazoa; phylum Arthropoda; class Insecta; order Hemiptera; family Aphididae; genus Tetraneura; species Tetraneura akinire. Next base: position 27,106,015 of record JAIUCT010000001.1, on the reverse strand, counting down.
ATTTATTATATATAATATAGCAAAATCGTATTAATTATTTAAAGTGACATGATGAACATATATTTTTTTCTTATTAAAATTTCATCATATTACCTACACAATTTCTATTGAAATCGATAAATATTATGATAATAGGTCTAACATTGTTATCGCTGGAGCTAATTAGGAACACTTGTTCGCAAAAGTATAAATACACAAAAACCATAAATGTATTTAATAATGTATAAATATAAAACAGTAACTATAATATGTAGTTAGCTTGCTAATTTCATGTGAAAATGAATGTAAATTTTATCATTCATAATAATTATAAGTACTAGTTTTCTATAGTAGTTAAATAGAAACTGATCTTAGCAATAATATTAATAATTTATGTTGTTTTTGTATCATGCGACTTTCCATTGCTGCCATCAAATTTATTATTATTATTTTTTTTTTTTTTTTTTTTTTTTTTACTTTAAGCCACTATTACTACTGGCTTTATTCATTTTAATGAATTATTTTACAATTTCTCGTAACGTGTAGGTATGTTTTATTCTATTCAAAATAAACTTGTTAAAAAATTCTTCACGTATATTATTTTTTCATCGAATATAATATTATACTTATTATAAATAAGTTTTCTTCGTGTTAGAATCGAATAAGTGGCATTTAATTTTAACTATTTAATAATATTATGTTCGACATGCTACTTGCTTTCATGATTTGATTCGTGAATTATGTACGGTATTTCATAATATCTAACTTTATATAAATGATCAAAAAACGTGTTTTATGACATTTATTGTTTAAAAAATATAAATTCAATGTGTGTTTTTCTATACCTACTATTATGTAGAATTACCAACGTATTCGCTCAGATTTTTTTTTTTTAAATTCATCCTTTTATATATTTCTTTGTAATGAACAAATCGTATACGACGACTATTTCCACTGCGAGGTGAACGAAGCGAGACCATTGTACACAACACCCAGCCGGACTTATTTTATTTTTATTTATTATGTTAATATATTTATAAACCACGGACACTTCTTCCAATTATTCCACTCATCTCTAGCTAAAAAATAAAAACAAAAATAAAAATATAAATATATACAATATAATATGTATATTTATCTTCTTTGGCTCAGGCGATAATCGGAAAACAAACAAAACGTGTCACTAAAAATTAATTATATTTTGGAAACAACGGACGCGGTGGAGAACAGAACCCGTTTTTAGGTAACTCAAAGTTAATAAAATAAAGCAGACAAAAAAAATCATTGCTCTTAAAATAGTTTAGAGACAAAGGTGACAGCGTTAATTGTTCGGGGAGAACCTTTAGAGGTGGGCACGTTGAAATAATTTATGGTGGACATTCTACTTTTCTACCTCGCCTTCGCGCAACACCCTTCAACCGCCGTGCCAAGCTTTTGTGATTTAATTCACAGTAGCCAGTCAGCCTACTACCATCCCTTATTAAACCGCCACTTTTATTTATCCATTCCAACAGTGATATGCATGTGTGTATGTGTGTGTATGTATTTAAATACTAACCCTGTATAGTAAACCGTGAAGGATTGGACGTCATAATTTTATATAATATAACTGTTTTATTCAAGTATTAATTATTGCTAAAAAAAATATCAAATATTATTTAATTTTTTTAATTTTATACGTAAAAATCAATCATGTAACTACTCAAAAGTAAGGAGATTGGCATTTCTCCGTTATCAAAAAATATTTAAAAAAAAAAAAACGACAATAAATAAATAAAAAGATAGAGTAAATTTCGAGCAACATCTCTGTTAATGGAGATGAATTTATTTAGTATTAATTCAATTCATAAATATAATAAAAAAAAAATAATCGTATTGTGTTTAATATCTATATAGGTATAGTTTATCGTTGCCATAATGAAACGTGAAATGTATACCTAACATACACTTGCACTTTACAATAATAATATTGTAGATAATGATGTTTTTGAGTAGGTATGAAATTATATTCTTCCATATCGAAAGTTTCTAAAGTACTATCGGTACAAAAGGATTAAGTTATCGGGTACGTATATTATATACAAAGAAGTTACATATTATATTGAAAAATAATAATACTTTACGAGACATAAAATATGATAATTTGATAAAAACTTTTATGCAATATGAACCCCAAGTTACTGTTTCAGATATATGCAATTTGTTTTTTTACGAATTCGGGATTCAATGACTGCGCTTTATGTTAAAATAAAACTTAATTAATATCACACTTAATGAGAAACGAAAAAATCAATCAATTATTGTATATTATTATATAGTTTTATTTATTTATTTTTATATTTTATGAATATGGAAATACGAGTATACACACCGTATACATGCATGTAAATTCATTAAATAAAGTCGTCATTATAAATAATATAACAAATGGTATTACTATAAATACGATATTAAAGAGTGTATTTTAAAATATATTTTACCTCTAAAAAATACGGTTTCATCAAAATTATAATCCTATAAAATAATAAGTACCACTGTATAATTAGAAGAGGCATATTATAATATTATAGTAAACATTATTATAATAAAAAATATTTTACAAATAGTTTGTAAAATGTTAAACGTAATTTTTTTCAAACGATCAAATTTGTGTTATCAAAAAAATATAAAACATTAAAAAACAACAAATAAAAAATAATATACCAATATAATATAATCATCATTTAAATATAATTTAAATTCCTAGTTACTTATACACTATTACAGTTCACTTGGTTCATAATTAATTATAATAAATGGTAGAAAAAAATCAAGGAATTTATAATGTAGGTATTATAAGTTTGAATTAAAATTCACACAAATTTTGAGTTTGAAATGTTTTACACTAGATATATAAATATGATTCATATGATCAATTATTAAAAAGAATGCGATTTAATTATTTTAAATCGAGATTTATAAAGTTAACAATGTATAAAAAAATTATGCAAATACAAACATGTTTATTTTGAATGTTTTACAAAAAAATAAATAGAATGTATAGAAAAATCAAATTGAATTTTCTTATTGAACAAAATAATACAATTTTATTATTTTATGTACGTATATGATAATAGTAGGGTTATTCTACTCTACCAATATTGTTGTGATTCAAATACTGTAAAAGATATTTTTATATTATAATATAAAAATAATTGATATCCTTAATTAATTTAAATTATTGGGAGTTATTCGTATCGTAATTGACAGAGATACGTCTATGAAAGTCATAACTTTCGATCCTTTCGGCCATCACTACAAAGTTTGTTATAAAGTTTTGATTCAGGGAAAGGCTATTATTTTATTGGTTGTGAATTATTTATACTAATATTCTATTGTAGTTTTAGTGATTTCTTAGAATCATTTATAGGGAATATAATTGAGAAGAAATATTAATGCAGAACATTAATAATATGAACAGAACAGGAATTGTTTCTAAACGAACATTTGAGAACATAAAAATGGTCGAATTTCTAATCATAATAAAGATTTCGAACGAATGTAGGTACTTATAAAATGTCAAGTATATATTTCAATGATATTACTGCATGTCTGTGATGCATACTAGGCTTTTAGTTTATGTGTATTAATAATATATGGTACTTTTCATTGATAGTATAGACATATAATACAATTAAATTGCAATGTAATGCATATATTTTCTTTTAAATAATACCAACACAATCACGTTTTGTAATTAAATTACTAAAGCAGGTACCTACATTTTGTTACACAAAACTGTATTTACTTGGAAAATATAACACAATATATTACATAGAAATATTTCATACAGCGACTATATTGTTATTAAATAATATTCGAGTTAATTTCCGCCTTGAAGTATATTTTGATTGAACTTTAAATTAGTATTAAAACGATAATAACTTTATTAATTTTCGAGCTGTAAATATTTTATTTAACGAAACTATACTCGTAAAATAAAAAAACTATCAAAGAATATTATATTATAGTTTAAATTAAAGCAATCACAATATTATTATTATTATTATTATAATTATTATTATTATTATTATTATTATTATTATTATTATTATTATTAT
>JAIUCT010000001.1:27032567-27069155 GCA_021307375.1 Tetraneura akinire | reverse complement strand
AATAATAATAATAATAATAATAATAATAATAATAATAATAATAATAAACGTAATAACGAGGAATATTAAATGGTCCGACGCGCTAAAGTGATACGAGTTCACAGGACGATTTCAATAATAACAATATTATCGTATACCGATTTGGAAACGTCGGATTACATGCCTACATAATATTATTATTAATGCTCTCCCGTTGTTTATGTTTCACGCGTTTCGTATCGCGAACGACGTTCCGTCCTTGTACATAATAATATTATTATCATGTTATTATTTTGGTTGTTTACCAATAAATTACGCGTGTTTTTACGATTTTTTATATTTTAATCTAATATATTTTTATCCCAAAACCATAGTGTATTTTTCCAGGACCAAAAGCAGAGTTGGTCCGATATTGTTTTTTTTTTTTTTTTTTTTTTTTTTAACAAAACAAATTGTTAAATATGAAAATCGTATGCCTACGCGTAACACGAATTACATATTATATAAAATAAAAACAATTATTAAGATTTTGAAGAAGGAATTACGTTCTCGTTTCAATAAAACATCGTACAATTAAAAAGCAAAGTTTTTTTCGTTTACGCGATATCCAAAAATATCGTCTTTCATTTTTACATCTATACATTTCATAAATTATAATTATTACAAAGCCATTTATAATTTTATTGATAGCAATTTGAATCAAGGCCATTGGATACCGGTCGATTTTCACCATACCTATTTCTCTTCCATCAGTCCATCAGATATGAAAGGATAAGAATTTTGAAAATTGATTTTTAAAATCAGAATGAAGTCAATTCAACAACTATCCTCTTTACACCTATATCCCTTCCATTGCTTTTTATTCTGAACGTATATATAATATATCGTATTATATTATACCAATGAATTTCAAAAGTATAGATAATTGTGATCAAAATGTAAAATATTAATATAGGTACCTATTTGATTTTTTTTTTATCAATTCAAACGACCCATATAATAATATTATAATGTGGTATTTAATAACAAATGGAAAGATTCTGATGTCTTAAAGTTTTATTTTCACAACAATATTCACATGTTATAATAGTAATGTACTAAATACACGTGACTTGAAAATATAAAATATTGATGTAATATTGTGTGTGCCCCCCTTTAATAAACAACTATTATTCACTAAATTTTAATAAAATAAAAGAAATCTAATTTGGTACATGATATTAATTAGTTAAGTCCATTTATTATTTCCCAGTAATTTGTTGTCTAATAATATTATAATTAAATAGAAATTTGTATTAATGTGAATAGTAATAATATGTGAGTATAACACGCACGCTGAATCGCGATCGCGATTGTATTATCGTAGGTAAAATAAATTTTATTTAAAAAAAAAAAATAATTTTTACTTAATATAGAAGAACATAGTCGCGAGGAGTTTACTGATAAAATTACTTTTAGATATAAGATAATCACTAATTTTATGTATAACGTAAATTATTTACTTTTGAGTGAAATTTATTATATCTATGTTCTATCTATGTTCTAAATTAAATTGTAATACACACAAAACGATGAAGGATTATCGATTGCATTATTTCATTTAATAAATTCGGTATTGAATATAATAAGTATATTAACACTTAGAATATAATTAACTTACTATAATAAATTATATTATCGTTGTAATTTAAGACAAAAAAGCCGGAAAGTGATATATACAGAGGCCGGCTTTCGTCTTATGGTTTACTCACCTAAAGCAAGAGGTTTATTATTTATTGTAAAAATGAAAAAAAAAAAAATGATTAATCATCGCATTCCAAGGGAACGATACTTGGACGTATTTATATTAATATTATATAATAATGCACATAATATAGACGTCGTATATAGTACAGGATTAAAAAATTAAATTCCTGAAAAGAACAAGTTTTAAAATTTTAGATATTTTAAACGTAAACAGTCATGATTTGAACATATTTCTAGAATCCATTGAAACAAAATTTCTATAATTAATTATATTTAATACATTAATTTACAGTTTCCTTATTATTATACATCTGAAGAAATTACCGTAAGAAGAAATGTTTTTTTAACTCAATTACACTTCCTTGACGAAAGTATAGTGTGCTTTAACAAGTAGATGTAAAATTATGGCATGTTGTAATGTTATATTTTAATTAAAATTGTAAAACAATGTTAAATCATTACGTTTTTGAAGAAAAAATTCCTACTATGTTTTATAATTTTTACTCATATACGTCAATAAAGTAAAGACAATTGTGGAATAAAATTTATATTCCAACATAATATGGTTAAATAGAATTTTACATTATTATACTTGTATATTAATATGTGCAAAAAACGAAGTTTTATAAATCGTTAATAATAGTTTTGGTGGAAAATAAAATATTTATTATATTATAATATTTTAAGTTAATTTTTGATATAGAATAAAACGATAAATAATAATATATATATATATTTACAAAATTTGTTAATAAAATTTCTCGGCATATAATAGATAACTGCTATTAAAGAAATCGATAAATGACTTAAATAAAGTAGGTACTCACAAGATAACACATTTCTATCGATAATCTAAAGCGTATGAAGTAAATGGACCAATATTTTTACTTACCTACAAATATTTTATTATATAAAAACAAATCTTTTTTATAAATATTTTATTTTTTATATGTCATATATAATAATATAATAATTTATATTATTATTAAAAAAAAAAAATGATATTTTTGATATATACAATATACATTTTTATAAAATAATAATTGTAGTTAATGATACATTTCTAATATTATATAAACCATGGTAGTAATGATGGTATCGTCTTACAATTATTTCAAAAATTATAATGTATTCTTAAATTTGAAATTTATAAAATTAATTAATAACTGTAAACAATATTCCAAAAAGTCAAACTATATACTAACAGTTGATTCCAGAAAAATTGATAATATGGCAAATGGTCATGTAATAATTTATGGGGAATATTAAAAAACCTATTTTTAAATCCTACATTTTTATCTACTGATATAAATTTTTAATATATTTATATAAATTTTACCCATCTGTAAAATATTATAATATTATCTTCGTGGCATCACTTTTATTTTTCTATTAAATACTTATTATGATACCAATTTACATATTTTTAATTTTTTTTTATATACAAAATGTTAATAGTATTTTTTACATATTATAATCTTTATTTCTTAATAAAAAAAAAATCCTACCAAATACATCTGTGTAAAGAATAATATACTCGTAGTTTTAGGATAGTGTTGTATTATAATTAACTGTATTATTGTTAGGATAATTTAATCATTATAATATAAGGATAATTATATAAGGTTCACTTAAGAAACAATTCCAACATTACATCACGCATGTAAAATGACAATTTGTATAATATGAGTAATGATTAATTATGATTATAGTTTCTCCGAATTTTACTGATTTTGCGCTAACTTTTAATAGCTCTTACTTTGGTATAATATAATTATTGATAATTTAAATCAATGATTTTAATGAAGTAGGTATCATTGTAATAGTAGTAGTGTAAATGGTAATTATTTGTAGTAATAAAACCACTTTTACTTTCAAAGTCATGCTTTTATTTATCTAAAAATACAAAAAACATTTAATTTTGTAAAACTTATATTCTTTATATTCTGTATTCAAATTTACGAAAATTTAATATATTTTTTAATTAAATATTATTATGAAATAGTCTATAATATAGGTTTTATTATAATATTCTGTTGAAAAAAAAATTAATAATAATCCTCTATATATTATAACGGTTAATGGCAAGTGTAGTAAGTATGGAATTTCAAAAATAAATATTAATAAAATAATATAAATTAATATGCAATTATTATAAATATTTTCAAGATAGGCAATAATAGTAATTAAATGACACCAATGTAACAATATTGCATATGCAATGCGCCGTTGTAAATTTTCATAACTATTTATAACACGCCATTATCTAATACTTGAGAATAAATAATATTGTTTTAACGTGATTATACAAATTACACATACAAGTTTATATAACTCTTCTATTTGCTTTTAATATTATGGTTTTAACATTTAATTTTTTATTTATTTCTTAAATGAAATAATATTTAAATCATTATAATACGATTGTGCGTAATATTAATAATTGTTATAATTCACTTTTAAATAAAAATAACAATAAACATTTCTACAACAATATTATGTTTTACGTGTATAAAAATTATGTAATTTTGAATAATTAATGCTCTTAAAAATAAATAAACACGGTTTCATAATGGTATTCGATATTTCTGCAAACGATCGCAATTAAACAATAAAACAATATCCTATTTCATAAAATACCTGTAGAAATAATCAGATTAAATGATAAATGTGAATTGTTTAAATGGTATAATAATAAATAGGTCTCATCGGCTTTCATTGATTAAACTACCCGTATGTATTTAATTTATGAACGCTATTATCAAATGTTGTGTTCATAATAATTGGTTAGTTTAGAAATGTTCTAATAACAAATATTTAATGGTAGTATGGTACCTACTTATTTTCATATGACAACGAAGATATTTCTACATTACATTACATTGTATTAAATAAAAAGTAATACGTAAAAATAAATATTTTCAAAAAAGAAATAATATTTTTAATATAAATATAGTAATTAGTATATTTTATATTACTCAAAATTTAAGTAAATTTTAGAATTTATATAATTATTTAAATAATTAAACTAAAATTATATATTATATTTGTCGCATCCGAGATCTGCTTAGTGAAATTGATATTTTCATAAAGTGGTTATCCACTTTATACAATTTATCATTATCGTGAAGACGACAATATTTTACACTAAATGGACAAATTTTTATTATTTTCATGAAGTGGATAAATTCTGATTCATAATATTATTTTATTTTAATATTTTAGATTATAAAATGGATAATAATAACATTATGTGAATATAATTAAAATTGTTTATTATTTACATTTATTCAAACAAGCAATACAAGTTATGGCAACGACTATAAAATAAACTAAATGTTTTTTTTATTTAATGATAAACCATAACATTCGAAAACACGATTCTGAGAGAAGCTCAGTCAGATAATATAGGAATTGATTAAAATTTTAACATTTTTTTTATTAAATAGGTATTTAAAACGCAAAATTTTATCACACATATAGAGACCATATAAGTACATATATAGTACATAAATGAACACCCTATAAAATATTCAAGTCTTTAAGTTCGATATAAATGCTCATAAAATCTCTTGTCACCAAATGCCCATATCATAAAAATTTTAGTCAATTTTATTTATCATTATTGTAAAATATTGAAATATAATAGGAAGACTCCATATAAATAGGTAGGTAGGTACTTTAAATTTTAATTTACTAAAATTTTAATTTTAAACAGCTATAAAAAAAATTGAGAATAGGAATTTTTTAAATATTTTTATATGATGTTAAGTAATTTGTAGTTCTATATTTTGTAGAAAAATTAACGTAACGGTTCAAAATTTTACCACATAGATATATTATTAACTATGTGAATACCCAAAATTTTCAATTCTCTAATTTCGATCAAATTTTTCGAAATTTCAGTTTTCGTTGTAAGGTAAATTTTGAGAAATTCGAGATAATGACCTAAATACAGTACGAACTACATCAACTTTCCAACCGGAAATATGTGCTATTAGTGAAGATCGGAGAATTATTTCGTGTAGTAAAAGTGTCTTCATACTTAAAAAAAAAGACACACATTATTGTAAATATAATATATCTAATACCTAGTGTCCTGTAAAATATCCAATTTAAAAAAAAAATATATCTATTTATTTATGCCGAGTAAATTATTTTTAAAGTCTGTTTAATAATTATTATTACTAAGATTTGTAGAGATTCATTACATATTGATGATACATGAAAAAAAATATAAAGATATAAAGATTCAGCAGAAAAACTTAAATTCATTTTTAATTAATTATGATAATAATTCACCTTCAAAATATTTAAAATGTATTATATATAATTTATTGTCATAATACAATGAAAATACAAATATTAATAAATTAATTTAATATTATAATGATGTATGTATTCGATTTTTAAATAGTCATGGTAATAGCAATAGTTTTTCTTTAATTAATATAAATTAAGATTTACATTTAATTTACCTTTAAAAAATAAAAAATAAATAAAATAAATAATACAATAAATACTTTTGTATTTAAATAATAAATATATAAAATGTATTTTAATTTTTTTAGATTTTTATATTGTAATTTATCATTTTTAATATGGAATTTTACTTTTATGATTTTACATTCACAATTTTCTCGTGATATCAAAAATTCCAGATAATTTATTCTCTGAGACAAAATAATTATTTTAAACATAGTATATTTAATTTATAATAGTGTGTCCTTTTTATAAACAATTGAATTATTATTTGACGTTTTGGACGGTTTATGATTTCATGAATATAATATTTTTTAATATACATACGACTTTTATTAAAAAAAAAAAAAGAAAAGTTTTCTTTATCGTTACAAAAACGTTTAATGTATGTCAATAATTTTCAATGTTATATTATATAATAAAATGCTTAATATTATTATTAATAATAATGTTAATAAACTCGAAAATATATCGTTAAAATGTTGTAAGATAATTAATTAAAATTTTTGTATTCAGATTAATTTCGGTTTAAAGTTTAAATAAATTACTTTATGTTCCTAAAACGATTTGAATATGATGTCACATAATTCTTTTAATCCAAATGTTTATTTTTAAAAATAAAATAAAGATTCCAAAAGTAATTTATTACGAATTATATCGTACGTTAATATTAGAAAATAATTAAATTACTAATAAATTAGTTAAATTATGATACCTATGCAAAAATGGTTTTTATATCATGAAATATTATATGCATAAAAAATACACATCATTGTAAAACCAACTTGTAACCTCTTGGATTCCCTCTGAATATGAGGATATAATATTTATACATATGAATAGTAAAAATATTTTTAATTTAAAAAAAAAAAATCATTGAATGGTTTGTATTTTTAAAATATTTTTGATTTAAAACATTTACTAAAAATACATTAAAACCGTTATCGCACTAAAATATTTACGTTTAAATATTAAAAGTAACAACTTACTGTAAATAGTCAGAACACAAATATATAGACATTGTTATATTAATTATGAACTACACAGAAAAGTGTTCACTGGTTAACTTAATAATCTATACAATGGTAAACTTAGGTATCCTCAAAGGGATATTACTATTTGAAAACTCAGTAAATTACGTTTAAAAGTATGTTACACAGTTTATAAGTCTACGATATATAAAAGTGGATGAATCGGATGAGTGGCTCACTGCAAGTTTTAGATAACAAGAAAAGCTCCCTTGACGCTCATTGTATTTACCTGAAATATATAAGTCAAAATAAGTTGTAAATGTATTATACTTTTTATTATTGCTATAAAAAAAAAATAATAATATCAACTGAATCGAATAGATGAAAATTTGTAATAAACAAATAGCTTAGTTCTTAGTATATTTAATTTTTATCAAACGATTTAATAATAATATTATAGTTAATAGAATTTAAGTTAAAATATTTAAATTTAAAATAAATAAATTTAAAATTTTTACTGGTTGCTTATGTTGTATTAAAACAAAACTTTTAATTTTATGATTACTTAATGTCTATAACGTCCATAGATAGATAAATTAAAAAATTAATAAAATAAATATTAATTACCTATTAATTATTTAAAATGAAAGAATATTTATAACATTTTTAAAATTTCAAAAAAGAAATAATTTAAACACTTACACAATAAAATATAATGTAATAATTAAAACATATAATAAAAATATATTATCTGAATTAGATTATTATAATTAATTAATAATATTGAGAAATTTATAATAAACTAGAATTGAAAATATTCATAAATACATTAAACAAAAACAATACATAATATACTATATACGTATAGTTCATGAAGTATAACAAATATTTTTTTGGTACATTATAATAATTTTAGTTTAATATATTTTGTTAGGTAATCACTGTTGTCAAAAATGTTAATATAATGTTACGTCTATGAGATAAGTTAAGTAAAAATTACACGTTATATGTTTTATATACTTATAACTTATAAGTCAAAGGCCAACACGTTTCTAAGAGAAAAAATTTATAATAATTATAATAATATAATTAATTAATTATTAATATAATAATAATATTTAAAAACATTAATAAAATACCTAATCATTAATTATTATATTATTCATTATTTATCATTTTTATCTATTAATTTTGATTATATATATATATATATATATATATATATATACATTTAAAATATAAGTTAAGATTTGTTTCAATTTTCAGTGAACAAAAATTTATAATATAAAATCATTAAACTAAGCACAAAAACAAAATATATCGTATATACATATACAATATACATATTATATGTAAATATAATAAACAATTATTTAGTATAATGTACTCCAATTCATAGAATTGTGTAATTGAATTGAAAAAGAACTTTTGGGATAATATATTGAAATACCCTAATTTAAATAATTAAAATTACAGAGTCTAAATTAGATTCCGGAAAAGACTCATCGACCACAAATCTAAAAGTTTATCACTTTTTCATTATAAACATTTATTTCAAAAAAAAAAGATTCATCATTAAATTCAAATTCTATTAATTGAAATATAATATCGTTTATTGGCTATTTATTATATTTAATATGTGTAACATTTGTGTAAATAAATTTCATTAAATTACATTATTAATTATAGCACATAATTTTTTTATTAATTTTGTACCTACAACGATAATATTTTGTATCAATAATTAAAAGTACCTAAATAATAATAATAATAATAATAATAATAATAATAATAATAATAATAATAATAATAATAATAATAATGCAAGTAATTTTTATATATATAAATACAAATTAATTATATTTTGTTTACTATTATACTGAAATTGAAATTTGTATAAACACTATATATTTAGATAGGTATATAAGTTCAATGATTGATTAAATATTAATATTACTACTTCTGAAAGTTAAATATTGTTGCATTTATACATTATAAAGTCATTCCTAATCAATTTAGAATCTATTTAGTATTTGCATTATAAATTAAACAAAAATTAACTGTTACCAAATGACAATACACATATAACTTATATTATTATTATAGGTAACTTTAATGATCAACGTGATTTTATTATACAATACTAAAATAGTTCATGCAATTTATGTTATTGTTATATACCTAAGTATATAAAATATATAAGCAGGGCCATATTTATGCAGGGACAAATGGGACATTTGCACTGGGCCCACTCGTTAAGGGGCCCACCGGGCGCCGACAAAAAAAAATTCAAATACTCGTATATTTATGTTTCTCATAATCTGAGACAAAAATTTATTTCTAATAGAGAATAATATAAAATAATAATACTACCAAAATGATATCAATAAAATTATTAAATTGTTGCACATTTTCATACAGTACACTATAGTCTACTATACTATTACGTAGTGTCGTCTCGTGTTTTTTTTATTATTTATATTTCATTTAAATTTTAAAATGTCGAAAATATATTTAAGTGGATCTATGAAAAGAAAATTTAAATCATCATTGAAACGCATAAAAAATAGATTAAGGTCGACATTGGGACAACAAAACTTAGATGCATTAGGAATATTATCGATAGAAAATAATATAACATCCAGTTTAAATTTTGACGATATAATAGACGAATTTTCAAAACAAAAAGCTAGAAAATGTTTATAAATTATATAACTTTTAAAAATTTTCATTTATATATTATATAAATTAAATTGTAGACGTTTGGTAATAAATAAATTAGATTTTTAATACTATTACTTTATTTTTTTTTATGATATACCTAATTTATATAATGTATAGTATGCACTATGCAGTACCTATATACATAAATGTAGCATTGATTGAAGTAAAAAAAGGGCCCATAATTTAAAATTGCACTGGGCCTCTGAATTGGTAAATCAGGGCCTGTATATAAGTTTTCATTAGACAATTCTATGGAAAATTGTTATTTTATTTAAATATTGTGATACATAATATATTTAATTGAATTATTTATTTAAATATTATTTAATTTATAGTTATTTAATTGAACTATTATTTTCGTCGGTATAAATAAATAAATTGAAATTATAATTTATTATTAATATTTTAATATATCCAGTGTTCAACTACCTATAAAATATATTTATATTATATTTTAACTATATAACGTATGCAAATCATGTTAAATATTTGTCATGATCATAAATTTTTAAAAATTAATCATAAATTAAATGATAACTAAAAGAAATTTAATATTTAAAGTCATAAAAATTAAAATAATAGATGAACACATAAAAATATAGTTTAATATTTTATTTCCGTAAATGTATAACTCGTAATTACTACGAATTACTGGCGTATTAAATTACATGAAATCATATTGAATCATATTAGTAACTGTCTTGATGTGTTCATTAACGAAAATAATTAATGGAACAATTTAATATTGAGTTGAGTGTTACCTATATAAATCATAAATTCATAAATAATTATTTAAAATGATCATTTATATTATTTAAAATAAGATTTTAGAAAATAATAACGTGTGTGCTACACACACTTACTAATTTATGATTATATAGAATTATATATTATAGCTTATAGGGATTAAATTGAATTAGAACGGGATACTTACCGGATAATTGATGAATTAAAATTACCTACTTTGTCCTTTGATCAATAAAATATAGTCGTAATATAGACTAAAAACAAAGGATATTATACGGTGAAGCAACTGGAAATGTTTATAGATTAATAATGAACGTTTGCCCGATTTTTACACACGGGATTATAATGTAAAATATTTAATATAAACGAAATACGAAATATAATAATATGCGTATTGATATCATATTTTTTATATGTAATAAAAAAAAAAAAAAAAAATACAATCCATTACTATGAATACTATCGATAATGGTATAATATACAATATACATATATAATATTATATAACATATTATACTATTAATAGAAGTCTATTTTAACAGAGATAATGTCACGACCATAAAGTCATAAAGTTTTTATTATGCGAATAACATTTACATTATTAACTGTAATAATAAATTTTTAATACGAGTAGGTATACCTATTTAATAATATTATGGATAATAATTTCATAAACATTAATAATTTAATCATGTGTTATTGTATATAATATACACTATACCTACTATTAACAAATAAAACGTTAAATTTGCGTGACATACATATATATATATACTTTAAAATTGAAACGATGAATTATTAAATAATATCATTTAATAATAATTTAATGATTAACTTTTAAAATAAAATACTAAATAAATAGGTACCATATATTATTGTATCATATTATAATTATATTAATACAGATATTGTAAACGCTACGTATTCAGAAAATTTTTATTTAATTTTATATTATTATCAACGAGAAAAAAGTGCCTATATACAGTTTACACGCAATTTATATTTACCCAGTGATTGTTTAGTATTAAAATATAAAACAAAAATGGCTTTTTATTAAATGAACGCGCATTTGTGTTACCTTATTACCTAGTAGAGAATATCCGCGTACGTCTACCTAGTATACATAGCTTTGCTGGTAGTCGGTGCGTAGACCTTTTACAATTTATTTTATAGCTGAAAATGAAAAATCGTAATCACCTTACCTGAAATATTATGCCGTAACGAATAGCAGTGTAAAAATAACTTACATTCGATTATTTTAGATCAGCAACGTCTCTTCGAAAAAAATGAAACGATAGAGTCAGATTTTCGAGTTTTATAGTTAGTAGTTTATAGGTAGTAGTTAATTATAACAATTTTCAAATTCAACTTAAAACTATTTTTATTAATCATAAACTAAATTATTATACGTTTAAAAAAAAACCAAAATATTTCTAATTTCTATTGTATATAATTTCAATTTTATTAAGTAATTATAGTTTAATTATATAAATTTATTATGTTGAATATATAAATAAACACAATGAAAACAATATAATTTGACAAACTCATTTTTCACAAATAAATTACTACATCATAAATTGAAATAAACATATTATATAAATATATATATTTTTTTATGGTTGTATATTTATAAATATGTGTCCTCACCCTGATTAATGTTCTCGTAATCGAGATCGTTGTTATTTTATCATTATATTATAAATTAAATGTATATTCTAATAATTTTTATTTTTTTCAATTATATTTCCAAGTCATCATTTTTTATTAAATCTAAAATTCTCAACTGACCGTGAGAAATTAGAAACATACGTTGTCTTTATTACATGCCATATACATCACATATTCATCATTCATGTACCAAAAAATCTTTGTAATTTTATTTTGTATTGTTCAGTGGGGTGTTTTCTATATGAAAAATTAAGATGGATGTGTTCTTGACTCTCCTATTAAACCTAAGACTTAAAGGAGCTAAAATTATTTAATTTATTTCATAAGAAAGAACAAACATATGGTACTGATATTTTAGAAAAACATAAGGTAAACAATTAAAATAATGTTA
Organism: Tetraneura akinire; assembly: GCA_021307375.1. Lineage (NCBI taxonomy): Eukaryota > Metazoa > Arthropoda > Insecta > Hemiptera > Aphididae > Tetraneura > Tetraneura akinire. The sequence goes on along the minus strand of JAIUCT010000001.1, from coordinate 27,056,444 downwards.
TGGTATTGAATGAAAAGCATAATTATTTGGAATCATGGAAATATGTGTGAAAAAGTGTCTTCATACCTAAAAAAAATTAAATAATAAAATTTAAATTAGAAATTTAAATTTTTATTAAATATTAAAAATTATTTTGTTAAATTATATTGGTAATAATAATTGTAGGTAAATGACTTATGTTCATCATAAATATTAAATTCAGATAAACGTTAGGTAGGAAGAATATTTTAAGATATTTTCTATGGTTGACTGTTGGCTGTAAAATCGAAATGGCATCACGCTCGTTGAATAGTTCTGAAATGATTGATTGACGTAGGCGCACTGACTGTTGTCATTAATCTTTATATATACTACGTTTTCAATACTAAGTTGACATAGAGTATAAAATGTGTCTGGTTATAAAAAAAAAAAAAAATAAATAAATAAAAAATGTGGAAGTGGATAATTCGTCTTCAATAAATAATGGTTAAATATAATATTTCACTAGCAGTAATACACAATGCTCGATACATAATTAATTATACACATCACGTTATTCTTTTAAATTTGCATTATCATATTATTTTATATTATGATTTGATTTAAATTATTTATTTTATTTATTGTATCAATAATTTTTTTTGTTCGATTTATTTAATCACGTTACGATTATTCTTTATAATGTAGAATACCAACGGTTATAATAATAAGTAAATAATATAAAATTATATAATAAATTGATTAATATTATTTAAAAATTGACACTATTGTATTAATTTTATAACTAATTTTTTGTTGTTGTATTTACAAGCATAAATTACAGAAATATTCAAAAACGTTTTAACGTTAAATTCCATGAAATTATTATTATTACTATTCGGTTTTTTCTAGGTATATAAGTAAGATTAGTATTTATTGTTGAGTATTTGCAGACAATTTATTTAAATTTAACAAAGTCAGTCTGTGTTTTTCACTGAAGACCTTAGCATTGTTACTGAAATAAGTATATTTTTTTTTTTATTTTAGATTCTGAGCGAAGCGAAGAATGTATTTTTTTTTTTTTTTATTGATTTGAGTTTTATTTTATTTAAATTTAAGTAAGATTAGATAATTATTAATAATATTTATAGTGTATGTATTATACTAATAAGTATGCACTATTCAAATATTGCAATATTATACAATCCTAGATAATATGAAGTCATAGTTTTTATACTCATTAATATATTTTTTGTAATCAATAAATTATTTAGGTACTAAACCGAAAAAAAATATTATCAATTTAATGTTATATTCATTTATAATTATTTACATAAATTATGTTTGATTATATACGTGTTGTGAATATTATAATATAATATTTACTTTTCAGAAATAAATTAAGAAATATATAATTTATGTATAATTTAAATGGAAATAAGAAAAATGATGAAAAAAACTATATTATGTATCGTGAAATCGATGTCACGTTATTATACGAGATTATTAAAATTGAACTATACATTCATTTGTCATGTTTCGATAAAAGAAGTTGAAATATTAATATTTCCAATAATTTTTTTTTACAGAAAAAGAAAATTAAAATATATATCCAACTTTTAGTTTTATGAAGAATAAAATATTTTACAATGTATTGCGATTTCAAATATGTCTTTTTATTATTTTACATATCTAAAAAAAAAATGAATTATACATATTTTGTATTCATAAATTTATACAGAAACAACCTGATTCGAAATTTTATATCTTAATGTGTGATATAGTAACATCGTAAAAACCAACTTTTATACAGTTAAATATGTTGAACACATCGATTGGCTATTGTTTTGCAGAGATTATACAAATAATTATGAAAAGTTATAATTCAATTATAATAATAATTGATTTTATGTGAAATTGTAGACATTTATTTTCAAGACTATTATATATAATACATTATATTATATCAATTAAAATCAAAGTATTTATGTTATTATAATTCAACTAAATAATATATATTATTATAATACATAATACCTAATATAATATTTACAAAAAGAAATTAAACATGTATTTTCTAGTCATTAGCGATTGTAAATGGGATTCTAATTAATTGTCCTGTCCCTAACATAATATTTACTGATACATAAAAACAATTAGCCAAATAGTATAATGGTTTTGAATAATGACTAGTTAACCCTATAGGGAGGTCGGAGATGATAAATGTTATGAAATCCTATGTGGTAATTTAAACATAACAAATGAATAGAGTAATTTAAACGGTGTATCATTATTAGAAAAAATATATATCATTAGGTTAATAATAATTATAACTGAAAATAGTAATTACTATTTGCCGGTATATAACGTGGTCATTGTTGGTAGTGTTTGTGGATATCAATTTTCTTATACCTACCAGGTATCCCATAAGGTTTTTCCTTGGCTTCTGCCATTAACTTACGTTCTATTATTCTGTAGTACAGTTTTAAAATTTTATTTTTGTAACCTATTTATGATTATTACATAAGTCATATAATTACATCATCATAAATTTTTACTTTTTTAAGTACCTACTTAAAATTAAAATAAAAGCCTTTTCTTATTTATTAATTAAAATTTTGAATCCGACTCGCGACCCAGCGAATATGATGGACTGTGATTGGTCAACCAATTAGAGGAGCTTGTTAAAAAATCACCATATTAAAATATGAAATTATTCATTCCAGTCACAGCAACAGTCCAGTAAATGTCGAGTTACAAGTCTACTCTGGAACGATTTGCTATACTGAAAAGTCTTCAATTATTCGCAAGACATCGATCGACTGGCGAAACCTGCAGTGGCTGCAGTAGACTCCGCAATATACGATGAGTGTGGCCGTGTGGGCAACAAGTCGCGGTCGACCGAAGAAACTGATTATCTTAGAACTGTTCTTTTCAGAAATAATTTTCCCCGAGACGAATACCATACTGTACCCTGGAGAAGCTGAAGCCCTAACATCCTATACTCGATTCTTTGCGCCGATACCGCATCGATGATCAGCAACATAGCTCCGGCTTTTCCCCGGATCGAAAAATCATTCCAAACCAGACCAAAACATTCCTTCTCTGGACTAATAAACAACAACATATTTAGACCAGTACCCCGGAGTATTAGAAAGACTTATTTAAGTAAGCCGATTCCACGATACGTCCTTATACTTATTGTAATACTACACGTGGTTACGCGAATGCCCACTTGTATAAATAGCGACCTAAAATCTGAGAAATCTGAGTTCTGCGCACCGGTGTGACCGCTAACTTTATCCTCGTCCGGCGATGCTATATTATTAACCATTGTAAACGATATCGATTTTATTGATTTGAATAAAGGTAAATGTTACTGTAAAAGTGAAGTTGTCCTTTTAAAATACAAACACCCGAACATCCCATCTGGCACACATTATCATATTTCATTGTCAAAGGGTTATAATTGTTGTTTTTTACTCTTTAATTTTTTATCAAATGATTTATAACAAAATACCTGTATATATTGGATTTTCTTGTAATATCACTTTATTTTAAATTAATAAACGGATGATTAGTGAAACAGCATCGATATAAAATTATAAACTAGTTATTATACAATATACATATAATATTAATTTATTAATACAAAGTGCAATTATCAATATTATTATGTGAATTATGCACACAATCGGAAATAAACCTTCATCAATAATAATAATAAGCCATTACTAATAATCGCTTACATTTTAATTTAAATTATAATATTATGTATTTACATATAAAATAGTTATTTATTTTATATTTGGCAACGGTTATAATATTTTTATTTGAATTGATATAGAATAGTTTTAAATAGTTAACATCCAAATATGTAATAGTTATTTTTTATTTTTCGTAAGATAATAAAATTTTAATAATAAAACAAAAAATCAAAAAAATGAATAACACACTTAAATAAGAACAACGAGTATAACAGTAATTACTAATTACAAAAGAAAATTTTCAACTATTTCTTGTGTTAATTGAAATTTTATGTTATTTTTTTATTCTTATTAAAATTTATTATTATTATGTTTGTATTAATTTATAGTTATTATAACATGCATCATAATTAACTTAATTCAATAAACTACGTTTTGAAGTATTTTTTTTCTTCAAATATTTCGTATTTAATATTTTATATAAAATAATGAAATCAAAAATATGATCGTGTGTTTTCCCTCGATTTGTTTTTAAAACATTATTTATTATTTCAAAAAATTTAAATAATAATTAATAATAATTACTTCAAAATTGTCAATGGTTAATCAAAAAAAAAAATTGTAATAAAGATTAATACAAAACCTAATCGAAATATTAACTCAAAACACTATTTAAGTATATGCTAACTTAATAGAATTTTACTTCATTTACTAACTTTATTTTTGAGTGACGAATTAAGCCACGTTCGGTTTCCCAAACCTATTAATTCGCTTTTACTTATATATTAAACCAAGACTTCTTATATCCGGTTATAAATCTGTCTGTAGCTTGAATGACACAAAGCTTTACAACCTTTATCAATATAACTTTTTTATTATGTAACCTTGAGGTCTTAATAATGTTTTACATATATGTGAAACAGATCACGTTTACAGCGCTGACCGTTTTCTTTAATAGAGTAGATATACACATGTATTAGAGGTATATATGTTAAGATATTCAAATAAAGCAAGAAAATAAATGACAAACGGCAAGAAAATATTTTATTTTTATAGTATTTGCCAGTTGGTTTTTCTTAAACCAGACATTCGTTGAATTTTATAATAAATACAAACTTATATAATATATGTAATATATTATATTGTTCCCTTGCTAAATTTTTTTTTATTTTATAAAAAAAATTATGAAAAACATAGGTAATGAAAATAATATTATTAAATTTAGTCATATTATACTTAATAATATAATTATTTTAAATATTAAAAAAAAACAACTGTATTACATTTATTATTATTAATTATAATAATAAAATTAATAATAATAATAACAATATATAATTAAGTTAATGTTTTACAAGCAACTCAAATAACCGCTTGAAAATATGATATCCAACGGACTTTAACGAGTTTGAGGGTACACAAAACAAGCACAAGCTACGAAAAATATCTAGTGCAAATTAAAATACAGATGTTGAATGTCCAATTAAAAGAATACAATCGACTTCCTAACAATGTTCGTATGTGCACCATGTTGTTTCTAAGTTAACCGATAGAAACGGTATACCAAAATTCAACGGGACGTTCCTATAAATAAACGTAAACTTAATAAACCATTTCGTTATTAAAAACAATTCGAAAAAAAGAACCAATTATAATAAAATTAATTTTATGTAATTTAAAAATTACAAAAATTACTATAATTTATATATTAGGTATGAATAAAAATAATATCGTTAGGTATATTCATAAATTACATTTACTTTTCTTACTTAATTTACTTTTTTCGTTTGCAAAACAATTTTAATGGTATTTTTGAGTTTTAACATAGTCGTACCAAGTAAAAAAAAAAAGCAATGAAAGGGATACAGCCATACAGGTGCAGGCGCGTATCAAGAAAAATATTATGGGGGAAGAGGGTTCAAAAAATTTTAAACGTTTTGCAATCATAATTAATGTTTATAAATTATGAACTAATAAAACATTAAAATAAATTGTTTATTTAATAAATATAAGTAAAACAGTAGGTACCTACATATTTTATTTATATATATATATATATTATAAAAACTCGGGTTATGGGGGGTTCTGACCCCCAAACCCCCCATAAATACGCCACTGTACAGGTGTAAAGAGAACAGTGTTAAATTTTGATTAAAATTTGAATGAAATGATAAATTATTACATTCGGAAATACCATTTTGAACGAAGTTCATCAAATAATATATGTATTGATTAAAATTTTTACATTTATCAGTCTCAACGACAACGTTCAAAATAATATATTATATACCCATAGAACCCCTAAATTAGTCATCTAAATACCCAAATCTGACAGTACTTCTCTCTGAATCGTTTTTCGAATGTAATGATTTATCATTGTATTCAAATTTTAATCGAAATTCATCACTATCCTCTTTATACCTGTATCCATTACACACCTGTATCCCTTCTCGTGCATTTTATACTATAAACAAGAAAAAAAAAATAATAAAATAAAAAACCGTTAATGTAATATTCACAATTAATTGGAACTGAGTTAAGTAAAATGCATTTGAGCTTCAATAAATTTTTCAAAATTATTTATCAATTTTATTTAACATTATTTTAAAATAATGAAATATAATAAGAAGAATCCATATAAATACTTTAAATATCGATTTTAATCATATTTAAAATTTAAACAACTATAAATGAGATTTGATATTTGAGATTTTTCTAATATTTTAAAAATACGTTAAGATATAATGTTATCAGTACCTATACTTCAATAAAAATTTCAAAATTTTATAAAAAATATTTAATATTTATAAATTAATATTTATATTTTATAAAATTTTATCACATATATAGTAATTGTGTGAAAACCCAATATTAATTTTGAATTCTCTAATTTTAAATTTTCCTGGGTTATCGTAAAATATTTAAATCGAATTCGTTAATTCCAGTTCTCGTGAAAAATGCCGTAGTTTTGTCATTATTTGTTCGATTTTTCTATTGCATAGGGTCAATTTTGAGAAATTCGAAAAACGACCTAAATAAAGTACCAACTATATTCACTTTCTAACTGGAAACATACGCTATTTGTGAAAATTGGAACATCATTTCAGGTCAAAAAAATATAACTTAAAACATAAACAAACACAAATCATTGCAAAACCAATAAATTTTTGCGCTTCACTCAAAATCTATAATTTTATAGTTCTTTTTATAGTATTTTTTTATTTTTAAACTGTAAATATTAAAAATAAATAACGAAACATAAATTTTTTTTTAACGTCGATATTAATATATTTATTTATTTATTGGCTTAGTATGGGCCACCGCCCTTCTCCATGTTTCTCTTTCCTTCGTTAATTCTTCGCCATTATTAATTTCTAAAATTTACAGATCACTCTTAACTCGGTCTGCCTATCTTTAAAAGACAAAGGTCTTGGCCTTCCTAGCTGTCTCTTTCCATTGGGGATTCATTTTATAATAAATTAATATATACTTAAATAATAGCGTGTTAAATAAATTCGACTTAATTTTTTTATTATTTATATGATTAATTTCCTATACAATATACCTATTTCAATTCATGAATATTCATTACTTATGGACTACATAAGGATGCTATAATAAAATATAATATTCAAATTATCAATAATTATAATGCGAACAAATTACTGCAACAATATAATAATATAATCAATACAATATAATAAGAGCAAGTTTGAAACGTTAGAGGTAAATCGTATTAATCTATTTAATAATAGAATTCAAGATTAACACCAAGTTTTCCGATTGAGCTTATGAAGCTAAGAAGACATTATTGCTATCCAATATCACATCAGGATGAACTAAAGCGCCCAAATGTATACCGTGATGAATACAAATCATGCTGGTTAAATACAATATAAAACGGCAACTATACTGTTCTATACTTGTATGTAATAAGAGTCGCAAGACAAATAATAATATTATAAAACAAAATTACAAAATTCATCGACCAACACAATCGTAAACGCGTCTTAAAATTTTGAAAAAACATTAAATTTTATTTACGTAAAACGTATATAATAGCGATGTTATATTGATGATAATAAACATGTTCGAGGTGTGAACGTAACGACAGACGCTTGTCTTAATTTACTGGGCCGAGTAGAAAAAAAGTCATTAATTTATTATTATTATAATTATTAATTTATGAAGTGCTTATATAACGAACAATTTTGAATTCTGGGAAATTTGATTAAAGAGTATTCTAATTAATTTTATAAAATTACAATTATATTAGCTTAATATAATGTAAAAATATTTAATAACAAAATTTGATTTTTTTAAATAGACGTAATTACGTGATTACGTCATTAAATAATAAGAAATTAATTATTAATTTTGCGTAACCATTTAATTTTAAATTACTTAAAATTTTGAAATGACGAGATAAAACTTTTATAGGCTATTAATTTCATAAATCAGCGAACAGTTTCACCGCGTTTACATTCATTTATATACTTAATTTATATTTTGCGTTAAATAATATAAGATTATTATTATTAAATAAAATATTATAATATTGATACACTAATGAAAAATGATAGCATTCCAACATTGGCAAAAAAAATCGCATCAAATGGGTTATGATTTTAGAGAATTTTAGAGAAACCGGTACTGGTATAAGGTCATTTAAATTGAACATTCACAGAAATAATTAATCATATAACCACATATGTATTATTAAGAGTGGCTAAATTATTTCTTAGTGAGACATCACTGTAAAATTATAAAATGCTATATGTAACTTTATAATTTATTTACTTAACAATATTTATTTATTTTTTTATTTTTAATTTTTTTTTTTGACCGGTAAAAAGATTAATTGTTCTCTACGTCTTGCAGCGTTCATTACACAATTAGGACGTGTAGTACGGACAAATGTAGACACGAATATATACGATCGAAACAGTACCGGATATAATAAGCGTTTCCTTTTTTTGAGCTTCGAAATACACGCAAGACCGAAGAAATCGTTTCCAGGACCTGGCGGCTACTATGCGGAAATTTCGGTCTATTTATTCATGAATATATTTTTCTCGTTCTTATTGGAAACGTCGAGGTCGTAAATGCGAAAAATAAATATAAATAAAAATCGTTTACCGCAATATTAATATCGTGACTAGCGAGCGAGTGAATATTGCCGAATGGAGACGATTGCGTTAGAACGATAGTAAATTTTTCCTTATGGAATAAGAATCGACACGAATTTTATTATCGCTCAGATGTTGCCGAGAGAATAAACGATGTGACCTAAACCCGAAACCACGGGGCCATGTGCATTTTAATATAATGCCATGCTCAAAACAAACAATTATTGAATTCTTATTTTGTAATCTCCCGTATTACCGGGAAAGAGTGAAAATAATATATTTTCCATATAAAGTAATACTATTCTTAAACTTAACTTGAGGTGTTCTTTTTCCAATAACGTATCCTTCGTTAGTGAATTATTGACTGTAATATTATATGTCACAGGATTTTGTTTTTATTTTTTATTTCGATTTAATTTTACAGCAACGAGAAGATAAACGAGAATTCCTATTTTCGTACTCGGAATATTATAATAACATATGAATGTGTTTAAAATAATTTCGAGCACTTGTGTCTATAATATTATTTATATTAAAAACCCAGATCCTAAAATTAATTCAATATTTATATAAAAAATAACGCGTATCACTATATATGTTATCACTTATCATCCTCAGTAAAATAAATGGAAGTCGAATCATCTATTATGAAAAAAAATTTCCTGAATTCCCATTTAAAGCGAGCTAAGTTTTGTAATATAAATTTCAAACGAAATTTATACTTTATTACACAAAAAACTATGAGAAACCATCATAGACCAAAAAAACGGTTCGTTTTGTATACGCGCTACACCCTACACCTTAAATTAACGTGACCGGACAAATGAATCACTAATACTTCCAAACATATTCTCTGTTCACTTTATATATTTATATTTCTTTATAATTATACATCTCTATATATGTTTTATTATTAATTAATATTCGTATATTTTTTTTTTTTTTTTTTTAATATTTAAAAGATTGAGAGACGTAACATTACAAATATTTTATAACGTGCCTCGTAGTAATAGACGATATGTTTTTTTACCGTATCCTATATGAAAATTTAATAAACACACATTTAACATAACACATCCAATACGGTTTATTCAATATTATTTTTCGAGTTTTATTTTGATCTTGACAACATTTACGTGTGACAGGTACCACAAGTTTTGTAAATGGTTTTTTTACGTGTTTACCGAATATTAAACGCCGTGGTTTTTTCCCCCTTCCATTGATTCTTGGAAGCGGAATTAAAAGTTTGAAAGTTTAATTCGAGAGAAGTAAGAGTCCATATTTTCATAATACCGGTAAATAGTATAATATTTCCTTGCTCTTCACGCGTCACCTCGTATTTAGAGTTTCACGCCTACAGATTTGACTTTTTTTTATATACCTATATTAAAATTCTATTTTTATTTTTCGACCATAATAATATGTATAAAAAATAAAAATATACACGTGTTGAGAATATACTAATCGATGTGTGAGCGTCGAAAAGGTAGCACGTAGTCCGTCCCTCGAACCATTGGGTTTTATATAATAAAACGTGTTCAGTAATTCCACTTGGACGAGCATACAATTGACTACGTGACCTCTGTTCTTGACATGAATAATATCGTCAAGGGCTGGCACTATACCACGGTATAAGAACGTATACCAGTATACCACACTGTACCGTATATCGAATATGAGATTTTAACATTGCAACCGTTTAGACACACTGTTTATTTATAATTGGGTTACAATCCCCCCTCGTCAAACATATATTCCGGTTAATATTTAATTCGTCTGTTTTATTATTATTATTATTATTATTTTTTTTTTTTTTTTTTTTTTTTTAATGTTAACCAAACCGACGTAGGGTCGTATTTCATGTAAAATAAAAACCACCGGGCACGTAAACAATATAAATTGGTCCAGGTATCGGGGAAACAAGGTTATCCGCTTGGGACGTGCTTCGAATTATTGTTAAAATAATCCACTTGGTGTGACAAAAACAGACTTTTTCGACTTTGCCTTTTTTCTTTTCTTTTTTGATTCGGCCAAAGTTATAACATTTTGTATTTGCAGTCAGCGGCAGAAATTTAAGTACTATAACCATAAGTCACCGGGCAACTTCAAAATAAAATAAAAAAGTTGACACATAATTCGCCTTTTTAACAACAACAAAATATACACTATGATATTTACGCGTATTAAATCACTAACGAAATCATTTACACATTATTAACATCACTACGTTTTAAACATTTGTTTTCTTCGTGTCTTCAATACTATTCATAATAAAACCCGTAATAGGATTCAAATACAAGAATAAATTACTATACTTAATCAGTATCAGTTGTTAAGTTATATGCAAATAATAATATTATGTTTTCGATCATTTGTTTAATATTTTATATCAGGTATAATGTATAAAATTAATCAAACTTTTGTGTAACCTCTCCTACACGGTGACAAGTAGTTATCAAAAATATAAAATAGAAATAAGATTTTTCTCTAGGAAAAACTATGCATTGAATTATTATCAACATTTAATCATTTTATCCGAATTCAAATATAAATAATAATATACAATCAATTTGAATAACTTATAGACAGAGTGTTTGAAATCTATTAATTCCTAATTGTATGATGATATCTAATTTCCGCGGCAAAAAATAAATATTTTTTAATGGCTTGTTTTCTGAATAATATAAGTTAAACAGCAAACTGCAAATTAAAATAAATTTATATTATTTAATTTAAGTAAAATTTATTTAATAATAGCCAATATTAAATTAATACAATTTATTATTTTATGAAAATATTGTAAAAACGACGATTTTTGAAATTTCTTTCATTTACTAAAAATACGTAATAATTTTAGTTTTTTGTTTTCGATCTATTTTGTAGTTATTTACTACACTACCTATTTCAATACTTACAATATAATTAGTAAATTTTATTAATTTTATTGCTTATTACTTCATTATAATAATAATATTATCTATATAAATATAAAATTCTTCTACAGCTTAATAATTATAAGAATATTAAAAAAATAATCATTTGTATAAAACATACAAATCGTACTTTATATTTTTATACTTTCAGACAAGGAAAAATTAAAACGTTTTAAACGTAATGGCGACTCGTTTTTACGTTTATTTTTTCAGTAATGTAAGTAGGTACCTACATTCTAAATGAAATATGAATGACATCTCATTATTAATTTAATAACATAACGAATTAACGACGTAGAAATATTATGTACATTTACAATAAACGTACCCGATGAACATATTGAAAATGTTTTTAATGTTATTATCTAAATAACAAAACATATTAATATAATAATAAAATATGAAACGTCTACTGCAATATTATTTATTCACAAAAGTATGACAAAAATCTGAAACCGAGGTTTATGCATAATTATAATATTTCTACAGACTTCTTTATTCGTATAAAACAATAAAATCGTATTATTCAAAATGCGTATGTTTTTTATCGTAGAAGATAAATAAAAATAAAAAATAATAAAGTAATTATTTTAAATTGTTATAGTGTATGATACAGTAAAATTTCTACTTTATCATTTTTCCAAGTTTTTTTTTATATTAAAATGCACTTCAGTGATTATTTATTTATAATAACGAGATATTATTCCGCATTGGAAAGCGTTGAACAAGTGGTATTATTATTAAAAAAATATTGCTGTTTAAAGTATTATTGATAGTTGATACACATTAACCATAATATTTTAACTATTGTTAAAATATTAATAACCAGTAACGTCGCCTTACATAATTAATATTAAACGAATATTTCTCTGATATATATCATGCTACGCCAGTAAAAATTATTATGATTGTAAACAAAAAATAAAATTATAGATGAAAATTAAATGGTGTTTACTATAGGTGCGATAATTAAAATATTTTAAATTATTTAAAAAATATATTGTTTGAAATTAATAATTAATTATGATATAAAATCGTGAATTATTGTAAATATAAAATATAATATAGGTATTTAAAATTTTTTATGTATTGTAATATATAAAAATAAATATTATGTAATCGCGAATGACCGAATATAGTAAATTGTCGACATTAACTAAGCTAATTGGTGAATATCCAAAAAAAAAAAAAAATTTTGTTTTTGAATATTTTTAATATTTACTAGTGAATGTTAACACACCTAGGTACTCAAAATATAATTATCTAATGTTGATAAAGTAGTATGTAAATGAATAAAAGATAGTTACAATAATATGAATATAATTATATATTAATATAATTAATATATTTTTTGAAATTTTATATTGTGCGATATTATAATTATTATATTATTAATTATGATTATTTAATATTAATTAATTTATAAATATAAGAAATTAGTATATTACATTATATTCAATCACCTTTTTGATATTTACTTATTACAATAAGCATTAAGGTAAACTGGCATGACTCATGTGGTAATTTGAATTACATAAAATATCTATACATATAAAAAAATGTTGTACGTTTTAAACTTATCACACTACTAAATTCATTGTAGATTATTTCGTTATACTCGTATAATATATTATAATATTATAATTGGCCATAGTAATAAAATAATCCATGATATTATTTATATAATTGCGTCTATGATGTTGTACGATCATCAGTGATCAAACGCGTAACGAAAAATATAGTCTAAAATATAGAAAAATATAATAACCTTATAGAGAAAACCATACGTCTATAAAGTTTAGTAAACGTTTAAAATATGATATAGTGTAGTAAAATAATATAGAATTATATTAATTCGGCAAACCCGTATAACCGTATTAATAAAAGTGATCATAATGAAAATATAATACCATTACGATTACGTACTTTAGATTTTGAGCGAATCGAAAAATGTATTGCTTTTACAATATATGCGTGTCTTTTTTTCTTTGTTTTTATGTTATATTTATATGTCTTGCGACCAGAAATAATGTTCCGATTTCACGAAAAGCACATGTTTCCAGTTGCAAAGTGGATTTAGTTGGTACTTTATTTAGGTCATTTTTAAAATTTCTCCAAAATTTACCCTATGCCATAGGAAAAAATGACAAAATATAGTATTTTTCACGAAAACTGAAATGTTGACGAAATCGACTTCAATATTATACAACTCGGGAAATTTAAAACTTAGATAATTAATTTTATTTTGATATTTACATAGGTACTATATATATATATGTGTGATAAAATGTTAGAACCGTTACATTAATTTTTCTACAAAATATAAAATTTTTAATAATTCATAAAATTTTCGTTTTTAACTATATACTGTTTAAAAAAATGTGCAATTTTTGGTTTTAAAGTCTAGAAATTGTATTGAAAGGTAATCACATATTGCTTAACAATTAACATGATATCAAAATTCAAAATATTAGAAAAATCTCAAGTCATAATTTTTTTTTATACCTAGTTGTTAAAGTTCAAATAGGAGTAAAATCAATATTTAAAGTAAATAATATCATATATTCATATGTATATAATATAATATATATACTTTATAGTATATAGTAAATTAGTAATATATGGATTCATCTTATTATATTTCAATATTTTACAATAATGATTAATAAAAAAGACAAAATTTTTAAAAAATTGCATAGAAGCAATATACTTACTTATTGGTTAACGCGTAGTTCCGAAATATTAGAAAAATCACAAGTTTACAATTTTATACTTTTTATGGTGCTTAGTTAAAATTTGAGTAAAATCGATTTTTAAAATATTTATATGAATTCTTCTTATACATTTTTATATCTATATTTTTATGTATATTCTTATACTATTACAATAATTATGTTAAATAAAATTAATAAAAAAATTTTAACGATAAATCATTACATTCAAAAACCGATTCTGAGCGAAATACTGTCAGATTTGGGTAATTATGTAACACATTTAGGGAGTTTATGGGCATATATATATATTCGTAGAGACTGATAGATGTAAAAATTATAATTAATAAATATTATTATATGATTAACTTCGCTCAACATGGTATTTACTATTTACGAATGTAATGATTTCTCATTGTATTTATATATTAATTAAAATTCAACATTATATTCTCTTTAGATCTGTATGCTGTATCCCTTGCACAGCAATAATAGCTCTTCTTTTTAACATTAAAAATCCACCAACTATGTTTTGAAAATGCTGACAATCACTGAATCACTATTATATAACCGATTAATTATTATTGTACAAAAATAATTGTTCATTTACCGATCATATTGGAGAATGATATAATATTCACTGGCGAATGAAAATATACACAGATTTCGGTCTTTCATAGCAACATATATATATATATTACATTTATATATGTGGAGATTTCTTTTATAGTATGGATTGTAGCTATTTATTTTTTTCAACTCATTAAAAACAAAAGGTTTATACCTGTCATGAGTTATAATTTTATAAGGATCAGTTTAATGTGCACGTCAAAATAAGAGGAAACTAAAACAACGCAATTGTTTCGATGTTGTTACATTTTATTTTTGAGTTCCATATAACACTTACTCTAGAAGCTATAGATTATAATAATTTGTCAACTTTATATTTAAATCGTACAAATTACCTTATTTATCATATTTCTTCATTTATTATATTGTCGACAATTCTTTAATCATATTAATTCGTGTATACAAACTTATAATAATAAAAATTTTGATTAGATTCAATATTACATTTTTTAAGTTGAATAATGATTTATAAAAAAATAAAAAATTATAAAATGACTAATTTTATTTATATATAGGAATATTGATAATTTAAAAATTATTATTAGTATTAATATTTTTTTTTTTTAACCCGTAAGCACTCGCGTGACTTATTTAGTTTTATTTACTCGTGTGGGGTAAAAAATTTCCAATAATAAAAATTCAATTATATTTCATTTTTTTTACATAATAAATTTTTTTATTTTTTTATTTTATGATACATAAACATACTCGTAATATAAAGAATTATATTAATTAAAGTATATTTATTTTCTAATCAGTATTATATAAATGTACGTAATATAAATAAATATAAAAAACTACTACACTACTACTATACATGGTCTAATGACCATAAATATTTTGTACTTCTTTGTACAGATTTGGTTGCTCCTAAAATATTTGTACAGTTAGGTATAATAATTTATATAATTAAAAAATTAAATAATTAATTATTTTCATAAAATAATCTTGCCAAGTATATAAAGAATGCTAAAAAGTGATTTTATTACCCCCAAACATGTGTCAAAACAATCTCGTTCTCGCGAAAATTGAGGTCGAATTTTTTCAATATAAAGATTGGTGCAATTCACTATGTGTTCTAACATTTGAGGTGTAAAAAATAGAGACCAATAATCAAGTATTGATTTAGCATTTTTTGCTGTACCTATAACTCCAGATTTTTCTGTAACAATATTTTGTCTCTGTCTTCTTACTTTATAGTTGGGTGGTTTTCTATAACATTTTGTTCCATCTTTTCCAATGAAACAGGATACTCTCATTGATAAAGGAATTTCGTCATCAGATTCGTAGTATGAATAATCAGATAAAAATGTTTGTTCATCACCTAAGTTAACTGATTCAGAGCTTGATATTGACTGATCAGTGTCCGTACCATAAGATAATTCATTCGATGTATTATTTTCCCCTTCCTCGTCAATTGAAATTACTCCTAGTTCTTCTTCACTTACATGTTCATCTAAATAGAATTGTATTCTTCTTCTTTCAATTTCATCCATTATGAATATTAGGTACAATAAAACAATTACTTTAAAAAATAAACTTAAGTTAATACCTAATTGGTTCGTAAATACACTCGCGTGGGGTAATTATCTTCCAAACACGTCGTTAAACAATCTACTTGATTGTCAGAGACAAACTAATCGCCAATTACATTAGAAAACACGATAATAATAATTTATAGATATATTTAGGAGGCTATTGTGAACATCGATATCGTACAACTGATAATTTCGTAAATATTCCCAAACAAAAATTGCCTGGGAAATTATTTACCCCGCGCGAGTGCTTACGGGTTAATGTCACTTGAATTAAAATATCAAGTGAATTTTGGAAAAAAATTTTATTATATTTTTATTATAAATAGTTATGAGTGATAATATCTAAACAGGTAACAAAATACCTACTGTATATATTAATTGTTATTTTATTTTTAACTCAATATACTAATAATTTTAAAGAATAAAAAGATGAGCTGATACTCCTGCCTCACAGGATACAGGTGTGCGAATCATAGCGTTTAATTTTAATTATAATTTGAATGTAATGATAAACCATTGCATTCCAAAAAACGATTCTGAGCGAAGTTCAGCCAATTATAATTTTCGTTTGAACTAAAAATATCAACTTAAAACTGCTATAAAAAAAAATTGAGACTAGAGATTTTTCTAATATTTTTATATGATTTAAAATAATATGTATATTGTATATATACTTCAGTAAAATTTTCAGACCCTAATATCAAAAATTTCCAATTTTATCAAACATTATATACGTAAAAACGAGAATTTTACGAAATATTCAATGTCCAATATTTTGTAGAAAAATGAATGTAACGGTTCCCAAATTTTACCACATATATATAATAGCTATGTGAACACCCAAAATTTCAAGTCTCTATCTTAAAAATTGCCCGAGTTATCGAGAAATATAGAAATTAATTCGTCAAAATTTCATTTTTCGTCATTTTTTCGAAGTTTTTTCTACCGCTTATAGTCAATTTTGGAAAACTCGAAAAATGACCTAAATAAAGTACCATCTACATCCACTTTTACATCTGAAACTCGCTATTCGTGAAAATCGAAGCATTATTTCGGGTAGTAAAAGTGTTTTCAGAATATTTATTTATACGTATGGATTCTAAAATTTTCGTTTTACTAAAAATATCAACTTTAAAAGTATAAAAAAAAATTGTGGCTTGGAATTTTTATAATATTTTAGTATGATGTTAAGTAATATGGACGTATACTTCAGTAAAATTTTCAGACCATAATACCTAAAATTGACAATTTTATCACACATTATATACGTAAAAACGAGAATTTTACGAAATATTCAAAGTCCTATATTTTGGAGAAAAATTAATGTAACGGTTCCAAAATTTTACCACATATATATAGTAGCTCTGTGAACACCCAAAAAAATTTTTAAGTCTCTATCTTTAAAATTGCCTGAGTTATCGTGAAATATTGAAATCGAATTTGTCGAAATTTCATTTTTCCGGAAAAAAGGCGTTTTTTCGTCGTTTTTTCTACCGCTTAGGGTCAATTTTGAGAAATTCGAAAAATAACCTAAATAAAGTACCAACTACATCCACTTTGCTACAGGAAACATACCCTATTCGTGAAAATCGGAGCATTATTTCGGGTCGTAATTGTGTTTACAGACATAAAAAAAAAAAAACAAAAAAAAAAAAAAAATCACAAATCATTGTAAAACCAATACATTCTTCGCTTCGCTCAGAATCTAAAAAATTAAAAAGAATTGATAGGGTAATTTTTAAAACTAATACGGTTAGACTTGTATTAAATTTTTATATCGTAAAACTAAATTTAAAAATAAACAACATAAAAAAATAACAAAATATAAATTTGCAACACATTGGAAGTTTAATAAAACCGATGTCAATAATAAAAAGTTATACGTGGTTTTGCATTTTTGTCATAATCTCTGTCTTTCCTGTTGCTTAATAATGTTTTCGGAGAATTTGACCAGTAACCAGAACATTATGCAATGCATCGAAAAGTACAAGCGGTCACAGTTTTCCATCGTTTCGGACAAATTCAATATTGGCTTTAATTTAAGTCTCAATATTAATTATTATCAGCCAATATTCACGCATAATTATTATTCTGTAAATACCTGTATACTTACGATTACTTACAAACTACTTGCTCTTACATTATTATTTGAACGCAATTTTCATATCGATTCGACAAAGTGGGTGGTACAACTTTACGGATACAGATTAAATCCGAATATAGTTTTAAACCTACCCAGAACGTTCGAAATGTTAATCCCGAAACGATTACGATATAATAACAGCCAGTCAACAGCTGATTTTCGTTTTTACAGTATAATTTAGCATTTAGGTATACGTATTGCTCCGAAAATCTGAATTGAATCAATAACGATTATATAATTATTATTCGTAATATCATAACTGATTTTTCGTTCGACGCAGCAATAAATTATGTATTATAATTTCGATCCTACACCACACGTATTACAATACTTGTCCGACTCGTGAGTTCGGTCGACATGTCGATCGTTGTTTGTTCGCGGTCGCAGTGTGAATGGGCTGATTGATCGGACGTTTAATCAACATCCCGCAAGACAAAAAACGAGATACAATAATTGGCTTTTCGGCAACATTCAGACCGACGTGTCGGCCGAAGTAATTTCCCGCGATTGAGTGCTATCCGGACGTATTTCGAGAACGCAGAAAAGCAACCGAACCGTGAACGGGGTCTCGCTAAGATTTATATCGCCTCAGGAAAACGGTACGGTGTAAAAATACGAGTAAACCGACGTGATACACTTTACCACAAGTACAAAGTGTATAGAGGTACCATAAGCGAATTACAAGGTTTGAAAATAATTTTATGAAAAAATTGTTTAAGAATATTGATACCATATACCAAACATAATAAATGAACTGTATTCTTTTACACTTTATTTTAATATGTAAGTATACTTCAGTAAAATTTTCAGAACTTTATACCAAAAATTGACAATTTTATCAAACATTATATACATAAAAACAAGAATTTTACGAAATATTCAACTTTTTTTGTAGAAATACTAACGTAACGGTTCCAAAATTTTATCACATATATATTTTACCTATGTAAATACCCAATAAATTTTTCAAGTATCTAACTTCAAAATTGCCAGAGTTATCGTCAAATATTGAAATATTAAATTCGGCGAAATTTAATATTTCGTGAAAAATGCCGTTTTTTCGTTATTTTTTGTCATTTTTTCTACCGCTTAGGGTCAATTTTGAGAAATTCGAAAAATGACCTAAATAAAGTACCAACTACATCCACATTTTAACCCGAAACATATGCCGTTCGTGAAAATCGGAGCATTGTTTCGGGTCGTAAAAGTGTTTTCAGACATAAAAAAAAAGACACACATCATTGTAAAAACAATACATTCTTCGCTTCGCTTCGCTCAAAATCTAACTAAATGAGAAATTTAATCTAACCTAACTTATTTTGCATAAAAAAAAACATGCAATTTAAGAAAAAATTATACACCCCCCATGTGGCTGAAAATATAAATTCTAAATCTTATAGAACTAATTATAGGTATACCTAGTACCTACACTAAAAATTAAAAAATATACGAAACATGCATGCACATTTCATAAAATATTCATTCTTTATTTCGTTCAAATTTTTTTCCCCAAAAAATTATTATAATATTTTTTAAATGTGTCAAAACGATTATTATTAAATTAGTAATTATAATGTTATTATCTATGTTTCATATTTACATATTATTGTTAATTTTAAATTGTTAGTGCTATCTCTTGTCAAAACAAATTTTCTCTAATATTAAAGCTTATACCGTTATATAATAATATGTTAGATAGCGCCACATAATAGTAGTAATATCCTATTTTATTCCGACTACAAAAATAATTATAATAATAATAATAAAAAAATAGCTGATACTCCTGCCGCAAGGATACAGGTGTGAAAATCATAGTGTTTAATTTTAATTAGAATTTGAATACAATGATAAACCATTGCATTTGAAAAAACTATTCTTAGCGAAGTTCAGTTAGGTAATGTAGGTATTTATTACAATTTTGCCACTTTTTATTAAATATTTAAAACGCAAAATTTTATCACACTTATAGTATATAAATGAACACCCTATACAATTTTCAAGTCTTTAAGTTCTATATAAATGCTCATAAAATATCTTGTCACCTAAATGACTATATCTGACATTTCGTAAAATTTTCGGTTTTATGTATGTAATGTTTGATTTACGTATTACTAAAAATTAGTTAAAAATTTACATATTTTATTTTTACATTTACTTATATTAATTTAATTATATGTATATTGACGTATTACTAAAAATTAATTAAAAATTTACATATTTTATTTTTACATTTATTTATATTAATTTAATTATATGTATATTGATATATCTAATATAATATATAATATAATTATATAAATTAGGTACATAGGTATTGATTAAATGTAAAAAAATAAATTTTTTATTTTTAACGATTTTAATTGATGTGAAGTTTGTGCAACTGATTTGCATTAATTATTTTTTATATTGTAAAAATCTTAATAACGTAAAACCTACTCCGCTAATTAGAGTCCGTAAAAAAAGTCTTCATGGTCTGTATCCGGACCGCAGTCCGCCAGTTGGTGACCCCTGCAGCATACGCGTAACAAGGTAGGTGTTTAGGGGGGCTTTAGCCTCCGTAATATTTTCTATAGCCTTCCAAACTAATATAGTGATAAATAATATAATTTGGTAAAGGAAAAATGATAATCATTATTAGACAAAAAATAATTTTATTCATTATTTTAATGGAATATGTTTATATTAGAAAGCTTTATTGTTGAATATAAATATAATGAAAATGTCCTATAACTATAAGTTTAAATTTAATTATTTTTGTAATGTTGGTTTATTAATATATTATTAGGTATTATTTATTATTATAAGACCGTGGTATATTTAATGATTTTCAATGATTATATTTAGATTGTATTGCCTATTGTTAATAATATAGTGCATGTGTTCCTACGAATACATTGTACATTATATATCACTAGGGCAGGGAAGTTATAGGATTTGCATGTTTTTTTCTTTTTACCCAATTTGTAGCTAACCTAGTTACAAATTTGTTTCATGTTTCCATAAGTTTTTATACAGATTTTTTTATTGCATTTTTTGCATATTTCAACAACTATATTCCAAAAATGCATATTTTATCATTTTATGCATATTTTAAGCATATTACATACATTTTAATAAAAACAATAATGTTATACTTACTTTTATTTTGGTTGTATTTTTTTTCTGTTGTGTTTAATACGAGTATATCAATTTATATTATATACATGCTCATTTATCACCTGTAATTTGACATTATTATAATATCTACCGGCATGATTAAAAATAATTAACTCTTATTTTTTAATATAATATTGGGTCAATATTTTATATTTTTGCTATAACTTTATCTGAATTTCTGAATCAGTTGTATCTCATGTGTTGTTTGATATCGTGTTTGTAGTTTTCAACTTTGTATCATTTTCTGTCATATCTGTTTTGTAGATTTAATAATATATTTTATTATACAAATTTAAAATTCCTAAGGTATATGGTAGTGTGTTAAACAAATATGTGAAGGATTTTAGAGAATCTACATTTTGTACAGATGGTACTATGTTGTACTGTAAAATTGTAATATATTTTTTTTCAGCATAATAACAAGTTTATTAATTTCGTAATAAAAATTAATGAAGTAATGACGAACTAATAACCAATCTAAAAAAAATTCAGTATTGACGTAGATATTAACTTCAAGAATAGCTCTCATAAATAATGAATGTTATAATTAAATTAATATAAATAAATTGATATGATTTTTTTTTCAAAAATATCTTTTTAAATTATATTTAGAAAAACTTAAAAAAGTTATAACTAATGAAATTTAAAATTTTAGCAATTGACCGAAACGGAAAATCCGTTCGTTTTACAATTAATATTAATTAATAAATTATATTATAATATATATTATAAATTAATATATATATATATATATATAAATTATACCTTAATTAATAAGGTGTCCTTTCTCATGATTGAATACACTTTTGCTACCAGAAATAATGCTCCAATTTTCCACAACAGCATATGTTTCCAATTGGAAAGTGTATGTACTTTATTTAGATCATTTTTTGAATTTCTCAAATTTGACCTTTTTCGATAGGCATAAAGACTAAAAAATGATGAAAAATCGGCTTTTTTTTTAACGAAAACTAAAATTTCGACGAAATCGATTTCAATATATTATCATGATTACTCCGGTAATTTTAAACTTAGATACTTGAAAATAATAATATAATATAATATAATATAATATAATATAATATAATATAATATAATATAATATAATATAATATAATATATATAATATATTATAATAATATAATTTTTATTCATAGAAGTTTAAATTTGAAATTTGTGTAAACTTAATATTTAAAGTATTTATATGGATTCTTTCAATTATATTTCAATATTTTGCAATAATATTAAATAAAATTAACAAAATATTTTAAAAAATGTATACTTGAAAATTTTATTGCGTATTTACATAGGTACTATATATTATATTATTATGTAAAAATACGAGGACACATCATTATTTCTTTTTATATTATAATACAATACACAAGACCACAGATATGGTTATTTAATTAGAAAAATGTATAAAATAAAATATATTTTCTAATATGATGTAAAATATATTTAAAATTATGTATATAATATATTTCTTTATAAAAAATATATTATTCATTATTGTGTAATCATTTCCAATAAATCATAATTATAATGAGCAAATTTATAATTTGATTAATTAAATCAAATATAAAATTTTTTTTATATAAATTTATTTCATTTTTATTCCTACTTAAACGACATTACAAATGTATATTCTGTATTAATAATTTTTTATTATCCATATTTATCTATATAAGGAATTATATACAACTCCGTATAACGAGTATTCAAATAGTTTTCATATGATTAACATTCACACAACATAACGTTGATACATAAAATTGTATGTAAGTATAAATTTTCTAATATTATACATTTTACCGTTTTAGAAATACACAAATATTATATCGTCAAATAAATTAATATATTCTGGAAATTCATGACGCACTACTATTTCACTTTATATTATAATATTTATTTAGGTGTTTTTTAAGTTAATTTAACTTATGCGTCAGGAAAATTTGTAAATACATTTGTA
>JAIUCT010000001.1:26995058-27007567 GCA_021307375.1 Tetraneura akinire | reverse complement strand
TATATGTCCCATACCAGTTGTAGGCGCAAATCGCCAATTTTGTATTATTGAGTTACTATATCTGTCATATAACTATCTATATTTTAATATTTACTATTTTTGTTATGTTGTAGCGGCATATTTATTATAACATATGACGCTAATCGTCAGTAATAACTATAATAAGTAATTAAAATATTTAACATCATAATTTATATTTTTTGGAGCTAATCTCCAAAGTTAATGTTATATTATACTTATTAAAGTTTTACATACGAGTATTTATATATTGTGCCAAACAGGCGATACTATTTTGAATTATTTATATTATATTTGTTATCATATTTTGTTCCTATTGAATTTTTACAGATTATTTGATTGTACCAATTAGGCTATATATTATATTGAATTATTATATATTCTAGTTACCATTTATATATTTATTATTTGTTGTTACCATTTATTTTATTCCTGTTAGTTTTTGTCTTATTACACACCTTACACGTATACACACCTACACAACCACCGCACACTAGCACTCACAAGTTTTGATAGGCAATCCCTTCCATCTCTTGTTGAGTGCTATTACAACGTACACACATACCCAAATTTTGATCGGTGGTGTTTAAGTAATTTGGTTGGTGTCCGGGGTGCGCGTATTAAAGCATTACGCTCCCGGCCCGAACAACACCCTTATTGAAAAAGAAGAAAGACTGGAAGAATTGATTACAAATTTGAGTAGTGGAAATATGATAATTAATGGCAATTCAATAAATATGTTATCTAAATAATTTATGTAATAAATAAATATATAAATAATATATATTATATTATAATATAACATTATATATAAATGTATCTCATGATACATTTGATGGGTATTTCAAATTTTCAATAATAGACTTCCATTAAAAACTGATGAAGATTTACTGAATTTGTAATAAAAACTTGTTGTAAATGAAAAATTATTAAAAAAAATTTGAAGCTATTTAAATTGGAGTTCCAATTAAACTTTTCTTGGCGGGTGAAAAATTTTGAGAAATACCATTATCATTAATAAATAATTCTGTTGATAAATGATTGTAATATATTTTTTATTAAATAATAATTTATAAAATTACGAGTAGGTATATAAATTAAATGATAACAAAATTGGAAAAAATTGTATATATTATTTTTTTTATTTATTATAATTAAAAATGTGTTAAATATTTTGTTTGATCTTGTTTTTTAAATTTTAAAGAACAAAAAAAAAATGTATAATATAATTAATTATAAATTCCTTGAATTACACTCTACATTCTAGGCTATATTTATAATCTATATGTACTATGTACGTAGTGTATATAGCTTAAAACAATATGCAAGATAAGATATTAATTAATTATAATTATACTTTTTCAATTTTAAAACAATATTGATTGAAAATCATCTAATAATAGGTAATAATTTGACATTGTGTATAATATTAACACATATATGCTTAACTAGTCGGTCTTTCCCCGTGTTCCCCTATATCACCTATTATATTGACATAAGAGTAATTAATTATTTAATTTTATAGTATAAAGTAATTTCTTATTTTTTATAATGGTGTAATTAAATATTATTGATTTTTCTTTTTCGACAAAATAAATATAGAAAATTGATAAAATTAACATTATTTAATTTTATTTATTTTAGTGAATATAAGAATGAAAAAGAAGAGCTGATACTACTGCCGCATGATGAGATACAGATGTGCAAATCATAGCTTTTAATTTCAATTAGAATTTGAATGCAATGACAAACCATTCCATTCGAAAAAACGATTCTGAGCGAAGTTCAGTCACATTATAAGGTAGGTATTTTTTAAAATATTGACATTATTTATTAAATATTTAAAACGCAAAATTTTATCACATATATAATAGTACATAAATGAACACCCTATATAATTTTCAAGTCTCTAAGTTCTATATAAATGTTCATAAAATCAATTGTCACCTAAATGACTATATCTGACAGAACTTCGCTCAAAATAGTTTTTCCACATCCAATGATTGCAATGGTATGTCATTGCATTCAAATTGTAATGAAAATTAAACGCTATGATTTGCACATCAGTATCCGATGCGGCAGGAGTATCAGTTCTTCTTTTTGATACTTAAAATAGCTATAAAAAAAATATTGAGACTAGAGATTATTCTAATATTTTGATATGATGTTAAATAATATGTAAGTATACTTCAGTAAAATTTTCAGACCTTAATACCAAAAATTGCCAATTTTATCAAACATTATATACATATACAAATAAACGATAATTTTATGAAATATTCAAAGTCCTATATTTTGTAGAAAAATTAACAAAACGGTTCCAAAACTTTACCACATATATATAGTAGCTATATGAACACCCAAAAAATTTTCAGGTCTGTATCTTCAAAATTGCCGAGTTATCGTGAAATATTGAAATCAAATTCGGCGGAAATTTAATTTTTCGTAAAACATGCCGTTTTTTCGTCGTTTTTTCTACCGCTTAGTGTAAATTTTGAGAAATTCAAAAAATGACCTAAATAAAGTACCAACTACATCAACTTTCCAACCGGAAACATATGCTATTCATGAAATTCGGAGCATTATTTCGGGTCATAAAAGTTTATTCAGACATAAAAAAAAAAAGAAAAAAGAAAAAAACACTCATCATTATGTAAAACCAATACATTCTTCGATTCACTCAGAATCTAAAAGTCATAATAATTAACCTGCGTTAATAAATGCATAAACATTTTTTAAATAATATTTATTTTAAATTAAATTTCAATTAATCTATTATAATGGATATGAATTAATTTTTTTTTTTTTTTTAAATTATACTTGTAGTTTTAGAAGGAATTGTACAAGTTAAAAAGACTTAACTTTAATATCACATTATGATTGAAATTACAAATTCATATAATTCCATTAAAAATATCGATTTTACATTTCAACTTTAAACACTACCCACCTAATGATTGTAATATATTTATTATGTAACAATTTTTAAAATTATATAAATTTTATAACAAAATTAAAAAAAAGAGCTGATACTCCTGCCGCATGGGATACAGGTGTGCGAATCATAGCGTTTAATTTTAATTAGAATTTGAATGCAATGAAAAACCATTGCATTCGAAAAAACTATTCTGAGCGAAGTTCAGTTAGATTATAATTTTCATTTGAACTAAAAATATCAACTTAAAGCAGCTATAAAAAAAAATTGAGATTAGGGATTTTTCTAATATTTTAGTATGATGTTAAGTAATATATAAGTATACTGTAGACACTTTTTCGACTAGAAATAAATAAATAATTCTGTGTTATGGTAAAATATAAAAATTGAATTCGTCAAAATTTCATTTTTCGTAAAAAATACCGTTTTTTCGTCATTTTTTCGAAGTTTTTTCTACCGCTTATAGTCAATTTTGAGAAATTCGACAAATGACCTAAATAAAGTACCATTTACATCCACTTTTACATCTGAAACTCGCTATTCGTGAAAATCTAAGCATTATTTCGGGTAGTAAAACTGTTTCCAGAATATTTATTTATACGTATGGATTCTAAAATTTTCGTTTTACTAAAAATATCAACTTAAAACAGCTATAAAAAAAAATTGAGACTTGGGATTTTTATAATATTTTAGTATGATGTTAACTACTATGTACCTATACTTCAGTAAAATTTTCATACCCAAATACCAAAAATTACTAATTTTATCAAACATTATATACGTAAAAACGAGAATTTTACGAAATATTCATAGTCCAATATTTTGTAGAAAAATTAACGTAACGGTTAACTAACTTGCTTGAGTTATCGTAATATATTAAAATCGAATTCGTTGAAATTTCAGTTTTCGTGAAAAATGCCGTTTTTTCGTTATTTTTTCTTCGTTTTTTCTACCGCTTAGGAGCAATTTTGAGAAATTCGAAAAATGACCTAAATAAAGTACCAACAACATCCACTTTCCTACCGGAATCATACGCTATTCATAATAATCGGAGCATTATTTCGGGTCGTAATTTTGTTTTCATACATAAAAAAAAAAAAAAAACAAAACAAAAAAAAAATCACACATCATTGTAAAACCAATACATTCTTCGCTTCGCTCAGAATCTAAAATGTTTTTTTTATATCATTTTTATAAGAATTATACGAGATTTATGATATTTCTGGCGCCAAACGACAATATATAAATAATGTATAAATCTTTTATAATGACTATTTAATGATTATATGATAATAATAAAATTATAGAATTTGAAAAAAAAAATATTAAATTTATGTCAATGCAACATTTTTTTGCTATCTGAGATACAGCTTATATACTACTTAAATGATCATATTATTACTGTAAAATATAATATTATATATTATATTATATTATATTGCTACATCTACTATTTATATAATAAATAAAAAATTTAATATAAAGGTATTTTTTAACTTACCAATTTGTTTGTAGAATACACAACTATGAATAATGCTCCACAACGTTAAAATGATGTTTGACGACTACGACGTGATATTGTCAGTTGTCACTGTAGCGGACTAACCTTCTCGGCCGGCGCGCAACACCATGAGACACGCACAGTTTTTACCGCCCTCTTTATTTAATTTTTTGTATTTTACCGTTTCGCCCACTAGCCCTTTCGCTCGCAAATTACACCATAATAGGTTAGGCTATATATAATTTTTTCATAATATATATACTATATTATTATACTATATTGTAGTAAAATACTTTATTATTAATAATATTATTTTTTGAAAACTCCGAATAGCTAATTTTTTAGATAGGTAGATAATTACTATAAATATAGTAACTTTAATAACTTAAATACTATTGATATTCTGTAAAATTAATTTTGTTTTTCTTATAAAAAAAAAAAAAATAAATAATTTTTAAATATAAAAATAATTATATAGGTAGTGACGCCAGTACGCCACCTTCTTCAAATAATATGTTTCAATCTATATTTCAAATGAAATTAAATAGCTGTCCAAACATTGTATGTGTTAAAGTAGGTATCAAATAAAATAAATGAAGAAGTATATTATTCACAATCAAATTGAAATAAACAATCGAAAATTTCAACATCATCATTGCCCTATAAAATATAAGTTGTATAAAAAACACGATTAAATCTATTTAAAAAAATCTATTAATATTATAGTGAAACATCATTAAGAACATCGTATGATATTCTTGGTAATGATGTTTGATTTATAATTTGAATGACCATAGGCGTAACTATCATAGGCTCACGCACGGGGTGTGGAGGGTGTGCAAAAAATTCTAACTATTTTAAATTTATAATTTGTTTACAAATATTATATTTTATTTTACGTATACAGTTATGTATACTAAATACATTTTTTATGTTACAATATAATAATATTATCTATAATGTGTTTATATCAAGAAAAAGGACGTAGTCATTATTATTATCATGATGTATATTATATTTTTATCCTTAGATAGTTCATAGTTTACACGACATACGTATAACTGTACCTATTACAACACGATTAAAGATAAATCGTGCTGTATAATATGGTCTAAGTTTTTATCATTTGATTATTATATTTTATATTTATGCATAGACCTTTTAATAGGTCTATGTATATATGCAACGAAGTAATATGCAATGAGTTGATATTATTCCATGTAAAAAATTTGGCAGATATAATTTTTATTATTATTATTATTATTTTTATTTAGTGTATTTATCACTTTTCTGATTATCAATTATTTTGAAGTGAAATAATGAATTGTCATATCTTTTGATTAATCATTAGGCAATTAAGTTAAATCTTAAATGTAATAATTATTTTATAATTTAATTTGTGATTTACATTATTTGATGATTTGATGTAAATTATAAATATATAAAATGGCTTCAAAGAAACAAAATACATTATTGAATTTTTTTAAACCCGAAGAAAAAAAAGACGAACTGATACCCCTGCCGCAGGGATATAAAATGTGCAAATCATAGTGTTTAATTTTAATTAGAATTTGAATGCAATTATGTTAACCATTTCATTCGAAAACGATTCTGATCGAAGTTAGTCAGATAATGCTATTTTTTCGTCATTTTTTTCATATTTTCGATGTAACTAAAAATATCAACTTTAAACAACTATAAAAAAAATTGATACTAAGGATTTTTCTAATATTTTGGTTGATGTTAAGTAATATGTAAGTAAACTTCGGTAAAATTTTCAGACCTAAATGCCCAAAATTTCAAATTTTATCAAACATTAGGTATATAAGATAATACATATAAAAACGAGAATTTTACGAAATATTCAATGTCCTATATATTTTGTAGAAAAATTAACTTAATGGTTCCAAAATTTTACTACATATATATATAGGATCTGTGTGAACACCCAATTAAATTTTTAAGTTTTTAACTTCAAAATTGCTCGAGATATCGTGAAATATTCAAATCGAATATTCGAATACGTAGAAATTTCACACGTATATTTACGTATATTATAGGAACTATATACGTATGGATTCTTAGATTTTCGTTTGAACTAAAAATTACAACTTAAAACAGCTATAAAAAAAAATTGAGACGAGGTATTTTTCTAATATTTTGATATGATGTTAAATAATATGTAAGTATACTTCAGTAAAATTTTAGATCATTGTGCCTAAAGCTAAAATTGTCAATCTAAACATTATCAAACATAATTTATACGAATAAGTACTAAAGCTTAAATATTTTATATGAAGTTTTAATCAATATAGAGAATATTTATCTGATATTGTTGTAATTAGTTAATGTATAATTCTATATATATTTCCCAATAAAATTTATTTTGCTTCTGCACACCCTGCAATAAAATCCTGCGCACACCTATGGTAACTAGGTAGGGGCTTGTGGTTGTGGGGGCTTTAGCCCCCCTAATATTTTCTATAGCCCTCCAAACTAATATAGTGATAAATAATATAATTTGGTAAAGGAAAAATGATAATCATTATTAGACAAAAAATAATTTTATTCATTATTTTATAATTTTGTTCGTGTATTTAAATTTGTGTGAATAAATATGCTAATTAAATATTAATTATTTATAAAATAAAATCTAATCTTCTATTTTTATTTTCATCATTAATCTGTCAATTACTGTATCTATGTCAATGAAATTTCACCAAATCATTTCATATACACATAGCTACAATAATTTAATATTTAAATTTTTTTTTTTGTGTCGTGTCTCGTGTCTCGTGTGCTCCTTTAAAACAGCAGATAACTAATCACAATACTTTTAAATTGCATTACCGCACAAATACAATCTTATATAATGTTAAATTTCTAATAATTAGTGATATACGTATTGTAATATTTATAAAATAAAATAAAAATTATGTTTAAAATGAAATTAAAATGTATTTTTCAATATAGGTACCTACCTACTCGATCTCGATGACAGTTAATTTATGTAGTAACTAGTAATTATTGTTAAATATAGAATTATTATTATCCCATCCTATATTTCATAAAGTAATGGGCTAATGGACAATATTACATAAACATATGTGCGGTTTGATTGTACTCGTATATTTTTCTGGTATTTCAGTGTTTGTGCGGTAATGAACGACACCCATCAAATGAAAATTTTTTCAATTTTCATACACAAAAAAAAAATTTAATTTTAAAACCAATACATCGCTTATTTTATTCAATAATTATTAAAATTATATACTTACCAAATATTAATTGCTGTTTGGCGTTTTCTGTTATTTGTAGTTTTGTACCCTTGCGATACTGCGATAGTACAGAGAAATGCCAAGAGACAAGATGTGTGATTGTATAATGTTAATCTTAATGACAAAATAATATCAATGTGTCGTATAACCGTAAATAGATAATATAAGTATGGACAATGTATAATTAGTCATAATACGATCGTATAATATTACTCGTATATAAATATAACATAGGTAATATACATAATTATCTAGTGTTAGAATTATTATATTTTAATAATAAATTTAACGCAAATTCGTATTCTGGGAAAGCCGTCCGTGTGACGTGTTCTACCTGTTTCGTGATAAAAACAACCAATATTAATAATTACCATATTTTTTTTATTATAGAGTTAATTAAATTCCAATAACCTATAATATAAAATATAATATGGGTTTTAAATTTTTAATAAATTCATTTTTGTTTTTGTTTTTTTTGTTAGCAACGTGGGTGGAACTAACCCCCAGTGCCCTCCCTTGGATCTGCCCTTGCTTTGTCGGTGTAAAAATGTTTCTTTCTTCGTCATTATTTACACATATATTACCTAATTAAAATATTATGTTACCTATACTAATTTTTTCTATATCGCTGTTTGTATTAATTTAATTATAATAGATGAATACAAATACATCTAACAATATAGAGTAAAATGCGTACCTAGTTAGAAAAATTTTAATTCTGAATAAAATACCATATTTCCTTTACAATTCTAAACAAATTCTCACCTCAACTATGGATAAACGAGTGAAAAATGTTGTTATATTACAATTAATATTATTTATTATATGTACTTCTGAATGCCCATAAATAAGAATATATTATACACCGTGTATAATCATTTCCATTGTATAATTATACCGTTGTATAATTTTAATTTTTTTGCTTCATACGATTTATATATTATATTATTATTTATAAGGTTAATACAATATTACAGAAATATAAATAATTTTATAAAAGTAAAAATAATATGATATAGTCAATATGACAATATGAAAATAAAGAGCTGATATTGCTGTGGAAAAGATTCAGGTGTAAAGAGAATAGTGTTGTATTTTGATTAAAATTTGAATTTCATGATAAATCATTACATTCGAAAAACGATTCATTTGGATAATATACTTTAATAACTTTGATAACTGTTTAAATTTTTATTAAAAATATAATATATCTAATAGATACTCATTTAAATTTACATTTCAATGTAAGAGTTCCAAAATTGTATCACATATATTAAGTACATATATGAAAGTCTCTAAGTTTAATATAAATGCACATAAAATCCCTAAACAAGTACCCTAAATGACAAAACTTCATTCAAATTTTTTTTTTTTTTTGCAATAATTTAACATTGAATTCAAATTTTAATCAAAATTTAACACTATCATCTTTACATCTTCTTTTTGTACTTTAAATAGCTACCTATAACATTGATTCTATAATCAATGCCTATAATAAGAAATTGTAATTGTAATATTCACAAGAATTTTGAAACTGAGTTATGTAATATATAATATTTACATTCGAAAAATAATTCTGAGCAAAGATCAGTCAGATAATATATGTATTGAATTAAATTTTGAATTTTAAATTCTAAGCTCATGTGTGTTTTTTGTTTTTATGTCTGAAGACAATTATACTACCCGAAATAATGCTCCGATTTTCACGAATAGCACATGTTTCCGATTGGAAAGTGGATGTAGTTGGTACTTTATTTATGTCATTTTTCGAATTTCTCAAAATTGACTCTATGCGACAGAAAAAAACTACAAAAAAATGACGAAAAAACGGTATTTTTACAAAAACTGAAATTTCGACAAATTCGATTTCGAAAAAGTATTTTGAGCGAAGTTCTGTCAGATATGGGCATTGAGGTGACAAGGGATATGATATATGAGCATTTATATTGAACTTTTGAGACTTGAAAATTTTATCGGGTGTTTATTTATGTACACATGGTCCCTATATAAGTACCTATGTGTGATATAATTTTGCGTTTTAAATATTTAATAAAAAATGTCAAAATTTAAATCAATACCTACATTATCTGACTGAACTTCGTTCAAAATCGTTTTTTCCAATGCAATGGTTTATTATAACATTCAAATTTTAATCAAAATTCAACACTATCCTCTTTACACCTATTATATCCCTTCCCTGGTTTTTTATTATTTATTATATTAAATATACTGTTTCCTAATTATAACCTATGTTGTTGATTGCTGTATTACTGTAATGTGTCTTATGTCTTATCTTCTTATCTCGTATGCCGTATGCGTATTGAACGAATTCAATGAAAATTTATATAGATCCAGCTCTATAAGCTTTATTTTCATTCTATCTCTTTCTATCTTATATTTAAAAAAATGACTCTCCGTATATTTTCCTTCACACATTTTTTTGTTTCTTTAGAACTTTTTCGTTTATCTGTTTCCTTTGTAATACCATTTTTTTTTTTTTTTTTTTTTTTTTTTATCTATTATCTTTATTAAGGATTATTTATCGAAATTAATTTCATTCATTTTTTTTTTTTTTTTTTTTTTTTTTTTTTTGTACAAATAATTACTATTGACCTATTGTTTATTTGTTTGTAAACAAAACACACTGTATTAGTGTAATTACTAGTTAATAATAAGAAAATTAATTATAAATTTATTAATCATAAAATTTATTACACTCATGTATATAAATTGCATATAACAAACGCCGTTTTAGTATTTTATGTATTTTGTAATATTATGTTATTTACTATGACAGATTCATACAAATAACATTATTTTAAATATTTAATTCATAATGTCATAATATCAAATATAAAAACAAACTAGTTTCAATGTATTTAAAATTAATTTACATTGGCCATTCAGTATTACGGTGTAGTTTGCATGTGCAAGCCATTGCCAATTTTAATGTGTTAATAATTATTATTATTATGATTAGTTTCAGATATTAACATGAAAAATGAAACCTATACGATTTGTTAATTGTCCAAATATGTGTGGTCAAAAGTGTTTTGGTTCTAGATGTGATATGAATTTGAAGAGATATTTAACAATGGAATGTTGTAAAATTACTAAATATATCAATGTACCTACATACCACATTGCGAGAAGTGATTTTCATATAATTACTATTTAAAGAAACATTTATTAATATATGAAAATACGAATTCTATGATTTCTGTGGCCTTATTAAGCATTAAAATCTATTTTAATGTATACAATAATTATTGTAACCATGTTTTCGTTTTCAATAATATATTCTACTCGTATTACTTATTTTCTATTCAATTTTACATTATAACAGATGTGTTTGTTTAATAAAACTAATGATATGTGCTTATATTTTTAATTTTTTAACAAAATAATTAAAAATTAATGACACAATTGTATAACTTAGATATTAAAGATGTACCTACCTATTTAAAATACTTAACAATTAAGTTTTTTAAATTCTTTCAATTGTTAATGTATATTATAAATATAATATAAATAAACATTTTTAATTTCAATTTCAATTTCAATTTCATTTTTTTTTTTTTTTTTGCCAACTGATTTTATTGAACATGGGAGCATATACAAGTTATAGCGTTTTGTAATTATATCTCTATATACAAAATATAATTTGTATATTATTTTATTTTCGAGTATACCTACCTAATTATATTTGATTGTATTGTATAAAATAATATTGCATGTGCAGTTAAGTTAGATTTTCAGAATTCTGAACATGAAATCAACCTAAATTTATAAATAATTTAACTACTTAGATAGACATATAATTAATTTGGTTGATTGGTAGGTATTTCTTTTTCGAATTACATATTTTGGCGAATTATTAATTATGATATTATAATTTATGAATGAAAAAAATAAATAATAAACTATTAACTTAATTTTCTAGTCATTCACTTATGTTATGGTAAATTGATAGGTAAGAAATTTATAATACGAGTAAACTTAGGTATTACTTTGTTTTTTCATAATATTCTGTAACTATTATTTTTTCTCAATTAGAACTTATATATTATAAATGTTTTACTGTACAATATGCATTAACTTCAAATATTTGCTTAGTCTAATAGTTTGAGTTATTGTATTACGCTGTAGTTTTAATATAATAATTATATTTAATTATTTATAATTATAAATAATTAATATATAATAATAATTTATAAATAATTTATTATATTTAAATTAATATGACAAATAATGTCATGTGAAAACAAATACGAATAAAATAATATAACAAATTGTATTATACGAAAAATAATAAAGTACAAAAAAATTAATTAATTGCTTTAGCTAAAATATGACGTTATTGATTAAATAACATTCAAAATATATCGTTTAAACAATTTAATAATAATTATAAATAAATATATTATTTGAATATAATATAAAGCAGTTGAAATTGTGTATAAAAAATTCTATGTCTTATAGTGCCTGATTTGATTATGATATATAAAAACTAGATATCCAAAAAACATAATAAAAATAATTCGAATAATATCGAAAAAAAATAAACATAATAAATTATTATTAACATATAAAATTTATATTAAATGCAATTATTATAAGAATATTTAATAAGAATAAAAATTAATGTAAAATAATGATAATAACAATAATTAAGAACTATACGAATTGGATGTAAGTGGCTACAATTCTTTGTAATATCATTTAATGACTATTATTATTATTATTATTATTATTATTATTATTATTATTATTATTA
>JAIUCT010000001.1:26932108-26995048 GCA_021307375.1 Tetraneura akinire | reverse complement strand
TTATTATTATTATTATTATTATTATTATTATTATTATTATTATTATTTATCTTTGGTACGTGTCGACGGGTTCGAAGTCACGAATAGATAGTCATCAAGATTAACTGAAACAATAACAAATTATAGAATTATTTATTATTTTATGAGAAATATTATATCAACTAAAATAATTTACCTCTTCTAATAACAGAGGGTTTCCCTTGCTCATTTTCCAAACAATGTCTTTCTGAAAACAATAAAAAAAAAAAAATCAAATCTATTAATAACATACAAATTAGTTCACTTTACATGCAAATGATCGCCTTACCATGAGCCAAATGCAACCTGTTCATAGCCATGATAAAACATTCTGAAGTCAAAATTTTTTTTTTTTGGTAAATCTTAATACTAAGCATTCAAGAACTTTGTTGCTGACAGTACTACCAGCCTCCCACAACAATGGCCTAAGATTGTAGCTGGATGTTTTGGTTGGGGTCACACCTTTTTCGAAATTTTTGAAACACGATCTGCAAATCAATTGTAAGTTCATGCAAATGTATTATCTTGTTCTTCATAACTTGTTTATTAATCGTTAAAGGATTGTAAAAACACTTTATTTTATCACCTTCCAGAATAGTAGCATGTGCATCAAAACCGGTATGTCTAACATGTTGATACGGCCGCTGATGTTGATGACTCTTAACATTATTAAACTTTTGCACAATTCTAAACTGGGTTTCTCAGCCAGATATGCTTTCCAGTGCGTGTGCATTATCTTTTGCAATTGCGTAACATCCAATTCTGGTAGATATTTGACCATGAGCTTGGACAATAGCGGTTTACCATTTGGCTGTACCATACATTAATTCAAATTAATATTGATAATATGGATATATAATATAATTTAATTATTTATTATCAGACAAACAATAATAAAATTATAATATTTATAAATATATACTCACCAGTATGACTGTGTCTTCTAAAAACTAGGCAAAAATATTTTTAAACACCATGTAGTCGTCGTTTACCTCCCTGAAACGTATTTATTATGATTATGTTTGTAACATTTTATGATAAGATTTGATTACTAGTTTAACATTATTAAAACAAATTACCATGTGTTACTCTGTTCGTCTGTTAATATATGTAGTAAAAACTATGCATCACAGTTGGGCACGTTCGTTTGCGGAACCACAATGTAGTCCACAGGTGGTAGCATGAAAAAAGTCACTACTTTACTTGTAACAGAATAATTGGTCACATCCAATGTTTTCTATACATGAAAAATAATAAAATATTTTTTTTAAATGTAAATAAAGGAATTCAAATTAATTAATTTTTGGGTTCATTAGTTTAATTAATGTGAATAATAATATTAAACAATTAGTAGTCTTGGGAAACATAACTCTTGCTGGTAAAATAAGGATATTTTGGTCAATAAAGAATAAAATAATAATTTGTTACATTTTTCATCTATAATACATTTAAAAAAAGAGAGTTGATACTCCTGCCGCATGGGATACAGGTGTGCGAATCATAGCATTTAATTTTAATTAGAATTTGAATGCAATGATAAACCATCGCATTAGAAAAATAATTCTAAGGGAAGTTCAGTTCTGACTTTATCTGTAAAGTGGGAATTTTTTTAAATTTTGACATTTTTTTTATTAAATATTTAAAACGTAAAATTTTATCACACATATAATACATTAATGAACACCTTATACAATTTTCAAGTCTCTAAGTTCTATATAAATGCTCAAAAAATCCCTTGTCACCTAAATGACTATAATATCTGCCAGAACTTCACTCAGAATCGTTTTTTCGAATGTGATGGTTTATCATTGCATTCAAATTCTAATTAAAATTAAACATTATGATTCGCACACCTGTATCCCATGTGGCAGGAGTATCAGCTCTTCTGTTTGATACTTTAAACAGCTATAAAAAACTAACCGTAAATGTAATAATTCACAATAATTGGAACTGAGTTAAGTAAAATGTATTTCAGCTAAAATTTAATTTTCAAAATTTTTAAAAAATATTTGTCAATTTTATTTAACATTATTGTAAAATATTGTAATAAAGAAAAATCCATATAAATAATTTAAATATTGATTTTACTGAAATTTCAACTTAAAACGGCTATAAAAAAAAAACTAATAATAGAGATTTTTCTAATATTTTGATATGATGTTAAGTAATATGTATACATACTTCAGTAAAATTTTCAGAGCTCAATGCCCAAAATTGTCAATTTTATCAAATATTATAAACAAAAAAAACCAGGAATTTACGAAATATTCAAAGTCCTTTATTTAGTTATATTACATATATATAGTAGATATGTGAACACCCAAAAAATTTTTCAAGTCTCTATCTTCAAAATTGCCTGAAATATTGAAATTTAATTTGTCGAAATTTCAGTTTTCTTGAAAAATGCCATTTTTTCGTTGTTTTTTCTCTTTAGGGTCAATTTTGAGAAATTCGAAAAATGACTTAAATAAAGTACCTACTACATCCACTTTCCTACCGGAAACATATGCTATTCGTGATAATCGGAGCATTATTCGGGTCGTAAAAGTGTTTTCAGACATAAAAAAAAAAAAAAGACACACATCATTGTAAAATAATCGCTTCGCTCAGAATCTAAAAGAAAAGAAATTAATGAAAATAAAATTACTTGTTGCGTGATGAATTATTGTGGTGTCACATGTAGATTGGGGAACTTCGTAGATTGCAAAACCAATTGCAAATACTGGTTTGGCTCCTTTAGCTTTGGGGTCAGTTTCATATTGTTGCGCAACGGAAACTACTACATGACATTTATTGCCCGAAATCATAGGCATTCCAATATGAAACTGTGGATTCATTGCTATCGTATCAGGATATCCAGGGCCACCTCCGGCATTATATCCACTTCTCCATCTTCTTCTGGCTAACACAGCTCGCCATGGTTGTTTTGAATGCAACGCTGGTTCAGTCATACAATCATCTGGACTGACGTGGACGATATCAAGTTGAGTGAAATGTCTTGCGAAATCTTCGAAAGACATCCTATAGTAATTGAAAAATAGATGAGTAATTTATTCTCTCTAATAAGATATATAATATATTCAACTTTTTACTAACCGACGCCATTGTGGTGACTTTTTCGTAGACTTAACAAAATTCACCGTCATTTGACACTCGAACACTGAGCAATTCTTTGTCTCTGCTAGATAAACCATCCCATTCCCAGCTTCTCTCACTTCAAGGTCCGGTCCACTCACCTTCACCTCAAGGAAAGACCATAACTTTGAACAATTCCGTCAGTTAGATCTTGTAATGCTCTTGTCGTGGAGCTTCCTGGTCAATTTATATTTTCATAACAACCATACAATCTAAAAAATAGCCAATCATAAAATGTATAGCATTTTAATGAAATAAAATAATTAAATTTGGCTATATTATGAATAATAATATTAAAATGTGAACATCATTGAATTAAAAAAAATGTTAAATAAATAAATTATTAAAGTGGCAATTAATATTTTTAAGTTGATATTTATTACTAACTTAGCATATGCTTTTTCTAGTAGCGCTGCCCAGAATTCAGTAGGATTTGTAGAATGCATGTAGATCAATCGTCCTCTGTAGGTAGGAAGTTTGTCATCGACCAATACTTCTTTCCATTCGCCAAAATACCAAAACCTAAACCCATAGTAATAAAAGTAGGTATTTAAAACCTTTATAATAAATAACAAAGCATTAAATTTGAAATTTTTAAAATTAAAACATTTAACTAAATTATTTTTATTACTTATAACGGACTGATATCTAATTTTACTGAAGTATGTACTATCACTGATTATAGAATAGACTATTCTATAATCAATGGTACTAAGTATACATATTACTTAACATCATATCAAAATATTAGAAAAGGCTCTAGTCTCAATTTTTTTTTTTTTATAGCTGATTTAAGTTGAAATTTCAGTTAAATCAATATTTAAATTATTTATATGCAGTGGCGGCGCCAAGATTTTTAACTAGGGTGGGCCAGACTGTGGCCAATTTTTTTAAGGTGGGCCATGATTTAAAAAAATATTATAATAAGTTCTCTACCCCCTCCCCATATATATATATATATTATAATAATAAAATCTGTAATATTACTAATATTCTCAAAACTATTATTAAATATTTTGGTGTTGAGTCACTTGTAGAATTTTATTAAATAAGATAAAAATTCACAATGTCAATAAAAAATTTGTTTTTATTTTAATAAATACGTATTTCGAAAACTATATGTTTTCATCTTCCGTGTTCAACTAACACTAGTGTTTTTATTAAAATAAAAACAAATATTTTGTAGACATTGGGTATTTTTATTTTATCTATTAAATATAGAATTTAAAATCAAGGGAAGGGATACTCCTGCCGTAGGGATAAATTCTACAAAATAATTCAAATGATAATATAATATATAATATGTATAAGTTTACACATTATGTACCCGTATACTTGTATTACCAATGCTCGCATTATTATAACATTATATGTCTTTAATATAATCATAATAAGATAATACTATTTATATTCTGAAATTTATTATTAAATATAAAATTACAAATAATATTAAAATAATTTTTTTGTTGTCAAAATAACATTTTTTATAGTTTTCTTTACACTGTCGCTATCTTCATTTTTTTCTTTATACAATTTTCAGGGTGGGCCAGACGGGGGCCGAGAACATTTTAGGGTGGGCCGCGGCCCACCCAGGCGCCACCACTGTTTATATGGATTTTTATTATATTACAATGTTTTACAATAATGTTAAATAAAATTGACAAATATTTTTTAAAAATTTTGAAAATATAATTTAAGCTGAAATAGGTACATTTTACTTTTTACTTAACTGTTAACTCAGTTCCAATCAATTGTAAATTATTACATTTACGGTTATTTTTTATAGCTGTTTAAAGTATCAAAAAGAAGAGCTGATATTCCTGCCGCATGGGATACAGATGTGCAAATCATAGCGTTTTATTTTAATTAGAATTTGAATGTAATGATAAACCATTGCATTCGGAAAAACTATTTTGAGCGAAGTTCTATCAGATATAGTCATTTAGGTGACAAAGGATTTTATGCGCATTTATATAGAACTTAGAGACTTGAAAATTGTATAGGGTATTAGGGTGTTCATTTAAATACTATATGTGTAATAAAATTTTGCGTTTTTAATATTTAATAAAAAATGTCAAAATTTAAAAAAACATAAATCATAAAAGAATATTTATTATCATGTAGGTACATTTTCTTTATAATTAGTAATAGTATTCTTCTCAACAAAAGTATTTTTTAATGTATATTCAATTTATTATTTATTATTTATACAATTTCTTTACCATATTTTACACCAAAATTTATTTATTTTAAGGAATTATTTCTAAAAATTCATTTTTATCATCTTTCATTGGTACTAATATTATATATATATTATGTACATTTTTTTTTCTTTTAACAATGTTAAAAGTTTGTGTGATTTACTCAGTCCAGAAATTATTTTGAAAATTCAAAGGTTTTAGAAATATTATTAGATGATAATTTATTAGTATTAAAAATAAAATAAATTCTTTGTACAAGTGTTCATA
The DNA here is from genome assembly GCA_021307375.1 of Tetraneura akinire. NCBI lineage: Eukaryota > Metazoa > Arthropoda > Insecta > Hemiptera > Aphididae > Tetraneura > Tetraneura akinire. The sequence continues at coordinate 26,989,427 of JAIUCT010000001.1, read as the reverse complement.
CTACAAATAATTTACTGTAAATATATAAATTCATTATATATATTGAAAATTGATACAAAATAAGTAATCTACATACATCATCAATATTAATTGAATATAAACATTTTGTTTCATTCGTCTTAATATAATTAAAATTTAAAAATATGATATAATTGTAATAACATGTACGTTCATTGAACAAATATTTCAATAATCATATCATGTGTCACAGCATACATTTTACCAAACCAATATTTTAATGTCCCTAGAAAAAAAAGTATTATAATCGAATCACACAAAATATAACAATATATTACCATTTCATCATCCTCTGAAACACAGGATTCAAGTTTATGTTTCTTATTTTTATCTATATCTTCCATTTGTAATTTTAAATTGTTCTGACTCAATACTTTAGTGACTTTATTGATTTTATGTAAATCTGACATTATTTTTTTTCCCCGTGAATCTAATATCATTATTTTGTTATTATAACTTATAAACGATAAAAGTTTTTCTTTTAGTTGTTTCGCATTATATGTATCTGCTAAAAAGTACATATCGATAGCATTTTCTTTAGTGATAGTACAAAATATACTTTGTTCACATATAATTTTTAATCGTTCTAAATCATATTTGTCAGCTACTTTCAATATATTTACAGCATTGATATTAATTAAATCCAATGAAATATTACCTGTATATATATAAAACAACACCAACCGAAATATTTCAGGTTGTACGTCAGAAATAATAATTTTATTTTCTATTTTTTCTTTCATATCATGTTCTAACATGGTTGAAAAAACCGAACTTCTTGCACTTAATATGTTTTTATGTACTTTAAATTCTTCGTTTTCCACTATAATCGTAAGATCCGTGTTCTTTCCGTTTATTAATAAGTCGTGAAAATTTTGTAACAAATTACATTTTGGAATTTGAAAATTATTCATTATAAACTTATCACCATTGAATACTTCTATTTCACATAATAAATTGAAAGTATCATTACATAATAAATTATTTGCAGGATTTAATAACTCATGTACATCAAGGAAATGGAGAAATCCAACACGCATACCTTTTTCTAAATAATAACGTTCAGTTGTGTTCATAGTTTTATGCTTTTCATTATTAACAATTACAGAAAATTGATACGTAGCTCGAACTGATTTATCTGATTTTAAACATATATATGTGGATAAATATTTTTCGCCATATCCATATCCTGAGGATTCAGAACATAATATTTCACAACACCATTTCGTATCCGGATCTTTTTCCGAAGAAAATATAGGTGACACAAATGAGTCGTCGTAGTTTACTCTAGAACTAAAATCGTGAATAGTTAATAAACAGTTCAAATATATTGAATTTGGTAAAATTTGGCACTGATTTTCAGTAATAAAAAATTTAGAATTCATTATGACTCGTTACCGTACACAGTTACACAATACAAACAATAACTACACAAGTGTCAAGTACAGAAGTCCATGATGTTATATCGACATATCGAGAATTCGAGATCAACAACAATCATACGACAATAACATAACCTAACACCACTACCGTGGTAGATAAAAATTAAGAATACGACAAGAAAAACGTTGCGTACACTGACGACGTATGGAATATTGTGGACATTCTTGGCAAATTATAATTTTATTATTAATTTAAATGTGTGTGTTTATTATTAATTTACCGTCTTTCTACATACTTTTACTAAAATATAATTATAATTGGACAGTGTTCGTGAAAAAGGGCTCAAGTACAAATTTTTCGATTTTCGTATTATACATCAATTTTGTGTGAAATTTTCTACCGCGTCGACCGGTAGTTGGTACCACTCATTTAAACGCATGTAGAACCGTTATCAAGTTATTCTCATGCGCATTTTGTCACGTGTCGTGATAAATAAAATTTGTTTGTGCAAAACGGCTGAAGTCATTATTGAGATAGACCATTGTTCTTGGTGTAAAAGTGCTAAAGTCTTCGATATGTTATAACTGATCGTGTAAAAGGGCTTATGGCATGATATTATATTCTTTAATTTATGGATACGTGTTTTTAACACAGTACACGAATGAAAAAAAAATTTAATTGATTGCACATTGTTGGTAGACAACACACTGGACTACTAGTGAAATAATTTTTTTTTTTTTTGCCCGAAGTATGGCGAATAGGGAATTATGTCTATAATTAAAGGAGGGTATTTTAAGACCAATTAATACAACGATTTAGAACATTCGATATAACCATTAGAGTTTGTAAACAAAAGTAACATACAAAGTAATTGTCATGATTTTAATGAAATTAAATCATACAAATTTGCAATTACATCCAATTTTTGGTTTCTCTGAACATTCTTTAGTCACTTCATTCGAATTCCATAATAGTGTATTGAATTCAAGTGATGATTTTATTAATTATATATCAATAAATTTAAAGAAGGTTTGGACTGGTGAAGTATAACAAAATGTATAATAAAACCAACCAATCATAAAATTAATAAAAATTCCAAGTTTCTATTTTTAATAAAAATTCTATAGATTTCATAAGATTCTCCATTAAAAATATACATATGGTGTAAACCATACAAATTTAAAATACCTATTCTATATTTATGACAATAATAAAATGATTCAGTATAATCAAGTATAATTTTTTTTACATATTACAACATATTAATTAGAATGTTTTTCATTTTTAACCGTTACATATGTATATACAATATACGTCATAAACTCATAATATTAATTTCAACAGTCTACTATTCGAATTATTTATTAATTATTATATAATATGTGAATATAGATATAATATAAAATGACTAAATATATATATATATATATATATTACAATCATTTATATGATTCATAGTATCTTGATACTTTTAAATTAGATAAATATTATATGTTTATCAAATGAATAATGACTAGTTAACAAAATATTATAAAATAACACATTTGATATAAGTTACAAGTATATATAATAAAACTATTAACAGGGCTCATAAATTCTAGCATTTGCATATTTTTTTTTAGGGGTCCTAGAGGTACCTATGCGAGCTATAAATTTGTTTCAGATTACCAAGAAGCTACATAGAAATTGTATGTTGCATATTTTTGCATATTTCAGAGTATAAGTGCTATTTTTCTTTTTTTCGCTTAATTTTAGATTTTTGCATGTTTTTCATAAAAAAAAATTTAGTACCTATCCTAAAACATTTTTTCTTAAAAATAACAAGTAATTATAATCATATTAATGGTTCATATTAGTAATTAATTCGTGTTAATTAATTTTTCTTTTTATATAACATAAAATAATATCAGAAGAAACTATATAGGTATACCTATAATACTTGTTTAGGCGACGCGCGACGTAGCAAGAGTGTACGCCCGAAATATAATAATATATAATAATTTTTGTATACAAACGTTTTTTTTTTTTGCATATTTTAGTATTTTTAGTGCATATTTAAGCGCTTATATCAATACTTTTTAGAGCATATTTAAGCGCTTATAACAACCTTTTTTAGAGCTACAAGTTATGAGCCCTGACTATTAACATGCGTAGAATTTAGATTAAAATTTTAGATGCCGTAAGAAATTAATACGGTTAAATTTTCAGATTTTCAAAAAATCCAACCCATAATCTCATTTGCTTTATTTTAGGAATAAAAATAAAAATTGTATTAGTCGTATCTGGTAAATTTACAAAAATATTGTAATTTGTGAAAATTAAAATTCTAATAATTCAATAATTGGTGGTTATTGTGGCAAAAAATAAAAAAAATGAAGCAGCATATAAGGTACACATAAATAAAAATCTTAAATTAAATTTAAATTTATATTTTAATAAGTATTTTTTACACTATAATGTCTTAGTCAAATATTTAAACTGTGTTTATATAAAATGAATTTTAATAATTCCAATTTTAAGAATATTGTTATAATAATCAGTGGCGTAACACAAAAATTTGGGTCCCCCTGCAAAAATAAAAATGGGCCTCTAAAATATTGTTTAGGTATATTAGTTTAAAAACATTAATCTGATATAGATAAATCAATTATTTTAATTAAAATTTTGTTATGGTATGATAAAAAGCCATAATGTTTATTTAATATTACACAATTATTACTTAAAATTACCGTGGGCCCCCCCGCAACGCGGGGTCTGGGGGCCCTTAGTTACGCCACTGATAATAATAATTAGAAGATTTGTATATAGAGTTATTTTTTTTAAATTGTAATAATTTGTTTGATTAAAATAATAATCATAATATTGTATAGCAAGAAAAAATAATTATCATATCCATCAATTACGTACCGAACTTATAATATTATAATACAAAATTATATTAAGTAATTGAATAAAAAAATTGAATATAAAAACAAAATACAATTATATTAATAGTCAGTTTTATTTATGGGGAATGGAAAATAGAATTTACATATCCAAGTGAGATTTCAATTCCACTTTGTTCATAATTTTGGCTGGGTGATGGAAACTGTAACATATCACGTGTTATGTAAGAACAAGTAGTTAAAAAAATATTTAAAATATTTTCAATATTTTTATGAAAAATAAATTTAAATTACCGGTTTGTTTTCTATATGTGAAGGCTTTAATGAAGATATTAGTTCTAAGGTCACTGGTTTACGACGCATTTGATCTATTTTTAAATTCATCAATATTAGACGATTTCTGTCTAGGATTTTTGCACCCTCGACACTTACATCCTTCACATGACTTTTGTTTTTTATAACATCGACATCTTTGTCCAAAACATGTTTGTTTACCAATTGTAGCACTACCACATCGACATCCCAACTGTCTTTCAGTCTTCTGTTAAAACATATTTTATTTTATTTTATTTATAAAAAAAATACTCTAAGTTGGTACAAACCTTTTTTGTAGGAATATTGCAACGCCTAGTTCTATTTTGTGTTCCATGTTTTTGAGATTGTACATCTAATTGTAAATTTATACATTCTGCTTGATTTTCAGTAGGAGTCTGAATATTTGATGACATGTTTAACTCAGATTTATTATGATTATTTACTTCTTTTATTTCTTGTTCTTTAATTATTGTACCCTTTACCAAACCATGATGGCTATCGGTTGGTTGACAGATTCCATTTACTTCAGTTAATAATTTAACCAACCTGCGGTCTGCATCCCTTGTACACATAACATCATATATTGGCGATTTTTGAATATAAGCGCACATATCCTTAAAGCACGTTAGTATAGTGCTAGACATGTCATCCGTTAATTGACTATTGACACATCCTAAACAGACCACTCCATTTATGTATGAATTTGGCTGGTCCAATAACTTATGACATACTTGACATGATAATTTGTCATGAAGGTTTCTCATAATTGTGTACATTTCTCTCCAGGTAGTTGGATCCGTGCAGTTGGCTTCTAATACCATACGGCTGGCAGATGTGTAATAATCTAATACTTCCATCTAATTCTCAACGTTACATGGAACCATTCAAAACACTCACTCAGTAAGTGATGATAAATTTTAATTAATTAAATTACAATAAAAATTAAAAGTTTTTTGAATACGGTATTATTCAAATCAAACGAATAATGATTAAAATAGACGCATAGACAAGTGTATATTACCTAACCGAACTGTAAACGTATTTAGTGAAATATCATTCGTTATTTCGTTTTCGCGTTACTGTTAGAAAAAAGAGTATAGCTTTGCAAAATGGACGACAACGCACGAAGACGACACGTCATTAAAGCAATTACTGAATTGGTTACCAGGCTTTTATTACCAAGTTGGTATAAAAACATTGATTATAACCGCTTGTTGTAATTTTTGAATTAAAATTATTTATTTTTTACATTACGTGTGTTCAATCATGATGTTTATGTTCGTTGAATTTTTTAAAATATTCAACAAAACGCCAAGTGTAAAGAAAAGTAATATATTACTACCATACAATAATGTTTACATGGGACATTGGGACAACGTTGCATTTTAAAAACCATCTCTTGCTCATAGGCGTGTCCACGGGGTTGTAGGTTATGCACACGATGTAGAGAAGATAAGGTGATTCCACTCGACCTCTTATCAGTAAAAATTGTGGGTCTATTTTTTTAGGCATTTTGGTAGTTCAAATTCGCTATCAGGAGGCGCCACCATTCGCCCGGAGGCCTATATTTCTATACTGAAGATATGTCACGATGAACGTTTTTAATTATTTTTTAAATTAATTATTCTTTATTTGTAATTTTTATTATTAGTATAATTTTATTAAGTAATAAGTAATTATTGTATTAATTTTTAAATTATGTAAAATGTGTTTTTTAACGGTATTTAAGTAAATATTAGCACTTGTACATGGCTATCATAATTAAGTATATTAAATTTATTCTGAAATCTGAACTACTCTTTGTCCAAGATAATTATTGACTTCATTATTTTAGACCTTCAGCCCTTTTGCGTGCTGCAAATGTAAAATATTAATCTAATATTGATTATTTATTATTATACTTTATACATGGTGAAAGGGTTAATGAATTCTGAGATAAATATAATGAATAAAGCCATAAAGGTATTAGTTTTGGTACTAAATGAAAAAATTTCCTTGAATTAAACTAAATTTTCTACATTAAGTCAATTAGTTTAAATCAATTAACTGAAAATGCATTTTGTACATTAGGATAAGAGAAGTAGGTACTATTTGAGCACAATTTTTTTCTTGTACTGTACATAATGTACCTAATATTATAATTATTATATTATATTACGTACTATAAATATTATAATGCGTATATTATTGTATAAATGGTTATACAAGGATAATCATCGTTTAACCAAAACGTCTTTTAAGAAATAGGAATTAAAATAATAATACATATTATAATGTGATACTGATACATAAACGTATATTGTGGTTTTTAAAATAAAATATAATCTATATTTTTGAACACAAATTAAATAACATATAATATAGCAATAAATATGATAGAAACATAATATTTTTTAATTATTATGAATTATAAAATAATAATAATAAATAAAAATATGTAAAAAAATCCCTATTAATTTCATATAAAAGTCGGCCTCCGGTCGAATGGTGGCGCTGCCTGGGTGATAAAATTGTACTACCAAAATGCCGTAATTTTTAGACCCACTAATTTGGTCGGAGTGGAACCACCTTATCTTCTCTACATCGTGGTTATGCATTTGCACCCCATGGAAGAGAAGGATGCTGTCTCCGTTTTAGGTTATACTTATTATGTGTACTATTATGTATAGATTGGTAAATATTAATTTTATGTTTTATGAAGTTATTTAATAATTAACATTTTTGTGTTAAGTTGTTTGATAATTTTTTTTTAATACATCATAGGTATGTTTGCTATATTATTAATTAAAAATTATAATTTTACTTGGTCTTTAATTTTTCAGTTATTCTTATTTCTTTTAATTGTTATTACTGAAGGTTTTAATTTCTCCTTTATATATATATATATATATTATGTTATATATTTATCTTTGGCCTTGGTCCGTATTGTAATAAAATAAAGTAAAAATATATTAATAAAATATTATTAATATAAATAAAATAAAATAATAGTTTAGAGACCATCAAAAATCTAAGTAGTACTTGTTGAACAGGAATTGGCAGCTCAACTAGAACAAAAATAATTTATTGAAGAATTCAAATATGTTAACAATATACAACGTCCTCTTGAACTTTAATTTTAAATTTTAATTAATAAATAAATAAGTTATTTTAATAATAAATATATAAATAAGAATAAATATAAAAATAAATATATATTTTAAAAATTATAGTTTTATTGAGGATGCACCTCCTGCGAAAGATGTCTGGACTCTGGACATGCCTATGCTCATGCTAAATGCAATTATTGTCAACAGAGTCAAATAGAAGGGTTAGTACTAATTATAATAATTATTTACATATTTTATATCTAAAGCGTTCAAAGAAACTTATTTTTTTTTTTATGTTATGCAAATTGCAAATGTGTCAAATCTACTGAATCACAAACGGCAACTGTCGATCGTATCAGATTCTTACAATATACTAACAAAATCACTAATCTACCAACGATACAATAAATCAGGTATGAAATACTAAAATGCTAAAGCGTTACAGTGCATAATACTCATTTCTGATTATATTATAAAATACAAATGATGACTATTGATTAAATAAAAGTCATCAATTGTATAGTTCATGTCTACCTTATTTTGATATATTGTGAAGAAAGCAATGTTGTTTTACAATATAAAGGTAAACGTGAATTATAATGTACTAACATAATATGTATGTAACTATTACATATAAAATGTATATAGTTTTTTTTTTTTAGTTTTATTAATATAACATGTTTTTGGCAATATTATCATTGGTGTGTTAAACCAAAGCATACACTGATTTTGAAACAATTAAATTACCTGTCTTCAATGTTAAGCTGTATAATTTTAATCTATAAACTACACATATACTATGGGGTACGAATAATTATCTAATGTTTAATGTAAAATATGTATTACAGTTACAGCCAATTAATAGTAAAACATTTATATATAGTACCCATGGAGCTATTAGAAGACTGATGTGTGCTCGAGCACATTGTAGAAATATTTTTATAGAAGCAACAATAAATAACTACGTGTAAAAATCTCATATATTTGCATGACACAATGAAATAATGAAAACTGAGAAACTAAACGACCAACGGATAACTATATCGGGTAAGATATATTTATGTTTAACTTACTGAAAAACATTTAGTCTATGAACTATTCGTGTAATATTATGGTATTATCCATGAATAATTATTTAAAGTTTAATATAATGAAAAATATATGAATTAAAAAGTAAATAATTTTTATATTTTATACAGCGGGCATCTATAAAACCACCACCGAGTGTTCCAGTTCATTGTTGATGCACAACTGTAGAAGCAGCCATTTGAATTTTTTGTTTACAATGTATTTCTTAAACTGCATAATATACATTTCATAATGTCAAGAAAACAATTATTTCCTATGAAGGGTCACTCAAATTGTATTACCAATGGAAGACTATAATAAGTAATTAATGTACTGAATAAAATGTCATAACAAATAAATAATTTTTTTTTTTTCATATTGTATATAGAAATATAGAATGCCGCGTTGACAGTCAAAAATAATTCATTTGGAAGCATTTATACTAAAAAAACAATGGAATTTGAGGAGAATAACAAATGTATAATTTCTATTTTTTATTATAACTATATTTTTTTATATGTTTACTCTTAAACTTTTGTAGTTGCACATTAAAAGGGGGGCCAAATGCCCCGGGTGCTAAATTTTAGGGGCAAGGAAATTATTATGGTTTATAATTACACTAAACTGAAATCTTTTCTATTTTCAATTTTGTCTGGAATATTGATATTATAATAAATTATTATTATAAAATGAAGATTATAAACGGGTGCAAAAGTGGCATGGGATTGCAATAATCACAGATATAATTAATATAAATATAAATATAATCCTGATTAATTTATGTATATAACCTGAGGCAGCAATTTCATTTTATCAGCAAATACAATAACTTGGGCAATTTTGAAGTTAAAGACTTGAAAATTTTGTTACGTATTCTAATATACGTGGTAAAATTTTGGAACCGTTACATTAATTTTTCTACAAAATATAATACTTTGGATATTTCGTAAAATTCTTGTTTTTATGTATATAATGTTTGATAAAATTGGCAATTTTTGGCATTAAGGTCTGCAAATTTTATTGAAGTATATTTACATGTTACTTTACATCATATCAAAATATTTAAAAAATCCCTAGTCTCCCTGTATAAAGTTGATATTATTAGTTTAAACGAAAATCTTAGATTATATACAAGGATTCTTCTTTTTATTTCTCAACACTTTTACAATAAAAATAAATAGAAAAGCCAAAAATTTTTGAAAATTGTATAGAAGTATACTGACTTATATCTTAATGAATTACCAAAAATGTAGGAAAATCTCAAGTCTCATTTTTTTTATAGGTGTTTAAAGTGGAAATTACAGTAAAATTAATATTTAAAGTATTTATATGTATTCTTCCTATTATATTTAAATATTTTACAATAATGATAAATAAAATTGATAAAAATTTTTATGATATGGGCATTTAGGTGACAAGAGATTTTATAAGCATTTCTATTGAACTTAAAAGACTTAAAAATTGTATCGGGGTTCATTTATGTACTATATATGTGTACCTATATGATCCCTATATGTGTGATAAAATTTTGCATTTTAAACATTTATTAAAAAATGTCAAAATTTTTAAAAATACCCACATTAACTGACTGAACTTCGCTCAGAATCGTTTTTCGAATGCAATCGTTTATCATTGCATTCAAATTCTAATTAAAATTAAATGTTATGATTCGCACACCTTTATCCCATGCGGCAGGAGTATCAGCTCTTCTTTTTAATTTAAAAATTGATACATTTTTTTAATAAAAAAAACCTTAATAAATGTATGATATAGATATTACCTAATGTAAATGAAAACAATATAAATATTGATATTAATATTAAAGAATCAATTTCAAGTATTAAATATTAAAAAGTTGTTCGTAAATATACTGATCATTATTTGTTATTTATTTATTTCTAATTTACGTACCGTGAAAATTTATAAATTGACCAGGTGTGTCGCCAAGTAAAAAAGGTTGGGAATCCTTTTAAAATATAATATATAAAAATAGTCAATCACATTGTTCCAATAAAAACATGAAATATATTATATTATACGTGTTCTATTATAGGGTAGAATGTTATAATATTAATAAGGCTGGGCAAGTTAATAATTTTTTTAAACTCAGTTAAGTTAAAAGTTAATACAAATTTTTTTTTAACTTTTAATAAAGTTAAAAAAAAGTTATTTTTTATATGTTTTAGCGTACTTTATTTCTTAGTTTCGCAAAACCAAAATTATGGATAATGTAAACTTTATTATATGATATACAGTATTTTTTTATAGTATGTATTTTATTAAAGTTATTTTACTACTGTATTGTATACAATACTTAATTATGTTAATTGTTAGTGTTAGGGCATCCAGGGTGGCCATTGGGTGTTTGTGGTATCATTACATTAGATACATTTGATATTTGATCATTGTAATTATGCTGTACATAGTACATTGTAAATATAAATTAGGTATGTAAGTTTCGTAGTGCTATAAAGTGTGTTAAATGTGCTGTTCATTTATGTTTTACACCAAAAGAAATGAATGATTTAGACTTTACCAAACTAAAGAAAATTTGTGATTTTAAAAATGTTATGCATGAGACTAAAAATGTTTATTTTTAAAAATGGTTATTTTATATAAGTTGTTATGTGTGTATGCGAATCGCGTTGGACAGAATATATTGACAATAAAATAAGCAATAAGCAATTAAAATTTCAGTTAATACCCATCTATTTTTAGACTGAATAAATTCGATAAAGCATAACTACTAGATAAATAAACCTATATAAAAGACAGTTGTGACTATAATAATATAGTGATCAGATCTACAGAACATATAGAGACAATTTATCACCGCGCGACTAATTACGGAGAATTTTATAAGTATTTTTAATTATTTACGTGCATTCCACAGTTCACAGAACAATCTGCACAATAATAATTAATTTGTGCTGTTACTGTATAACACCCGAAAAACAACACGATTGAACACTATTTCTTGTGCGGCGTTGCCATATTTATTTTGCACGTAATAATAATATATACGTAAATAAAAAAAAAATAAAGTCGTAATTTATGTAAGAAAAAAAAATTAAATATAATAAAAATTTTATAATATTTTAATATGATGTTAAGTAATATGTAAGTATACTTCAGTAAAATTTTCAGACTTAAACACCAAAAATTGCCAATTTTATCAAACATTATATACGTAAAAACGAGACATTTACGAAATATTCAAAGTCCAATATTTTGTAGAAAAATTAACTTAACGGTTCCAAAATTTTACCATATATATATAATAGCTATGTGAACACCCCAAAAAAATTTCAAGTCTCTAACTTAAAAATTGCTTGAGTTATAGTGAAATATTAAAATCGAATTCGTCGAAATTTCAGTTTTCGTGAAAAATGCCGTTTTTTCTACCGCTTAGGGTCAATTTTGAGAAATTCGAAAAATGACCTAAATAAAGTACCAACTACATCCACTTTGCTACCGGAAACATACCCTATTCTTGCAAATCGGAGCATTATTTTGGGTCGTAATTTTGTTTTCATACATAAAAAAAAGACAAAAAAAAAAAAATCACGCATCATTGTAAAACCAATACATTCTTCGCTTCGCTCAGAATCTAATATAGTAAATCAACATAATGTAATAGTTTTTATATAAAATAATTATATATAATAAAATAAATAAAATATATATATATATATATATATATATATATCATATAGGTATGTAATATTAACAGGCGCGTATCCAGAAAATTTTTATGGGGGGTTTTAAAATTTTTTAAATGTTAATGATTCGGTTTCAGAACTTTGTCAAATATTGTGAAATAAGAAATTAAATCAAAATATAAAGACATTGAGAAAAGACCAATAATATTATAAATTTATAACATATTATTGACGATAGTTAATAATTGAACATTTGATATTTATGTATGGCTACACAATGCATTGTTTGACTATACGGGCAATCATTAATCATGACCTATGTGTACAATTTTCACTAAAATCGATAATTTATTAGTTTATTACTATCATTGACAGTTAATACAATTTTATTCAATTGAAATTCCAAAATCATCAAAAATATAATTAGTATATCAATTCAATTATTTAATATTAAAGTTTGTACCTACATATCTTCTTTATATATATATATATATATATTATAAAAAAATCGGGTCATGGGGGGGGGTTCTAACCCCCAAACCACCCCCGTAAATACGCCACTGAATATTAAATATGTAATTTCATCAATGCTATAAAAAACATTACCATTTGTATAACATTTTCTAGATTTATTAATGTTTTACAAATAATAATACATATTATTAAATAATATTGTAATGATATTATGAAATATCATCATTATTTATTCATTTTCTTTTAATTGTAATTTTAATATAGAATAAGATGATAATATTGTTTAAATAACGATCAACTTTTAATCAAATTTCATTATATTTAATAAAGGAATCAACATATTATATCGAAACACCATCACAGTCTGAATAGGCAACTCTTTATGAAACACATATACAAAACGTCGAAGACGGCGACCATGTATACTCAGATAACACCACAATAAATTTGTTTATATTATTAAAATAAATAAGCGACACCGGAATCGGCGACTCGTAATATAAAGCCAGGTCCACGTTAGCTGCAACATTTTATCGCCTGCAACATTCTCGCTCGTACTGCGCGTAGAAATGTATGCTGCAACCATTTATCGTCAGTGTGTTTGTGCCGAACACCGCGCATTTTCCATTTTTACCGAACAAGTTTGCAACATGCACGAACATTTATGTTTGTGCGCGGCTTACGTCCACACCAAACGAGCAAAACGTTTTGCGCGTTTGTTGTGCACCCGGCTTAACAAGGCATTTCTATAATGCAATAAAAAAAAGTAACCACAGTCGGCGACTAGAGGATTAATAATAATAATTCAACATAATTGATCGGCTTGTGGGAAAATCAATATTTTATCATTTTATATAAACATAAACCATAAGCTATTCATTAACACGACATAATGCATCGTGGGAAAAGCCTTCTGTAGATCGAACCAAAAAGGTTATAAATACGACCCGACGACACCTACCGCTACCAGCAAGCAGTTTTGGTCCGTAGTCTCGGCGACCAACACCGCCGCACACAACATCTTTTCAAGAGGACTTATTTCGGAAGTTGTTGACGGTTAGGTTAGGTTAGGTTACCGGAAACATACCCTATTCGTGATAATCGGAGCATTATTTCGGGTTGTAAAAATGTCTTCAGAATAGATAAAAAAAAAAAAAACAAAAAAAAAATCACACATCATTGTAAAACCAATACATTCTTCGCTTCGCTCAGAATCTAAAATAGCCACAACCACAATACAAACTTACCTATCTATTATAAAGATTATATTATAAAATCATTGGTATTGACACATATGATTATATAATATTTTTTAGTTATTATTATACGTAGGTATTTTATACAGAAAATAAACTTTTTTCGTTTAATAATGATAAAAGTTTATTTGATTTAATTAGTCCAGAAATTATTTTTGATAATTTACAGTGCATAAAAATATTATTAGATGATAATTTATTATTTTTTTTTTTTTTTGTACAAGTGTTTATATTACAAATAATTTTGTGTAAATATAATATAAAATCATTATAAGAATATGAAAATTTATATAAAATTAATAATTTCCATACGACATATTATTATCCCGTACATGGTACATCATCGGTATTAATCGAATATAAACATTTTGTTTCATTCGTCTTATTATAATTACAATTTAAAAATATGATTGCAATAATATTGTAATAACGTGTAAGTTTCATTGAACAAAAATATTTCAATAATCATTTTATGTGTTACAGCTTACAGCATACATTTTATCGAACCAATATTTTAATGTCGTTAGAAAAAAAAATTATAATTGAATAACACAAAATATAACAATATATTACCATTTCATCATCCTCTGAAACATACGAGTACAATTGAATTTTTATTGTTTCTTATTTTTCTTCCATATACAAACGTATTCCATGACAACGTATGGAATGTGGGCATTTGGAAAATTTGAAATTATCATTTTATGTTACTGTCTGACCTTTCTGTCTGTCTTTGTTCGTACTTTTAGACTTTTACTAAAATATATTATATTAATATATTAAATAGGTACTTATTTATTTATTGTATGAATAATATTATATAATAATAATAAAATATATGTATTATAATTTATAATTATATTTAATATTTTTATATAAAAATATTGCATAACACTAGGTACTAAATAACTTACATATTAATAAATAAAATGATTTTTGTTCATTTTTGTCGAACAGACGATTGATTTTTAAAAACTTCACACATATTATACTGTTTTTCATAATGTGTTATTCCAATATTATTAATTTTTTTACATAATAATGTAGGTAGGTAAATAGAATATTAAAGGTGATTTTCAAGAAAACGGATTTACAGACCCCAATTCCGTGACGTTGCATTCAATTATTAAAAACGAGGAAGATGACCAAAACAATGGTATTAAAAAATAATTAGTAATCATTTATATAAGTATATATTATTTAGTAATAAAGTATATTATTTCTTTTAATTCACTTCAAAATCTTCACAATAATAATAGTACGAAAATATGTAATATAGTATAATATAAAACAATTAATTATGTTATTGAATAATATGACATACGAGTATAATCAAATAAAATTCAAATATTTTATAAATCTACAGTTCAAATTATTATTATTTTTATTAATCTTAAAAGTTTGAATTTTTGGTTATATTAAAGAAATAATTATTATATTTTTTTTTTTTGTTAAACGCATAAACGATAAGATGAAAATATGATATACATATTTATTTTATGAGACATATAATTAAATGTTTTATTACAATCAGAGGAAAACGGTATAGATAAAACTGTTGAACTATAAATACTACTTGTATGAATAGCACAAGTGTTATTACTTTATTAGTTAAACATTGTTATAATAGTTATAAACTTATAACTAATGGACAATGGTCGTCACTCGCCAATCTGAATTAATTGGAATACAGGCATTAATAAATCAAACAATCAAATAGATTATATAATATATATCGAATCGGATTCAAAGTCCCAAATGCAATTAATAATTAATGAATACACGATTTTCTGTTGATGTTTTAACAAAATAATGAAATGGAGATATTCGCAATCTAGGTATCATGCTGAAAAGCACATAACTTAATTAGGTACCTACTTAAATTAATTAAAATATTGCGTTATGTATATCTGCTAACGCATTGACAACGTCTGAACGTCATTACAATTTAATATAATATTATACCGAGACGCCTATTCTACATACAATATACGAGTACATACTAATAAATTGTGTACGTCATGATTTATAATCAAATCATTTACTCATTATAATATTATAAAATATTGAATTTAATCTCATATTATATGATGCATTATATTCCTACATAAATTGATTTTGCGCGTTGCTTAGATTCTAGAAAGATGAATAAAGGTGTAATTTTGCAAAATAATGTAAGTTATAACACAATCATTTTAATTATTAATAATTAATTTTAGGTATTATGTATGTACAAAATAGACGTTTTTGTATCAGTTTAATTTCATAATATTATTTTATTCTTGAATTATGTATACCAATATTATGAACACACTTTTACATTTGATAATATTATTAAAAGTTTTATATGGTTATGATATATATATATATTTTAATTTTTACAAATTAAAATTTAAAATTTGAACAATATTATTAAGTCATCTTGTTTTCGGAAAACTAATGGTTACACAACTTACAATATAATAAATATTTTATCATAAAACATCAATATTGATAAACCTATGGAAGTCGTTATTAATATAATTATAAGTTTGTTTAACATGAATATACCATCTACGTACACGCATAATATAATATTATTATAACAACTACATAATATTACGATGTAATTTATAAGATATTTATTAAATAATAATTATTACATATTGTAAATATATTTATTTGAACAAAACGTATTGATTAATACTCACTCAATATAATATACTATATTATTATAGTATTATTATTATAAAAATTCCAAAGATAATTGAAAAAAAAAAAAAAATGTAATGTACGTGTCGTACAATTATAACGTTTTAACAAACTTTAATAACAAAAAATTATGAACAACTACAAATATAATATTTCATTACATACTCGTTTTATAGTTATAATAATTAACAACTAATAGGATGGGTGTATCATTATTATAATAGCTTCGTAATCGTCATAAACTTAATAATATTACTATTATAAATTAAAAATTTTTTTTTTAAAAAAAACACTCACACACACAACACTTACATTTTCATGCACACGTAATATACCTACACATTTGTCTACGTGAAGAATATTTGCTGTCTAGCATTATTATTATTATTATTATTTTTTTAAGAAAAACTCATTATGTCGATATACGTTTTTTTCTTTTTCTTTTTCTTTTCCTTTCTTTTCCTTTCTTTTCTCTTTTATTTTCTTTTCTTATTTTTTTTCTTTTTTGAGGGATTTATAAGCTCAGCACGAAATTTAACGACTGAAACCCCGTAGTGTGGGCATGTGACCTTATTATTTTAGTTAATTATTAATTGGTAATTTTAATTTTCTTACTTATCCGAAGTGAATTTTCGGAATAAAATAAAGATTTCCATTTAATACAACAATATTATTATAATAAATAAGTATTTTAAAAACTTATGGTCCTATAACGCGCATGTAAACTTACATATAACGGAATAATATAAAGGTACTTAGAGAGAGATTGATTCATCCACTCGGGCGTCGGTGGCCGCTGTTTTTTTTCCCCCCGCTAAATGAAAATATAAACCCCCGCTGGATTCCTGATTTTCCGTAGGGAGAGTTATTATGTTATTATAAAAATGTATTATCGGAAGAAAACTCATCGGTTGCGTTTTCTCCGCAATTTCCCGTAGCCGCATGACGTCCGGTATGTCTGCTATAATGTTGTATACATGACGTGTATAATAATATTATCTGTGCGGTCCAACCAATGAAAATATGTAAATAAATATTACGTATTATAAATTTATAATCTCGTATGTGGTCTGTGCCCGTAGGTATAGGTACCTATTTTAAAGTTTAAACAACAATTTTGTATTGAACTGATCGCGAAGATTCGGTTGTCGAGGGCAAAATTAAAACCGGATAATATATATATATAAATACATAAGAAGTAAAATAAATAATAACAATTTTCATAAATCAGTATTTATTTGCGTCCGATTGAGATTCTTCTACGCTAAACGAGTCCGGATACGTTGTCGTGGACGGGGTTTTTTTCGGTGCGACAGTGACTTGTACGGGTGTCGAAGTCAACGGCGTGGTCTGCAAAGACAGAGACAGTGGTACGTTCGCAGCTCCCGCGGCCGCACCAGACGGTGTATTTATCAGTGCGGAATGTCTGTTGTCCGTCACCGATCTGTACCGGTGCGGTCTGGTCTTGTGACAACGACACTTCAGCAACCTGAAACGCGGTAACACGGATAATATCACGTATAATATTATGATCCGACTTGCGGATTATTGAAATAAAGCCGATTTGAGAAAAATAATTATTATTATTGCACCCATTCCGGAAATTAATTTTATATTCAAATGAAATTGAGTACTTGCGAATATTTTTTTATTTTATGGTTTATATCGTCAGAGTTTATGTGTCCGCTTATAAGAGTAAGAACGATTGAAAATAAATAGATAAACGCCAAAACTTAATGCCAAATATGAGATTATGTTATGTAATTTCAATTCAAGAAAAAAAAAAAGACATTTGTTATAGGTAGGTACCCGTTATGTTATTGCTGGAAAAGTTTTTTCGATGTATCATGAGACTGTCGCGTACTCGAATATAGTGCAATAACTTTGTGTTATAGGTACCTCCTATACGTAAATTTTCGACGAGAGATGTAATAAGAAATATCTGTACGCGCTCGGTTATAGTCGTAAAATTAATTAAAACGCTGCAATATTTTAATATTGATTGACATCGCAATATTCTCGACCACGTTGTGAAATATGAGCCAAATTCAATATTTATTATTTTTATGTACACTGTATATAGTATTATACCGTGGTTTCGAATCAATGAAATAATAATTTTTGAAAATACAACGGATAAGATAAAGATTGGATAGTTTTAAGAAGTTCTATATTATATTTATTCGTGATAATTTCTGTTGCATACTACCTGATGAACGCGGCTCTAAAAGTCTTGTTGAATATCGTGTAAATGATCGGATTAATCGTCGACGACACGTATCCCAGCCAGAGACAAACTTTCGTCACGTTATCGGGCACTGGGCAGTCTTCTATCGGACAAACGGCGAATAGAATATTTAATAGAAAGAACGGTGACCAACACAACACAAATGTGAAGAAGACGACTCCTAACACTTTGCTAGCTTTTTGTTCGGTTCTAACAGCGTTGGCGGCTGCTAAACTCTGTCGTTTCTGTCTATTTGCCAGAAATCTGAAAAACAAACATTATTATAATATATTACAAATATTGTAATCATCCAATTATTGGAACTTAGAAGTTAGAAGTGTCGATATAGATATTATATAATATAAATGACAATATTCTATGGGCAAGTAAAAAACTTCCGTTTCGACGTTATCAGACAGAATGACGATTGTATTTCATGTTTTGACGTATAACCTGCAGTATCTTTAAAATAACATTTTAATTTATTTTATTTTAAACTTACAAAGTAAAAATGAAGATTTTAATTAAATACCCAATGTTTTAAATATCAAAAAGTGACTATATTCACAATGATTTTACGAGTATACTCGTATAATTATATTGACGTTTCATATTAAAAATCGTTTATATTTCATTTCCAAAACAGTAAGAATTAAAATATGAGGATACGTTTTTTTTTTTTTTTTTTTTTTAATAATAAAAATAACTTTCTCTATATAATATAATATAAAAAAAAAAAATTCAATTATTTTACCTTTTATTACTGTGGACCAAATATATTTGGTTACAAATATTATTATATATTCTTTTGCTTATATTTTAATAATTTCGGGTATTAATTATTTGCATTCGATATTTTTTTTATAGTTGTTTAAAGTGCCGTATATTTTATTAGATATAACTGAACTTATAATCGAATATATAAATATAAATATATAAATTATATTTTATTGTTTATCTATTTCAATGTATAAATTCGTCTAAAAATATTTTTACACAAATCTAATTTCTTATAAAAAAAATATATATTTTATAATAATTATAATCTTAAATGAATTCAAATATAAAATATTATATACAATATTTATTTTATAATTTATTATTATGCCTATACTTATTTCAATATTATAATCACGTTATTTAAACTTTAATACGTTTATTTACATGAGTGCCTATATTGTTTTTGCGTTAAATCTCGTTTTTTATTTAATAAAATATAAATAAACAAAGAAAGGACTGCAGCCGTAATTTTATTCGACCTTAAATTTACGTTACAATTAATCCAATAAGTTTATCTAGAGCCCTAGAAACAGTTTAAGTTTATAATTACCATAATTTAATGTGTTAGGAGAATGATATATTTTAGGTGAGATTATTTTAATGGCATTCGGATATTTTATATTACCTAAAATAATTATAATATATTATAATACAAACTAACAACACATAACATATAAATAATAATTAATAGAATATTAATGAGAAATGTTATGAAATATAATTTTGAATGTCACTCGTAATCGTAAATGACTATAAATTATAATAACGATATTTGATTACAAATTGTATAATTGTATTAAAATTTACATATTACATTATTGTGCTTTAAAATAATAATATAGAGATAATTAATTGTGTTTGTGTATAAATTTTTCTTATAGGTATAACCTTCTCGTGGATATGGTTGGATGTTTAAAAATAATTATTTTTCGTTAAGAATTTAAGACGAGTTCACTCCATCTAATAATGATTAATGTTGTCAAATTTAAACGAATTATATTAATTTTAATAATTATTATTTATAAGAAATTGTATTTTTACAATGTAATATTGTTAATAAAAATTTACTAACTATATAATATTATCTATAACAGATATAAACAATATATATATTTATGTATATAAATCTATAATATTTATATATTTTTGAATGTTTTTGAATTATTGTTTAATTTAAAGTTAATTATATATTACGTTTATTAAATTATGGAAATAAAATACTTCTTGTAAAAAGCGACATGTAAAAATAGGTATGATATAATAATTATGCGTTAAAATTACATAAATACGCCATAACATCATGTCATCATTGAATAAATAATTAGATTAAAATTAAATTTTTCGATAACTAGGATATTATAATTTATAATAATAATATACAAAATGAATAATTATGTTGGCGATTAATATATTGTAAAAGCAAATTAACAAACTATATATTATTCATTTAATATCAATGTCAACTAAATATTACTGATATTTAATATTTCTTAACCTTTTTACTTTATAAATTAAATTTTCCGTTTTCAATATACTACGAATAATCGTAAATCCAATATTCGTGTATTCTTACAGTAAATATACTAATTTATAAAATTCGATTATTATTCTCCCAATTCATGCATGATCGTAAACATTTTTTTTTTTTTCGTTTATTTCTCCTTCTTCTTTTTCTATTACATTATTACGTCGGAAATGGACCATGTGCTATTTGTATTAGGTCGGGGTAGAGGATGATAATAAATGGGGAAAAAAGGGTAAATCCACGATGCAGTCCGTCAATATTCAATAGCTTACTGACATCCAACGTCGGAAGGTTTTTCTCTATAGTTGCCAGCGAAACGGCCTTAGCTCCGATTGATTGATCCCGTGTATACTGCATGGAAGTTCACAATAGAGCAGAAAAATAAGTTTTTGTACGAAGAATTGGTACGCGAAAAGTCCCGTCGTGATCGCTATAGGAACGGGTAGGTACGTTTTTATTTTTTCAGATTGAAAGACTTCGACACTAGTTTTTCGTTGCTTTAACAGAAATGGATACTGCATGTAAGGTGACCAAAAAAATAAATAATAAATAAAAATGAACATCGTATAGTTAAACATTATACACCACATTGGAGGAATTTAAATAAATATTTCACTATTATTTGTATATTTTGTATATTGTGAATGTTTTCGTGTTTTAAATTTCGACAAGGGTTGCATTGTCTAAATAAAAATACATATTTTAACAGTCGCAGTTTATGATAAAATGTTCCACACCACTATAATGTAGAGAGTAAAAAAATATTTAGATATTCTCGTACGATATAAGATGATAGAACTGGGAAAGGAAACATAATAAATTCACCATTTGTTTAGTATAGCCCTATAGGTAGCCAGGTAGGTATACTATAAGACCTGAATGATAATGATTATTGATTAAAGATGTTTACAGTCCTACCTCATGTTCGTTAGAAATAATATACCATAAATACAGGTATTTTATTCGACATTATTTGACATACTTAAGTAATATGAATGCTGTCATTATAAATATACCGAACGGTCGACGTTATTACATTTTTTTTTTTATTCAACTACCTAATTGTTTTATACCTCAAATTCAGAGTTGATGGATTCATGCTTAATTGGAGTCTAAGCGTCTTCAATCGAAAATTCCTCGAATCACTGTTGGTGGCAGATATCGTATCAGCGGGTAACTGTGATTGTTCATCGCACCGTTTGTTCTTTTTCCCCGGCTGAACCCGCCTAAAACAACACAACATCGTCGGTTCCGTAATACATTTGTAGGGTGTCGTAGAAATCAACTATAATAATATTATTATATCTACATTATGAAAACATGCAAAACTTTTCGAAAATAAAATCATATAGAAAGGTTTCATTTAAAAAAAAAAAAAAAAAAAATCATATAGAAAACTAATGCAATATAAAATATATTATATATAAATACTCGTAATATAATATACATTGGTCAAACTAATGCGATATTGAACAAAACACTTACTCATTTAATATAATACTATGGATTCTACGAAAGTAAAAAGAGATATATAAATGATTATAAATAAACGAGTATAATAAGCTATAGGTTAGACTTAGATTAAAAAGATCGAATCCGGGCATACAGAGCAAAAACATATAAAAGGAAGAAAAATATAATATTTCGAAATTCTATTATTATCATATTATATTCTCCGATATTTTTCAATAAAATATTGGCTTTATCATTAGATAATAATCACTGTTATGAGATTATAATAATATATATTACGAGAAGTTTGAAATTGAATTGTGACGTCATGCATTACAATATACTCGTACAGTCGTATTACAAAAGGAACTTTATGTGAAATGAAGAATTAACTGTTGAAATACAAATCATAATTTTATACTTCAAAATTTTACGCAACAAAACATAATGATGTACGTTTTTATATGGAATTCATTTTAATTAAAAAAAATAAAATTTATAGCGAATTTCAAATATACCATTAGAGGATGCGTAACGCGGAATTATTGATAAATCAATAAGCAAAAGTAATAATAATATTCAGATTGCTATTATATAATAATAATAATATATGCATCATTATTTTATCGCTTAACAATAAGAACGTACAGTAAACATGCAATAATTATTTTTATAGTATAACGATATTGTTAAATGTTAATGATGGTCATTAAATTGTAATTAAATGTAGATGAAGTCATCTCAAATTAGCAAATATAAACAAAATTTAATCATGCACTAATAATAACACACTATAATATATACTATTTTAATACATTGTATCTGAAATTCACTCCACGTTAATCCACAAGTTTCAATTTATAAATTTGCATACGTATTATTATAATATATTAATATAATTACGTATTATGACTTGCAATGACTTATAATTCGAAAAATTGCATAAAAATATTGTGCTTGTTTGTAGATTTTATATAATGTATAAACTAAAGTGCGCTATCACGAATTTCTATTGGTCATTTTGAGTTATATCCATTATAATTATTAATGAAATTATCGATTCAGACAATCGTTCTGAATTAAAACCAAATAATAATAATAATAGTAATGATACGTTTAACATTAATGAAACTTAGATATTTGTCTTTCATAAATTCATAATAATATTATATAGTTCTCTATGCCCAACGAATACCGCACTCATGGTATAATGTATACAATTTAAATAACATTATAGGTACGTATTAAAAATGATGGAACGTGAATATGAGAATTTTTTTAAAAAAAACCAGGACGAGAAATATAATTGAAACTTTTCGATCATAATATTTAACAAAAAGTTCTCGGCGTATTCACCGTCGTTTACAATGTTTTCGAAAGACGGTTAACGTGAATATTGTGTTAATGGATGTACGAGATTATTGAGTCACGTGACCAAAAATGAATACAATGGTATCCTACACAAATACCAAGATTCTGAATTTCCATACTGATGATGAACGGTATAGTGATTTATTGTCATTGAACGATATAAACGAATACTATACGATTAAATAGTAAAAAGTTTGCACTCGAGTATATTGTTTAAAATAAATATTTTTTGAAAAATGTGTCACTAAAACTCTTGTTTCGAAACGTTTATAACATTACAAACATACAATGTTTTGTATTTATATCTCTTATATAATAATAATAATAATAATAATAATAATAATAATATTTGAAATTTGTCGCCTTTAAAATGTAGAAACGAGTTTTGCTCCATTAAAATGTGAAGTGTGTATTTTTCCACAGAACACGACTACGGCGTAAAGCACTCGTACATTACAAGTTTCTAAAACAGCAACTAATAAACATATATAATATATCCTCTGTTATATCGAAAAATTAATGGAAACGTTGCAATTTTTACAAACTTCGAAAAACAATTTACTTCCAATTTCCAGATAATGCGGACTCGCAACTTGAACGAATTACATGAACATGTATCACCCTAAACGTGCTATGAAATGATAATGCATAAGGCTTAACGTTATATTGTAGATAATGATTACTCCAAATCTAACGATGAATGAAAATTTAAAAAAAATCTAATTAATAATAATTTAACGGGTAATGCAATTAAATATTATTATGTAATATTCACGAGTCCTGCGTTAAATTATTTAATAAACGTTTAGTTGGGTACTTTTTTGAGCACTCTAAAATTTGTATTAGTATTTAATTTTTATATACGCATGTATACGATATGACGTAATTATTTTATTTTTATTACTTTAATAATAAGATATGTAAGAACATAAATTTATTTTCTACGGCCAATCATAATTGACCATATTTGTATGAAACTTTATTAATGATTGTTCATAATGTATTTAATTTTATTTAGTTTTCTGTAAAAAATTCAGTTATACATGTTAACCTATAGTCCGCAACACGATTCGTGTATAATCGGCCAATATTTGCCATTCATTGTAATTTACGTCTTTTCCGAGTCGTTAATCGTTGTAGGAATTATTAAATTGTATATAGTCGTTGTTATTTATTTATTTGGAAAACCAGTGCTTCCAAATATTTTATATTTTTATTACATCTACGACTGCATAAAATCGAATATTCGATTTGTGAATAACCGACGAAAATAAATTGCGTGGGGCCGGCTCACAATTATTGGCAATGTTGCTCATTAAATGAATTTTTATATCGTCCGCAATCGTGTTCTTTAAAAAAAAAAAATAGCTCCGATAATAAGCGTCTGCAATCGGGTATCACCAAGATAAGTATTTATATATATATATTAATAATAATTATTATTATTATTATAGTTTTTAAATGTCAAGCAAAAATTATAATATGAAAACATTCATCATACTAAAATAATAATTAATTATAATATTTGAACGTAAAAAGTATAATTTAAAAAAGAAAAAAAAATATTTGTTTTTTTTTTTTATTAAAAGTTAAAACATTTTTTAAAAACTCGAACTTTAGGATTACAAAATATGATAAATATTTGTATTAAAGTCAAACTTTTAATGTTCATGTAAATTTATTTTAATGTTTTATTATTAGTTATATTACATAATATTCTGTTAATATATTTAAAATTCAATTTAAATTATTATTTAAATTATGAATTTATTTCTATTTACAATGTATTACTTTAAAATGTTTTATGTATTGATTTTTCGAAAAATCAATAATTTCATAAAATTATTAGTAAATTTATACAGAAAGAAATGTAAACGATTTCTTGTTTTAAAATAAAATTTCTAATTTTAATACATAATAATTATATATTATATTGCATATTATATAAAATATAACCTATTTCATAAGGAAAAAAATAGTTTAATAAAGTTTTCATTTTTAAGTTATAAAACGTTGATATGAACATATTTCATTGGTAAATGTGCCCACAGGCCACACACTTTTGAGCGGTAGCGGTAGCAGGAACAAGACGGTAACGGAAATGATAAACTGATAATGACAATCGCGATCCTACAATCCTGCACATCCTGCGGCGGTAGCGGTGGTGATAATTCGCGGCAATAGACATTTTAAAATACTCGTTCTAGTATAACATAATATTTTAATATGATTCAATCTTCGGCTAATATGGAAATTGTGATAGATAGAATGGCATTGATTTAATGTATAACATACGGTTAGGTAACTAAATTTGTGGCGTATTTTGTACATTTTTTTAATAGGAGTGTCCACAAAATGTATTAATATATAATAATAATATATTATACGATATTTATTTATTTTTCAATATACGAGTACCTTTACATTTATTTTATTAACTAAATGTAATTTAAATCGATAATATTTAAAATAATGAAACATACATTGTAAACAAATCTGTTTAGTCGATATATTTAATTTACCGCTGAGTGTTGCGGTTTTTTTATCGCTCCAATGTGTGGACATTAGCGGTTTTACGTTATACGAACGACGTACAATTTTACCGTTCAAGTGTGTGGGGGGCACCTTATAAGTATATAAATTCTTACGGAATAATAATATTAGTAAGTAGATAGACACTGAAATAATTTTCCTTATAACAATTTTTATTCTGTGTACATGAATTCATTTTAAACAAATTATATTTCTATTCACTTGATTTAAAAAGTTTTTCTATGCAATATCTCATAAAAGTAAAAAAAAAAAAAAAAAAAATACGAGTAGAGGTATTTTCTTACACAATTTATATTTTTATTTTATCAATAAAAAAATATCTTGTTTAATTTCAAGCATTCAAAAGCTAATAATGAATATAATATAACTTTATATATACCTATACGTAAAATCTAGATATTAATACTTAATTCGAACCGAATGCTTCTTTTGATCAATTTTAAACGTTCATCCGCAGATAACTATTAATTATATTGCATTTTTTTTATTATTAATATTATAAAAATGTATAAGTACGTATACTTAAGTAAATAAATAACATGCATAATTATTAATTAATTAAATAAATAAAATAAAGAGGAAAATTTTATAAATCTTTAAATATATATTAAATAAAAAATAAAGAGCTTTGATAATTTATTGATGAAAACTTCATATTTCAAAGTTATATTTTAAATTTAATAATGTACATAAATACCGTAAAAAATTATAAAATTAAAATTATTAAATAATAAATATTATATAAATTTAAAACAAAAAATATACGCCTACACAAAAAATATAATAAAAAAAAACTAAATCTGAAAAATGACCGAAAATAAAATTCTATTGTTAATTGATATAAAGATATACGTAGTAAATTTTGCACAACATTTTATTATCTAACATTATATTATATTATTAATTAAAATAGCTTTTAATATCTACTTTTAACACTGGTTTGGCATAAATTCGGTGACATATCAGTCTATACAACTTTGCAAACATAGGTTTATATTATATTCATTAAATAATATTTATTATTATTGAATACCGACTATGATGTGTTTTACATAAAATAATTATTATTGATAGCATAAGCAAAAATAATCAATTAATTAATTTATAAATTAATTTTATTAAAAATAAAATCATTCGAAACACGTTCAATATAATATTTTATTAAAAATGATAAATTTTAATTGTAGGTAGGTACATATATTAAATTGAACATTTTACTTAGTAAGTACTTGAATAATTATACTTTATTAATGTTTTTTTAGTTCTTATTCTTTATAGTTAAAAAAAATGTATTATAAAATACTATTAATGATTATTAATGATTAATAATTAACTTTTAATTTCTATAATATTATGACTTGTAAATTATACCTAAACCTAACTATTCATTTTTTTTTATTATATTATAATATTTGACATTATATTAAAGAATAGAAGAATTTTACATATGAATTTAATAGAATAGTTATAGATAGATTATTAGCGAAAAAGTAGGTAATTGTAATGACACGCACCTTTTTAAAAACTTGTAAGTAGGTACCTATATTTAAGCATTTAAATTAATTCAATATTGTTATAGGAATTGAATTTACGTAGAATTTATGTTCTTAGCACTTCATAATATATTCTTAAAACCATTTTTATTAATAAAATTAAGATTTATTAAACATTACATCAAACAAATGTTCCAATACAAATAAATAATATACTTGTATATTATATTATAGCTATGATTCTATGATTCATATCGTTTCACATCTATGAGTAATTAAATAACAAATAGTTAGCTACTCAAAATTATCTTCAAATAAATTTAATTTAATTTAAATAAGAATTATTCAATTAATAATGATGATCATAATTATTTTACCTAATATTTCAATATGTTTTTATTAAATAATTGTGAATTATATAAATATAATTTTCAGTTGTTTTAAATTATTTTATCGTAATAACTATTACCATAACGTTACGATTGCATTACAATAATAGTTATTATAATAATATAAATCATAAGTTACACAAGTAGATGATTGTATTACATAAATATGTTTTCGTCATTTTTCGTTATTTTAAAACAATATAATAAGATTGGTAATTTTGATTTTATTTAAAAACTAATACACATCAAATTGGAATTCAGTCAATTATAAATTATTATTATTTATGACGGTGATCGACAAAGAATAATATATGAAAATAGCAATACGTATAGTCGTTAACAGTGTAAATGTAGAGATTTCTTATTTTTTCTTGTACGTATAGTTTTTCATTGTTCATACCATATTGTAAAGGAAAAACGATTTGATTCGGTTATATATTTCTCGACATTGGGCCCTGTATAAAAGCTTTTATTCTCTTTGCAACCACAATACAAGTAAATCGATAGTATTCAAGATTGTACTTGTTCCAAGTTGATATAATAAATCGAAAACATATATCATTACGATAGCACTCAATTCAAATATTTCGATTTCAATGATGCAATGAAATATGTTTCTATAAATAAAATTATTATTCAAATTAACGGTGTGTATAATGTGTCTAAACTGATTATGTTAAAAACGAGTATCGGTGTAATTTATAATTATTATAATAATAAAATTGAAATAAATTAGCTTGTTTTAACTAATATCATTATTAAAAATTTAAATATTTAAACAATAAGTTCACGAAAAGTGTGATAATTATATCACAATATTATAATCACGTAGACATTAAAATAGTTTAAGGCGAATGAAAGGTTTTTAATAAAATAAAATAATTTATTTTAATATTCCTGCAATATCATAATATATATATAATAATATAATATATATATATATATTTTACTTTCATTAAGTAGATTATCATAATATTATTTTTATATTAAAAAGATTGTATTTATTATTTATTGTACATAAATATATAAATAATATATAAATAAATAATTAAAAAAAAACATTTTCCCTTATATTTATTAAAATGTTTAATTTAAAATCGTTTTCATATAATTCTAGTAAGATTTAAATAAAACAATATGAAAAATATGAAATCTGACACGTGTAAATTAATAATATACGATTGATAATAATAATGTTTCACGTTTATGATTAATTATTAATAATTTAAATTAAGAATAGTTTTCTTAACATACAATATAGATCAGGCGTGCCCAACCCGCGGCCCGCGGGCCGAATCCGGCCCGCGAAGGTGTTCCAACCGGCCCGTGACCATTTTATAAAAATAAAAAATTTGTATAGGTGTAAAAAAATTGATTTTATTAAGTTTTTAAGAATATAAAATATACAATTTTTAATTTTTATATATAAAAAAAAAAAATACATTGGATTTTAGAATATTAATAGAAATAAATTAGTGTGAAATTTGGGCTTGTTTTTCTTTAACAAATCTTTCATTATTCGGAGTGAAATGTGTAACGCCAATTCTTAATAAGGAGTGTAAGTGTTCATCAGTCAAACGAGATCTTTCTGAACATTTTACGTAATTCATGCGTGAAAACGTTTGTTCGCAAAACTAAGTAGAACCAAATAAAATAACTTAGACTCTAATTATCATTAAAAACACGGCATTCAGTATCAATTTTGTGCTTTTTATTTTGAGACATCTTAATGTGAACGTACAATTTCTAATGACGAAAACAAACTAACAACTATAGCGTGGAAATATTGAGAACTTTAATCACAATATACGATTTGAGTCATAAATTCGATAAGTGAACAAAGATAATATTATATCCGATAAAATGTACAATAGATATACCATATACCTATGACTAGTCTATATTTTATCGAAATGAACAAAAAAAAAAACCCATGAAGCATATACGGCCCGCAGTATAAATATAAATTTTGAATGTGGCCCGCAAGTTAAAAAAGGTTGGGCACACCTGATATAGATAATATATTAATTTTAATTTAATATCTATACATTTCTTAAAAACGGATATCATAATATGCATTTTAATATAGGTAAGTACTATTTTTGTATATTTATTTTTTTTTTTTACGGTTAGATACAGTTTATATTTCATATTACACTATTATTCACGTGTAATATTTTAGAAGTGAGTAAAATTTAATCGTTAATTATAAAATAGTTGATAACAAACCGTTACTGAGTATTTCCAAGCCGTGATAAATTAATTACGTCCACTGGGAGTGTCATAAAATTTTACTACCTAGCGGAACTACGCATCAATAAATTAATATGCATATAGCCATATACGCATAATACAGCACAAGGAAAAAATACCGTCATACAATATTTTGAAGATTTACAAACTCTATTTACAACATCGCCATTTTTACAAATAGTATATGGGTTAAGGTACTCTGTAGGTATACATAATACGTACCTATGTGTTATGTAAACGTATGTATAATAAATAACTTTATTTCTTATAAAATTAAATAATATCCTAACCTTTTCAAAATTTAATCTAATGAGATCATTTACATAATATTTAAAAGTTATAACCATTTTTTATAATGTACTTAAACGTTTTCGTTGAATTTTATATTTTCGTAATTTTTATTATATAAATACACCCGTAGTAGATTTAATTTTAACGTTCAACATTCATAAAAAAATTATCGATTCAAATACCTAATTAATATGCTTGTTGTGTATTTTCGATACGTATAAGGTTTATAATCTCATATTGTTTATTAATAAATAAATACAATTTTGAAATAAATAATTACATAATATTTTTTTAGTAAGTTGATTAAGTTAGATTTTTTAGTCTTTTCTATTTTCATCAATACTTAAAAAATATCAAATTTAGTTACCACAAATCAAATTTAACTACAAACTACAAACTACAAACTAAAAATGATTATGGATAAATAAATTTGGTAATTTCATTTTCAATATTAAAATCTATGTTTTTTTGTTCGTAATCATGGTAGGTATTAGTTTTGTAATAATAATTAATTATAAAATATTTGTCAATAAATAAAAGAAAAAATATTTACTTAATATATACCTATTTTGTTAAAAACTATCGTGTGACTTGAAATATTATATATTTTTCTGTTTGATATATTTTAATAAAAATAAAACCGGTTAAATTTTACCATCGTAACAATTATAATATTAATATAGTTGCAAAAGCACAATAAATCTAAACAAACAAATTGTGTATTGTTATGATAATATTATCATTTTTGCTTAACTGGAATTAAATATCTGTATTTTTTTTTTCTTTTTAAATACAGAATCACTTCATATCAATTGCTACAATATGTAGTATAGAACGAAAAACTATACACTGAAATAATAAAATAATATCTTTCTAAACTACGTATATTATTTTAAGTTTACCCGTTATTGGCGTTATACTTAATATTTTGTATAAATTGTACAATCAACAAATAAAACAATTCTAACGTTTCACAATAATATGACCAGTAAAATAATATTTTCTTAAGACGCGCATGTATATACCACCTGTTATATTATGA
The DNA here is from genome assembly GCA_021307375.1 of Tetraneura akinire. Classification (NCBI taxonomy): domain Eukaryota; kingdom Metazoa; phylum Arthropoda; class Insecta; order Hemiptera; family Aphididae; genus Tetraneura; species Tetraneura akinire. The sequence goes on along the minus strand of JAIUCT010000001.1, from coordinate 26,957,210 downwards.
TGAACGTATTACAGTATTGAGCTGAATAATTATCAAAATAATAAGTTTTGCTTGGGTCTGGCACAGTATTTCATTTTCAAAACTAATTTAATCCATTTATATCCCTTACTGGTATGTTGAAGTTATAATAACGCAATGGTTTTCAACTAAAACGCCAGTAATAATTTCACCGTTTTTCGCCGAGAACCTCTGTTTGATGATAACAATTTGCCCGCTGATATAAATCGTTGTTGAATATTAATAAATTCTACTGGATTCATTATTGATTTCTCATAAAATTCCTAGATATTAAAAAATTTCCTATAAGAAAACTTAACGATGATCCAATATATTACTACCTATTTAATTCATGAAGTTTTTGTGATATGCATAATATGTGCACAATTTGTTTTTGCGTAGGTATAACAATCGTAATATTATCTGTTTTACAGCGCAAACGAACACGAAATAATAATTATACCCAAAGCACATCACAAGTTTCAACGGTAACAAATGCGTAAATTATAGTTATTAACAACTCGTATTTGTACCATAATGTCACACAAACACACACTACACATATGTGCGATTATAATACGGTTATTCGTGCAACAATCAAAATTCGTTTTCGTTATTATAACGTGTGATACGAAAATTGGTAATAATAATAATAATAATAATAATAATAATAAAAAAAAAATCGTTCAAATGTTTTCAGCCAGACAATATAGTGTCCGACGTCATCATAATATTATAACATAAACTTTCGCGGTTTTTAACATTCAACCGTGGTATACCTACTATAGTGTATATTATACGATTTTTAACAGATAGAAATTGTTTCTCTCTTATTATTTTTCATTTCGTAACGAATATTATTGCATCAACGGCCGACAAATGGATGATCGTAATAATTTCTCACTCGTATTTACGTTTGCGTCTTATACACATTATAACCATACATTTTAAATGTTATTCGTCTAGTGGGATATGTTAAACGGTCGTTTTACGGTTATAAAGGTAATCTCAGCTGTAACGGCTTCGTACCAACGAAGATTTAAGCACGCGGTCGTACCGCACCATTATAATATTATTCCGTCGCCATAGGCCGTCGGTTATTATATTAATATGACGATGAAAAATTGACAACGTGCACGTCCCGAGAGGATGGTAATAATAATAATATACCGAATACCGGGTAAGCGGTCGCGGTATCTTCCGATTTTATAATATAACGTAACGTTCTAATCTCGGAGCGTAAAATCCAATTTCACGCGTGTGTGGTGTGTCCGTCGTTCTCAAAATGGCATTTAATTTTTACATACTACTAAACGAAAAAAACAAAAAACTTTTGGTCATGCTTTAAACTCACCTGGTCGTATTAGTCTGATGTTTGTTAGCCGAAAATCTGCCACCCAAACGTCTGAAGAGATGCGGTTCTGTCGAAGTCCCATTCCTCCGTCCATCTACGAAACTATCGTCCAACAGAAATCTCGCTTTTTTCCGCAACAACTGCGAACGAATCAAATAATTAAACGCGTTATAAATTTAGAATTATTCTATTTAATCATTAGTTATATTTATATATATAAAATAGTCGTGTTAGCGTAATCAATAATTCAATAATTTATACAAATATTTCAGAGTGCGCTAAATAAAGTTATTTATTTCGTTGCCGTCCGTTAAATAATTGTACAAAAAAAAAAAAGAAGAAAAAAAAAAAAAGAATTTTATATGATTAAAAAATTTGTACTTTTATAAATCTTACCAAACACCGAGAGATACAATTTTATCAAATTATAAACACAATTTATTATTATTATTATTATTATTATTATTATCATTATTATTATTATTATTATTATTATCATATACTTTCACATCCTATCCCTTCACCTCTGTCAGAAAAACATACTCTGTCATGTTCATGATACTGTCTATTAAAAAATTATACAGAAATAAACGATTCGTTCAATTATTATTTATTATATAATATATATATTATATTATGTGGTTTATATTATTTTCTTCGGATATTTCGATTTTTTACCTCTTTGTAATTATGAACTTCGACATAAAGTCATAAAATAATTATGCAAATAATTTTATCTAAAATATTAAACATCAAATTTCTATAGATCGCATAACTTATTAACATTAAAAATTAATTATAAAAAATAATTATAAGACATAAATGAATAAAGGAATATAATTTTTTCTTAAAATACATTTATTTTTAATGATAAAAATCCAAATAGTTTTGATGAATTCTTGCAATAATTAATAAATATATACCTACATTAATTTTATATACCTCTGAAAATGTATATTTTCAACTTAAATCCAAATATAAACAAATCTATTTTTATTGAGATACAGACCAAATATAATTTACATATAAAGTGATTTTGAATAATTAAATACTTTTTAATAATGTCATTAGGTAAATATATAAATATTAAATAAAATGTAAATAGAATAATAATCTTATATATAATATTTTAGTAAAATAATATTTTTGAATCTAATTTAAATAACATCTATACAATTTTATAAATATATCTTTATTTCTTCTCTAGAAATAAGTTTAATTTAGTATATTCATAAATCTCCTAATTTAAAATTTATTCTAATTTTTATTAATTCTGAAAATTATCAAATAAAATAATATTGTTTTATTGATATAAATATAAAATATGATTGAGTACACAAATTACTTAATATTGGTATTTTTATTAATCGACTGTCAATATTTTATTATGGTAACAAAAGAGTTTTCATAATTAATTAAATTTATGAAATTTAACACAATAAAAATATATGATGTACTTATATACTGTTATTTTGAGTAATTAATTTTATATTTAAAAATGTAATATTGTATCATTAAATTCAAGATATTCAGGATATTGTTCTTTAAGCATAGGTAAATGTTTATTAAATCTCTATAAATAATAATTTAAATCGGCGAACATAAAATTATCAAAATAACAGTTTTGTGTTTTGAAACTATAATAACGTGAGTTTATATTCATAATTTCATAATTATGTTATGAATCAATAAATAGAAATCATTATATTATTATATAGGTAAAGCATATGTACAAACAACTTAAAAATAAATTATATATAAAATTGATACTTAATGAAAATCTTTTTCTTAGAATTTATAAATTTTTAATTTAATGACAACATTTTTTTAAATAAAATCTATACAACTGTTAAACGATTATGTGAGAAACAAATTATCTTTAGATAAATTCGTTTTATTTATACAAATAAATCTTATATTCGTTACACAGAATACAAATAAAGTTACACGTAACAATTATTATAATATTTACTTTATAAGTATATTTCGTTAAAATTATAATTCATTTTTCGGTTTTATAAATAAATACAACAATAAAAAAAATATAGTAATCGTAATGAATAATAATATTATCTAGAAAAATGATTTAATGTTATTATGCATAAAACATACTTCTTAACGATAATAATAAAATAATAATAGAGAATGAAACCAAAGAGGTGTTAATAATTTTTATAATTGTAACTTTATTACTAAAATTAATTTTATTCTTATTATTATTACGGATTATACTTATCAATATATCAGAAACTATATTGATAATTGTTAACAATTAAAATTTATAGAAATGGTGGAACACGTTTTTTAAAAAAACGATTTGTCATGAAACTGTTTTATATTGTGCTTTATGAGTTTAAAGGTAACTAGTTACCATTGATCTAGTAACAATAGAGAATAAAATAGAATCACGACATCGACATGTCTTTAAACATTGTTATTTTAATATTTTTTACAACTCAATACCATGATGAGTTTTAAATTAAAATTAATTTGAAACTGTAGTACGTTTTTATTATAACAGTTTTATATAGAATGAAGTGTATTTTTATGTATCATAAATATAATTATAATATTAACCAATAATAGTATACAAAAATAACATATATATTATATATATAAAATAGGTATATAATATTATTTATGTAGATAAAAATATACAATATCTAGTTCATATTTTATAAAAATAGTAACAATATATAAATACATTTTTTTGTGGTAAGATTATTTATTATAGAAAAATAATAATATTAATTTATATATTGAATATAAAATATTCATAGTAATTATTCTGATGAAGTATCTCGTATTTAAATAAGGTTTAAAAATGTACGTTATTTGAATTATATAACTTAAACACCAATTGCAAAGTTCTATACCTATCACGGAAAGTTATCTGACCAATTTGAAGTAAAATTATGTAGATTAATGCAATGTCATGATCTATAATAATACCTACGTTTTAAGATCACACTAGAAAGAATAGTTAGAGACACAGAAAAAATAAAATACCTAATAAAACTGAATAGAAAAACCGCCGTGCATGTCTAAGAGGATTATGTATTAGTAGGAGATTTCAAAAATTATATAGTAAGGACCGCAAAAAATCTGATTAATTCTAGTAAAAATATGATCTTAACAAAAATATAGACAAAATTAAATATATGGTTATGTCCAGAAGTATTGTAAATAAAACAAACCCTTAAAGTCAGACCATTATATTATTTTGAACAGGTGGAAAATTTCAAATATTTGGCAGTTAATATCAATGAAAATAATAATATACGTACATTGTTATAGATATACAATGACGAATAAATGCAGCAAACCGTGTATACTTCACCATGAACAAAATTTAGAGTTTCAAAATTTGACCAATAGGTACACACAAAAAAAAAACTCCATTTTGTTACTTGTGCCCAGTTTTAATGCGCATTTGTGAAACCTGATCAATTACCTACGCAAGATGATGAAAAAAATGCTATTGACACTTGAAAGGAAAATTTTGTGGAAAATTTATGGACCCAAACTAAACCGAAATAGGCAGTATGAAAAAAGAAAACACACGGATTTAGAAAATTTATACAAGAAAACCAAACATTGTGAGGTATCTCAAGGGGAAATAACTGGAATGGACTGGTCATGTGTGGCGATATGATGTAATTCTTAATCGCAATATAACTAGTTAGGAATACGAAAAAAAACGGTCAAAAGAAAGATCCCATCAACGATATCTAGATAGAGTTATAACAAAGATGCAAAGGAAATGGAAAATAGGATTACAATAGAAATGAAAAGAAAGCGTGACAGTTGGAAAGACTTAGTTAAAGTGAGTAAAAGGCTTTAAGGTCTGTTAAGCACAAAAAATAAAAAATAAAAAGATACTCATATTTGAAGAACTATTATTGAATACTATTACTATAAACATATAATACACCAGACACGTGATATTCTGAGGAGTATATATAATCAAAAAATATAATATAAACACATATTAGATTAGTCAGACATGAACTCACATTTAATTTAAACTCATTTTTTTTTTATATAGATTGAAAAATCAAGAAAACAAAAAATTATTCAAAAATATGTTATTCAATTTTTATTATTCGTAGTGTGGAAATTATATCCTGATAGGATGATTAAATTTCACAATGTATTGATATTGAAATAACATAAAGTTTTTTCAATTAGTAAGTTAACTATGACTTATTCCATAAATGTTTAAAATGTAGTTTGTTAATAAATATAATAAAATATTATAATGATTAATAACTATAATAATAATTTTTTTTTAGCATATTATTGAATTATACTATATTATATACATAAACAATATTATCACACATTAATTATAATATTTAAGTTGGAAATTTTTATATATAAATAATATCCTTGTTGAATTCGTTTAAAATGAAGTTGTACTTTTTACCTAGGTCAACTTATATTATCTGATTTTTTTAGCTATAAAATGGTGTTATCACTTAAGAGTAATATTGACATTGATAATATTAATTTTGTTATTTTTGTTATTGTTTTGTTGTCATTAAAAATATTAAATTATTATTACAATAAAAAATGACGTAGAATTTTTCATTTTTAAGTAAATAAACAAATTTCTAAAAATTGATATCTCGACGTAACTAGAAAGTAGGAAATTGCCCATCAAAATATTGATAAATGTATACTCGTTAAAAGAGATATCTTCAAATATTACATAATTTAAAAATAAAAAGTTATTTATTACCTATTTTTTTATAAAACGTCTTTTTTTTTTAAAAAAAAAAAAAAAAAAAAAAAAAAAAAACATGTAATATTACTATCCATACTTTACATACTTTATCTAACTTAACTTATATTTTTTTAAATAACCATATTCAAATATTGTAACACTTTGCATGTAGATATATTGAAATATTAATAAATAAATATAGGACACCCTCTATATACATAAATATATACCAATATCAAATACTGAATATGGTTTTATTAAAAACTTATGTAACTTTGATATTTTCGCTATAATGAGATTTTTTCTTTGTTAAAAATTGTATTTAAACTTTTAAGACTACTTTTGGGCAATTGAAGATATAAATAGACGTAAATTATAGGTACCTATATAATACTTAAAATATTAATTAAAAAATAATTTAAAAGTATTTATTTATATTATATATTGTTTAGTTTCTGATTAAAATTGATTATCCATTGAATTTGATGATAAATAATTATATTACCATTAAATATAAAATATAATACCTATATAGTTTTAATATTTGTAAAAATTATTGTATAGATAAAATATTTTAAATATTACTTGACATAACATGTAACACGGCGTGTTGTATAGGCAGTATTGGTACATATATGTCGTTCATACAATTGTGTGCGTGAAGGCCTCATAATATTATTTATAATATAACAATATTTTAAAAATAATATTATTATAAGAATAATATTATACTCGTAAGTTGTCCCATTGAAAATTATATTGTAAAAAGTATAAATACTATCACAGCAACTAATTATTATGCTATGACATAATAAAATAAATAAATTTTTGTTCTAATTTCTTTGGACATAATATTAACAAATATTTAACTGTTTTTTTTTTTGTTTTTTTTTGTTCAAAAGTGAACGTTATATGAATGATATTTTAAACAGATATTTATTGTTTTAATGACTAATATCAACTCAATTTTTTTCATGTATTACAAATTATACATTTGTAATAATAAACATATTACAAAATTTTCTTGTGGTATTATATTAATAGCTTTATATAAATTATTCAACTTTAATAATATTAAAAATTAACAATGGCAATAAAACATTATATTATGCAAGGTTTTCATAATATAACTGGATTGAATAATAATAATTACATCTGTAACTGCTGTTTAAATTTTATAACATTTAAAACTAAAATTTGATATCTAACATTTAAGTTTGCGCAAAAAACAAAAAAACAAAAAACAAAAACAAACAAATAACTACAATAGAGAACACATTTTTCAATTTTATATTTTGACAAAAATTTCAAATGTAACAAGATTTATAAAGTAAACAATATATTTAAAAAAAATATATAAAATTTCAAATAATATAAAAATATGTATATTTCATAACTTTATTTCTACATTCAATTGTTATATGATAAAAATATGAAAATGATTTATTATTAGGCTGAAGTGAATACATTTTTTTTTCAATATTGTTTCTTTATTTAATAATTGTGTGTGATTAATTTAGACCATAGCTAAAATTTACAGAATAATTCGAAGTGACCTTTTGAATAAAATTCATTTAATTTTAATCACCTATTTTGTAGAGTAATATAGTAGGTAACCTATTTGTATAAATTTTAAATAAAATCTGAACAATTTTATTAAAATATTATAATAGACCACAAATGTAAATAATTAATTTTTTTAAATATGTTGTGTTAAAAGTGTTTTACAAATTGTTATTAATATAATATGATTTAAATTAATTTAAAAAATTTTAATCTGGAAAATACTTTTTAACTAAATATAATTGAAAATTATATAATTATAATTAGATCGATTTTATTTTTTAGTATACTCGTATGATTATGATAATATTTACTTATTATTTAGATTAACGTTCCAATAGACATTTTGATAAAATTTATCGAAGCCATATCTGTAGATGATTCATCATTTAGTCAATATAACAAAACGTTTTTTCTTTTGTGATTGATTGATATATTTACTTTTTTTTAGTTATAAGCTCTTAAATTTCAAAAAAAAAAAAAATGTATTTTATTTTTAACAAAAGTCTAATGAATATACAAACTTTTCTATTTCAAATAAATACAAAGATTTAAACTCACATATTATCAATATTACGTTTATACGTCAACATGAACAATTTGGGAAGCGCGATGAAATACATTAAAGTTAAAATCTCTGCAGGATTTTTTCAAACTTAAATTTATCATTTCGTTTTCCAACATTTATCGCAATGGAAGCAATTTAAAACGGTTCAACATCGTTTACAATAACAAAAAATAAAAAATAAAAATAAAATAAAATAAAATAAAACTAATATTTATTAAAGATAAATAATATTTATAGTTTTATATTAACCTGTTAAAAAACAATATTAAATAATTATAGTAACAAGAAAAATACAGAACCTCACCTGAACAGTAAGGGCATACGTGACCACCATGATGATCATTGGGATGTAAAAGGCAACCAGCGAACCGAAAACGAAAAAAGCTCGATTGTTAATCACGCAATCCCATGGTTCCGGCATAATATTCTTAGGGTTGTAGAGACCTGTGAAATATTATAAGCTAGATAAAAATAAATATTTGAATTATCATATTATTATAATATAATATAGTCAAACATAAAATATATATTGACATGTGAGCGATACACTATTAAAACATCGTACTTTGATACTATTTATGATAGTATAGATGGCGAAAATAAATTTATTTATTTTTATTTTAATGCTCGTATTATTCGATAATCATGATTGGCGTACGTCAACGATGACGGTTTAAAGTGAAAAAAAAAAAAAATTTCAACCTTAATACTTTGAATAAGATCAACTTTTCATATTTTATAATATATTCAAAATCATTTAATCTCCGTGTTTAATCTCTTTGTTTATTGACATATAAAATTCGTTTCGGGTTTATAATATAATAATGAGCGTCACAAAAATTGATACATAAAATTTAAATAACTTTTACGAACAATTTTAATAATAAATTATTTTCAAACGTTTTTAGCATAAATACGTACAATAAAAAAAAAAAAAAAAAAAAAAAATGTAATGAAATTGAACGAAACAAGAGGGAATCTTCAGTACTGCCCACCCCATATGGGCAATCGTCCTTATTGCGAACGAGAGAGTAATATAAATATATAATATAATATTTTATCGTATATCAAGTCTAGACGTGGGGTAAAACGTTCTCGTACGCACCTCTATATAGATAATCGTGGCGTCTTTAGCGCGACAGCGGTAAAAACTTCACCTCTCGCCCAGCATCAACTACGCATCTAACCCATACCCTTACCTTCTGTAAGTTGATAATTTATAATTCAAGGCAGACCGTGAGAAAAGGATGCAGCCGGCGGTGCTCGTTTGTTGTCTATTTATACAACCGTCGTCGTATAAAGCTTTGCAATGTTTTCTCCCAGAAGAAGGCCCGAGTCCTCGACACTGTAGGTATAGGCTATTGTATAGGTGCGCGCGATATACCTACCAAAAGTAATAATAATGGGAGAATAATGTTTAAAAAAGTTATTGAAATGCGATGGAACTTCTTGGACGCCGTTCTAACGAACAGAATATTTCACGACAGATAGTGTAAACAACTTGCCGAGAAATATGAAAAAAATAATTAACATTTCTTTATTTATTATTTTTTTTTTTTTTTAAAAAAATATCGTTTTGAACTAAAATTGAAGCACGTTCATTATTGCAACATTTCGGTACCTATTTGGAAAAAAGTAACCACTCGGTGTTAAATCATTAACAACAAACGCGTCGGACTGCAAGTGACGAGAGAGAACGCGAAGAAAAACACAACAGCTAATTATTAGCCGCTGGTTACCAGGAAAAGGTTTTTATACACAACGTTTTTTTTCTCTGGAGACTAAAACGTCTAAAACGCGTATTTCTTGTCCGTTTATATCATATCCATTATTTAAAATATTATTAATTCATCATCATACAATTTTAAAATATTTAATTATAATATTTTTTTTTTTAATATTCAAATATTAATTTACCAAGAACATACAATATCACAAATAATATCTTCAAATCACATTGAGTTCATTGTGAATTATCTGATATAATAAAAAGGATTAAGAGTTGTGGGGGCCTAAAATTTGTATTGTATAAATTATTTATATAATAATATTAATTTCATAAGCATTTTATTATTATTATTATAATATTATTATATAAACGTTATTTATTTCTAATATTAAGGATTTTTATTTTTTATATGAATAACAATATAAACGTTTTATAAAATTACAATTTATAGTTGTAACCTTGTAACAATAATCTATCACATACTGTGATTATATTTCAAATTTAAAAAATCATTTCTTTACATATAAAAAATTTAAATAATGAAACAATAAAGACATGTCGTATTAACTTTTATTTCACGTAAACAACTAACGTAAGTCAATAATTTAATAATTATTTTATACGAAAATGAAGTGTTTTACAGTAATTCATAATTCAACTATTAAAATGATCAGAAAAATTGAAACTATAAATTGCCTGTCTCAAACAAATAAAATATATTTTTAAATGAGGAGTAGAAGACTAATTATTATAATAAGGCAGTATAATATCACATTGTGTGATATGAATGCACGCGAACGCGCGTTTTAAAAACTAATAATATTATCAATCGTATTTTAATACCTACTAAAATTGATTAGACTCTAAAATCGAAAATTGTTGCTATTCATTATACAGTAAATAAAAGGAGTAAATGTTCGTTGACACAAAATTAAAATGATCCATCTCATCGTCCGTTCACACGCGACACGCGACGGACGGTTTCTCTTGTTGTGAGAAATTTTGTATTCAAACGCAGCTGATTAATATTTTTATTTCTGAACGTATGAATATGATTAAATAATTATTATTAACTAATAAGAAATAATACAATAAGTCAATAAGTACTAACTACTATAATGAATGCCATATAAATAATATACTTTTATATTGCTATTATAAAATATTGTTTCTGTAATCGCACTGAAGTACAAATGGGATAATATCGTGCGTTACGACTACGGACTAACTACAGATAATATATTAAAATGGAAATGGGACTAACTCATTGAGATAAGTTGAAAATATAATGCGAGTATAATAAAATCTAAACATAACTTTATACAAATTGTACGTTAATTTGTTATCGGATGACCTGTCTAATTAAATTTATTTAAAAATTTAAAAAAGTTTATAATTATAGTTTATTTAAATTTTAAATTTGTGAAAATAGTGAGTATACAAAAAAAAAAAAAATTTTGTGGAGGACCATAATTTGTGGGTATCTTGGTCCCGGGGCATTTTGAGCCCACCCTAAATTTCGGCCTGGTATTATTATAACGAAGTCGCCCAGGTGTGTATATATGTAAATATAATGATTAGACTGCACGTACACTTTATACTATAATATCGTATTCTATCAACTGGAATTTATTATGCCTACTAGTATGTTCAATTATAAAGCACGACAAAAAAAGTATCTACAAATGACCAATAAATATTATTAAATGATCGTTCATTGAACATTAAGGTTATTAGTTACATCTTACATTATTCAGTATTGTAAACAAAAAATGACGCAATAAAACGAAACTTTATATCGTAAAGGCAAGGGTTACGAATATCGAAATATATCGAATTGACCTTAAAGTAAACGTCAGTAATTGAAACGATATCCATTCTACCTAATACCAAGTAAATATTAGTCATATCGTTATATTTAATTTGACTAATGATAGAGCACAAAGTTTTAAAAATTATATCGTATAACAAATTTAATAAACTCTTTAACATCATGCATCTATGCTGTTAAAAGTATCAAATAATTTATATTTTTCTTCACATAATATTGTTTACATCATTAATGGAGGAATGCTTAATTTATATTTATATAAATTATTAAAATTAATTTGTATTAAAAATTAAAAGTCAGTACTCAGTTATAATAATTTGTAATCATAATACGTGTGGTTGGATACTCTTATTATATATTTAAAAAATACTAATTTCAGTTTTATAATTTATTTATTCAAATTAAAACTTCTTAAATGAACATAAAATATTGATAACAATAATTAGTTTTATTTATTAAAAAGTAATCTAATAAATAAAAAAAGTTTTTGAATAGGTACGGACATTATTATTAGATTTAAATAAAAAATAAACATTAACAAATGAATGATTAAATATAGAAACAAAGGAACAAAATCTTTTATCCGACACAATTTTTACACTAATTTAAAGAGAGTGTTTTTCATAAAAATACGAGTATATTATAATCTTAATGATATAAGAGAAAAAAGTGTGACGTTCAAATAAAAACACAAGATATTATCAAGTGTAATTATTTAATTTAAAACACACTCGTATTATAATTTATTTAAAATATAGTTTTAATTTGATAATATAGAAGTACCTACTACAAATTAGTTTATATTTTCAATTATATCAAATAGAGACAACACGTGACCTAGTTTTGCTATAATATCAAGACAATATTATTGTTTTATGCGATGCATATAATCTAATATTAACTTTGTTTAACCATAATGTTATAAATGAAATTGTAAATGAAACGTAATGGAGGTAGACAATCATTATTACCAAGTTCATTAAATTTATTGATCCTAATTTTAAGTGCATACTGTACAAATCATATTGTTCTATAAACTGCTTTTATACATTTACGTACCATATAGTGTGAACAAAATAATATGTTATGCATTAAATGTAAAATGAGTAATGCATTAGTAGAAAATGTATATTATTTTCACAATTTTGGGATATCCAAAATTTTTTAAATATCACATAAAATATCCGTTATAATCGTATTTTTATTTTTACTCAATTTAATATTAGTTTTGTACTGCAATGAATGTCGATTGTTAAAAAAATGTATCAAAAATATGTTATAGATTATTTTTAATTGTAACAAAAAATAAGACCGACCGTCACACTTCTTATAATATTTACTTATAATATAAATGTAATATTGCGGTACTTTAATCATTGAAATGTTTGAATCATTATTCAGACTGTATTTAGATTTTAAAGAAGTAGGTACGTACGAAGATCAATTTTAGAATGTAATTTACAATATATTTAAGTTTATGGCAGAAGTTTACATTATCCCTATTTTATTTTTTTATTTTTACTAATCTCATTTATTGAAGTAGGTAGCTACGACATTTTAATTAAAATTTTAATTTTATACAATATTCTTTAAAAGTAATATTTTTCATTAATTAAAATTTATTATTTATTAATGTGCAACGTTATATTGTAATTACAGGATTATTGTAATGACATTATTCTATGACCCCAAAAAATAGTTCTCTATATTGATACGTGTCCCATATTTCTGAAAATAGTTCAAATATTATGATTAGGTACTGAATATCAATTTAAATTTTCACTGTTGATAATTCATTTCGCATTATCGACATTATTATTTGGAGGATAAAGTAAATAGGAGGAAAAATATATCGGTTTTATCGGCCGCGGGAGAGGAGCTGTGGACAATATTAGTTGGCGAATTGCGTCACAAAATTATGGAGATGTTTGACGAAAATAACATAATTCAATAATTCATCGTCATATTAATATAATATTTTATTATATTATCGTATAAAATAAACGTGTTGTATACTCACCGAGGAGCGTGACGGAAAACGACACCAAAAACGACAGGAACCAGACGATGGCGATTTTGAAACATACCAGTTTCATGGTGGAATAATGATGTCTGGTCCGAAGAGGATGTCTTATACCCAGGTATCTTCCCAGAGATATGCAACACATGTGCATTATACTAGAACTGCATGCCAATACGTCGCAAGTGACGTAAACGTTACACCAAGCCACGCCGAGTGGCCATTCGCCTGGAACGAGATAAAAAAAAAAAAAAAAAAAAAAAATGTCGGATAGGTATGCGCACGAAATAACAATATCATAAAATACGTATATTGTTATGGTAATTATTGTGCATCGGACAGTCAACTCCTATTCACTTATCACTCGAAAACATGAACGTCCGAAATTTAAATTTATATTATTTTGACGTGCGGTCATGACTTGGAAAACGGTAACGTGTGCGCGCGTTGCGGTCACTCATATGAAATAGACGTTAAACGTAATTATAACTAAAATTAGATTCTGTCGGTGCGAACCGTATTCGCCAGTCGTATTTTAATAATATTCTACGAGTTGATATTATGTAGTAAAGCGTATACCGATTTTAAATTATTTCTGGAAATTTCAACATACGCAGTCACGATGTAGGTATAAAATTGATAAAGGAGAAAAAATACGCGCTTAGTACGATATTTACTAGTTTCGGATGAACATTTAAAACGAAAAAAAAAAAGAGATGAGCTGATACGGGTGTAAAGAGGATGGTTTTGAATTTTAATTAAAACGAAAAAAAAAACGCCGTCGACCCACAAACGTATATTCATTTATTCGTAATAACAGTAATAACGTTTAAGTAGAAATAGTATTTTCCTTTTACTAAAAAATTACATGACGTCTAGTTTAGATTAAAAAAAAATAAAATAAAATACAATACTATAAATACGGATGACCTTATGTTAGAGGGTAACACGAGGAGGTTCAAATTCCAAAATTTAGGATTATAATAATTAAATAATATTAAATTAGATCAAAACGTGAAATAATTGAATACGTAAATTGTATTATAACACAACCAATAAACACATAAAATACTCATATTAATCATTATGGATAAACTTAAAATGAAACAATAATCGATCCCCCAAATTTTTTTGCGTTCTTCTCTATCCAAAGATAACAATAAATGTTAAAAGAGAACGAGAAATCTAGTTAATTCATTCAAAATAATTTTTGTCCACAATAAAGATAGAATTGTTTTTTTTTTTTTAAGAAATTATATAATATATATTTGCATATTATGCATATATTATATTATTATTATTATTATTATTATTATTATTATTATTATTATTATTATGTGTACGCGATGCTATCGTTATCGTTTACTGTAGAATGAACATAACGACGAAATTATAGGTAGATACAATCGCGTCCCTTTTACACACACACACACAATTCGTATCTATCGTATACGAGTAATATCCGTACTTTGTAATATTTCATCACTTCAGCGTGGAAACTCATCATATCGTTTTGGGTTTATATCCTTTGGGAGACGATTATAATATTTGAACAAAATTATATTACGTACGAGTAGTACGTAATGTGATTATAAAAATGTATAATGCGAATGCGTGATTTCCACATTACAATTTCTAAAAATTGTTTCTCATATATAAATATATGGTAGTATAGTTAAAATTTTATTATGGTTTTTATATTCGTAAGCCTGAAAAAAAAATACGTTTCAATTTTCATAATATGTACACAGTTTACGGTTATAATATATTCGTATAAATATATGTAGGTGTACCCTTCTCGTAATAACAATACGTATGGTATAACATTATAATATTATATTATACTGGACGCTGGACGACGATAAATTTTAAATATCGGAATAATAATTAGTTTTAGTTCTTCAAATTGAACTAATGTTATTTTAAAAGTAAACTCAATTCCGTGTTACCGTGATAATATATTAAAAAAAAATAATAATAATATTTATAATCAGTGAAAATACAAAAATAATCACTATTGGTTGGTTAATATTTTCTCTTAAATATATGAATTTATACGAAGGTCGTATATAGTAAGTATTTAAGGATAAACAAAATGTTTTTAATACATTCCCTATTATAATCCTTGAATTTTTTATTAGAATTTTGTATAACTTGATATTTTTTTTTTTTTATGTGTAAATTGGCTGCATAGTATAATAATATGTTACAATAAAATTTAACAAAATTATCTTCATTTTTCTCTTTTTAACAACATTACGATTGCCATTTTGTTCTAAACCACGTTTTTCATTTATAATGCACTATGTATTATACACAACGCGTTTTGAACAGGAACCTATTTCCATTTCGGTTAACGAATTTTCTAATGAATTACTAAACGATAATTCATGTCACAGTAGTGTGACAGTTCTTCGTCGTAGGTAATCTACCTGCGCTTAAATTGCGTCGCGTCTTTCCAATCTAATCCCTAAATATGCATTAATTGAATTATAAATACGCCTAATTTTGAATTTAAATTTTTTTTAATTATTAAATTTTTTTTTATAATAGGTACTATGATGTTTTGTAAAAAAATATTTATAGACGAATTCTATCAGAATAATAATTTTTACTTTAGAAATTATGTTTTATAAAAAAAATATTAATATACAATATTTTAATGAAATTAAGTATACGGATAAGTATTTATTAAACCTAATATAGGTAATTATTGTAAAATAACAATTATTAATAAAATTTAAATCAATTATGCGAAATACTTCTCGCTTTAATTCCAAAGGATAAACTTAGAATTTATATTTGAAATCAGCTATACATAATAATAATATTCATAACTTATTTCCCAGAAATATGACATTAAAAAATATCAGTATTGAATTTATTTAAATTTTTCAAAATTAATATTATAATAACATTATATTTATATGAAATCAATAAATATTATCATAATATGTATTTTGCAAGTATGTTAATTCATTTTTTTTCTTTTTGCGGTATATTTAATTTTAATCTATAATCGCATTTATTATTTTAAACTATATTAGCTCTACAATATTTAATTTTAAAAAAATATATGAAAATTTATAGTTTATTAACTTCTAAATGCTCATCATTAGTTATGTAAAATAATTACAAAACTTTTCTATGATTTAATGGGAAAAAAATGATAAAAAATAAATATCATTTAATATCATTTTTCAATTAAAAATAAAAATTTAGTATAATAAAATTAACTAGATGATATTAACATTTAACATTGATAGCACATAAATAATAAGTAATTTAGATATATAATATATAATTTATAATTATAATTAGATGTAAGGATATTGCGTTCTTAAAATGAAAAATTTACTATAAGATAGTAAAAAATTACTAAAAAATGTTAATTAAAATTTAATTTAATTATCTATCATAAAATCTTTTCTCCAAGCTTATAAAATGTATATAATGTTATAACATTATCTTAATTTTTATAAAATTTGTATAATATATTATACAAATTACTCATAGCTGTGTACAAAATATAAAATAATTTTTCTTCCTTATATAAATAAAAACAAATGTTAAATTTACTAAGGCTATTTTAAAATATTGTTAAAATCCAAATAAATTTAATTAATATTATCAGTTTTAATATAAATATTATTAAATTACTCCATAAACCCTTTAACCATCATTAATTTTAGAGTTGTTAAATAATAAATTACAATAAAGTTTTTTGAATCTCAGAATAATTGATAACCAACATAAATATGTTTGAAAATTGTAAAGCAAAAATAAATACAACTCTAGCCTTTAGGCTTTAGGTACCATAATATATGAAGTTATATTTTAACTAGTTATTTTGTAATTATTTTTGGGTTGAATACTAAATAATATATTGTATAAAATCAATACAAATATATATTACATAATATTGTTAATATTTTCATTTATAAAATATGTATATAATAATATATTATTAAGTCGATTCGTAAAATGAATGAGGTTATATCTTCAAGAAACCGTTATCAATTATTATAATAGTATAAAATTAGAAATTAGATTTTTAATTTAAACATAAATTACATTACACTCAATATTAATAATGTTTTTATTCCAAATTCATATTATAAAATATTAAACAGAAACAAATTTTTTTACAAGGTACTTAAAACAAAAAATTATCTTTAAAATGCAGATGAACAATATTAATTTAATCGATTGTATTATACAAAATAATACCAATAAATATTAAATATTATTCATACAGCTATACGTTCAGTTTCCCTGAAGGCATACATTTGTCTCCTGTCCTTTTTGCATTGTTCATAAACTGCGGTCTTAAATTTAAGTCACTATATGTATTTGCGGCGGTATATTAAGATATTTTATGGTAACTGATACTCAGGAAAATTACGTGTATTTACAGAAAGACTTAGATAAATGTTTTAAGTAAGGTTGAAATATTGAACTGTCTTTCAACACTACCTACATGTTGTTCCTCTCATATTTTTTCCCCCATTCTATATTAATGGTACAATCCTCGTCTTAATTGACAAAAAGTTTCTCGTTTCCGTTTTATTAAGTCAGAAAGGTCATGATATCCAGGCTATATAGCACACTAGGTATATCATTTGTGTAGCTTTTAAATTTTTAGATTCTGAGCGAAGCGAAGAATGTATTGGTTTTACAATGATGTGTGATTTTTTTTTTTTTTTTTTATACTGTAAACATTTTTACTACCCGAAATAATGCTCCGATTATCACGAATAGGGTATGTTTCCGGTAGCAAAGTGGATCTAGTTGGTACTTTATTTAGGTCATTTTTTGAATTTCTCAAAATTGACCCTAAGCGGTAGAAAAAACTTCGAAAAAATGACGAAAAAGCGGCATTTTTCACGAAAAATGAAATTTTTACGAATTCCATTTTTATATTTCTCGATAACTCAGGCAATTTTTAAGATAGCGACCTGAAAATTTTTTTGGGTGTTCACATAGCTATTATATATATGTGGTAAAATTTTGGAACCGTTATGTTAATTTTTCTACAAAATATAGGACTTTGAATATTTCGTAAAATTCACGTTTTTACGTATATAATGTTTGATAAAATTGTCAATTTTGGGTATTTTGGTCTGAAAATTTTACTCAAGTATACTTACATATTACTTAACATCATACTAAAATATTAGAAAAATCCATTGTCACAATTTTTTTTTATAGCTGTTTTAAGTTGATATTTTTAGTAAAACGAAAATTTTAGAATCCATACATATAAATAAATATTCTGAAAACACTTTTACTACCCGAAAAAATGCTTCGATTTTTACGAATAGCGAGTTTCAGATGTAAAAGTGGATGTAGATAGTACTTTATTTAGGTCATTTTTCGAATTTCTCAAAATTGACCATAAGCGATAGAAAAAACTTCGAAAAAATGACGAAAAAGCGGCATTTTTCACGAAAAATGAAATTTTGACAAATTCAATTTCTATATTTCACGATAACTCAGGCAATTTTTAAGATAGAGACCTGAAATTTTTTTTGAAGGTTCACATAGCTATTATATATATGTGGTAAAATTTTGGAACCGTTTTTTAAATTTTTCTACAAAATATTGAACATTGTATATTTTGTAAAATTCTCGTTTTTACGTATATAATGTTTGATAAAATTGTCAATTTTTGGTATTAAGGTCTGAAAATTTTATTGAAGTATACTTACATATTAATTAACATCATACTAAAATATTAGAAAAATCCCTAATCTAAATTTTTTTTTATAGCTGTTTTAAGTTGATATTTTTAGTTCAAACGAAAATTATAATCTGACTGAACTTCGCTCTGAATCGTTTTTTCGAATGTAATGGTTTATCATTGCATTCAAATTTTAAGTAAAATTAAACGCTATGATCCCGCACACCTGTATCCTGTGTGGCAGGAGTATCAGCTCATCTTTTTTTTTTTTATTTTATTTATCGTGTTTCTACAAAATTTGTACCTACTCTTTATAGCTCTCAAACACCACATTGTGTGCAATATTAAAGCCAACCTTCTACTAGAATTACTGAAATACGTATTCACACATTCACAGCATAGTTTAATACTAACAGAATGATTACGTTCAATGAATATTTCAAATAATTACTTGAGATCGTTCTCTGAGTAACGATACGAATCAGTACTATATAAATTGATACTATATAATATAAAATCTATGATCGGTCGACGTTTTTTAAAAGTTGATATTCTGTTTACCTGTCATTTCCTCAGTTTAATAAAAAAAAAAAGTACTTCACTTAATTTATTTTACACATATCATAAATATAGAATTCTTTATTTTTAAAATAGTTCTTGTAAAGTTAGTTCTGTGCAATTACAAAATAATTATTATAAACAATAACTCGTTGCGTGAAACAAGCAATTCTTAGAAGATAGAAACTTCTTTTCTTTTTGTAATAATTAGCTCAATTAAAATTTTTGGAAATGTTTAAAAAAAAAATTATTGCGCATAAACAATATATATTATGTAATATAAAAACATATTTTTCTTAGTTATTTATTGAAGTAAAAATGTTATATAGCAATATTGAAACAAAAATAATTAACAATTTTAAATAATTAATTAATGAAATAAATACAAGCCAAAGTGTATTCCTTTTTAATACAGCACTAAAAATTATTTTGTGAAGATATTTCAGTTCAATTCGTGGTATTAAATACAAAAATGTCACTATATTTTATCGTCAAATTGTGTATCAAAATGTGTTTTTTTTATATATTTGTATATATATATATATATAGAATAAATAATAAATTTTTATAGAAAATAAAATAATGCGCAAATATTATTTTATTTTCATAGTTCTTCATAGTTATTAGATTTATACCCAAGATTATGTTGAGTAACAACAATTAAATAAATAATATATTAATTAATATTTTTTTATATAATGAATTTAATTTGTTAGAAATTAAAAAAATCTAATATTATATATATATACACACATATATATATACACGTAAAACCCCTAAATAAGTCATTTAAATACCCAAATGTGACAGTACTTTGTTCAGAATCTTTTTTCGAATGTGATTATTTATCAATGCATTCAAATTTTAATCAAAATTTAACACTATATCCCTTCTCTTGCTTTTTATTTTTTATCCACATAAACTTATAACAGAGACAAAAAAATATGTATAATTTCCTATTTATACATAATTAAAAGAATATTCTGTAAAATAAATTATTATACAGAAAAATATTTTTTTTTTTTTTTTTAAATTATTGTCTTTTAGTTAAAATAGTTATTTATATTCATATTTTTTCAATATTAAAATATGTGATGGACTGTTTCTTATATATAAAATAGAAAATTTGAATAAAATATGTTTAACGTTAAAATATATAACATTTTAAAAATTGTAATATTCTATTATTTAACACAAATTTAAATAAAGTAAGATAATATCATATTAATAATATTTTTAAGTAAAAATGTATTTAAATAACAATATTAATAATGGTAATGTAATATTATTTATTGATATATTTTTTTTTTAAATAAATATTGGATAAATTTAAGGAAACATGATATTTTTTACATGAAAACTTTAAAATAAAAATCCATATTACCGTTAATCATTGAAAATTATGTAACTAATTATAATCAATTGAATTAATTATTATTATTAATTTAAAATAACCGACAACAATTAAAAGTTTAAAATAACTATTTTATATCACGAAGTAATTTAAAAATATTAATGATTACGTAATGCGTCTTATATAATATTTATTTTTTACAAAAAAATAACGATAGTAAAATATTTATTTTATATTTTAGTGTACAAACAAATATTTTGATTGAATCAATCAAATGCAATTTATCGATATACAAATAATTCCAAATATTTGCAATATAAGAAAAATATATTATTTAAAGAAAACAAACACGATGGGAAATTTCTGTTACGCCTCTGAGGAACTTGTTATCGTACTTTATTAGAGACAGTAGATCAATGGACATGGCGTTTTTTTCAAGTCCCCAGCTGTAAAAATGATTGTGGTTTCGAAATAAATAAGTAGGCTCTCGGGTAGGTTTACTTAACGAACCAATTTGAATATCAACGTCGAATATACAATACGCCTACGCCCAAACAGAGGACTAATAAGGTGAGATAGAATTCACAAAACGCGTAGAAAATAATATAAAATCTACGCGTATCGAATTATCGAAAACACAAAACGGAATATTTTATATTCGTATATAGTTATATACCATAGAGTTTGTTATCAATTTTAAAAATTTTAAAAATTTTAAAAATATACAATAGGTATATACTGTATTGTAATATTGTAATGTAATCATAAATTAGTCCATATACCGTCGTATAATATTTGAATCTTTACAATGTTCGTTAGCTATTCAAAGTAACTACATAGATCGGGGTTTATAATATTATTTTTTTTTTTTTTGTTTGTTTGGACGAGTTCAAAAGTTTTGCGATATTATCATGTTCATTTCGTGGTGTATTCTGCATGGTACGATTAATATACGAATAAATATAACGATAAAAAGAAGAGAGTACAAATTGGAAAAAACTAAATATTTTTTTTTTTTTTTTTTTGTCGCTTTGCTTGTCTGATGCGGTTTAGTATTTTATTTTATTTTATTATTCAATATTTACTAAAATCAAGAGAAATTGATTGTATTTTCTTTTTTCTTTTTTCCATTCATTTTGCGTATAATTCCCGTGTAATCGGCAAGTGTTAAGCGGTGCGTGACTGATGTTTTTTGAACATAAAACCCGAGAGAGTCGAGGAATTTGTGTTAGGTATATATAAACATAATATTTTTTCGGTTTTCTTTTCATCGATCGCAAACGGCTAAAAATTATCACTTCCCCTACCTCTTTCTCCTAACCCTCGTTCTTATGCTACTTTGACAGCCAATTTGCCGAGGCTCCCTTTCCGCCGAGTGTGTAACATTGTCCGATGAATATTTCATGAAGTCAAATCAAATCGACCGAACATCGACCGCTTCGGGCGGATTCCATTAGCCCGTCCTTGAATGGTGCGTGAGCCTCTGCGAGGGAATACGCCGATACACGCGTTCGTACATTTACGTCTTCTTCCGAACGAGTGTCCGGCACATGTCGCGAAATACACGATTAATGTACCTCGACCGTGACGATCGGAATTATTAATGATTAATCGAATCTTTGACGCGAACAAAATATCAAAATAAAAAAAAAATAAAATAAAAAATAGAAATAGAAATTTCCGCCGAACAGCGAGTTTTTGTATTCAGGGGTGTCTAAAATACGATTTCCGAAGCAAACCGCGTAAACGGTAATCGCTGTGAAGAAATTTTGTATTTTACTATATTTTATTTATAGTTCCTCGCACAATTGCAATGTTGCCTAATCCTGTTACGTGTATAATATAATAATGATGATAATATTATACCATATTTAACAATGCGTAGGTATATAGCAAGTCACAATGTTAAATAATAGAAAAAAAAACTGTTAATCTGGTATAACGCGGTTACTTTCAATGACTTTTTTTTTTTTTTTACGAATACGTGAACTGGAACTTAATGTCATTTTTTATATTTTTTCATCCGATTTTTCCTCGAGATTTAAAGTTCGGACGATAGAAAAAATTAGTAATTTATTACATAAATCTACACTGTATTTAATGTATATATTTTCCATTCATATTTATGTGTAATATATTGTATTTATATAATATAATATATATGTTATTAATTTACTTAAAATTTAAAATTTAATTTTAATTTTAATTTTTTTTTTTTAAATTTCTAAACTCATTATAAGAACACATCAAAAATAATGTATTATTGTAGCACTTAAAGATGTTTTAGTTTGTATATTTTTAATATTCTACAAGATATTATGTTTGGGAAGTTTCCATAAAATAAATGGATTATTTATATATAAACAAATCACATTTTTCATTATTATAATTATTGTTCTTTGAATACTTAAAATCAATATTTTATTATAAATTTATATTCCATGTAAACTCTGTTGTTTCACTTTTATAAATACCATATTATAATTTGTAGATTATCAATTAACTTGATTAATAATAATATATAATTAAAATTGTCAAATAAATAAATTCCTATAATCAGTGGAAAACGATATGATCATCATGACCATGCAGAACATAACGTTTGCTATTATATTGTTCTAAAATTGTATTATATTTTTCATTTTTCCTTTAGCTATATATAGGTTTGGACAGTATATGAATATTATTTTAATTAAATTTTAGTTAATACGAAAATAAAATTTTATTTTTACATTATGTACACACAAAAAAAATTATGTTAACATAAAATGTGATTTGTTATTAATTTATTTTACATAAAGAGATTAGAATTATCAAAAATTAAAAAAAAAACATTTAATAGATTAACAGTAATAATTTACAAAAACAAACGATGCGGGATGTTCAGTAGAATATTCAAAATTTGTTTAGTTTTTTCTTTTTTATTTATTTTTGTGTTCATTATCCTTAACAACAATTAGAATAATAATAAAAAAAAAATCCTACATTTTTAAAAGGATATCCCAAAAGAGTACTTTACTGAATAATATTATTATTATAACATAATATAATATTATGCCTATATAGTAGAAGGACTAGAATGAACCTATCCCAGTTATTATATTATTTTGCTCCAAAATCCAAATATATTATTATGCATTAGGTATACATTGAAATTCTACACGTCGGTAATCTCTTTAATTTTTGAAAACATATAATTATAGTTTAATTATTAAATTAGAGTACACCTCAATAGCATTAATATAATAATATGTTATGAAATACTAAAATGTTGCAAATTTATTTTATCGTCTATTTATATAAAAAAAACATATACTTAATGTTTTTTTTTCATAAAAAAAAAAAAAGTTATTTAAATGTATTTGATTTGGACGCTGTAATACTTACTACTCAAACGGTGTAAAAATTAATATTTAAGTTGGCGGATTTCCATACGAAAATATTGACAAAACACTTTTAGGCTTGCATCATTGAAAAACGTGCGTTGATATTACAATTTTTTTTTTTTTTTTTTGTTTGCAACACAATATAAATAATTATTAAGCTTCTATGTACTGTAGTATGAAATTGAAACTACTCGTTGGTACACGACAAAATAAAAACGTATAGTATACACGTGAGTACGGATAAGTATTACTATTTCCGAGACCATTAATAATAATAATAATCATAATAATAATAATAATAATAATAATAATAATAATAATAATAATAAT
>JAIUCT010000001.1:26909497-26931493 GCA_021307375.1 Tetraneura akinire | reverse complement strand
TAATAATAATAATAATAATAATAATAATAATAATAATAATAATAATATAGTGTTATTATATTATATTTTGTAACACACTAATACGAGTATAATATTATAACAACGATAGGCCAAAAAATAAAATTAAAAAACCACACGTTTTTCACCTTCCTCGTGTATTATAATATAAATAAGTATAACTTAATAATAATAATAATAATAATAATAATAATTCAAGTACATATTACAAATTTACAAACTGTCCGATGCCCATGTCCGGCTGACCGCACGCGTCGCAAACACACAAACGCGATACGGACCCTGCGATCTTTTACCGGAATGGATAAAAAATGTTCCCAAATGACGGTACAGATTAATCAAGCCGGTCATACAGGGGTGGAGGGTACAGCAGCTTCGCTGACTACTTGCCAACTCGTTTCCGTACCTTTCGGGATTTAAATCGCGGTCTTTTTACCGCACGTGCGTATAACTGCAGAGGTCCCCGAAGGATACAGACCGAGTATCTCCGTTTACGACCCGCAGGACTTTCAGAATATTATTACCATTATTATTTTATTGTTGTTGATGTTATATTAGACGCTCGTTACTCGCGTGTATACCGTTTTATCATTCGTATTTTCATATTTTACATTCGTGTCTGAGAATGATTATCCCATTACTATACACAAAACACAAAACACAACGTCGTTATTAATTTTAGTGACTATTTGCCAGTGAGCGTCGCTTCGGCGGCGGAGAGAACTTTTCCTACATAACAAAGGTATTAAATATTTAAATATGATATACAATTTTACTTTACAATTAAAATTTATTATCAGTTCATAATTAATTTGATTTTTATTAAATTAAATGCATATTAGATTATTAGATTGAAAACATGATGGTTAAGAAGTCGGATGGGCCAGCGTATATGTGCTAACACGTATGGTATTATTGCACGTACACCGTGACATTTAAATAGATCCAATGAAAGTGATTGATAGATTTGCAGGACGTGTGCGAAGTAAAGATATTTACTTTGAAACATATTCATTTATAGTTTCTTTTATTTACATCATATATTATTTGTTGTAGGTATATTTTAATTACAGAGTGTTCTATTTATAAAAATAAAAATATTATTAATTAAAAATCGTCCCTCCCTAAAATATGGGCCAGCACATCTCCCACGACGAGTATGAATTAACATAACGATAATGTTCAGATGGACGATAATATTGTAATATTATGAGGTTTATTATACATAAATACTTATAATATACGCGTCACGATGCCACACGGTTAATATTACGTCTATAATATTCCTAGCTGATATATAAATGGCGAATTCTAATTAAATCATTGCCAACGCTACGACAAAAATAATATTACATTTTAACCAATTCGTTTTTCATCGTACACGTTTATATTACGACGCTTCGTATAGTTACAACGATTAAATGTTCGGATTTCTCACGTCGACGACGTAAAATAAAATTTGTCCAAATTTATATTATAATCTGAACAATTTCGTTCTCACTTTTTTAATTAATTAATTTTTTTTTATTTTTCATTCTAATCGCATTCGAAATACAAATCAAGACAAATTTCATACGGTAAATAAACTTCATAATATTAATACGCATAATAAACGCCTGTTATTTTTTTCTTTTTCACAAAATAGAAAATTTTGTATTATATATTTTTATATTAATTTATTATGTAATTTTCGAGGTGTATGAAACGTAATCGACCCTTATCGCGTGGTGGGTGTAATTTATAGTTCTGTAAGGTACATTAAATATTATTGTTTCTTTATTTAAATGATGAAATTTAATATTAAAAATAACTATTGATAAAAGTCGTATAAAAAATTATCAAATTATTATATACCTAATATTATAGTAGTTACATAGTGAAAATTCAATTTTATACAGAATTTGAAAGTTTCTTCGATGTAATATTAACTAATGGAATACGTCTATTTCAACCTAAACGCTTTCCAAATAAGAAAGTGTACGATATAATTAAAACTAAATTTTATAAAATAACTATATATAACAAGTGAAAATTGCAATTTGTAATATTTATACATTTTAATTTATATGTTCAAATAATTGACAACATATTATGTTTAATACGAAACACGACGACACTGCATCAATAGGTATTATTCGTATAATATGAAAAACATAATGTAACCTATTATTGTTATTAAAAAGTAGAATAATCAGTAAAATAGAGGGATGGATCATGGATGGATGGTGTCGTCATTCATTTCAGCCATTATATTACATTTTTGTATATTATAACAAATAAATGTCTTTTTTCATTTAATTCTTATCTGACATAAATGAAAACACGAAATAAAAAAAAAAATTATTTTAAACGTTTTATATTTTATGAGTTGATAATAAAATGTAATTTAAATCCGATGATTAATAAACATATTTTTAGTGTGACTGCCCTATGCTATGGTGTGTATAATACGTGATAAATCGTTCTGCCACTGACTTTGTATAAATTTCATATTTTATGATAAACGAAATTTAATTATTTTCACTTGATATTATTTAAGTAAAATAAACGAATTCCTTATAAATATATTTTATTCCAAACTATATTTAATGATTATAATTAATAAAAATTAATTTTATTCTATATTACAACCGATTGCCGAACTATTATAATCACTATTTATTTTATTAACAAACAATATGTAATACGTATTGTGCAATCGCTAGACAGTAGATACTAATGCGAAGATAATATTAAATTTTAATCAGATTTGGATAATTATTATGACCTTCGATTCCTGTTTAATTCTGTTATTCTTCTCTCGGAGGGTGTTCTAGTTAATATGCTCAACTAAATACTAAATAAGATTTGTGAGTGTGTACACCAAAGATTATAAGTAAAATATAAAATATAAATAGCAATGTCCAAAAAACGAGATTTTTATTTTACGATACCGGCAAGCCGAAACTAACACCATCACACTAGTGATTCTTATCTCATGGGACCAATCGATACAACAATTTAACGTCTAGTTTTTCACAAATACTTTACGTTTACACCAAAGTAAAACGATTTTCTGGGTAGACTATTATATAGTGGACGAATACTTAAAAGCGTAAGTTGCAATTTATTCCAACTTTCTTCGAACTCCTCTCGCGTAAACGAAACAATTTTTTTGCCCCTCATAATAATCGACAATAATAATTTTTTTTTTTATATAACCATCGAAATATTAGTATTTCTCTCAACTATTATTATATTATACACATTTGTCAATTCTACTGGGAATAAAAATATTACTCGCCAATATCTCTCTTCGATAATTTTTTTTCATCCACTTCAGTTAAATACTCATAATTATTATAATTATTATTTAAAAGATCTAGTTCAAATATTCCTCTTTACTCTTACAGCATAAGTAATTATTAGTTATTACGCATCAATCAAAATACAAACAGGAGGTTAATTTATGACAAACAATCAAATCAGATGATTTTTTTAGTACCTATATAATAAAAAATGATAATGATTACCATCAAGATAATAAAATATAAAATTACATATTATATAATTGCACATTTTTGACCGTGGTACTTACGGTAGAATCCAGGTATGGCCCCCAATGGCATAACGACCAGGCACACGAGTAGGTCGGCAATGGCCAGGGACAGGAGAAAGTAATTGGTGACGTTCTGCAGCTGTCTGTCCAGACATACTGCTAAACAGACTAGTATGTTTCCCACGCCGCCAGATACGATGAACACGATAACGAAAAGATATTTCCAATTGTAAAAACGTTCATTGTCTTCCGTTTGGACACCGTCGATGGTAGCGTTGGAGTCAACCATCGCGATATGATTCGTGGCGCTTGTGTTATCCGCAATCGCGGAATGATTATCGGTGGTGACGTTAACCGGCGAATGATGACCGGCGGCGGCCGGCCGTAGATCGCCTTGTATCGAACATGCCACTTGGTTACTGTCACCACCGCCGTCACACCGGACCACGGTAACGGTGGCGTTACCGCGGGCCCTCTCTGGAAAACCCACAGATACGGCAGGCTGTCCTTCGAAATGGGCCGATAGTTGAGTAGGCAAATACATGCGGACGACGACAGCGGTGCCTGCAGATCTGGAGTCTGTACACGCGAGTTCGCCGTCCGGCCACGCGCTAGCCGCTCGTCGACAATTCAGTGTCCACGTGCCGCCACAATCTAGCTGATCGACCCTGGCCTCGGTCACCAGAAGTCTGTTCTCGATGGTTGTCGTGGACATCACCATTTCGGTGGACGTCGAACCGTTATTGTAGTAGTTTCCGTTGTCCTGATAGACAGAATACACCAGGCGACAGATGAACTGCGCCAACCATACTTTGCCAACTCCGTCATCGTGACTGTTGCCCATTACATTTTTTTCAGTTCAACGCACGCGATTCCAACTGAAATATTCAAGTTTATTCATCAGTTATTGATTTATAAATTTGTTTACTTTAATTATTAAGTTTAAATTGTATCTTTTAAAATGCATAAATATTTTTTTTAAAAATACCCCGTGAAACCTATGCAAAATATGCAAATTTTACTAAACATTATTTTGACAAAATTAGTTAAATCAATTTCATCAAAATTATTAGTTACCTATGATAATTTTTTCGTTACTTTTTATTGGTTTTTAAATAAAACTATTGGGAAATTCGAAAAATGACCAAAATTAAAATACATATTATACCAACTAAATATAATTCTTTACTGAAAACATACCGCTTTTGTGGTAACCGGTTTATTGTTTACGAACCAAAATCGTGCTTTACTTTACATAGAAAAAAGACACACATCTCACACTCAAAACAATATAAATTGGTCATATAAAATGACGTTTATTTATATGATAATAATTTTTAGTATCGTTTCTGTTTTAAATTTTAATATCCAAAATATTAATTTAATATTTTAATCATTTGGTAATTTGGCATGAATAAAAATGTCAAGATGAGTATATTCTTTGTGAAATAATTGAAATTGACATTATTTTTATACACTCCGCGCAATTACTATAAATGAATATGCTATATTATTAATCTACGATTATTTTTTTAACTCTTTTAATTAAATAAGATAAAATATTCACACGGTCATTTTTACAATAATAATATTGTATTTATATGCTTTGATATAATATTATTATATTATCATAAATGTCAATAAAAAAAAAAAAAATAAAAATCACGTGACTCATATTATTAAACTATTACAAAAACGGTATTTCATTTTTTTCCCCAGAAAGTATTACGTGTACAACGGATAATATTATTATTACACTCGGCTAGAGGATTATATCACCGTAATACCAATAACGTTCCACCAGATGAGTATTACGAATGGAAATCGTGCAATTGACAATGACAATAACAATATTTTAATCGTAAATAGTCTTATTCCAAATATTGCCATTCGACAGCATTTCGTAGGAAATGTGCTAAAAATTTACCACAGAAATCTTTTATACAGAATGGAAGAGTAAAATTTATCAAATGTATTACAATATAATTATAATATTACTTTGCTCAGAAATTAAAAGGAACAGATAAATCTCTACAATAATTCTCGATGAAAATTAAATATTATTATAAATTTCAATCCAATGATTATGGTTTTTGGGACTTTATTCGTAAACCATTGTTTATAATGTTTCGATTTAAATTTTGAACTAAACGTAATGATTACGTAAAAAAAAAAAAAAAAAAAATACGAAAAAAAAGTATACTCGTATTATACAAGTTCAATTTCAACGAATATATTATCCTATTATTTATTTATTTTTAATCAAGTTGATCTGATTTATATAGTATTATATAGGTACTAGAATATATCTCTTTGTAACAATTTAACCCTTGGATTG
Source organism: Tetraneura akinire (assembly GCA_021307375.1). Classification (NCBI taxonomy): domain Eukaryota; kingdom Metazoa; phylum Arthropoda; class Insecta; order Hemiptera; family Aphididae; genus Tetraneura; species Tetraneura akinire. Next base: position 26,925,599 of record JAIUCT010000001.1, on the reverse strand, counting down.
AAAAAAAAAATACAAGTTTCTGACGATATTTTCTTATTTTTTATTTTACGTAGACTAATAAATAACGGGGAGAAATCGCACAAAAACGCGCTACTTATAACTCTACGGGTCGTGTTTTTCAATAAGTTTTAAATTGCAAAATTTAAATCAACCAACTTATACGTGTTTTGACTACAGTTAAACTTTAACCGTAATAGTAGTAGTAGTAGTAGTAGTAACAATAATAATAATAATAATAATAATAATAATAATAATAATAATAATAATAATAATAATAATAATAATAATAATAATAATAATAATAATAATAATAATAAAAATAATAATAATAGTAGGTATAAGCGATATATTATAATATATTTATATACTACATAGGCGAAAGTGTTAAACGAATTTCAGTCTATAAATATAACAATAACAATAACGCGCATATTATAATAACAATATATACGTATTGTTATCGTTTCGTGAGGTCTGAGAATATAAAAGACTATAAATACAGATGCGAAATTATGAAACATATTTTAAGATAAATGCCGCAACGACGTGATAAAACGATCGTCTACAATAGCTTCCATATATTTCTTACTCTTATATTATAAAATGATTATTATATTATACGTAATGTGTTCATGGAAAATAATATACTTAGTTGCGTTACGTATATTCGCAGTATAGTAGCAATACTATCATCCTTGTTATTATGAATTGATTATATTATTATTTTAAATCAAGAAAGATAATAATAATAAAATATTTTAACGTTTTTTTTTTTTTTTTTTTTTTTTACAATAATTAACGAATAATTTTTTTATTATTTCAAATACTTAAATTAATAATTATTAATTTATAATTTCACGAGCAACGTATATACGCGTAAAAAATACGATTTTAATCGGTCAATATTTATAAATTTATAAGATTAAGTCACAATAAACAAGTAATATTCGAGGACACTGAATTACAAAATATTTTTTATCAAGTATTTTATCATATTATGGTTCATGATATCAATATTATATTATCTGCCCGACTACACGATAAGAATACATCATTTACCTAACAAATACTTATATAATTTATATATATATATATATATATATTTTCATTTTAAAAATAACGCATTCAAATTTTTTACGACGAATATTTGTGATTTACGATTGTAGCCCAAAAATTATGTGTAGGTACCTCTATTTTTCTTATTTTCATAATAATATTTTATACTTTCATTAAATTATTTTATGTTTAGGTTTATGAATATTTGTTCTTCCTGTAAAGTATGCATTTGCTATTTTAGGGGAAATAAATTGGCAAGCAAAATATACTTATTTCTGGAAAAAAATATCAGATTTTATAATGAAATTACATATTTATACTTTTGTCTTAAATGTATATATTGCATGTCACTAACATTTACAGCCATTTTAACGTCACTTTATATACACTTTGAAAAAAAAATTATAAATCAAAGTATAAAAAATTATTACCTTGTTAAAAAAAAAAAAAATGTATAATTTTATCATTGAAACAAAATTATATTTTTTATATACCTATTACCTATATACTCGTATTATAAAATTTATTACATCATAATATAAAACAATATAACCAGAGAGTTTCAAAAATTCACAATTCTAATAAATTGAACATTTGAAAACTTAAAATATAAAAAAATATCTAATAAATATTTAAAAATTTTTTAAAATAATTATTTTAACAAGTAATCTTTAATATCATAAATTTGATATCGTGCATAATTTATGATTACTAAATTAAATTTAAATAACGTAATAATAAACTAAACTAAATATTGTCTATGATAAAATATAATATTATTATAATTTTTTAAATATTTTAAAATTGTTATGTTTGGGCACAGAAGAAAACATTTCTTTATGATCATTAATTTTTCAGTAAATGCCTAACGATAGGTGAAAAACCAATTATAGTAAATTATCGAAATTTACAATAAAGTTAATTTAAATTATTTAATACTCAGATATCTACAAATAAATTGACAAATTGTTTTAAAAAAATATGTTTACTAGTAATTGTAAACACAATTAAAAAATTATTATTATTATTGATATATTATCAATTATTATAATAATTGATTAATGGAAAAAAATAAAAATATTTATAATATAAAGAAAGAAAAAATTAATAAATATTATTTTTTTAAATGTAATTCTGTATTTCGGTATGTGTGAAATAGCATGCTACAAAATTTGAATATTAATATATTTAATTAAATTTAAATAATCTAATATTCAAATTACAGACAAGTATTTCATGTGATTAATCGCTATGCTTCAAAAATCGACTCTATTTTTTTATGAAAAACCATAAAATAATATGTAAAATTCGTAAATTTGTTTGCGGAAAAACGGCCGTAATGAAACAATCTTTCACAGTAACATAATACACACTTAAGTTAGTAATCAAGTACATTAAAAAGTATATATAAGTATTAAGTACACATTATAATATATTATATTATATTAAAAACGTAATTCTCAACAAATTATAAACAATTAATATTATTAGAGAATAATATTATTGAATATGACTATAATAATATATTTTATGACATGTCGTTATAAGGTTAGGTTACAATATCCACAAAAATCGTATGCGTTTTCTGTGTTTAGAAAAATTGAAGCATATTGAATTTTTTTTTGTATCTGTGTCAAAATAGGATTTAAAGAAATTGATAATAATAAAAAAAATAAAAATAAAAAAATAAATAGCTATTCCAGTGGGAAATCGGTATATAAAATTCGTTGAAATGAATATAGTAACATAATATTAAAATAACACGCAAACCGTATAGGTAATTCGCGTATATAGTAGGTAGGTACTACGAAAGTAATAATATTTACATTGCCACGAACTGGGAATACATATATTTCACAAATATGGATATTACGATAGGTGTACTTATAATAAAATTACGGAATATACGCGATTCAGTCGACATTATAATAATATAGACATAGAATATTGTGAAAATATAATATGATGGTCATAATATTATGTAGAATGTACGAACTATGGATGCAATACGATGTATCATGTAAACCGTGTAAATTTCGTATGAATGCGACACTGGAAACGTGTATGGAATAAAATAAAATATATTACCCCTATAATAAGAGAAAAATTTAAAATATGTGTTATTGAGTGTAATTTTATTGGATATTTTATAAATACAGGTATATAATAATAATAAAATGCGGTTAGTAACTACATATATGGGGTCCAGCAGCTTGACGTGTAAACGACCACGTGCGGCGAAAATTGTTGAAATGATAAATGTTGGTACCTTATATACCTATACCGGCTTAGAATGATAGAATAGGTAGGTACCTATTATTGAAAAGTTTCTCGAGGCGAACTGCGTTCAGAATGTTCAGATCATAAAACAATTGTGTATATTACCGAAACGTCTGTATGTGTGATGATAAATTAACGTATACCTACCTATATAATAAATATTACACTCCTGGTGTATATAGCACACAGCCAATTTTGATAAATTGTTAATTTAAGACGACCAATTATTTATGGGATACGGATTAATATGCTGTAGTGCTGTACCAACACGAATGCAGAACGCTGTGAAAGGAGATGTAATTTAATAAATTATTAAATCAGTTAGTAAACCACAAGACAGTATAGCACATTTGTATAGGTATACGAACATTATGAATAATGCATTATGTACACGAGTTGTAACTATAATATTATAAAACAGTTTATTACATTTCAATCAATTTCATATGTAATATTACGTAAGATGTACTAAATTTATATTAATTATAAATTATATTATAATATATTATAGGTAATAATTAAAATTCTATTTTATATCTCAATTCGTACGATATTAATAATATTTTCCAATGGAAATGTAATGGTCATTTTTATTTTTCAATTTTCACAAACGTAAATAATAATATCACGATTAAAATGAATTACGAGCATAATTTTTTTTGTAAAAACAATTTTATATTATTAACGTGATGACAGTGTGGCCACACCAAATCTAAATGACACAAAAATATTAAATAATGTTAACACTTTATTCTCGAATTCAATTAAAATTAAAATAATTAGTTTAAATTTAAATTAATCAGTAAAAGGATTCTATTGTTATTCTTATTTCATACTATACCTCATCAGTAACTATCTAAAATATTAATCGATTTTACTCGTAAAACAGCTTATAATAATATTTAGTATAATACAGATAATACTCTTTTAAGGTTTTCCTATTTACGTATTCGTTAAATATGGAATTTTTAATCATAAAATACAGTTGTTAATATTTTCAAGTACATTTATAATAATCATTAAAAAATACAGTGAACTTATCCAGTGTAGATATTTTTTTTAACATTTAGTTAAAATATTGAACGAAGAATTATGAATATAAAAAAATATACTAATAAGTGTCAATTACAAAGAGAAACAAATAATATTCCTTATTACATTAAAGTTGAATATACTTGATCATTAAAATTTAATTTAACGACGAAAATAATATTATTATCAAAAATATTAAAAATATAATATGAACCTATAAAACTCCAACATAAATTAATACTATAAAATACCGCGTTCATATTTTAATTCATACCCTACCGGGGGAAAAATAATTAAAAATATGAATAGGTATATTATATTTTTTTACCCATATAATGTTTTTTTACAAGATAACAGTGAAGAGACACTAGTCGTAAAAACTAACAATGATCGATGCACATATTTTTAATAAATATTTTATTACATAATTATAAAAATACATTATTATTATTATTATTATTATTATTATTAAAATAATATAATTTTTAAAACATTAAATTATCATCAATATAGTTAGCCGCAATAATTGGTATTTGGCGTATATTATGAAAATTAAAAAAATAAATCGTTATTCAATATAATAATATAATATTGTCATTTAGAGTACAAATTATAAATGCATGAATAATGTCGTTAATTTAAAAAATAATTATATACATTATTATTATAAAATAAACTCGTATATCATTAATCATACACATAATATAATTCAAAATAAATTAATTTAAATGGTAAATTAAAGTGTATTGAAAAATACTTTATGATGCAAATTTACTATGACGGATTATATTTTTACATTATTATATATTATCAATTTTCATATTAATATCTGATATTTTTAAAAAAATATTTCCTTATCTAACTTTGAATTAAAAATAAAATAATAATAATATTTTCAAAATTATTTCTAAATATAAATAGGTACATTGACAATAATTATGGAATTAAATATATTATGAAAAATGTAAAATATTATAATATTAATATTGTTTAAGCAAATAATTTAATTAATAATTAATAAAATGTTTAAAAATGATTCGATTAATTATTTTTAACGTTTTAAAAATATATCGTATATAAGTTATATAGAAATTTATATTGCAATATTGCAATCGACTATTAATATTAATTTTCATAATATTTGAACGGAATCCAATTTCGTAAAAGTATATTATTCATTATGGGTACCTATACAAATGTAAATCGATCGTATTGTAAAAATAGCAACACCGACCTAAATTTAAATAAGGAGAACAATTCATTTTAACATTTTAACAATTGCACTAGTAAACAAATGCCGTTTCATTGTTATTCGTAAGAAATTTTACCAAAACAATTATTTAATTTTTCGGATCAGTAGTTATTGCACAGGTTTCAATTCATTTCTTTTTTCTTTTTTTCGTCACCAATCAATACGTTGAAATCAATTAATTCAACATAATATTTAGAAAGTGAAATGTTGTCCGATAGAGCATAATATTATTATTATTATAAAAGGAACCGTTATACATGCAATCAGTGATAATGAGATGTAAGGTCAAATTATAATTGTATACCTAATAGACATCACAAAACTGTGTTGTATCGGGAAAATGAATTAAACACCTGTGCAAATAATACTACAAATAGACGAAGCTTAAATACGAATTTAATACGAATATTTTATATTGTCATTTTACGTGTAAAAAAGCTTAATCCTGTAATATTTTGGCATTGAATTACTTGTAGAATTATTTATATAAAAAATGAAAAAAAATAATTTTTACAAAATATGTTTTTTATTATAAAATTATATGTATTTCTAAAACAATGTTTTCGTCATCAGTGTTATAATATTATAACTGTTACAATTGTACTTACATTGTTTTTGAAATACGTATTTGTCATAATAAAAACAAATTATTTCATAGAAATTGAGTTTTTATTTTTTACACTTTAGTAATATATTATAAAATATAAACTGAAAAAAACAGATCGTATTTATATCATTTATAAATGGTTTTAAATTTTAATTATCTTTTAAATCGGTTTTATGGAATTAAAAAAAAAAAAATTAAAACGAATTTTCTCGATACTTGTATTTTATTGTTGAAATATGATATTATATTATTATGTAGTTGTATAAAAGAAAAAAAAATGTAATTATTAGACATCAACTTCATAAAAAAAATAATATATTATTTTTGTATTAAAATTTTTTCTTATCAAACAACTTTATAAGGTAATTTTTAATTTCATTTAAATTTTAAACTACAAGAAATATTTTTAATATTTTAAAGAATGTATCGAGTTAATGTACACCAATATAACTTACAATAACTTGGTAAGGATATGTTCGACACACAAAACACGTAGGTATTATACGGATAAACATCTGTAAAAGGAAATAACGTTTATTCACAAACTTACCAAAAGTACACGAGTAAATTCAAAACGTGATTTACTAAATTTCATTTATATATTATAAACTATTGTATTGTATTATTACATTTAGTTATTACGGGGAACGAAATAGTTTAAAAGAAAATAATAATCAGTATTTTTGTAATATAAATATATAAATCACAACTGTTAATAGACAGATTAATAACTAAAATGAGAACCTACCTGTAGTACGTGTCTAAATAATGTGTATATTAATATACACTATAAAATATGCAAAATATCCAACCGTATTTGTCTTTCTCATTAAAATTTGCATATTATTTTTGAAAATATTATTCAAATTTACGATTGAGTCACATTTAATTAAATTGAAAATTTCTTATGGGTGCTCATAATTTTAAAATTTAAAATTTATTCGTTAATTCACTATTCGTTTTAAAAATGTTAATGGAAAAAAATGAATTTCATAATATAATTAACTATAGATTTTTTTTTGTAATTTTTATACTTAAAAAATTGAGATATATCATATCATACATGTATGGATATAAACAATGGAAGTATGTCTTTTTCGTCTTAAGCGTTTTAATAAATTCAAAAACAAAAAGAACTAATTCACAAAAATTATTACTAAAAAAAAAAAAAAAAAATTGAAGGCACACACAGATAGCAGCGATATTAACCCTTAATAACGGATTCACGCGGTTTTAGTTGAGGTGCGAGCTAACCTGCATGCACGCGTGAATATTATTGTTCAAGGATATTAAAGAATCTCCTAAAAATCAATACTTAACGAATTATCGTATTTAACTGATAGCAATCTTAAACATACTATTGATATAATTTTGTATTCATTTCATGTGTAATTTATACCTGCATTGATTCATTTTATTTTACGAACGATTAAAAAATTTAGATATAAACCACAACGCTAAATAAAAAATGACATTAACACATTAAATATAATTTTTTAAGAGAAATATAACAACAACAAAAAAAATTGCTGTATGTCGAAATGAAAAAAAAAAAAAGAATGTTCTATACACCCATCGCCTAAACTTTATCCGACTACTGTATATTATATATATACAGTATATATTTTTCTCTTTTGTTGACATTTAAACTACGTTTATTGAAATTTATTTAAACGTTTAAGCATTGAAATTAATAATGACCTATATATTAGACATATTATATCCTTATTGTTTGAGTTTATATCAGACATTTACAAAATATTTGTATTTTCTACAACTATCTACACATTGGTTATTATATTGTTTATCACCACTGTTGCGCATTTTATATTATTTCCTACGGTGATGTCCTATTTTCCATATTATTACGAAAAAATTCAAGTATTTCTTTTCCCGATTATATAACAGACTGCCTTATTCGATACAAGTTGTTTACTAAAATATATGTACCCTACATATTAAACGAACCCGAGTCGTTGTTGAACATTACATAGGTATTGCATTATATATTCGATGTTGAATAAACTAGAAATTTCATTTCCTAAATAAATATATTATTAGTTATATATTTAAAAATCATTATAAAAACCGCTATATATATATATATATATAAAACGAATAAATAATCAATTAGCTACATGTAAAACGATAATTTCTGTTTAATTACAAAGTTTTTATGCACATTTAATTTAGTATTAATCGTTCATACGGTATTGTAAAGTTTCCATTAAAATCGTTTTAATCATAAAGTACAGAATGGACTAAAATATTTTTCATTGTGCTGACCAATCAATTAATATTTTATTTAAAATTAGATTATGTGCATATAAATATAATATAATTATACACGTATCATTAAAATAGCGTGTATACGTTTTTATCCAATAGTAAAAGTAATATAAAATAATATAATTTCTTGTTATTGGATACACACGCGGTTAATTACAGAATAACTGTGTCGGATTCCCTCCAGAATATTAAGTACGGGCCTTAACTTAAAACCAGACAGGGACGTACCCAGGAATTTTATAAGGGGTTCAAAAATTATATCAAATATTATTATTCAATTAAATATATATAACAAATGAAAAAAATAAATGTGTTATGTGTTAATATTATGTATCACTATATTACTATATTAGTATTCATAATTTGTTTAAAATTTCAATGGGGGTCTGAATCCGAAATCCCCCATGGGTAAATCCCTGAACCAAGATAATGCCTTTAACAATCCTGGCACGATTATTTTAATTTTCCCTAATTCTAAATGCATTGGTAGATAATATACGATATTATAAAAGTTTAACTAATAACCCTGAATAAGAATGAGCTTTATGGATGCACCACATTTTTTACTTGAATTTCCGGATTCCTAAACGCCATTTATACTTTTAATCGTATTTTGCAGTCCCCGTGTAATTAATAATTATTATGGTGTTAACCACTTTCGAACACGTTATACGATGAAGCGATGAAGGGACCAACAAATGAACAATTCGTTTAATTTTTTATACTTAACCTTTTTACGATTTATTATTTCTTGTTTTTAAATTCTGATATAAACTTATATAACAATATTATTCTATATTCTACCCAGGACATTTTTGTGAACAGTTCTATGGAGATGGACTGAAATACGTTAATAGTAGAATTAAAATAATCATAAAATAATTATTACAAATTACTATTAAATAATAGATGTGTATACGAAGCGCACAAAATTATTTAATCACATTATTACTTTGATTAACAAATCACATTATTTATTGTACATTCAAGTTTGCAATTAAATCAATGATAAAATCAGAGGAAGGCAAATAATAATAATAATATTATAATGATTTCCTACAGCTGTCGAATCCAATCATATTATAGATTCATATACTTAAATAGTGTTTATATCTCAGTTTTTCTTAACAAATTTATTAATTATCTACCTAAATTTCACGCGACACATAATAATTATCATTATCCAGTAATACATTATAATATACAAGTACTTTTAAAAAACTACCAGATTAAATTTTTTAGTTTCTTTATAATAAAGAAACTTAAATATAACACTTTCTTGAAAATTATAATAATTAATTTGTCTAAATAATTTTTTCATAATATAGTATAATACATCAATTAATATTTTTTTGCTATATTTCATTATCAAAGATACTTGTAAAAAAATATTTTTCCGAAAATATTTGACTGATCATCAAGATAAAACTATAGAAAATGTTTATTCAAATTATTCAAATATGTAATATAAATTTAAGAGTAGGTACTTATATTTTTAATTAAATAATACGATAAATATTAACAATTTTTCAATATTATTAACAACAAAATATAATATTAATATTTGTTGAAATCTATTAAATCATAATACTTAATATAGAACTTATTTAAATATTATTTTTTAAGGTACTCTAATATATTTTTTATCCATTAACAGTTAATATTTACCCATAGAGGATAGAGATTTAATATTAATATGATGGAATAAGAATTTCAAAATTTTACTTTCATGCTAATATGTTTGACAAAAAATCTGTTGTATCACATATTACATCACTCAAAACATTATTTCCCTAGAGTTTTTTTTTACATATCATTATTTTTAAATTATAATAATGGAATGCAATTTTTTTTATAAAATATCACAACTTTTTCATGAATTTTATATTATATATAATTTTCTAAGTTTATTTGAAAACATAAAATAAATTATGGCCAAACAAAAACATGTAGGTTATAATTTATTTTATTTGTAGTTTGATTATTATGAGAAGAAAATTAAAAATAGAAATACAATTTCTTAATTAAATAATATAAAAACGTATAAATTATAAAATAATTAGGTACCTCGTACCTATAAATTACAATTATCATGAAAATATGTATTTAATTTACAAGAATATTATACATAACTTAATAGTTTAAATAATGATAAAACTTGGAGTAATGATATCTTAATTTGTATACTGTGTGAGATATAATTATAAAAATGCTGAATAAGAAATCTTTTAAATACAATAATGAATAAAAAAAATTATTTACCAAGTTCCTTGTTAAAAAAAAAAAAAAAAAATTTTAATTATTTATAAAAATGTTATATTTGTTTAAATTCTATAAATATCCGTCTGTAGGTATATAGACAATCCAAAAGTGTATTAAACTTTTATACTTAAAAGTTGTTAACAAATACGAAGAAAACAGTATTTAAAAAAAAAATATTATTTGTTTCACGTGAAGCTTAATCCATTGTCTTAAAAGTAAGCATAAAACTCGTAATGATTTACATTTTTACCGATTGGCTGATTTCGTGCCAATCGTAAACGTTGTTTAATGTTGTAGCATTTTCTCTCCTCTATCTCTCTATTCAGCTCCTTTCTTATACAGTTTACTTATTAAGAGATTTTTTTATGTCGTCGTTTGCCAAACAGTTCACATGAATTATGGAAAAGTTTAAAACACATTAAGCTATAACAGATTATTTTGATTTATTTTGTCCTGCACCCGACCTGGCGCGGTTGAGCGTCACACGAAAAATTCTCTTTGTCATCTATTTCTATCGCATCTCTCATAAAATATTATTAATACGGCACCCATACGAGTAGAACATCTTTATTCCCTTTCTATATAGGTAGAGGTATTATATACCTATCATCTTTTATTCTGCCATTTTGATATTATCCTTCCACAATAGTATTTTTCGATTTGATTATTATACCTGACGTGTTTATCATATAAATTGGGTGACAATCATTTTTTCTTGTGTGTTGCTGTGACAGGTAGAGTAGTAGTTTTTCGGCATCACGTTCAACGTTTACAGCGTAAACGCGCACTTCACATTATACCTACACGAATAATATAATACATGTAATATTACGTTCTACCGTTGGTTACTTCTGTTATGGTATGATAATATATAATTAATAATTTGGTACCTAAATATAAATATTTTTATTTGCTATATAATTTTTATAGTATAAATAAAAATTGATCACAAATTTGCTGCACGTTTAGCGTGTACCTACCTATGCATGTCGTTTAAAACATATTAATATTATTAATAATTATATAACGTTATGATAATGATTTCCGATTAATCCATTTACCAAAAATACAATATATTATTATTATTATTATTATTATTATATTATTACTGTCACAAAAATAATTTCAGTAAATCAACAAAATTTCATACCACTTGTATACAGTACCTACTACCTACATTATTTCAATAATTTAAAATATTCATTTTGACAATATTACACACGTTTAACGTAACAGACGTAAGAGTAGAATTCATTAAAAAATTATGTAACTGAATGCGTTAACTTTTTGATATTGTGCAGTTAACGAATGTATAGATAAGAGAAATTAATGATTTTGACACCGCTCAATAGAAATATATGTATTTTTCAATGTTTATATAGCCGTAATATAAATCTTTTTTTTTCTTTTTATGTTCAACCGTCAGCATATCAAAATTTTCTTTTTCATTGTTAATAATTGCAAACAGAAAAGGACGGAAGCTTAATGTGTGGAAATAAGATATTTCATGTTTGGCTTACAAAAGAATAATTTTAAAAGTACAACCGCATAATTCATTGAATGCTTTGAAATACATAAGTCAGAAATAATTATTTGTAATAAAAATACAAGTACCTACATAAATAACGTAATATTATTAATAAAATTAATTTATTATTATTTATTATGAACAGAAATAAAAAAATGCCTACATTAATATTACCATTAAAATAAAATTTCATCAATAAAAACTCATACAAAAAAATTAATTATAAAAAAAAATATTATTAATGGATTTGATGATACATTATATCTGACTGAAAAACGTTATAATAAAATTATATAATTATTCTAAAAATATAATAATATTATGTTAGATTTATTATCAAGTTTTAATCATTGAATTGTATTCAAATTAATAATAATAATAAAATTTACTAATTTCTTTCTTCATCTTTCAGTATTTACAATGAATGAACAAATGATATTTGCCTAACCAAATAATACCTACTGTTGTAATTATAATTAAAATTTGAATTTGTAATGATAACTCGTTGCACGAATCTTGAAGAAAACATTAATTTACATATTAAAAATGATATTTATTCAATTAAATCAATCATAATACTATAGAGATAATAAATGAAATAAAATATAAATAAATATAATATAAATCAAATAAACAATTTTTTTTTTTTAAATTTATTTATTCTTTAAATATTATAAAAATATAATGACCCCCAAAAAAAAAAAAAACATATTTCAAATGAATTCAATTATTTATTAAAGTAAATACAAAAACCAAAATAACATGATATATATTATTTCTATACCTGCAAACAAATATTTCTTTGAGTGAAATTTAAAATATTGATATTTAAAAATGAAAATGAGTCCAACCTTTTATAGCCTAAATTTCATTCAAAAAATATTGGTATTATACATTAAATTATATACCACAATAAAATAATCAAATAACAAATATCTTAGTAACACTTTGTATTTTTTAGAATTTATTAATATTTAAAATTTTTATTCATTCATTTATTTTTACTTTATAGCAAAACTGTAAACTAGGATAAACATGATCCAAAGTACGTCGTGTCTCATAATATATATTTGATTAAATAATGTTTCTAATATTCTTAAAATTAAATTATTAATTAAAAACATAATGTTTTTTATTTTTACAATTATTTTCATTCATATTCACTTGTCAAAGGTTATTTACGACAATGCAGTCGTTAATCCCAATAGACTACGTATTTTGAAATAAATTATCCAGTAATGTTAATAAATAAAAAATGATATAGAAATCATTACCTACGTATAAATTTATTATATTACTAGTATTATAAACAAATTCAATGCATACAATTTTTAGGAAATCACTGTTAAAATTTTAAAAAACTTAATCATTTAATATATGTCGATAAATAATTAATTATTATAATTGGTAGCATTTAAATTGTTTTATAGAAATTTAAAATTAGTACTAATAAATAAATTGCTTATAGAAACGGATAAATAAACATCATTTTCTTAGATTTACTTTAGTATTTTTTTTTCACAACAGTAATTTTTAATTTGATTATCATTTGATATTATATTGTGTTTGACCTAATTTTTACAGATTTTTTGAACAACAAATTGTGTCGAAAAATACACAACATGATTGTTTTTTGCGTGTTGTACTCGTATTAAGTCGTGTTAAAAAGACATGTATTAAAATAGCAGAAAAATGTAGTTTTACAATAAAATAGGTACCCACAAAAACACCTTAATAATAATATGTATCTATGATAATGTTTACGAAACACATTTTTTAAATATAGTACACATGTGAATTTTTGTTTTTTTTTTTTTTATTGGTTACGTTTAGTTCAATATTTTAGTATTCTATTATTTAGTATATTGTATATATTATTAAATAATTAATTATGTATACGCAGTAAAAATTGTTTTATAATTATGCATTAATTAAATTTATACACAAAATATACAATTTAATATATTGTTGTGTGTATTAGGTACGTACTTAAAAATAATATAATATATTCAATATTTAAATTTCAAAATAATATACATTTATTATATTCGACTTGGACAGTTCTCCATTATAATACTATATTATATTATATAAATATTATAAACAATTATCAAAATAACTTTAACGTTGTACTTAAAAAAGTATTTCGAATCAATTTTAATAAAAAAAAATATATACGTATATATAATTGATTATTTACAATAGATATTTAACAAATATTATAATCAAAATATTGGTACCTATTTATTTGGTTGGAAACAAATTTGCCGTAAATTTCAATCTGTTATCGTAATATTTTACGAAATGAATTTTCGAAACAAAATATCCAATCAAAAAATTACTGTACACAACTTTTGAATCACTTTCCAATTGCAACGAATTCTTTTATAACAAAAATTGTTTTTATGCATCATTAACCAACAAATATCATTTTTTTCATTCCAAAAAATAATCCAATAATCTAATTGGTATTACTAAAAATGAAACTGTATCATAAAATCAGTCATATACACACACACACATATATATATATATATATACCCGTTTCGTTTCAAAGTAAGTTTAATATCATAAATAAAATCATTTTGATAATGAAATTGTAGATTATTTTCTCAGGAAATAATATAATATAATGTAAAATATTAGATATGAACGATAACAAAAGATCATTGTATGGAAAATATATATATATATATTTTATCCAAATGAATTTGTTTCATTTAATAAAAAAAACAAAAAGTGACTTAAGACTCAAATAGTAATAATTCCTTAAAATTATTATATAAGTCAACAAATTACGATAAAAATTCAATCTCCTGTTACACTCGTGCATATTATAATATATACGATAAGTGCATTATAAATTTTATGTTGGTAGGTACATAAAATATTCATATTATAACATAATAATAATATGTGTGCGTGTGTGTACTTCATTAAATTAAAAAAAAAAATTGCATTATAAAAATATAAAATTTTTATTAATACAACGCAGTGAAACACTGCGACATTATAATATGGTATACTGTACGATTTATATGGTCAAATTTCTTTCTCCATCATATTATTATCATGTTTTATTTACATATTCGAATTATTTTTTTTTTTTTTTTTATGTCGTCGTATATTTATTTAGTTTTAGTCATAGGTTTTATAAAGTAATAATTAAAATTTCATATAGAATACGTTTTATTTATGTACCCATCACAATTTACAACAAATATTACGCTCGTAAGTTATAAGGTCATATGTTATGTTATATCGTGTGAATGTGTGATATCTATATAAATATATTATAATGAATAAATATAAAATAATATAATATTATCCATATTTTATTTATTTAAATTTGTTAAGTTTTCACGGAGAATATAATAATTTGTTCTATCATGTCCATTAACGATAACGAGTCAAAGTTAATGTAAAAATCATTGCCGTTGATAATGCGATAAAAATAGGATTATGCTTGGCTAATTGAAAGTAATTACTAATTACCTGTAGCAATAATTACGACGTTTAACGTTAATAAAATAATTAACAATTTCTTAATTGAATTTTATAATATAAATTACGTGTTCTGTTATTTGCATTTACAGTAATAATATAAAATGGCAAGATATTATTTGTAGATTTAGTTATGTTATCGCATTAAAATTTATAATAACAGATTATACGAGTTTTTAGTGATTTTCATTTTAAACCCTTGCGGTGTCGGTGTGCAAGATTTGCAGATTAAAATAATTAATACGTATTATTATTATTATTATTATTATTATTATTATTATTATTATTATTA
>JAIUCT010000001.1:26816192-26909487 GCA_021307375.1 Tetraneura akinire | reverse complement strand
TATTATTATTATTATTATTATTATTATTATTATTATTATTATTATTATTATTATTATTATTATTATTATTATTATTATTATCATAAGTTATACGTACCCACTACGGATGTTTGTTTTCGGTTGTTTCGTCGTAAACACGTCATAATTATTATAACGAACATTTCGACCATTATGACAACATGTTATAGCTTATAGGTTAGGTTCGAACGAGCGGTCGAAATTTCCGAAATATTTTATCGTCGTCCAACTCGGTACTGGTGTTATGCACAGCGGTTATACAAATTTATATACCTACAGCGTACGTGTATGTGGTTGAAACATTTGAAAACGACTCACGAGTAGTTGTTGCGTCCACGTGCTCGGTCCGCAAACCGCGACGTCGTCGTCGTCGTTGGACACGGACCTATTCGTCCGGGGCGCGTGTTTTGAAAAGCGCCGCGAGATAAATATTTGTGGAAAAAGAAAAAAAATACCGAGATCGAGTCGAAGAGTCTCTCGCGTTTATCGCACAACAAAACCTAACCAGTCTTTCCGATCTAACCGCGGTATATTATGAACAAAATAATATCACGAATAAACGGGCGAAAATATTTAATTTTTTTTTTTTTCTATACGTTCGTTTCGTCGTCGACGCGACAATAATAAACAAATGTTATTATCAATATTATCAACTCAAATAAATTATTAATTATACGACCGACGCGTTTCACTCGACACGTACAAAATGTGTGTGATTTTTCTTCTTTTTTTTTTTTTGTTTTCCTCCGATCGGCGTGGCGCGCGTTTTACCACTGAAAACTCATCGCGTAACGCGCGCGGCACCGTGTCGGCGACGGCGGAGCGTCCAAAAAAAAAATAAAATAAAATAATATAAAAAAAAACACGTCTGGCCGCCGCACCTGCGTAAACGCCCTGCACGCGCGGCGGCGACTGTTAGCGATACGGCGCGCGCGACACGACCGTTTCGAGAGCGCGCATCTAACGTACTTACCGATTCGTCTTGCGGACGGAAACGGCGACGACACGTAATTTTGTAATTTTATCCCTTCGCCGACCCGCCGCACAGTTTGGAAGGAGGAAGTGCTCCCGTCAGTAAATAAAAAAAAAAATTCTATAGACCGTCCCTTCTATAATTAGTAATTACATACGCCTACAGTTCCTGGGGTGTCCAAATGGTCCTCGGCCCGAATCCAATTTTTTTTCCCTAGAAAAATCCATCTTCGAAATTAGTCGATTTTAGCCACGCATGCTTTTCTATATTATATTCATGCGAAAGACGCGTGACAAAAAAATGAAAAAAATAAAAAATAACGCATTTATCCAATGTTTCATATTTATATTTTATCGCGTGAACAATAATTTATTATTATATACGTACGCGCCAACAAATAATAATATAATAGCGAACGCGTAAAATTTTAAACTAACGTACGATTTTAAAATTTGTTACTTTCGGTTACCGTGGTATTGGTAACAATATAATTTTTGTTAATATATTATAAATATATAATATATTATTATATCGAGAAAACCGTGGTCTTACGCAGGCCTACGAAATATACGTATAAAAATATTTTATTTATCTATTTTTTTTTTTTTTTTTTTTTTTTTTTTTGTTAGTTTTTACAACATAATATCATAACCAACCAAAAACATTTCAACACTATTATAATGTACTATCATTTTCGGGCAAACGGAATTCGTTGACGAGATAAAACTTCGAGAAACTAGAAGTCGAATCGACGCTAAACTATATATTTTATAATGTAATTCTTTTTCGTACTGTACCTATTTCAGTGATTTTGAAACCACAACCACGGTCTTATACGATTATAGGCCGAAAACAAATTGAATTTACAAAAAACATTAAAAAAAAAAAACTTTTAATCATAATCTAATTATATAATATTAACATAATATAGAGTCGAAAAATTTAATTAACGGCCAACTTGTTTTGAACACGTATTTTTTAATTTAATGAAAATAGATTAATCAAATTATTTAAAACCAATAATATTATTCGTGTTTGTAATATTATTCAACAGTTTGATAATAAGATAGCAGTTTTTTCTACTTGTAATTTATTTTAGCACCTGTTAGTAGTAATATAAAGATTATTTTTAACTTCATTCGCAGAAGTTGATACTTTGTGACAAAAATGCTTAAAAATTTAAGTAAAAAAATTTAAATCGATATTTCTCTATATTTTTTAATTAAAGTGAACTGCTATTTGTTTATTATTCGTTTGACATTTAAATGAATAAGGGTTATAAACAATTCCACTTATATATTATAATATAAATACAACTAACCTAATATCTAAACAGAAAATGTAATTTTCTACCACGTTAATATGTATTTATTTTTATTTTTTAATACAGTCACACTCGTTTTCCGAGCTAGAAATAGCTTTTTCTTATCATATATTATACATTTATACGTAAATTTTCTAGTTTACTTTGCATTATTTGATAATATATATTTGGTAACCACTAACCAGTTTGATTTACTTATATTATAATTATATGTTTCTATACTAAATAATATAAAAGAATTATTTTATCAATTTATTAACCTATAACATAAATAGTTAATAAATTAGTTAAGAAACACAAACGAACTAGAGAAATAAAAATGACAAGTACTTTACTAGGTAAAGTCTCAAACAATAAAAGAACACCATTAACGTTTCTACCTAAAATTTCGAATAAAATAACCAAAATTTTCAATAAATACAATGTAAACATAGTTTCTTCAAAAAACAATAATTTAAAAAGTCTCTTAGGAACCACAAAAGATAAATATATATAAATATGTGATAAATATTATATCAATACAATGTACAGATTGTGACAAATGTTACATAGATCAAACCAGCAGAAATATAGGAATCAGATTTAAAGAACATTTAAGAAATATTAAAAATCAAGAAACAGAAAAATCACCAATAGCAGAACACATATTAGAAATAAACCACAACATAACTTCAATAAAACTAAAAAAAAAAACAAGTAACTAAGAAACAAGAACTAAATATTAGGGAAGCAATTGAAATGGTAAAAAACAAAAATAATTTATTAAATTGAGATTTAAGTCCTTTACAAAATTGTTTACTAAAACTATAACTATTATAATAATATTCGAAACGCACGAATGAGTCATATGACTAATGACTTACAAGTACATGACCAGTATAGTATTTAAGGGCATCTAGCTATGATCGATCAGTCTATGTTTAGTACTGAAGATGATAACATTGTTGTCTGAAATACATATTTACTAAAATAATAAAGTACATTTTTTGTGGACTTGGGTTTTTATTTTTATTAGTATATAACATAAACACTGAAATAATATAGTTAATAACAATATTATATTATACCAACATTCATAAAAATATAAAATCACTATTGATAAATTTAAAATATATGTAATTATCATTTAATACGTTTTCTATCATTAATATTTTTTGAAAAAATAAAATATATTGCATAATAAATTCCAGTAGGTAATGAAATTTATCGTATATTTTCAATTTATTAAGTAACTAAGTTGCTCAATCTGAAATCAATAAAATGGTTAATAAAATCTGCCTTAAATAAGCACCGTATTATCTTTGTCAACATACATATATAATATTGTATGTAAAATTAATATAAATATATATATTTTTTTTTTATCAAGATTGGATTACAATTAATAATAAAAGTAATGTTTATTTTCAGTAGGTATGATTTAATAATGTGATATTATACCGATCAATAATAAAATATAGACATATACCATTAAGAATCTAAATAAAAACCCAGGTGCCATTTACGATATAATCATACACATTTCCCATACATAAAAATCCTATACTGTAGGTCGTTTTTTCATTATTTTATATACATATATAAATAATAAAATGAGAAAATAAAATTATTATTATTTGTCTGGTTATAAATTCCAAATACATTATACTTAGAAGATTTGTAATAAAGTGTAGAATTTTTACATTAAACCATTATAATTTTTTTTTTTATAAAAATTTTACTTGTACATCGATAACCAACTCACTTTTTTTTTTTTTTTTTTTTTAGATTATATAAATAAACACGCATTATCTATAAATTGACACGTGCATAATATATAAATGCTATAAATAATATTCGAACAATTGATTCACAAACAGATATAATTTTTTATTTTATAAATATATTTACACCAAATATTTTTATAATGGAACTTTATATACTATTATAATAATTTTACTTTCAAATGATCTTAATAATATTATAAACCTACAAAAATATAACAAATAAATGTATATTTTTAAACAATAATAAAATATATCCAAAGCATTAATAATAATTATTGTGATGCGAGTCGCGAGTGTGATATTTTATTACTGATAAAGTATCATTTATAGACTTATATTTTATTAACCTAAACCTATAATACTATAAGTAGGTAATATAATAAAACATATAAAATGTTCATTATTTATATAATTATTATAATATAATAATATTAGATATGATTTATACATAAGCCATGACATATTTACACAAAATACCGTATTGAATATTTCTAAATACCATATAAACTTAAAGTAAAAACTAATTTACACGTACTACATAAAAAAAAAAAAAAAAAAAAATAAGGTTATGTTTTATTTTATTATATTGTATTTAATTATAAAAATATCGTGGCGACTACTGATATAAAGTCGTTCAATAATACGAGTCAACTAAATAATGTACTTGGAAAAGTATAAATTTATAATAACGATTTTGTATTTGGAACACCATTTGAAAATTATATATTATATTTTTCGTTTATAATTTAAAAAAAGTATCACACAACATTCTAAAAATTATATTTGATTTTTTTGTACGGTACTATAAATTATTATTTTATTAAATTTGTTTAAATGATTTTATATAATGTTAGAAAAATAAAAGTTCGCTTAGAAATTGTAATTATCAAATGACATATTTAGTAAAATTTATATATATAAAAAAAAAAGAACACACGACTACATTATAGAATGTACAATGTACATAAACAACTAACATTTTTTTTTTACGTTTTAAGTTTTTAAGTATAACCCAAAACTTCAACTTGACAAATCGGTATTGTAATTTTCATTTTACATAATTTTCGTCATCCCTTATCTATTTAATTTATTGGTTATGTTATACTTTTTCCGATTTATGGTGTTTAAACAACGCCATCAAAATTAAAATTAATATACCTACTTGTAAGTGTATAATATTCGTATATCTCGTTATTTAGGTTTTGTTCATTTTTTCTCACACAATTTTTCGCTAAAGATATTTGGTTACATTTTCATAAAACTTGTAATATGTAATACATACTTCCTATAAGTTATAAAACATTACAAATCGTGGGGTTCATAAATCACTATATCTTTGACTTAAATAATATCATGCATATCTTAACTATTACATACGTTCGGCATATACTCAAGTATGCATCTTTTGTCTGGGATTTTCACCAAAAACTTTAACATTGAACACATAAATAAAATTGAAAATATATTTTTAATAACCTTGGAGTTTTGCATATAGGAGTCGGTTTAAATGTAAAACCTGCTGTTATCTGAGTAATGTCACGGAGTTGATGTATCGTTTTCCATACATATAATTAAACGGTACAGTTGAGCAATTATGTTTCACTATCCTTCCTTGTACCTATCTCAAAATAATCGTTAACATTTAGAAATAAATAGCATAGTGCTAAATATTATGGTCATACCTGCAGCTTACCGCATCGTCTATATAAACCTACGTCATAAATTACGATATTTCATATTAAAACATATTATAATTTATAGTTATTAATATTTTTCACGATTCACAAATTCATGTTTTAAACATTTTTATTAAACTCATTTTATATTATTTTACAAATACGATATTTACCCTCTTTAATAAAATGTAAAATGCCCGTATAAAGTTAAAATTAAATTAATCGAAATCAAATAATATTGTTTAAAACATTACGTTTACATTCAATATCGTGTAAGTATATGAATTATGAAGTTGTTTTTAAAAATTATTATATAGTATAATATTACCACAGATAAATTGTCAACATATCACATATCTGAACACATTATCTGAAGCCTATTGAAATATATTCGTTATACGTATTTTAATCTACAAAGAAAAAATTATTTCCAAGACAAGATGGAATAAATATTATAATATTATTTTAAATCAATGTTTTCTCTTAGAACTTATAAACAATTTTACAATTTCCAAATATATATTATAAATGTATTGCGATTCTAAAATCGAATGCTAATTTTCATGAATGCTTCTCAATTATATAACAAATGCGTGACACAGTATTAATACTCTTTATATACGATATAATATAGTTACGTATACTTACATTATAAAATTAAATACCTACATTTAAAATTATTTGAATGTTATTGGAATTGAGATGTATATTTCGATAATCTCATTAGAAATTTCAAACTAAAGTTTAGTTAAAAATCGAATGTCGCTTAAACGCATATAGTCAATAAACGTATTATTTACTATTTACACGCAAAACGAAAGCGACAATAAAAAAAAAAAAAATGAAAAATATAAAAAATTGTTAGACACTCGTCGTATCATCAACCAGTGGCGCAACTAGGAGGGCGCAAGAGGGTCTTTAGCACCCCTTGTTTTCTTTAGGCCTAACTATAATAATTACATTAAAATACTGTCAATTTTAAGTTTTAAAGTTTTATTTAGAACTATTTTGTTCAAATGTTTTATAATATTGTAATCTATGAATATTATAAATTGATAATATTGCATGAAACCTAGAAAAAATATAAAATGTAAATGTCTACTTATTAGGATAATAAAATATGTTTAATTTTAGAATTGTTATAGTGATTCATAAATAATTGGGAAATAGCATTTGGTGGTTTTTTTTTTGTTACATAATTTTAGCACCCCCAATATTTAGGCTCTAGTTGCGCCTATGTCATCAACCAAAACAAACAGCGACATTTTACTTCCTAACGCCAGAGAATAAAATATTACTACAATTACAGTGTCGTAGATCTGATATTGTGTCCCATACAGCATTATAGTGTAAGTAGGTACCATTAAAAATATAATTTATTTTTACAAGGCCTCGGAGATTTCGGTCAATGTGTTGTGTATGTATAATAATCATGACTCACGGCCGGGCGGCATCTCGTGACTATTATAAAGCCTCTTTAGGCTTTTGCGCCAAATTCCTACTCGAAGTCAAATAACTACAGATAATAATGCGATATGAACAATTTTTTTTTTATTTATTTATTTTTTTTTTTGTACTCAAATTTCTTTTTCATTATTTTATTTATATTTTTGTTTTTATAATTTAAAATATAATTTATAATATAGTTCTTAGTTGAAAAAAAAATAGATTCAAATAAATTGGTATCAACATAATTTACATATTTTACGTAGGATATAACATAATAATAATATAAAAATAATCCTCCTGACACTTGATTTTCTATACGGGGTTTTATTATAATTTTAAATACAAAATGTACAATAATAATTTAATATAAAAATATAAAACGAATGTGTTAAATGACTTTTATATTTTAATTTATTAACAATCAAATTAGTTAATATGACGTATATAAAATAATATTTAAAAATATTACAATAACCGTTGTTTTAATAGCCAAATATTATCACATGAAAAAATTAAGAACTAAAATATAAAAATCAAAAACTTGTAATATTGTTGTTCAATTATTGAGATAAAATAAGTCAACGAATTATACTAAAATCAAGTAATAAATCAGTCAGAATAACACAATAAATGAATTAACTTTAATGTTTACTTTGTCAATACTCCAATATATTTATGTGACTTTAAATATCAATGTACTTTAATATACTTTACAGATAATTCCAGAAAATGAATAGATTACGTAAAAACAATAATATTATTCGAATAGTTTTAATACTGTGATTTAACAATTTAATAATTAACTGAAAATTAAAAATTTTCCTGTAATACATTTTTTTTTATATAGTATCGGTTATTAAACCGTTTTATTATCAAACTTGCATGTTATAATTTATTATATCTATAATTTTTAACCGTATCAGTTAACAACGGTAAATTTGATTATATGAAATAAAATTATATTATTTAATCCGTTTTTTTTTTAAGTATACAATTTTAATGTAACTACAGTATAATAAATTTATCATTCAATTTGATGATAGAAAAATATTCGATTAAAAATTATTTTAAATTTACTTTGTACCTATGTTTCCATTTGGATCAAAAATTATTACTTATTAGATAATCAATACTAAATAATTTATCTATATAATAATTATATACTATAATAATTTTGTTCTTGGATGACGTTCAAATATAATCTTAAACTTCGTCGGGGATGAACCGTCGTTGTCCTACGCAATAATAATAATAATTAACATAAAATAATAATAATAAATTATAATGAAGATGACAATGACGATGATAACACGTCATACGTGGACGTTTCTTATAAAACCAAAAAAAGTTGTTACGAGTATTGTATAGTTTGAAAATTTGATAAAAGTTTGTTTATTCGTCTAATTCTGTAAAAAGATTTAAAATTTTTTTTTTATTTTTTACAACTTTCAACATCTAATTTTTGTATTATTATATTATAGAAATATGAAAATGAAAAATATAAATTCGGGGTTTTGTGCTAGTTATATTTGACCCAATGACTCATATCTACGTTTAAATTTTATTTGTTTATATAAAATTTGTTATCAATTAATTATTACTTATTAGTTGTAATGCTAATAATTCTAGTAAGAACCTTACATTAAAAAAAAAATATATATATATATACGTATATATACAGGTATATACTCGTATAATATATATATAATATTTCGTTGAAGTATGTAAGAAAAAAAACGTGACCATTTAATAATTTCAAAATTTTCAATATTTTACATTTTAACACTAACAATACCAACCTAATGATTTTATTATAAATTGACGAGAAAAACTTAAATATCCAAATTGTATACAAATAAATTTACTTCACTCTTAATTATTATTATTATCATAATAATTATTAAATACTATACTAAAATATTATACTCCATTATGAAATGCTAATATTGATTATATTAGACGATAAATCATAATATATTTAGTGAATTATTAAATGTGGCAGTGCCAGTAACATTTGAATGTGCAACAAAATTTTTTAGGGAAACACATATTCTATGGTCGAAATTATTTGATTTCGTTAGTATTTCTGGAATTTTTCGAATATTACATTTTCACTAAGTATTTCGTTAAATGTATAAGAAATTGAAAGTAATATAATAGAGATTTTCGTTGGAAATATTATATTATATTATATCGAAGGACGTTTATCGTGCGAAATAAGCTCTATATAATATATATTAAATATTTTAGTTATTTTTCAGGACCACAAAATTCAATTTCGTACATCCTTATAATATATTGGCTTAAGAAGTTCGTTCATACAGAAGAGTTCGATATCGTTAATTTTGTTTGAAAAAAAAAAAACAGTATTTTAACAATATTATTATAATTCGGCCGAAATATTGCACACTCGTATGTTGTTTACATATTACATGAAAAATATAAAAACATAAATTACTTGACCAGTTAAACCCGAACGACCGTATAAGTGATTTTCAGAGAAACGATTGATGAAAAAACGTATAATTTTCGTTAAATCAAAATACTAAAGTTGTATACGATGTATTATACTCCGTATTGGGAATACGAATCGTTTTAATACTAATTTATTTTTTTTTTTTTTTTTTTTGTGTACTTCCGAAACATTCTGATTCTGATATATGTACCTATGCACTATACACACTAAGTATAATAATATATTATACATTTTCCGAGTATAATATATGAAAACTTTACAAACGTTCCATGCTTTTCTCTCGTTTTTAATGTATGTATAATACGTAGGTATGCAATAATAATAATATGTATATGTTCGTCGATATTGGCTTGTTAGCAGCTATGTTAGCTATGCACAACCGAAACGCGGTATTTACCATAATATTATTGTACGGGTGTGCGACAAACACTAAACGCGTCACACGGCCGCGCAAACCGAATGATCGGATTTTTTATGGGGAAAAAAACAATATAAATACCTAACGCATATGTATTATGTACACACAAAAGAAAAATAATATTGTTGTTTGAACTATAAAGAATAATACGTACCGATCGGTTGGCGCGTGCGACGATTTTTATTTTTTATTTATTTATTTTTTTTAATATTATTATTATTCGTATATAGAAAATAATATATTTATGATATTTTGTATTATTATATGCGTCAGGGGTATCCAACATTTTATTTTATTTCGAAAAAAAAATATTATATATTGTATACTCGAATTGTTGAAACGTTTAAAAAAAAAA
Source organism: Tetraneura akinire (assembly GCA_021307375.1). NCBI lineage: Eukaryota > Metazoa > Arthropoda > Insecta > Hemiptera > Aphididae > Tetraneura > Tetraneura akinire. Next base: position 26,899,032 of record JAIUCT010000001.1, on the reverse strand, counting down.
ATATATATATATATTATATTATATTGTTTTTTTTTTCTCTCTTTTTTTGGTCACGAACGGAACGCATTATATTATTAACCTAACCTAAATAATATACATTAATAATTTAATTATACACCAGACGCGTTATATTATTATAATACATCGCGAAAGAGTATACGTTAATCGTCGAAATAATTATCCGACTTATGTTTATGACAGTAACCAAAAATATAAATTTTAACAAATGTACAATACTCAAAAACGTTGTAAAAACGCTAATAAAATATACGGCGTTTAAATATGGATTTCAAAACTATCGGCCGTTTATAGCCCACTCTTGTTTTATTATAATGATATTAAATTGACCCGAAGGCCGACGATTCGGAATAAATTTTAGACGTTCGGCGAAACAACGCAAAGAAAGCGATTTTCGTGCAAACTCCAATAATTATGATAATATGAAATTTTTATTTCGCCATATAAATGAGACTTTATCGGACTGGACAATATAATAAAACTATCGTGTCACGCGATATTGTTCGGGGGGCGAGCGATTAAACCGATTATACAAATACAATATACGAGTATAATAATATAAAAATAATAAATTCGTGGCGACGATAGTGAAAATAATAAGACCGCTGAAAATCTGTCCGATGAAAATTTATTACACGCGTTCCATTCATTTTATATGGGCGGTGGATAATATTTATCTATTGCATTTCCTGTGTAGTATAATAATTGAACTCGACACATTTTCGCAACGAAATTAAAATTAATAGACAGACCGCGATAATAATAATAATAATACAATGATTTCGTTTAATTTCTATTCATTTTAAATATTATTATATTATTGTACGATCCAAAACAAATTTTTAGCCACAAAATTCAGCTGTTGAATAAATTGTGTAAAATAAATTACACGTCTAAAAAAAATAAATAAATAAAATAATATACGCGTACGTGGGTCAGAGGTCAGACCGTATAAAATTTTCCGCAGATATATTACAAATGTTTATATACAAAACTGAAAGATTATAATATGAAATACTCGTATATTAGACAGAGTGTTTCTTAATATATTATATATAATATTTTTTTTTATGCGTTCAACGGTTTTGCGAAATCAAACATAAGGACGCGTAATCTAGATTTTTTCCCCGAGGATATGAAGACGGATGAAAATTTATATTATATACTTTTATTTATTTCTAAAGTAGCGTGTTTTTTTTCTCCTTTTTTTATATCACGTCGTACAACACTTGAATCGACCACTTGCGGTGTTGTAAATTACTAAATCTCTCTCTCTCTCTGAAACACGTAGGTCGTCGTAGGCCGAGGCGATGATTTCGACGACACGAGCCATAACCCGTACATCACGCGTATTTTATCATGAAGGCCTGCACATGCGCACCGTCGTCGTCACGTGGTTATACTCATATACAACGACCTGGGTCATTGCGGTAACCACGTACGCCGATTTATCCACCGTCGACATCATTCACGGGTATTACTATACAATATATTATGACACAACGGTATATCTATTCCATATTATTATAACAAACCCAATATTAATCAAAACGAATTTTTCACCACACATCGATTCACCCACCTACGACGACATTATATAATAATACAATATTATAATATATATATACGTGATCCCATCCATAGGTTAAACTCGTGTTTTAGTCCCTCTGCCAATCTTCCATAATATAATATTATATCGGTCGACGTGTTTATGTAGGTACTTTTTATTCGCACCAATACACGTATATAACCACGCCGGAAACAATATATTATAATATTATGTTAATAGGTATTTAAAGTTTATTAAATTTTGCGTTAGGTAGGCACGTCAAATCGTGGTTATGTTATTTTTAACCGTATACGTGTCAATTATTATAATAATATATTAACAAAAATGAATTTATTTTTTCCTTTCGTTCGTATCACGTGCATCTTTCACGCATTTTGTAGGTATATCTAATATCTGCAGAGCCTATATACAGGTCACGTGTGTTTTATGATTTAAAATCGAATATTATATAGGTACTTTTTGAGTTCGCCTGCTTTCGTCCTTTTCTGATTGATTCGCGATGACATTGACGAATTAATTAAACCACGCGTTTAATAAAACAATATGCCAATACCGATGCTGATTGATTATTATTGTTTTATTAGCGCCGATAATTTAAACAGATAGAATAATACATACTATACACTACACACACAACCGTCTAAAAATATAGACGACGAAAATCGTATTTTACAATAATATTACAATTAAATTCGCTAAAAACGAAATCGTTTCAACAATATTTCATTTTCGACTAAGTAATCGACGCGTGTAATACGCTAAACGCATCGGGTTCGGTTAAGTTTAAGTTTACTTTATGTATTTTAAAAGTTAAACATGGTTGTATGTATACGCGTATATTTTATTTGTTGCGTCTGCATATATTTCAACCATCCGATGTGCATATATATATTATATTATAATATATGTATACACGAGTTCAAAATAACACTAAAAATAATGTTGTGCTCTACATCGGAAAGCATAATCTATATAGTATTTATGCTAACATTGCCCGAGCATATATTATTATTATTATTATTATTATTATTATTATTATTATTATTATTATTATTATTATTATTATTATTATTATTATTATTTCTATGAATTCGCTTTATATAAGAACTGAAATTATTCTGTGAAATCATTATCTATGTAGACAATGAATAAATATATATTTCGTGTATCTACTGAGAATTTTCCATACTTAAACATTTGATGTTTAATGTCACAATATATTATAATAATAATTTGGTAATAAACATAATACTCTTCAACAAAATTTTACTTAGATATATTTATATAACAATTATTATGAATACACAATATTTTATATTTAATGTATGTATAGCCGACATTGTCGTTGAATTTTATTAAAAATTATACCACAAGTCCACAATTTAAATTCATATACGAACGAATATATTATTATTATTATAATATCATACTACTATTAGCAATAACGCATAAAAAAGATGATGACAAATTACAAATTGCTAATGATGGCGCAGACTTCTTAGTTTTAATATATTATCGTGTTTTTATAATATGTATATTTAAAAAAATAAATAAATTGTATATTTATACACGACAATATTGTATTATAGTATTAATTAGTAAATATATACGTTAAAAACAAAATATAAAAATAATTAAAATAAATCGAATGAATAACAATACAATTATATTATAGAAGGATAAAATGACTTTATCATATTTTTATTATTGAAATTCATCTAAAACGAAATATTAGTCATTGAAATCTTTATTATGACGTCTGTTTAATATAATATCATTTAATTATATTAGTTTATACGAATTCATACCAAATTAGAGTATATTAAAAATAAAAAATACCTCATTAAAATGGTCAAGGAATATATTATAGCTCATTAGTTAAATTTTAATAAAGTCGATTAAAAAAGAATAATCTTGGGGTAGAAATTAATTTGTATAAACTAAGACAATATTATTCACTGAACTATTGTACGATTTTTGATAGATATACCATCGTCCATGTTGACGAAAAACGATATATTATTATGATTACGTAAAATAAATTCCACTTTAATTATGAAATTATCTATTTGCGTATTATTAATTAATATTCAAAATGTTCGAACGATTTAACAATTTATTTAATAATTAATTGTAAATTATTTATAGATTATAATATTATAAATATTATTCATTTCATAGATAGCTATTATTATTATTATTATTATTATTAAGTATCAAAATATTGTTATGGTGATAACTGATAATAAAGAAAATAAAAACAAAAAGTAGACAGTGTAATTAATAATGCTTCAACGATTATAATGATATTGTATCAAAAAAAACTATTTAAAATAATAATATATTTTTTTGTTATATTTATACTTTACTGGACTGCAAGACTATATTATAGACTGTATAGTTATAAAAAGTAAACACCCAATCAATTAAAATATAAATTAAAAAAAAAAACTTATATATTTAATAAATTTATATTTTAAATTTTTTAAATTTATTTAGGTATATTCATTAATAAAATTGTAGCTCATTGTGTATTCACTGTTCACTTGTTCAATGAGGATAACTAAAAAATAGAGAAACAATTTAATATAGATTATTGATTAAAAACATTATAGTCTGGAGTAGACTTTGAGAAAATGAACTGAAAAATATCCAAAAATAAAGGACACAAATAATAAATAATGATATAAGTACTAAGTAGATATTATTATCATGTAATATTATTTTTTATTTTATAGACGACATGTCGACATAAACATGTTATGACATGTAATCATGTGCTCGAATGAATTATGTAATTTAGAATATTATGAGATAAATGACATTACAATATACGTATTTGAAATAAATATGTGTTCATTTAGGCAAAATATTCAATAAATTGTTAAACTTGAGTAACCAATCGTAATAACTTAGTTTATTGGATGAGTAGTACATCATAATAATTATAATGTAATATTATATCCCAACTCGTATTTTATAATCTTTTTGATCTGAAATTTATTCTGATATTTATATTAATATTTTTTATTGACAATGTCACAGTAAATTGTTTTATTGTGATGTCGAATAAGAACCATAAAATGGAAAAATTAATTTCTATAATATGAATGAATTTTACCAGGGAAAATATTGTGTAATATTAAATTTAATATAGGCTAGACTTCGGTTGAAATTTAATAAGTACCCGCCTATACATACGTATTGTATTTTTATCGAATAGAAATTATACCTATTGATCTTATATTAACTATGTTTCATTCAACTTTTTTTTTCTCCATATTCCTATTTATATTTTATTAAAGAGTACTCAAGGGCGTATTTAGGAGGTGACCGAGTTGGCTCCAGCCTCCCCTGAAATATCTAAAAAAATTGATTTAAATTAATATGACTATGTTGACTTAATATGTAGACAATAGACATACAGATATCTTTACAACAGTCCGCGGTATAAATTATTAAATATTAAAAATAATACAAAATATTGGACATTTTCTAGGCTGTGCTATAATTGATTAATAACGCTATAAATATTTCTTGATAATCTATTATCGTCAAGATTTAATTAGGTATTAAAAAAATGACTATTTTATATCAACTCTATGAATATTAATCATAATAATTATTTATAATATACCGTATCGTTTTATTTATTTATTTTAGATTCTGAGCGAAGCGAAGAATGTATTGGTTTTACAATGATGTGTGATTTTTTTTTTTTTTTTTTTTTTTATTCTGAAGACATTTTTACTACCCGAAATAATGCTCCGATTATCACGAATAGGGTATGTTTCCGGTAGCAAAGTGGATCTAGTTGGTACTTTATTTAGGTCATTTTTCGAATTTCTCAAAATTGACCCTAAGCGGTAGAAAAAACTTCGAAAAAATGACGAAAAAGCGGCATTTTTCACGAAAAATGAAATTTTGACAAATTCAATTTCTATATTTCACGATAACTCAGGCAATTTTTAAGATAGCGACCTGAAAATTTTTTTGGGTGTTCACATAGCTATTATACATATGTGGTAAAATTTTGGAACCGTTATGTTAATTTTTCTACAAAATATAGGACTTTGAATATTTCATAAAATTCACGTTTTTACGTATATAATGTTTGATAAAATTGTCAATTTTGGGTATTTTAGTCTGAAAATTTTACTCAAGTATACTTACATATTACTTAACATCATACTAAAATATTATAAAAATCCATTGTCAAAATTTTTTTTTATAGCCGTTTTAATTTGATATTTTTAGGAAAACGAAAATCTTAGAATCCATACATATAAATAAATATTCTGAAAACACTTTTACTACCCGAAATAACGCTTCGATTTTCACGAATAGCGAGTTTCAGATATAAAAGTGGATGTAGATGGTACTTTATTTAGGTCATTTTTCGAATTTCTCAAAATTTACTATAAGCGGTAGAAAAAACTTCGAAAAAATGACGAAAAAACGGCATTTTTCACGAAAAATGAAATTTTGACAAATTCAATTTCTACATATGACCATGTCTTCAGACAAGGTCTGAAAATTTTATTGAAGTATACTTACATATTAATTAACATCATACTAAAATATTAGAAAAATCTCTAATCTAAATTTTTTTTTATAGCTGTTTTAAGTTGATATTTTTAGTTCAAACGAAAATTATAATCTGACTGAACTTCGCTCAGAATCGTTTTTTCGAATGCAATGGTTTATCATTGCATTCAAATTCTAAGTAAAATTAAACGCTATGATCCGCACACCTGTATCCTGTGCGGCAGGAGTATCAGCTCATCTTTTTTTAAATTATAATTTAAAAATTCATTACTTATATTTTAATATAGTCTATAGATGTATTACATTATGTAAACAAAAATATTTGTCAATATATTAAATCAAACATTTAATGCGTTAAATGCTTCAAGCATGTGTGAATATTATGATGTAAAATTCATTTAAAAAGTATACTTTATAATTTAAATATATAATATATTATTAATTTTGATAAAATTCAGATACCGTCATTATTATTATAATACAATTGAAAATATCAGTGTATTATTTGCTTGAAACTTGTATCAATGTCCAATGATAATATTATGATAAGAATAACAATATAGTTTTCATAAACCATTTATTTTTCAATAAATACATAGGTATCTATTAAAATGATCAATATCAATGAAAATACATTTAAATTATTTTCTGTTCGATGAAAATTTCATAATATTATATTTAACTAAATGAATTTCTAGTCTGCAGTGCCGTCTTAAGGCATGGGCCCGACGGGCCCGGGCCCGGGGGCCCCGAATTTTTAAGGGCCCCAAATTCATATAAATTACATAATATATAAAATATAATATTTACATTTTTTGTTAAATTTTTATAATATAAATCTTGAACGAAAAAATATTAAAATTAGCTTTAAATAAAAGTTATTCAAAAAAAAAAAAAAATCAATGGAAATTTAATCCTACATTTTAAATTAAGACCCGATAACACGTAGGTACATTATTTTAACGTATGGTATAGCTACGTTATCGTAATTTCGATTACTTTACCTAGAAGTATTGCCAGTGTTATTTATAAATTTTAAAATCCATTTTATCTTATAAGCTGTGGCGACAACGCGATGCACCGTCATTGTCGCGTCGGCCGTGTGCTCACAGTTGGACACACATCAACACATACACGATACACTGCACACTGCACAATCCGTAAAAATATTAAAATTTTCGATTCGTGTGCATTTTATTTTGAATTAAAAAAGGACTACATTATATAATTGATTTTGCGTATGTAAATTTTACATTTATTTAATATAAATTATTATTTTCGTTATTATGAATTTATGATAATTATAAATCGATAAATTACAAACTTAACTAAATTGAAAAATAACAGTTTACGAACGGTTCCCATTATTAAGTTAATACTGTTTTCGTAATACATATTTATCTTAGTTATAATGATTTACTTAGTATAATTAGTATTATTATAAGATATTCAATTTATTATAATAATATGTAGATTAATTTAAAATTGGTAGTTAGAAAATTCAATACTTATATAGTATACGATTGTTAATTTTATAGATTTTCTGACTTTGAATAAAAAAAAATTATACATTTCAAAATGTCAAAGCGATCATATCCTAGTGGTGCTTCAAAGAGACAAAAAAGATTTGTAAAAGAAATTAACGAAAATAAAATCATAAATTCCTTACCTAAACTTACAGACTTTTTTTTCTACTGTTCTTCCTAAACAAGAAACTAATTTAGTTTCGCCAATACCTGAAGAAACAATAACAATTAACCAACAATCTCAAGTATCTGAATATTCTATTTTAAGTTCTAATAAATTGTTAGATGATTTGTCGGAAAATGTTGTGGATAATTCATTAATATCAAATGATCCCGGAAATTGGAATACATTAACTGACGCAATACGAAACATTTATGTTAGAAAAGGTCCCAATTTTTTTCAAAATAGAGATAGTGACTTTTCAAATTCCGCACGAAATTATAATGAATCAATTATTAGTATTCATTTAACGTATCCCGATGATCAGAGTAACAAAAGTATATTGTTTTCTGGTAGTGAAAAATTCAAAATAGAAACATACTACCCAATAATAGATACACTAATAACTCAGTTAAAATATCGTGGTGAATCATACAAATCAATAAATAAACTATTTAGATTTTTCTCTAATTTGAAAAATTTAGAGACAAAAGAAATACAAGTCCATTGCAAAATATTTGCGGAATTTTATCATATAGATATTAATGAAAATGAATTAATTTTAGAATGTATACACTTAAAAGCGTATCTATCCGAACTTGAAATTTCTGAATTCAGTATTCCTAGTATATACAAATGTTTAAAATCAGATAGACTAGAAGAAACATTTCCAAACATAATAATATCATTCAGAATATTTTTATCGATGATGATTACGAACTGTAGTGGAGAACGTTCATTTTCTAAGTTAAATTTAATTAAAGACGAGCTTAGAACTACCATGAGCCAGAATCTGTTAAATTGCATATCTTTAATGAGCATTGAACATGAATTATTATCAAGTATAGATTATTATCAAATGTTATAGAAGAATTTTCGAATGATAAAGCCAGGAAGAAACCTTTAAAAAATATTTAAAAATTGACATATGTACATAAATGTATATATACTTTATTTTATAACAATTATTCTAAACAATGTGTTATGAATTACATTTAATTTTTATGACTGTAAATTAAGAGATTCAAACCAAAATTGACTTCTTATTTTTTATTTTATTTTAAGTAAAATATTTAGTGGTACCTTATAAATTATATATTAAAAATGTATGTATGTATATATATATATATATATAGAAGTATTCATATAATATGTATACACCTATATATCAAAATGTATTTATATAATATATAAAGGCCCCAAAATATGTTGGGCCCTAGGGCCCCACATAACCTTAAGACGGCTCTGCTAGTCTGAAAATATAGGAAAGTATACAGAACATCATTTCATAAAAACATTTTCAAACCCCATTAAATTGAATTAGGTATCTAATACACAATATGATACGTAACGCAGTGCTGGCGCGAGGGGTGATGTGCATAAAGTGCAATTGCACAGGGCCCCGCGTTTTTATGAGAATGGAATACTTATTAAAATTTAAAAATATTATAAAATTATAATATAAGTAATATATTTCTTGTAACTCGTACAATCGTTTTTAATGAATACTACGACCACAAAATGTAAATTTTTTTGATATTCGATTAATGATTTTATTTTTATACGCATATAGTTGACCGACAATTTAATGAAAAAGATACTTTTGCGACAAGAAAGCTAGAATTTTTTTTTTTTTTTTAATTCGTTAATCAGTTTATTGTTTTCAGTTTTTTTTTAATATGCTTCATTTTAATTATTTTTAATTCAATAACCTATAGAGTTATAGTCATAGAATTAGACTAGGTATGTAATATATTATGTTAATTAATATGTACCTACCTAAAATGAAGAATTAACAGTATTGAAAATATAAAATATTTGATAAAAATTTAAAAAAATGTTTTCTCATTAATTAGAAATTGTAATTATTACAATACTAATTTTTTTGAATTATGTACTTATCTGCGAATAAAATATTGCAATTTGTATTTAGGTTCGGGGCCTCAAGTTTATAATAATTTGCATAGGGCCTCGCAAATCTTAGCGCCGGCACCGATTAGATAATATTTAATAATAAAACAATTTATTTCACGGTTAAACATTAAATTTTAACTATAAGGTTAGGTTTACTACGCATTTATATTTGATTAGGTACACACATTTATAAATATTATTTATTACATTACCTATAAATAACATTGCGAATATTTCATTTTAATGTTAAAGATATTATTTGTACCGTATATTCGATTGGCTTTTGAACAAATGATTATGAATAAAAAAAAAAAACTTATATTATTAAAATAAATACACCAAATACCTTTGGTCATCACTAGTGTTCGGATTTGAAGGCAAAAGACTTTCTTTTAATAATCATAATAGAAAAATCATTTTTATACAAAAATTTGTTTCATTTATAATTTCTAAGACGATGGATGTATTTTTTTTTTTTGCCTTTTTTTGCCTTTTTTACTTATTAATGCCTTTTGGCTTTTTTTGGCTTTTGTACTTATAAATGCCTTTTTTGTGTTTAATTTTCAATTGATTTAATAATTTTATACATAGCTTGGGCACGTATTTTCGGTACAAATGGTTTTATTCTTTCCAATATTTATTATCGATATCACTGAATACTCTATCCGTTTACGTCTTATCGAGTATTTCGTATGGACATAAAAGTACCCGTACTATACCGAAGACTATTTAACAAGTTGTAATCTTAATTTAGATAATTATTTATGTATGAAATACGCCCCGATAAGTTCGGTGGATGTAGAAAGATCCTTTTCTATGTATAAAAATATTTTGAGCCCAAACCGTCAACGTTTTACTGAAGACATCTTATCTAAGTAGGTACATGTAATCAAATTTTTTTTTAATACCAACTAGTATATTTAATTTTGTAGTAAATTTTTAAATTGCTTTTTTTTTATAAATTAAATGCCTTTTATTGCCTTTTTTTACATTTTAAATGCCTTTTTTATTGATTATATTGCCTTCAAATCCGAACCTTAGTCATCACTTACGTTTTAATGCTCGGAACGAATTTATTTATTTTTTTATAAAGTATTATTATATGTATATATTTTACGGTTCAAAAATATGTTTAGAATTCCTGTACAAATTATTAGCAACAAATTTCAAAACGTCATACATATAATAATATTAAAGTACGTTATCATATAATATTATTATTTTTACACTCGTATGTTTTATTGTTATGTTTAACATGACGGTGTACACGCCTTACATACAATGTCCATGTAATCCTATATAGGTACATACAACATAATATACTGAAACGGCAGGTATATAATATTCTAAAAATGTTACAGCCGAAACAAATGTCTACTTTTATTGCCGTTTGATTCTGTAAATAATAATATATGTTAAACACGATATATCTGTACGAAAAACCTACACACGCGTTTGTCAGGATATTGAATTTCTATTTGTTTGATGTGCAGTATTTTTACTCGCCAATGATTTGAATATACATTTTTTATGTTGACTTAAATTCTGTACATAATACGTAACGAACGCGTTTACGTGATAAAATATAATATACCGAAACGTGTTTTTTTTTTTTTTTTTTTTTTTTTTTTTTTTTTTTTTATTTGGTAAGCAGAACGAATGGTAAGGCCAAGTTTCTTGATAATGGCACAAAATCTTATAGGCTTTACCTATAATACACATAAATTTAGTTTCTCAATAAAAAAAAAAAAAAAATAATAATGTATTACTTATTTATAGTTTAAGTATTGACTTGTGGATAATATATTTAAATAAATAAAAACCCAAATCCACAAAAATTTTACTTTTATTTTAAGCAAATACGTATTTCGGTAATAAAGTTGCCATCATCAGTGCAAAACACAGACTGAGTCTAAAGCAAAGTCTTTAAGCAAATACGTATTTGCTTAAAATAAAAGTAAAATTTTTGTGGATTTGGCTTTTTATTTATTTAAATGTATTGCTTTTTTTCTGCATTTTTATTATCAGTGTAATCATACAATGACTAGAAATAATTTCTACTTTAAATTTTTATTATAAAATATATTTTATAGTCGTCATTATTGTCATTTTAATGCGTAACAGTGCAGGTATCACTGTATCAGGTTAGTCTATCTACGACACATTACCGCTTTTCAAATTATATTATTTCCACTTTTAGGTACCGTCTATTATATTATCAATACGTATATAAAACGTGCGTGATTACGATAAAAGTTCGCTAATTTGTTAAACGAAAAAAAATAAAATATACCACAATAAAAATGTGTCTAGAGATCATTTGTAGGTATATTATACGAAATTATACGTATATTGTATTCAAATATGATGTCGGAAAGACGGAATATTGTACGTAACACAATAGAATGTGATTGGGTGCTTGAACAAAAAAATAATAATAATGATAATAATAATCGAAGAGCCCTCTCTCTCTCTCTCTAATAAAACGCGGTATTGTAAAGAAAAAAACATTTCTAACCCAATATTTAAATATTTTATTATTAAACGAACCGATTAAAAAAAAAAAAAACGTTTATCAATATTGAACGTACATAAGGACCCTATACTCGATTCACAATAAGAAGGAATTACGGCGGCCGACTTCTGCGCAGTAGGCGGGGCTGTGCTACATCTGCGGACTCGTACAACGCCACCGACGGGAGCGACGCATTAGTTTCATATCGACTGTTAACGTTTACACATAATTTAAAATGCATTGTTATTTTGAATCGTGGTGTCATGTACCGCGGCGAGACGTTCACGATGACACACGCACGTAGCGATTAATATAAAGACGCAACCGATGGTTGTATGTAGAGGGGGAAACGGTAGGGCGTGACCTGACCGCCGCCGACGAAAACTGGACGAAAACTGGGTTCCTTCTTATTGTGAATCGAGTATAGGTTCGTCTTTACTGAAATCAAAATATTATTTTACACGAGTACATATTTTTTTACTTGGACAGCTCCAGGCGACTAAATTACTTCAGTGCTTCTCTATAACAATAAAAATAATAATACTATTATTATTATCAATTATAACGTATATAATATTATGGTTTATTGATTTAATATTATACCTATAACGTCAAAGTGCTTACACGTTTATGTTTTAAATGAAATGCGAAATCTTTTATTATCTATAGGTAAAAACGAGGGTAAAAAAAAAAAAAAAAAAAAATAATAATAATATAATCCGCGTGTGTCGAGTAACTGCGGTAACGGTAAAACAAATTCGATTGACGAACGTATCTATACGTATCTATATATATTTTTATAACATTTATAAATTATCAGTTTGATTTTAAATTCTTAAAATATTTGAAAAAATTTCTACAATAAAACGCTGAGTTATATTTTTTTATAGTTTCAGTTGATCCGAACACAAACAAATATTATTTATTTCACAGTAATGGACGTGAGCAAGGTGAACGTGGTGATCGATGTGATAGAACACGCCTTACACGATACGACCAAACCGTGGCACGGCCCGTTCGGCTGGGTTGAGAATCAAACCGGCGTAGGACGGTTCAGAGTGCTTTTGGGCCTAGTCACCGTTCTGTCGTTTTACCTGATCCTTGGTTACGGGGCCACGATATCCAGTAATGCGATCGGTTTCGTTTACCCGGCGTACGCGACCATTGCTCTGATAATGGAAACGCCTCCGCAGCAATCGTCCGCCGCGGTCATCAACAAATGGTTTACGTATTGGATGACTTTCACCGCGGTGCTCATCGTTGAACAGCATTGCGCGTTCATCCTAAGTCTGATCCCGTTCTACCTGTTGATGAAGACCGTGTTCCTCCTGTGGTGTTTTATGCCGTTGAATAACAACGGCGCAAACATCATAAACCACAAAGTCATCCGTCCGTACCTCGGAGGGTACTACAAATCGTCACAATTATGATGGACGTATGTTATAATTGTATGATAACAAATATTTAATATAGGCATAACAATAATTGTATCTCTCCCTATATATTATAATATATAGGTACATTATAACCGCGAGTCATATTATATATTCGAGTCGATAAAATTGTGTTAAAAAATTAAAAAAAAAAACACTCGTATACTTAGGTAATAAACGGAAATTTATGTCTTATTATATTTAAAAATTCTATGGTTTCCAGAACGTGCAAATCACGTATAAGTAATAAAAAGAAAAGTTAGCTCGTGTTGTGTATTCGTAGTTTTTTACCTTTTTTGTTTTTTTTTTTGGAACTTGGGTCATTTTGAAAACTTAAATCGTATACTCACGTGAAACACGCAGTGATCATTGTAAAATATTTACCACCACTGACTGCTCGCGTTTTTAATTTACCTACGTAGCATATTAAACTCTATAATTTTGAGGCGTTCGTTATAATACGAGTATATTATATTTTACATTATCTTCATGTATCGCGACAAAAAACAATTTTCAAATTTAATTTCTAAAATTATAATAATGCGCTGACGCGTCGAATAATATTTGATAATCATTGACATTTTATTATAAACGCGCGTTTTATCCAAAACACCATACGAATACCATACACTCGTATCGATGATTCGAACAGATATACACAACTAAAAAAAAAAAAAAAAAAAAAAAAAAAAAAAAACTTTTACCAACTACAATACACGAATGTAATAATCATTTCAATAATTTCCAACGTCTCCATTATATCAATTAATTTACAAGTGTAATATTATATGGCGCATAATCAATTTTACTAAATAAGTTGTAATATCTATACGCAGGTAAACTACGTTTTGATTAAACACTGCGTATAAAGGTAAATTATAAGCCAGGACTTAAATGTTTACGAAAGTTAAAGTAATTATTTGTAGATGGAAATTTGGTTTCGAGTGTTTCGTCTTTAAAATGTATATACTTATATTATGTAAACACGCAATTAATCTGCAATATCAATATCCTGTAATATTTTAAATCTAGTCTAAATAACATAACGATAATATTATTATACTTGTAAACATTTTACTTGTAAAACACCAATATCGTAACAAAATTATATTTTGTGCTGACTGCTTATATTGAAAATATCAATAATAATAAATGATAATATTCGTATTATACATCATGTTAAAATTATTTTCCAAAATCAAATTTACCGCGCGTAAATGAGATTAATTAATAATATTGTGCTACGATAAATTTAATAATTATTGTGATATTTTAAAATACAATTTATTACATAATATTTTTGTGAAATTCAACGTGGATGATTATGGAATTTTCAATTTTAATCTGAACCTGGAAGGAGAATAAACCATATATTATTATCATCATGAACAATATCATCGTGAACAATATCATCGTTCCAAAAATAAAGTTAATAAATTTGCATAAAATATAAATTGTTTTTTCCAATATAATAATGTCGTGCGTATAATATTATATATACGTTTTATGTATTACGTATTATGTACGTCTAGTAAAATATATAAAATAATAATGAATATATTATAATATAATAAACACGTCAACGTCAACTTCAACTAATATGTTTTTATTTCTCATTTTTATTTCATTAAAAACAATAAAGTGACTTACTTAAAATTGTTTTCAAACCACTAAAAAACACTAAAAAAAAATATAGGTATAACGTGTAACATAATAATAATTACTATTTATATGTTACGAAAAATTAAAGTATTAAACGTACTAAGTTTGCACGAGGAAAATTGTAATTTTAGTATTTCACTACATTCAATTCACTTTCAAATTATATTTAAATGCGCATTTTAGTGTGTTCAATTTAATTATTATTTAATTAAGAAACGAACTGATTGCACTAGGACTAAACATTAATAATAACAATGAGTGACTGTACATTATAACATTATTCGCTGTATAAATTATATTATATATTCAAGTAGATTTTAAATTTAAAAAAAATATTTATAATTTATTGAAATCCTATTTTACATAGTATCAAGAAGATTAAATGGTTTAAAGAAGTATAAGGCTAATGTTATTTACATTATCCCGACAATTCTCTTGAGACTCTATATACAAACGCACGCTCTCAAAGTCAATTATACTCTTGATTGCAAATTAAAATACACTAATTAGAAAATCATAAAGGTTTTATCATAATTTTTTAATTCTCATCTTCATATTATATGATATAATATATAATATCATTAGTACAATAACAGATTCTATATCAAAATTAACGAATGAATAAAATTAACTATTATGATTATTTATAAAATATATTTGATAATTTTTTTTTATAAAAAACATGTATATGTATAAATATACATATAAATACAATAATAATATAATGTAATACATTATTTTTAATTTATAAGTATATTATCAATAATATAATATTAATTTATAAAAAAAATGTGCATTTATTAAAATATAATTTATTAAGTATATTTTTAAACAATAATATTATAGATAAAAACTATAATTTTTTTTTTATGAATTTTTTGGTAAAAATTATCTCAAATTCATATAAAAATATTCAAAATCTGATTAAATTATATATTTATGACATTAATTTGATACCTACTTATTATAATAATTAGTATAAATATTTTAATAAAAAAAACACAGTAAAAGTTCATCAACCTATTACTAATAACATATTCATTATTATAAGTTAAAATTATTCATTATGTCCTAAAATTGTATTTAAAACGTTTTTAAAAGTACCTAGGTTATTCATTAATGTAATGTTAAAACATATTATAATATGTTGTCTTTAATTTTTAATATTTTATATTAGATACTTTTATATTATTATAAATTTCGAAAAATATTGATTCGTTTTTTAATTTAAAACATCATTATCGTTAGGAATTGATGCAATGTAAATCTTAATTAAAATACCTAATAACTTATAGGTTATGTTTCTAAAAAAAAATACAAAATAATATTACCTATATATTTACTTTTTTAGATCAAAAGAAAAAAAATTAAATGTATTATATATACGTCATTTCAAAGGATAATTTACAGTTTTTTTTTTATTTTTGATAACTTTCATTTTCATTACAATTAAAAATTTAAAAAATATTTGTAAAATATAAAATACTTTGTTTAAAACAATAATTTCAAAGAACACCACAATATGATCTTTCGAACCAGTTCATCTTATGAACCAGTCTAAAAATTCAATTAAAAATCTTTAAATATTTTAAAATTTTTTTATGTATTTAATTTAAGAATATGTAGAAAGATAGATATAGATAATATAATGAATTATATTATGCTACTTATTTTTAAATTTTTTTATTCATGAAAATTATTGTGAAATAATAAAATTATTATAAATTGTTGCAGAATTAGGTTGTGTCATTTATCTTATGATTATTTACTAAAATAAATTGCTATTATCGCCTTTCTATGATTAACATTACCCTCGTTTACTTAAATTATTTATCTCGTAAAATACGATGTTATGTCTTTACATCGTACTACTATATTAATTTATGTGTCTACGTGTAATTTGAATTCATTTATTTATCAGAAATCACATTTGAAACATTTTATTAAATTCTCGATATTAACTATTCGAACTGTTTGATATGATTCAACACTGACAAATAATATGACAAGGTTGAAAATATTAAAAAAATTAATAATGTACTCGTAATAGTTGAAAAACTAGAGTTATGCTATACTTCATAAACGTCCGATCAATTATTCAGTTTACTGCATTATGAGTATAACAATGTCGTACACATGGTAGGTATAAGACATATTATATAATAATGCGTTAACATATTATTATGACGTAGAACTTGAATTATATTTCTTATAATTTCGAACGAAATGTCTAACGTTTTACTATTAAAATCATCAAGTCACTTGCTTAATATTATTATACAGTGAATACCAATTGTAATTTTAATCAAACATCTCCAGAGCACATAAATTTATTACTGAGAAATATATTGTGGTTTAATGGTCGAATCGTCGTCCTTGGAATCGATATTATGATTGTTATTATATTATATTATATAGTTTTGCATGTAATTTTCAACATAAAAATAAATGATAATAGGTATTATTTTTAGCTTTGCTAATAAAATATAAATAAATATATTATATTTCTCGGATAAGCTTTAGTTTAATCTCGTAATATACGAGTACATTCGATTTTAATTTAACTTCAGAAAACACCAACTTTAAAAATAAATTCACGTTTAACTAATAATCGTTATGATCACTGATCATGAATATATATTATAATAAAATAGAAATTACGAATATGATTATTTTTTTTTTATCGAAAAATGTAATAAATCGCATTATACTCTATCGTTTGTGTACACTCGATCGTATATGGAGTATTTAAAATATAAAATATTGATTAAAAAACGACATTCGAATGTGTAAACACATTATATTACAATATTAACATTAAACGTATACGGAAATTAAATTTCAAAATATTATCTACGCGACCCCATATAATATGATAATATTATTTATAGTATTATCATTTTGTGTCTAAAACGTTTAAAAGAAATGTTACAATTTTTTTTTTCGCTTAGACAATTTCCAAAGACAAACTCTGAGTTTTGTGTACGGAAGTGTTTTATGGATAAGCGTGCACATTAATATAAACAGCCGTTGCAACAATCATGACCCGCGTGGCGAGTGCCGTCCTCTCAAAACGCGTAACACAAATAACAATTTCCCGGTGACCCTATTTCTTATTTTCACGAAGACTGTTTAAAAATCCACTACAACGCTACTTAAATATTACTTACGCAGCGATGAACAAATGATACGGTTTCCTAAGAACTTTGTAGACGAATAACTACGCGTTTCCGGTAGAGATGAGGATGACGACGCGAAGTCCGCCAATTATGCAAAGAATTCGGTTGGAAACTTGTATATTATTATTCATCCCATATAGACACTTTATTACCAAATACGGTGCCATAACGTCGTTACGAATGACAAATGAACGATATATGGACCACATACGTAAAATTACACTAAAACAATAACACTAGTACCGTATATAAGAACGCCCACAGAGGAGGCAAAGGGGGCCATGCCGATATTCGTATTAATATAATAATAATATGGTATAATACTATAACCTATAACTATTTTATATGTAAAAATGATCGATTCGTAATAATTATGCCGTATATTAAAATGTAAAAATATCACAATTCCAAAATCTTTGGACACTTATTATTTGGCAGAAAAAGACAACCTAAATTTCAAGCCATCGATATAATATAAGTGTGTGTGTGTGTGTGTGTGTGTGTGTAACTTATAAATATTGTGCCCCCCTTCGGCTGATATATCTGCGAGCCTCTTGAGTACGTATAATATAGATTATAAAATAATATAATATATTATGATCGTTATAATATACAGAACGAAAATATAATAGCATGAGCATCTCTAAAAATAAGATAATTCATAGTAATATTATATTATTATAATTTTATACGCGTGACTCTATAAATTATATTATTATGCTTCTTACAGTGTTCTTAACGTACTGACATGAGTTTTTGATTTCTAAGACTTTTGGACCTTGATGAGTGTTAAACAATTTTATTTAAAAAAAAAAAACACAAAAATTTAAATATTTATATACGTATGAATGCTAATAATTTATTATGACTCATAAGAATAATAATAAAAAAAATAATTATAATGCGCTCATCGTCGTTATATTGTGTTAAAACATTTTTGATTACAATTAAAATAAATTAAAATAATATTAAAGCGTAACAACAATATTATGGTTTTATTTTGAATAAATTCATTTTTAAATATTTAAATCGATTATATTGTTCTATATTATAAATATCACGCATTATTATTTTATTAAACTTCTTTTTATATGCGTCAACCTTTGAAATTATATCAGAAATTATGAAATACTGTTATTTGTATTAATATTAAACTCATTTATTGATAATACAAAACAAATATCAGTTAATATCGTATACAGTTGATGTCATTTTTGTAGTTTGATTCTTTTTCTTTTTTTTTTACCAAAATAATAACATACTTATTAATTATTATATACGTAATTTAATCGTGCGAAAGTTTATATTTTCATTTTATTTTAAAATATTATACAAAAAACTTTTTTAACAACCTTGTTATACTTGTTTAACAATAAAGTATTTACCGAAGTATTTATAAAGTAAATACTGCAGTTTAAAACAATAACAGAATGTTCCCACTGATTTGAAAAATTAATATTATTTTTTATTATAATATAATAATCATCAATAGTATAAGTTATTTTCATAAATTTTTTATACTGTTATTATATCAAGACATCAAGTATGCATAACCTAATTAATAATAATTACATCAAAACTTTTGTTTATTTGTATTAGGAATATTTTTCTATTGATTGTGTTACAATTACTTTTTAAAAAATAAAAACAACAATTTAATATATATATATTATACTTTAACAAATATAAATTAATGTGTAAAACTGTAAAGTTATATTTTAATTATATTTCGAATTTATACTAATAAAATACTATTTTATATCAAATTATATGTATACATTAATACATTAATACTTTATACAGGGTACACCTAGTTATACCTGTTGTCCTAATCTACTCAATATTTTTTTATATTCCACAACCACGCATAATATTACGTATTAGGTATGTGTAACTGCTATAATATAATGGTATCATAAAATATCATTTCTCTGGTAAATATAATAATAAATTATAAAAATCACTAAGTTAAAATAGTTGAACAAATAAAAATTGAACCTTCAAATTTAAGAAATAAATATTTTTATTTTTCTATTAAACGTTAACACTTAAAAATTACAATATTAACTATAAGTATTAATTTACAGAAGAATTATTTTAAAAATTATATTTTTTTTTTTTTTTTAGGAAATACTGCAATTAAGAAAATTAATAGGACTAATGCACGCTGTATGTAATTAACATAAATGTACAAAGGGGAAAAATATATTAATTATTTACAAAGCAAAATATAATTTGATTTGTGATGAAGGATTCAGCAAAATTAAAAAATACAATTATTTATTTGAAAAAGTCTCCCATTTGATTTTTTTGTTTCTTATTTATTTTTATATATTTTAAAGGACGCTAGTCCTCCATAAATAATATCTCATTATTGTAAAAATTTAAACGAACAAAATAACAATAGTTACAAAAGATTTCGAAACTTAAAAACTTATATAAAAATTTAAATGTTATGCTTCGGTTTGTTGAACATTATATATACATAACATTTATAATTTATTCTTAATATAGAAAAACGATTAAAAATATTGGTAGATTATAAAAAAATATAATATTAAAATACAAAAGGTTGAGAAGACAAATAAGTAGAAGAAAAAACCTATAAAATTTATAAAATGAACAATTTTATTTTAGCTAGATGTTCTTATTTATAATATATAATATATAAACACCAGAATTCACTAAAAGTAGTTCGGTAGGTATCAATAAATTTATATTTCAATGAAGATCGAACATACGAAAGGAAACATTTTATTTTCAAGATACGCTAATATAATGATAACATAAGCGTATCAAAATACACAAAATAAAGAATTGAGGTAGGTACATTATATGTTTTACGAGTAGGTATCTATAGTCTATCTCTATACCATCAAACAGTATAAGTTATAATAATAATCTAATATTATAACTAAAATTCATCTCCTTGCATCATTAAAATCAGTAATTAGTTCAAATAGTAAATAAACAATATTTTTAACTAAGAAAAAAATAAACTATTTCTTTCACTAGCACCTTTATGTACTTATTTACTAAGATACCACTTTAAGAATTAAAAATTATTCCATATCTAAAATAATAATATTTCCATTAGAGAATATTAAATAGCAAATATACACTTGTATTTAGATTATTGTTTTGTATTTCATAATAGTTATTAAAAGTTACTAAAAATGAAGAAAATTAATATAATATTTTCATTACATACTCGTACATAATATAACTATTAAAAAATATATAAATTTTTAATCTTCAAATTTGTTTTATTTAGTTGACATCGTATAATGAAATAAGAAAAACATATGAATAACGATATAACGTTTATACATATTATAAAAAAATTTTCAAATACGATAATTAATCGTTGTAATATTAAAACTTCAATAATAATTTAACACCATCTTCCCATCACCACTGCACTAAATTTAGGTCAAGTACTATCTGCTCCGTAGACCAAATTTAATGAACGAGTACTTATCCGGTTGTTTTTTTATCATTCTAACGAGTAAGTCCTTTTTCTTTTAATTATAATTACTACTATTCACTAGATACGTTTGATGTAGGTATCTATATCATACATTATTACATATTAAGTACACGAATAAATATTCATTAATGAGAGAAATTGTTTTTATATAAATTATTCGTCTTCTATCTTTAATACTGTACAATGTTTAAATAAAAAATATATTATTTATTCAACTTTAAAATAATTAAAAAATACACAAAACTATTTTAAAAATTATTTACTATCAACTCTTTCATATTATAATGAATCAAACGAACGGATTGTGTTCTGATAAAATCCGATGAAAAAAAATATATAATATTATTAATTTATAAAGTTATAACAAATTATAACGATTTAAATATGTCAGAGCCCAGAGGTATATTTTTCTGCGTGATATATTATTTTTACCTGGGTACAAGTACATAATATATAATATGCTCATTGCTCGGGTAACAAATGGAAAAGTTCTATGGTCGGTTTATCGCGGTTTCAGATAATTGCATGTTGGTCATAAATTATTATGAGTTATGTCTAATAATATAATAACATCTAAACATACATTTTTCTTTTTTTTTCCAAAGGAATATATGATTATATAATCAGAAGTCATTTGATCATCAGTCTAATAACATGTTGTATTTATTATTTTATGGTAATATTGTAAACAACCAATAAAAATTTTGTGTGCAATAATTTAAAACTGGAAAAGTGACATAATGCTATAGCAAAAAAAAAAATTACTAGTTTGAGTGATAGCGTAATTTGTATTCTGATTTACTTCTGAATAATAATTATTACCGATATATCTTTTAATTTAAATATATAAACTTAAAAAAAAATAACAATTTTTAATAATGATAATATTTAAATGTAATAT
Source organism: Tetraneura akinire (assembly GCA_021307375.1). Lineage (NCBI taxonomy): Eukaryota > Metazoa > Arthropoda > Insecta > Hemiptera > Aphididae > Tetraneura > Tetraneura akinire. Next base: position 26,876,116 of record JAIUCT010000001.1, on the reverse strand, counting down.
ACGCGCCCTACCAAACGCGGATAAAAAAAAAAAAGAAGAAAAATTAACAATTTTAAACAATAATTCATTTTGTTTGATACTTCATTCGAATAGAAAATCTTGAATGCCACATGACCATAATATTACGGTCAGATAAGAAAACCGTTGGATTTAATATAATAGAAAACACACTACTGTTCTATCGATTTATTATATTCGCTAAGTCGTGGCAGGATTTCAAGTCATAAATATAATAGTACGTATTTTGAATCACTCAGAAATCCTATTTCCAGTGGCTGTCAAAGTATTTTATAACGCATATTATAAAATATTTATTGTGTATTTAAAATCAATATAAATTTTAAGCACAAATTTGTTCCTTTGTCATTATTGTCAATATAATAGGTAATGAAAAAAAATTCGTCGTGTATCGTATAGTTCAAAGCTGACATTATAATTATTTGGAAATTAAAATTAATTAATTTGAGATAGAGTTCGTTCGTAAAGAGTTATTCTTTTATAATAAGTTTCAATTATTTAAATAGTTACTTTTTTTAAATATATAACTTTTTAACCCCATTGTTTTTTCTGTAGAACAAATACATAAATTAATCGATTAATAAAAATGCAGTATCAAATATTTTTTTTTTTTATTATTTGAACAATAAATAATATTTAAGTTATCTGAAAATATATATTTATATTATAATAAAAATGTGGCCTCTTTAAAATTCTAAAAAATTAAACCAATTTTAATTATTTAAATTAGTTACGTAACTGATGGTTGTTTCTTTTTTACTTAAAAATGGTGATTTTCAACTTCAAAATAGCTTTTAATCATACTATTTATTTTTATTATTATATACATAAATATAATTTTGTTTGATTATAACTATTTCCAGCTTGGACAAAATTTTTATGTAAAGATCAAAATATTAAAAATAATATCTGATGCCTATAAATATATTACTGTTATATAAGCTGATTTTATCAAGCAAAGTGTTATGGATTGGAAAGTTTGAATTTTTTAAAGACTACATTTTACATTTTCCTTTCTTTTTTTTTTTTTTTTTTTGGCAGTACCTACTACAAATTCAACTACATAAATTATTACTGTTCATAGTTCATACTGTATAAAAATAATTTTATTTATATTTATATATTATGAATGTAAAATTCAAATGTCAAATTAAAAATTGTTTTGATTCTTCTTACTACGTATAATAACTTTAATACGTAATTTAATATTACAATAAATATTCAGACAAGAAAATCTAATAAAAAAAAATTCACAAGAAATACTACGAGTAAAACTATTGATATACAAGTGTACAGGACTAAAAAAATGCCTAGATAAAAGCTATATACGATATACCAATATTATAATATAATCTTATTTCGTCATTTCCATCAAAACTTTTTAACGCTTTTGATAAAATTGAAATATTGCTTATTCTTGCAACCAAAAAAATACATAGTTTTCAATTTCTATATACAAGTAACAAGGATTGAGTATAAAACTTTTAAATATATATAATATTATATTATTCCTAATGCATAAATGTGCAGAATTCTTACTAAAAAAAAAAAACTTTTTATTATTATCCTTCGGGTATGACACGAACAAATTTAATATTTATTTTTCATAGTTCCCTGAAAATAATACCAATGATTCAAAAATAATCATTTTTCTAATAATACATTCGTTCATTTAATGTTGAAACGTTATAAGGGATTTTTTCCTTATTGACATTTTTTCAAATAATGCATAATAATATTTACGAAAGATTTTATCATCAATAGCTTTATTGTTTTTTTCAAATATCGTATAAAAATTACTATTGTAAAAATAATGTAAATAAAAAGAAATATTGAATGTTATTGTAATGTAATTTTTTTCATTATTCTAATGTTATATTATTATAAAATTAAAATCGTACAAAAAAATTTACTGACCTAATTCATCAATCAATACTCGTATATTATTTTAAAAACCGTTAAACATCTATTTCTGAAACTAGACACAAATTATTCCAGGTAATTAACCGTATATTGTAACTATAACATCAAAATTATCCTTTAATAAAAATATATAGCTTTAAAATTAATAATAAAGAAAAAATCAATAATTACAATATTATAGTTCACTGTATCTCTACTTTAATAATGATTCAAAGCGAATATAATTTAATAATAAATCAATTTTATATTTAATAAGAAAAATTATTTTTATATACCTACCTAATAGTTTTATTTTACACATTATACCAAATATGCATTTTGTCTATAACAATTTTAATAGCTTTTAATATTTCAAATATGATATTATTTTGCACAGTAAATCATAATAATACAATATACTGCAATCGTATTAATTATCAATAATTAAAGATATTATTAGACATATTTTATAATCATCTGTAACTTTTTTTTTATCTAATATCACAGTTAAATTTCGAATTAAAAAATCCAAAGTGAGCATATTTCATTTTAATTAATAAAAAATAAAATATCCCGTTGCGCATAAAAAAATTATTTTATTGTGTCGAGTTGATATTACAAGAAAATATAAAAATATTTAACATCCGCATAGCTACAAAAATTATTATAATAACTTGGGTGTTAATTTAAAATTTTTGATATAAAAAAAATTAATAATAAATCTAATAAAAATAAAAAAAAACTCCTTATTTCACATATTATCTTTATCCACAATAATTGTGATTTCATAATAATAATAATAATATAATTTCACATACATGTTGAGAGATGATTAACCAATCGGAACGTATTTCTTATGTAGAAATATTACGAGAAAAATTATATTTATATTACTATTCTATACAAAAATTGTAAATTTATGTAACAACAACCACATTGTTGGGAAATATAAAATAATTACATCGAATACACATTATGTAAATCTTAATAACGACGTTGTGTTAAAAATAAATTTATACTTTCTTTAATTTCAATTATTTTTTTTTTTTTAATTTTTAATATTTAAGCGCTTTGTCATCGCCAGTAATTCGTATTAATATAATATGTGTAAAATCGATATTACGAACGTTTTGTTATGCGTACGCCTGAGGTGGTAACTCAAAATTTCGTTCTTAAGCACACATTACATATCACTTATTTTCAGTACATTTTATATTATTGCAGCTCAATCCATCACGGCCAGTCGGAAAACAAACACTAAAAACGTACAGTGAGAACAAACAACGCGAGGAAAAAGGACACATTTCGAATAGTTACGATATTGCATTACACGATATAGGTATAGCAGTTGTATTTTTATAATGAAAAATATGACGGAGTAGCGGCACTACAACTGTAAAGATATAATAGTCTTCATATTTATTATAATATTGGAAAATGCAAAAAATAATATGCAAAAAGTGAAATAATAATAATGTGAAACGTAATAAATATTTTCCCGAATAGATATTATAATATTATTATTCGTATACGAGTACGTCAGAGTACTTCGTTAGTATTCGTTCCCATTACATGACGAGTGTCATCGGCGAGAAAGGCGAGAAGAACCCCACCTTAAAACTTATACAAATCGACCACCTGATATGAGTTATAAATTTTACGTTTCATATTATTATTTTGTAGTTTAATATTAATATTTGTTATCACTTATGATTATTATCATATTTTATAATTTATGTTTTTATTTAGTATTTTATTTTATTTGAAAATGTAACGACAAAATAAAATATAATATAATATTTTTAACAATACGTTTGAAATATTTCAGATATCAAAATTATTTAATTTTTAGACAAATAGTTTTTAATTTGAAAATCAGGCCTAAGTCTAACCCTAAAATAAAAAGTGGCCGGAAGTTTTAGTTTTTCCGTAGTCCGGCAAAGTTGAATACGGCCCTGATACTATTGACATGGACGCGTTTTTGTGTTACCTACACATTATACAGAGCGTCGTCGTGTGGTCGTTTCGTACAAATTTAATTTCACCACGTCGTGATATACTTATCAATATAAGGGTTCAAAAAGTTATATTCTGAACGCCGTCTATTACTAATATCTAATTCTAATCTCAATGGGACATAATAGTTTAATGATTTTTTGAGTACATTAATCAGATTTGACATCCCCAAAGAACAATATTAAAATATGTAGTGGGATGCAACGAAATCGTTCTCGTTTTATTTTACTAGCAGAAGTAACCGTAGTATATTATCTCTGCGAAGCGAATAATTATTATATTTGTACTTTCAGACTTTTGAGCCGGTTTGATTATAAGAGATGTAATATAAAGTAATATTTAAACTGAATTTGAATTAATAAATAACGTGTAAATAATTATTATTTTAAATGATCATTGTAAGTCGCTGTACGTTAAAAGCAGGAACATATAATTATGATATTTGTATTCGATATACCTATACGGAAAAATGATAAATAGTAATATTATTATAAATTAGCTAAAGAACGATTTTTAATATTATATTAAAAATAACAATATCATAAATATTTAAAAATAAAATGAATTTAACAATTTAATTTTGTACTAAGAATAATAAAAAGTAAATTCATATAATAAAATTGTCACACGTGTGTAAAATAATTATTGTAATATAACTATCAAATAAATACGTAGTTTTAAAAATGTTTTAAAATTGTAAAAATTAAGTTTTTAGTTTTATGGTTATTTCATTAAAAGTCGTTATACATAATGTGAACATTAAACAATGGTTTATATTCTCTAAATTACAAATTATTAGTACGATTAAAATACAAAACTGTTTAACATTAATATAAATTGAAAATATAGAGAAATAAACATCGATATTTAATGTTTAAAATATGTAAATTTATAATTAACATAGGTATCTACTTCGTAAAATAACAAAAAAGTGTTTCATTGTGTTATATTTGCCGATATAACACAAGTATAATTTACGTAATATTTATAACTCATCGTTATTATAGTAAATAATATAACATAAAAATAACATTAATATATCTTAATTATTATTGTCCAATTAACAATCTGAAATTTTAAATATGAAAAAGAAGAGCTAATACTCCTGCCGCAGGGATACAGGTGTGCAGATCATAGTGTTTAATTTTAATTAGAATTTGAATGCAATGATACACCATCGCATTCGAAAAAAAAAATTCTGAGCGAAGTCAGTCTGATAATGTAGGTATTGATTAAAATTTTGACATTTTTTATTAAATATTTGAAACGCAAATTTTATCACACATATAGGGACCACATAGTACACATATAATACATAAATGAACAATCTATAAAATTTTCAAGTCTCTAAGTTCAATATAAATGCTCATAAAATCCCTTGTCACCTAAATGCTCATATCATAAAAATTTTCAAATAAAATATCAATGTAATCCTAAAACATATGATAATGTACAAAATATTATTTAACCTTGAAATATATATTATGAAATATATATATTCTTATGCGATAAAAACTTTTGTATATCAGTTATTGGATAATGAATCGTCGAGAAAGCTCACACAATAATTGGAGTTGCGTTGCATACATTCAGTAAAAATATGTAAAGACATAAAAATCCGATCTCTATAAATTTAGAAATTTATAAATAATCAATATAGAATTATATTTTAAAGGTAATTTTTTATATTGCTAATTTCATCAAACATTATATACATAAAAACGATAATTTTGCCACATATATAGTACCTATGTGAACATTCAATCAAATTTTCAAGTCTCTAAATTAAAATTGCTAGAGTTATCGTGAAATATTGAAATCGAATTCGACGAAATTTCAGTTTTCGTGAAAAATGCCGTTTTTTCGTTATTTTTTCTACCGCTTAGGGTCAATTTTGAGAAATTCGAAAAATGACAATGACCTAAATAAAATACCAACTACATCCACTTTCCAATCGGAAACATATGCTTTTCGTGAAAATCGGAGTGTTATTTCCGATAGTAAAAGTGTATAGACATAAAAAAAAAGAAAAAAGAAAAAAAAGACACACGTCATTGTAAAACCAATACATTCTTCGCTTCGCTCAGAATCTAAAATTTATAAGAATATAATCTTTTTAATTACCATGCAAACAAACGATAATTATACATTTCCATAATTTTAAATATTTAAAAAATATATCATAAATATTATTAATTATTTTATATTATTACAATGGTTTTATTGATCAATATAATCACTGTAATAATCGTTAGCGGCCCTATATATACATAGGAACACTATGTATTATGTATGGTGTGTATACAACCTACCTACCTTATAGTATAAAAAATAAAACATTATTTTATTCGATTTCCATTAATTTTTTCATCATTTTAAACGTATTATTTTTTATTTAATTAGGTTTTCTAATTATTTTCATATCTGTGTTGATTAAACAAATGTCATACCATTATTGTTTTACTCATTGTATACACAGCCTTTTTCACTAACATAGGTCATTATTACGATTAAAAATGTCGGTTTATTTTTTGCGTAAATAATGTGATTATTCAATTTTTACAATTTTTAAATTTCCAAACGTAATAATATATATCATAAATATTACCGATTTCCTCGAATTGTGTTGTTTTATCAATTTTTACTAATCACGTTAATTTTTCATTCCACAATCTCTTATTAGTCAATACCCACAATCCCATGAGATTCTGAGATCGGTATTTTTTTTATCCAATCTAATAAAGTAGCATCATGTAAACATATCGCGTATACCTCGTTAAATATGAAGTTAATATTTGTGTATGTCTTATAATTGAAATATAAAAATTAAATTTAAATTTAGAATTGATAAAATAAACGTAATAACAAATATGGCCATTTATATTATTCGTTTAAAATTGCAACGAATGTATGTTTTTTATTTTTAAAAAAAATGCAAAGAAATATCAAAAGTAGCGATTATTTAATTAATTAAAATTCCTAATATAATCATAAACGTCTAAATGTATACATCGAACACTATTTGTTTAGCTATTGAATGTAATAATATATTATTTAAAGTATATTTTTCAATTATTATTTTAAATCACTTTAATATATATATATATATCGTAATATAGTTTTCCAAATTCCAATATTCCCAGGCATAATATATTTTTTTTTTTATCTGGGAAAAAATCTCACTCTGCGTTATAATTTTGTGTTATAAAACGAAGCCACTGGGCTTCACTGATCACACATATTTTTACAGTCAACGAATATACAAAAAACTACACGAAAATTTAGTTAACTCAACTGCACTGTAGCTGTTCGCAATTATTTTCATTTTTCAAACGAGATGATTTATCGCTGCTATCAATTAACGTGTAATAACTCAGTACAATATAATATACGCGTATAACTACGTACAAACGCCCCACTTGATATCGTTCATTTTATACATAAACGTATATTTTATATTTTCCCTCTTTTTTACATCCGGATAATTTATTACATTACATTGCCTGTTTGTCTATTGTATTATTCAACTATTTATTGTACACAGTAATAACTAATATTCAACATACATATATATATATATATTATTATTATTATTATTATTATTATTATTATTATTATTATTATGTATTGTTTCTAAAATATGTTTGCTTTGCTGGTATTATACACTTAGTTAGATTCATACTGATTAAATACAATCCATTGTTGTTTATATTATAATATATACTCATTTTTACTCGTACAATAATACTATGATGTATAATATTCCGCTTACTTATCTCAGATATTGATTTCGAGATTCGAGTATATTAAACTTGTTATTAAATCCTGATTTAATGTTTAACGTCTTACACAGCACGACGAATTAATTAAACGACAGGATCCATGACGACATCGTATCGGTCAAATTCAAAGCTATTGTACCTGCAGCCGACAATATATTATTATATCATAATATTTTTATTTGTCTTATCTCTTATATTGTATAATAAGAAATAAATAAATTAATGTTTGATTACTTGCATTAGATTTTATGTCAGTGGCGTATTCAGATCCAATTTATAGAGGTGCTTATTATGAAAGCAATATATAAGTATTGAATTATTCCCTCTCTTCAGAGTATAGATATATAGCATGTCCCAGATTTATTTACTCATCGAAATATCCCAGCGAATAATTAAGATTTTTGATAGCTGTTTTTTTTTTTTTTTTTAATTATTAGTTAGATTAATGACTATAATAATACTTCCATTGCTTTTTGAAATTTAATCATCCCTTAAAAAAAATAGACAAAATAACTTTTAATTTATTAATTTTTGGGAAATTAGAAGATAGCCACTTAATAGAGTACATAGTAGAATAATTTTGATGTGTCTACTTCCCAATTTAATAAAGATGTCAATTTTTAGGAATTTTTTAATTTTATTTTAAAAATAAAATTTCTAACGTCAATATTTTTAATTCGTTAATAAATTATATCGTGGATTGTAAAATTAATAATATCAATATCTTATATCATAAATTATATCCAGATATTAACTTCAAGGTGGGTAATTTACTAATTTCCATTACTAATGTTATATTTACTTTTATAGATATAATATATATTATTATAATTATCAAAATAGGTATTAGACATGCCTAAACGTATCATCAATGTTATATATTAATAATTATTATTATACTAAATATCGTAATAGAATTTTGTTTATCACTAATTGAGTTAATTATTATTAATATTGATTAAAAAAATTATGCATGCCATGATAATTGATATTAAGGAACACGTATAATAACGTCAAAAAAATAATTTTTTTAATAAATTCATAAAAATCGATATCTTTATTAAATTGGGATGTCGACACGTCAAAATTATCATACAAATATACCCTATAAACTGTATTATCTTCAAATTAACCTAACCTAGCTGATAATTAAAAAAAAAAAAAAACAGTATTCAAAAATCTTAATTTTTCGTGGAGGTATTTCAATGACTATTGATAAATAGATCTGGGACACCCTGTATATATAATCTGTGTGGCATATAATATATTTTAATCTATGGAAATATTTCTCTTTCTACTCCTAATATAAATATGTTTTTATCATTACAAAATAGAATGCGAATGACAAGAAAAGATTCGCCAGGGGATGGATTGAACCCTTCAAACCATCTACCGGGGATATGCCACTGGCGTTTATATTCGTACACAATAATTCGTACGGCACAGACGAGTTGCTCGTTTTTTATCGTTCCGTCTCGTTGACGAACGAAACGAACGAAAAATTTAAGCATATAATTTACTTTATTATTAATTTCTCCAAATAATACACGCGTTTAATATAATTAGATCGTAAAACGTAGACCATCACTATTCACTACTAATCGTTGTCTTCGGCGTTCAAGTTTTGGTCTTTCAATTTGCCAATCACGTACGCGAGTTTCCGCAAATACCGTTCGGCCGCCGGATCGTTGTCTTCGTACCACCGTTCCGAATTTTCACTCTCATTCGTAACCACCCTGTGAATATGCGCCAACCCTGAAGTCGTGCCGGCCATCGTGCACAACAGCTGAGCAGAGAACACGCGCAGGGCCCGTCCTCGCAGACTTGACGACGACGCGAACGACACCAGTAGCTCAACGGTGTCTCGGTCCCGTGCTAAATATTCGTTGGCTTCACGTACCGTGGCCGCGCGTGACATACATGCCACGCTGTCCAACGCCGTCCTGTAGTCCGATGACTTAGCGACTTTTTTCAAGTAATCGAGTAATCCACGGCCTGTCGTCACTGGTTGTAGACTGCAAGCGACTAATCGCAGAGCGTTCGTTGTGATATCCGTCCGTGGCCCCCGGGATAAGTCATCGTCTACTGCTGTAGTACGCGACAATTCGGTACAACGTGTCATCAACAAACCGACGATCCGCATTAACACCGGCACTACCCGTTCGTCATGTTCTGCGTACACCCTTTCCAACGCTCGATCGCCGCATCCCAACACTATCATGGCCTCGTTACCAGGCCTGTGGTCGGCCATCGACATTACGGTCAAGGCGCACTGAAATCGCACCCTGTAGTCCTCGTCTGCCATGAGAGTCAGAATGTTGCGGACCAATGCTAGGTTCCGAACCGTCAACACTTTACCTGTCGGTTGACCGGCCAATATTCTAATCAAAATGCAACACCGCTGCCGAATGAACGGGTTCTGAATCTTCGTCAACCGGTTCAACGGCGAGAAAATGTCCAGTCTATAATCACGTCATATTCACTCTTTGTAACAACAACAATATATCCGATATCGCGATAAAAAATATAATCACAATCGCTAAAAATTATATTTTATTTCTTTTTAACTTCACCAAACTCTATTATTATTATTTATTCTCTTCAGTTCCTCTAACATGTTCATTTTATTTTCCATCAATTATTTTTCCGCAATTATATTCCTCTCATTATTTCTACACACATTTACTAATAATCCTCAAATTATTTTCTATTTTCTTTTTTTATCTTTTCACTTCTTTATAATCACTCCATAGTCCACTCATTATTTACTCCATAAAATATCCATCATTCTGATTCATATACAACATATTTATTATGATGTTATAAAATGCATACGTTTTTATAACGTTTTTATAATATTTTTATACTGTTTACCTATACTCATTTAAAACGGATCCTACGTACGTAAATAGCTTAACCTCACTGCCACGTCATGTTATCTTTGTTATTTTCCTTTCTATATTTCGCCAGGATCAAACTCAATATATTATTATCATAATGATACGTAGGTACCTATATTGTCTATTTTAATCTCATTGATATATTATAATATAATCCTTTGTTACAATAATACCTTCGAGTGTTTACCTCCACTCTTAGAGTCTACATAAGTTTACTTAATTAATAATCATCTATAATATTATGAATTTAATTATTTAATTTTATACATGGTTTGTTTAAAACTTCAAAAGTAATGACTATGTGACATGATAGTATACAAATACGTGTCGAGTTATAACTATATATTATTATAAAAAAAAATTTCCTTGTATACAAAAAATGAACACTAACCTAACCCTGTGACGTACTCAAGGACCCCCCATTGAAATAATAATTATATCTAATATAAAAATTAAGTAATTAACATTTATTTTCAATACAGATTATGCGTGTATGCATATTTTTTTTTTCATAAATAATATAAGTATTTAATTTAATAATATTTAATATGATTTTTGAACCCCACCCCTTACGAAATTCCTGGCTACGCCTCTGACCGAACCTGACCTTAAACATAATATCTACTATTACATCATATGTAATAATATTATATAAGTATAATGTATAATGCATCTAATGTATTTAGAAAATGTGACATCTGAGAAACGCGGTTATTCTTGGAAAACAATAATAACTTTGTTACGATAGATATAGGGCAAAACAATAACACCGGGTGGCGACAACTTTTACACAAGTTTTATAATGGACACTTGGGAAAATAAAACGTGAAAACACGACATTATCTTTAGTCTTTACAATTACTTCGTTTGTAACATACTCACATAGACATTTATAGGTATAATATATTATTCAACCTTTGAATGCTGCTACGTTCTACTGAACTCGTGTAAAATTATATTTAAAAACACCTAACCTACGGGACATTGGCACTTTTTTTAGATTTTGAGCGAGGCGAAAAATGTATTGGTTTTACAATGATGTGTGTCTTTTTTGTTTTTGCATGAAGACATTTTTCAACCCGAATAATTTTCACAAATAGCATATGTTTCCGGTTAGCAAGTGAACGTAGTTGATACTGTATTTCGGTCATTTTTCGGAATTTCTTAAAATTACCCAATGCGATAGGAAAAACGACCAATAAATGATAAAGAAACGGCATTTTTCACGAAAACTGAAATTTCGACGAATTTTATTTCAATATTTCACGATAACTCATGCAATTTGGAACTTAGAGGCTTAAAAAATTATTAATTATTCTTATTCACATAGGTACCTACTATTTATATGTGATAAAATTTTAGAACCGTTATGTTAATATTATTCTACAAAATATAGAACATTGAATATTTCCTAAAATTCTAATTTTTATGTACATTATAAAGTTTGATAAAATTGTCAATTTTGGGTCTGAAATTTTACTGAGGTTTCCTATACTAACATATTACTTAACATGATACCAAAATATTAGAAAAATTATCAAGTCTTAATTTTTTTTTTTTTAGCTGTTTAAAGTTGATTTTTAGTGTAATCGAAAATCTAAAAATCGATATAAGTATTCTTCTTATTATTATTTCTCAATGCTTTTACGATAATGATTAATAAAAAAGAAAAAAGAAATTGAAAATTTTACTGAAGCATACCTATACTTACACATTGGTTAACATAGTTCCAAAATAATAGAATAAACTCAAGTATCAATTTTTTTTTTATATGTTTAAAAATGAAATTTAAGTAAAATTTATATATAAAGTATTTATATGGATGATTCTTATTATATTTCAAAATTTACAATAATATTAATTAAAATTGACCAAAATTTCAAAAATTGTATTATTCTTATTGCCATATCATATTGCTGCGATATTAATATTTAGTTTAATCGTAATAATAAATAAAAAATAAAAATCATAAATCGTAAAATTAATTTGGAAACTATAGTATCTTTAATATAATATATTATATTAAAAAATTATTATCACCAAAATTTAAAACCGAATGAACGACATCCGTAGTTATATTGTTTGTATAATATAATGCGAATCGTATGAGCATTTTACTGTACACGAATGCAGTATTACTTGTGTCATTTTTAAATTAATACAATTTGATTTCAATGACTCTGTGAATATAATATAATATGTCTAAATATGTGTTACCTTCATTGTTTTCATGGGAAAATATATATTTTAGTATTTTAACCGCTTGTCAATCAATTATTTATAACGCATATAATATTATGTACCTATATGTAGCTTATTGGATTACCCTTCCATATTCACGTCACTCAATATTTGTTTTCGAATAATTAATATTAATTATATTTATTATACTCGTATTATCATTGTTATTATTATTTATAGATATATGATTATCATATATTTTTAATTCATTATTTAACGTTTATTTTCCTATTTTATATTATCAATATCGCAAAACGATATAAAATTTATACTCAAGATTCTCGAACTCGAAACTTTTGTGAGTAAAAAAATATATTATTTCTGTAAATTCTAAAATATAAATAAAATAACAAATCATTTTATTTATATACATCATGTAGTTTGAGACCAATATTTAAATATTTAGGCCGTAGAAACTAATAATGACAATCGCCCACCTTTCATTTCATTATGCTCGTATGATTAATATTAAATTCGTAAAATTAGTACATATTTTTTTCCCCTTTGGTAACATTTAAATTACTATAAAAATGTTTTTACGCATATTATTTATAATAATTTAATCAAAATGTCGAAAATTTTATTTAAAATTTATGTGTCCAAAAAATCACATTAAAAAGAAAACAAATACTCAAAAACCATAATGTCATTCATTATATTATATCATTATAAGATAAAACTTACAAAAAAAAAAAAAAAAAAAATGTTTAAAGAATAATTTTCTAACAACACAATTCTTTGACTTCTCATATAGTCGATATTTATAGAATATGCTTGTTATGATCGTAAATAATTACAGTAAATTATTAAACTTACTGAACATCAGTATAATAATTATATTATTCTTATATACACGCTCATCCGAATAATAATAATATAATATAAATGAAAAACAATTGCACAAAGGATAATGGTCGTGGAATAATTAATTATATTGTATTATAATTAAATTTTGAATATAATGATAAATCATTTCATTCGTAAAAACAATTCTAACTGAAGATCAATCAGATATAGATAGTGATATAAAACAATTATAACTGTTTTCAAAAATTATAACATTAAATCAAATATTATACATTAATAAACTTATTAGTCAAAGTAACATTTTGCATAGATAAATTATTTATAGAAATACTCGATAAAATTTTAAAGTTTTTATGATTTATATTTCCTATATTATAAAAAAAAGTATTGAGAAAATTTTTTTTAAAAAAAAAAAAACGTAAATTATGTACTAACTAGATAGAATTATCTACCTAAAGCATACTGTATACCCCGCGCGTTTTATTGTACCATTATATCTACCTCGAAAATGTTTTCATACTTTTGAAAACGCTAAAACATAATAATGTGATCATTAATTTTGAAGTCGTGTAAAAAAAAAAACAAAAATTGTACACATTACTTCACAAAATATTTTACATGCATATGGTAGAGTATGTTAAAAAAATATACATTAAATTTTTAGTTTAATGCATAATTTGTATTTGTTATTATTTACAACAATATAATAAAAATCCTATAAATTTCAAATATAAATGGTTATTAATAAAAAAAAGGGGACTATTATGATTTATGAAAATATTATATTATTACTGTATTAAGCTATTACTATAATATAACGTGCTTCTATTAAATTTTCAAACGGTAAAATTTAAAATTACAAATGAGAAAAAATATTAAACTCAAAAAGTCAAAATTCATTTAGGTATTAGCTCCGATATTTTATGACGAATGTGTAATAAATTATAAATATATTTATATGAAAATACTAAATAAAATTTTCAAGTCTGAACTTCTCAAGTTTTATTTCTTAAGTTATGAATTTTTGATAAAAAAAAGAAGTTATAAGTTATAGGTACTTTTGAATTTTTGATCTAATTTTAACGATTTTCTATCATTTTCAAATCATTTTTTTTTTATACCATGCGAAAACTCTTGAGAAATTCAAAAAATGACTAAATAAAGTAGGTATACCTACACATTGGAAAACCAATTAAATATTAATGTATCATAATACAACGCGTACCAACCTTAACATGTACATGGCCTTGAAACCGTCATAAGCTCTTTCCACTAGGGCTTGTAATGATTTCGAAATCAATCCACAGTCCGAACTAAATAATAATTTCTTTAAAAACGGTATATCTGCATTGTCGTATGGAATGCATAATTTCTCGTTGATCGGCCACGGAATGGGTATAAGGCAATTGGAACTTTCGAACTTAATGTCAAAGGAATTACTCGGATGGGACAGCCTGTCCGCAGAGTCCAACCCCGTTGCATATCGTACGTGCAGCGATTGTACTCCGCGCGACGCTTTTGTTATTGTCGTTAAATCCGCTGTGGTCATTATTTCAATTGAACCGCATCAATAGAACACGACGAATAATAATAATTGTGTTTCATCGCAATAAATCATTTGCGAATAATACTTTGAAATAACAATATGATAAATCCGACGGTCGCAAAAATGTATTTTTATACAGTCGCCATAGTTATTGATAACATTATATTATGGTTTAACGAAATTTTTATATTCCTACGCGTTAATCCGTACGAGAGAAAATTGATTTAAAACGGTTTTTTTTATTATAAAAATATATACTAGTAAATTAAAACGGTGTTTTATATTTATATTCTTATCTCAATTTCGTTAACACAAAATTATATGCAAATCAGTTTTAATTTAAATTTATAACATATTATTATAAATTTAATTGTATTTTATCACATGAATTTCTATCGCGTTTTCATCAAATCATACAGTGCAATGCACGATGCAAACGATATAGGTAGTGAAAAGTCTGTTACTATACACGGTCTGACTTGATTAATACAGATTATTTTTTTTCTTAGTGATCGTAAAATTGGCCGATATCGCTGGACCAAAACCAAAACAAATACTTATTTATATATTTGGCACAAAACAATCATATAATACGTATACTCGTAATATACTTCTATCTGTAAATTGTAATTGTATATCGAGCGAATTTCTACATTTTCCAAAGAAAAAATAATATTTAAATTAATTAATATTATTCGATGTGATATTTCTACTATATTATAATATAATATATAGAACGTTTTTACCTTGTTTTTATTTATATTAATTTACTTATTTATATTTTAAAATTTTCAAAACGTTATTTCTTTAAGTATGGTACCTATTGTTAATTGTTCCATTGTCTTTAATAACGTTTTACAATAACTATAATATTAATATACATTAGGAACAAATATTTAAAAAAATTTTTTTTTTTTACTCTGAACTGAAATAATTATAATTATTATTATTTAATATCAAAACAACGCAATAATAACTAAAAAATGCATTAATTATATTTTAAACACATCTATTGGATACATTATTTTGTATTTGTATATAGTTTATCAGAATAATTTATCTTATTGACATTTGAATACTGCTATTAAATCATCTTAAACAATATTGTATAAATTATTCATTATATTTTTATTTGATTACATATATATTTTACGTTTTACAAATTAAATGTAGTTGGTAATTTGATTTGTACCAAATGTTAAAACTACAACTAAATAAAATGTTGATTACCACTTCATAACTAACATATTATTCAAAATTTAGACCAATTTCTGACTCATTATTTGTTTAATTCATTTCATTTGGAAAAAAATTAGCATGTATACGTGAATAAATAATTTAACCAAGAGAAATGGTATAGGTATTTGAAATGATTAATTTGTCTGAACGTGAATTTTTATTTTATAACTTTGTGATAAGCATAATAACCATACAAGTAACTAACCGACAAAACATAACATTGCATTTTTTTTTTTTTTTTGTAGATTTTAATTGTATATTGTTAATTATTTACACAATCAAGAGTCAATGGTCAATTATAATACTATAATTAACAAATTCTCTCATTCAAACATACGCATTAATTAGTTAATAAATATTAAATTTTATTGTTTTAAATAGGTATATCGTATATACATTATACAATATACATACATTATTTTTAAATATACAATTCAAAATTATTTAAATTTATTATTTCATATAATATTATTTCTTCACGTTCGCCTAAATTTACATCGTTTTATTATTTCTATATAATATTATAATAAAACAATTAAATAATAAACTAAAAATTATTATTACCTACCTATCTGTAATGTATTTTCCTTGTAGGTATATAAGTAAAATAATGTCTGTAGACTAAAAAACATATTACAAAAATTAAAGGTAAATGGTGGGTAAATTAATTATTTATTTACACTAAAATAAATAATACCTATTTCATATTGAAATTAATTTTACGTTCGTTATTTAAATCATTTATACTAATTTCCATTAATTTAAATATTGACTTTAATTTATAATTAATTATTTTAATTACATTTCATTCGTTAGTATTATTTATTTATTTCACATGACTTGCAATGCAATCTAATAATAGCCGCTAGAAGCTAGATAGATTATAGTTACTATAATTTATTATTTTAATATAGTAATACAGCACATAATTTATATGTACTATCGTAATTAATTAGAAAAAACCTAATAAATTAATCAAATATAATGTATAAATAATAATCAAGTATAGTGTAGTGTCATATAACTTTGTCTTTTAACTTTTAAGATTTACAGAAGAACCATTATTTAATTTTCTATTGTATCCAAATAAAATAAAATATTTGTTTTTATAATTCATTTTTTAATTTAAATAAAATCTTCAAAAATATGAAATAAAAATGCTATTTCTTTAACACATTCAATTCAATTGAATGAAATAAATTACTTTATTGAAATCATTCATTTAGTGTATCATTAATATTCAATAATGGCCTATAAAAAAAAAAAAAAGAGAGAATAAATATTTTTAAAGTATTGTTTTGTTTTGTTTTTTTTTTTTTTTTTTATGTGAAAGTACTAGGTATTGATAAAAATAACAGATGAATATCGAAAGAAAAATGTATTCTCAAGAAATATAATGCATACCTTAAATATATTTTATCAATTATGTTTACTAAACAGCTTACTTAAAAAAAAAAAAAAAAAAAAAAAAAAATATTATTAAATATGATACTTAACATCAAATTTAAATTTATAAAAAATAGATTTACTCAAAATTCAAATACAATTTTAATACGTAATATCAAATGCAATTTTTTTAAATAACAAAAATATTCTTTGTAAGTTTATTTTGAATAATATATTAATATAAGTAGGTATAATAATACTATAATGTAAATATACATTGATATGATAATATGATAGTACCTAATAAAGTAATAAAGTCTTATTGTAACATTTAATATTATAGAATTTTATCATTTTTATAATATTATGTGTAGGTATAAAAAAAAAATATATATTTAATTAAAAATAAAACTAACAATGAGCACATATTATATAAGTCAACAGAAAAAGAAAAACATAATATACAGAAATTTGGTCTGTAACGTGTGAACATTATTAAACTCTCCAAAAATAAATTGTATCTTGTATAAACATGTTTAAAAACGATAATAATTAATATCAATATTAATTGTGAATTTCAATCGAAATAAAATTTTAACATAAACGTCTAATAATTTACAAAAAACCATTATTATACCTAATGAATTATTTTCATTTAATTCTATTAAAATAAAAATAATAGGTATAATACAAATGTTGATGAAATTATAAAATCAATAATCAATATTCGTATAATTTTAAATTTTAGTATTATTATTACAAGTCATTTAATAATTTCAGTTCAATCGTATAATATTATTATTAAAATATATATTTTATAATATTAATTCCTCGACAATTTTAATAAAGAAAAAAAATTATTACAGTTATAACTACACTTCTAAATTCTACAATAATTTTACAAAAATAAGAAATATTTATTATTTTTAGTTCTTTAATAACATGTATGCAATATAAATTACAGCTCAATATAAAATAATTAGGTATATTTACTGCTTATAAATACAAAATGTGAAAAAATAATTTACTTGTATTATCTGCATTCGTATCATATTATATTTATTTAAATTTTAATATTATTATATAATAATAAAAACTACTTAAATTACTCAATTTTTTTTTAATATTATATTTTCATTTTCCTATTAATGGTTACTCCAAAATAGGATAAAATTCATTTTAAATGAATTACAATAGTTTATCCTGAAACGGTGTTGTATCTATATAACATACCTGTAAACACAGAACGATAATAAATTAACAATAATTTTAATGCATATATAATCGAAAATATTTCTAAATCAATGCAATTTTTGTTTGACATTTTTGTGATATTAAAAAAATTGGTACGTTATCGATTATATTGCGGATCATTAGTCCAAAAGAAAATAATTATAATAATTTTTAATAAAAATGGGTGCAACTCAAAAATTTTTAATTTAAATAATAAAATGATTTTTATTCTAGTAATCCTTTCTTGAATTATCATTTTTAAATTGATCATCGTGTTCTCCTAAATACATGAATTTTACTAAAATTAAATATTTATTACACCGAGCTAATATTAATATACTCGTACACTTACTTCGTGACATTTATGAATACGCCTCTTCAGTGTCCAATCTGTAAACAACGATTCACGTAGCAATTTAACACACGTAAAATATGTATATACAAAGGAAGGGACCAATCAATAATGATACAAAAATCATATTTAATATTTCAATTAACAAGTAAAATAATTAAATACATTTTTCTAGTAACTACACAAAATCTGAATAACAATTTACTGATTATGTATATTTATAACTTTGATGTTATTATATTATCACAATTATGTGTAACATGCAATAATTATACTATAAACACTACTTACTACTGTTATTACAATACATTTATATATTTTTATAAAAAAAAAAAATGTAATATGTATGTTAAAATGGAAGTTGTAATATTATTTTGACAATATATTATACATGCACCACCCTTGGTGACTATAAAATATGTTGCCCAAATATTATTAAATATTTAAATATTTTATTAAATATTATATTAATATATATTTTTTTATTTATAATATAAACACCAATAGCGAAAAAAAAAATTAAATCAATAATGAAATATATTTTTTGTAGTAACATAAAAGTTATATTGAAAAAATCTATCTGGACCACTACCAAAAATTTACATAATATAGTACCAAATGTACCGTATAGATATTATGCATACCTCGGTACTTTTTTCTTTTATTGGTAAACATCATATATGAATTTCAACTAACAAAAAAATTATGTGTTCCTATTTTATCTATAGGCGAATAAAAATGAAAAATTATTTGGCATACGAGTAAATATCTCAATAACGTTATGTTCTCGTAAATTGTCTTCGAAATGACAAATTATAACCTAAAAATGTTTTGCCAATTTTATCTGGCATACGTGAAAATAATAATTAGAATAAAATACGATTTGGTACAATATAATGAAATAAATGTAAAATACAATATAAACATAAGATATTGTATTTTATTACTTGTGAGAATCACAATTATATTATAAATTTCTTATTACCTATGTGCAAGTACTTACTCGTATTCAATTATATTATAATTATATAATATATTTGTACTCAATTTATTAGTTCACTCGCTAGCTAACGTTTTAATGACCACTTTAGATTCAGGACTTCAATGTAGGTACATTAAATTCTGTTTTGTCATAATGAAAATTTATAGTTAATTCGAAAATAAATGAGAATAAAAGACATACTTATACTAGTTTATAAAACGTACATCTTAACTATTATGTTTGACAATTTATTTTGTAACTCAAAGATTTAAAATGTTATATGAGACGATGTAATTTTAATCCGTCCCTAATAATAATACTTAAATCAAACATAATATTATATTCACTTAATCATTTTACTTATATAGTCGTTATATCTATAGGCAATTGCACGTAAAATATATTTTTTTGTTACAATTTTTATTTATTCGTATTATAATTGTCATTAATACCATAGCAAAATTTTAAAATATAAGATACATAAGACATAAAAACAATAAAAAGAAAGAAATCGACAAAATTATATTTTTTAAGCGTTTTGTAATTTTATTTCAAATTATAAGACGGCGTTATGTATAGGCAATTCTGATACACTCGTACGTTTTTTTTTTTGTAAAAATTACATAACACGTATATACGAGTATATTATAATTATTATCCTTATAAATTTATATAATATTATTTTATAAAATATACCTAACTAGATTCTAAATACATTTGATACAATAACTAACAACATAAATATAATAGATTAAATTTCAATAATAAAAATATATTACTGTAACTCGTAGAATTTAATATTTTCAAAAAAAAAAAAAAAAAAAAATTTAATTTCAAAATTATACAAGTAATCACAAAAATAATAGTAAATATAAGATTTTATTTAATATTTTTAGTGAGAATGCAAAAAAAAAAAAATTAATGTAGAATAAATAAAAATGTATTAATGAAATTTTTAGAGAAGCATTTTGTACATTGAAATATTATTAGTCGTATATAACACTACCATATTATTTTGGTCTTATTTTACAAATCTTATTATACTGTTATTGTATATTTATTCAACGTGAGAACAGGAAACCTGAGAAATTTTGTATCTTTGTGAAACGGTAATACTATTCTATGGGACTTATGTGATGATGAATGGTTTTGAAGTTTTGAAACATGCAAATAGTGTGGAAATGCGGTGTAACTTTAAAGATAGTTTGACAAGATATAAATTGCTATTACCACAAATCACTATCTGGACGCGTTTGATTAGTGCCATTGTGTTTGATTAATTTCAAATTCGCTAATTACACCAAATTTTTGGCTGAAATTGTACCCAAGCTGTGTATCTTTATTCTTTATAAATACGAGTGGTACACGTCATTTCACATGCGTGTTTAATGTTAAATACAATTAATATAATGATTTTTTTTTTATTAATTATTCTTATCAAGAAAATAATATTATGAAGATGGCTGAATTTATTCATATTTTTAGATTCATATTTGATACCTACTTATATTATTTATTATTGCAAGAATAATCAGGTATAGTATTATATTTTTAGTATAATCGTTATTGTAAATTCTAAATTAAGACATTAAATACGATGATATTATATTTGTCATTAAATACGCAAATGATATATTTGTTAGGTACTAAATAAATCCAATGTAATCGCTAAGTAGATTTATATGTAAACTAAAATTTATACTGACGTCAAACAATAATAAATTACAAACTAAACGATTTTAACTTAATTGTAAATTTTAAAGTATAATAGGTACGAGGTACGACTAATTAATACGCGTTTATGAATTATGATGAAAAACGACAAAAATAAACATTAATTTTTTTTTTAAAAAAAAAATATTTATTGTTACTTATTTGGTTATCCTTGAGTTTTTTTTATCAGTATTATTTTAATGATATTAAACAGTAGGCTATTAGTTTAATAAGATAAATTAATATCTATTTATAGTTTAAAAAAATATTTTTGGTTATATCAATAAAAATAAAATGCGTATTTTTTATGCATTTGTATTTAATAAACATAAAACTTTGACGAATTTAATATAAATGACAAAATATTATAGGTACCTACTGCTACTATATTTTAGTAAATTATTATATTTCTGATATTATATAAATTCTTGTGAGCTGCCGTTGTGTGACTAATTATATTATGTTATATCTTGTATAGTCTAAACTCTAAAGCTAAAAAAAAATATAGAACTAAAAAAGTTTGTACAACTGTAAGTGAAAATTACTTAGACACAATTCATCTTATAAGAGTAGGTATTTACTTATTAAAGTTGCATTCGTTCTAAAAATAAAAATAATACGTAGTATAGCTACAATCAAAATATAGATTTTTTTTTTTTATTATTTCTTTTCTATTTTGTAGCTCCAGACAAATAGTATTTTTTTAGGAAAAAATATATAATATTATAATACATTAATATTTAATAAAACAAATATAGATAGGTGGGGGGTACTCATATAAATAAAAAAAACGAAATTAATATTTTTCAACAATTAATATTGTAGATACTACCAAATGGTTCAAATTCGGTCGCGGGGACGCGCAGATTCATCAACTTATTTTGTTAATGTTATAAAGTTAAAATTTTATAAATATATTGTATACTTCCACGCTAAGACGTGGAAAAAATTTTGATCAAAAACTCAAATATTAGGTACTTATTTATAATTTATTCTAGAATAAAAAAAAAAATTATAAATAAATAACAATTAATTTAATACTTCCAAGAAACGAGAAATCGTGACCAAAATCATACCGATGGAAGATTGTATAAGGACTAGAGAAAACTGGCTAATAAAGGGACAATCCCGTTTTAAACAAACTGTATGTTTATCCTATCCCTTTAAACCAATAGTAAATGTGTTATTGATATAAAAATAAAATATATACATGTCGATATAGAATTGGTTCTAAAATTTTCCGATAGTAAATCCATCGGAATATATTAAAAACGTAAAAATGCAAATATTTATTTTATATTAACCTTTATCTACATACTTAGATGTTATATCATTCTATAATTTTACTAGGTAATAATTTGAGTTTTTTTTTTTTTATATTCGATGCCACAAATACCGAATAACATTTATAATTATATATTAACAACAATCATTAAATAAATATTTTAATTAAATTCAAATTTCCATTTTTTTCTTTTTATACGACGTAGGTACCTTCCTATAGACTGCCATAGTGATTCAAACTTTAAATTTTATTAAACTAAAAAAATTATTTATAGACTAATCACTAAAAAATAAAAATATAAAATAGACGAATATTGGTAACAACTTGATAACTAATAATCATTAACTCATCAACATAATTAACATATTGAATAATGTCATAAAATCATAATGAAGAAATACCTAGATACCTACCTAATATTATATTCTAAAAAACATATTGACATCTCTGCCAGAACCAATGTATTTTTTCTAAAATAATTTTACCCAATAAATATATAAATTTACTGTTATACCTATCTACTTACATCTCAATCGACAATATTTTATATTTCTACGTTGGTGTTTGCTTTCTTCGAAATGTAATAAAACGTTACTTTTATTATTTGTATTACCTTTTGATATAATAATACCTAATGATGGCCTTTTCACAATGAAACAATTTTTTTAAACATCTTAGTAACTAAAATGTGAGATAAACCTCACTCCACAATTATACCCATTTATGCTAAATTTATATTATTTATGATTTATGAATATTATAAACTTCTTACTTATAACTTAAAAAATAATATAAACTTATCTCACCTCTACAATTAATATATAATATTATTAGGTACTCATAATAATAGATACCTATATACAAAATAATGTAGTCATGTCCATGTAGATTGCAGAGGATCACTATAATATTTTGAAAGCCCAATAGTCCATTTAACTCTGTTTCCCAATTCAAACACTGCATTTATGGATACATAATTAATTATTTTATTTAAATTGGAATAATATGCATTATTAATTTAATTAAGAATTATTATTTTTCTAAGTCTGTGTATTGTTTTCATTTTACATTACATAAATTACTATTAATCATTTAAAAATTTTAACTTTAAATTTTAAAATTGGATAAGTCATGGGTTCTCAACCTTTTGAGGTCCACGCCCCCTTTCAAACTTTTTATGAGTTCAAGCCTCCCCCCCCCCTCACTACTATAAGATTGATGTATGCATAATATTTATAAATTATACATTAATGTTGGTTATTGGATTAATATGAATACAACTTTAATGACGTTTTTTTAATATTAAATGAATTTATTTGCACAAAAAAAAAAAATATTATAATTTAAAATTAATTTTCACGCCTCCCTAGGGGGGCGCGCCTCCCAGGTTGAGAACCCGTGGGATAAGTAATAATAAAAATACATTACATATGTACAATACAATACATTAAAACATTAAAGATAACTACACTACTTACTCTAATAAAATTTCAAAAATAAATTTTAATATCTTATAATTAATAAATATTCATTATTTATAGCTCACAGACAATCAAAATCCCACTGTATGAGATAATATTGTCAGTGGTGATAAGTATGTGAAAATGACAAGTCAAATACCTATTATAGTACTTAAATGGATTCATCATTGTATATTTGTACTAGATTATAATAATTATAATATAATTAAAAATACTCTCTAAAAATTTTCCAAAGTAAAATAACAATTCCTCAAATATAATTATATAAAATACTAAAAACTTTAATAGGTATTTCAATTGTTTATTATAAATCCCCATATTTTTAACTTCCTTCCAAGAACATTAACATCAACATCAACATCAACATTAACCTTGTCTGTGATTAACACTAGTAAACTACTTACTTATTTTTATTTATAATAATAAATGGGCCAGTTATATTTATATAGTTATAATAGTAAAAAAAAAAAAAAAAAATGGGTTCGCTTTAATTTTTAATCTTTAACTCAGGTACAATACAATATTTCAATTAGATATACAACAAAATGATGACTATACATTAAAAGATATTTAAATTTATGTAATATTAAGAATAAACAATAAAATAAAAAAAATAAAAACTTTAAATAAAATAACTCAATTCAGATAAAAAGTAATAACTCTGTCTATGTGTATGAAAGCAGAAAAGTAATGTATGATAATTGAGAACAGATACTACCTAATATCATTTATATTTTTTAATAATAAATAAATTATACCTGAATAAAACAAAAGGTAAATTGAAAAGAGTTGAAACTAAAAAAAATTGTTATTAATTGTTATTGTTGTTAATATGTTTTATAAAATTTTAATAAAAATGTATTTTCTAATCGAATTAAATAAATTAAAGTTCTTTTGAAAAAAATTAAATTTTATAATTTTATTTATATTCTCATAATAAATTTTATTAAATACAATAATTTATTTTAAAAACAACCTAAGTTAATCTTATATTATAATATAGAAAATTACAAGTAATATTTAACTCGATAAATTAATTATTAATAATACAATATTACACACGTTATTTAGTGATAAATATATTATCATAATATATTAATATTAAAATGGAAAATTTTTTCAATTATGTAAAAAATAGCACTAAAAACAATTATTACAATAAAATTACTTATTAAGGTTTTATCATTTATTTTATACAATATATATGAATCAATATACTAATTTTTATTTTTTTAATCCAAGTAGGTATAGTAAAAATAATGATTTATTTTATATTTTAAAAATTGATTATAATTGCAATCAAGAACTAAACAGTAAAACATTAAATTAAAATAAAAAAGTAAACATTTTTGTTCTGTAAAAATGATCACAAATTAATTGAATTTATTTATTTAACATTTAATACAAATCTATTGAAGTAATTTTCTAAATAGATCTTATTTACCATGTTTTATTAATAACTACAATGATATGATTTATATCTTAACAATATTTGTGCAAATTAATCGAATTATATTTTTAGCAATATTATATTTATGTAATTTATATCACAATCATAAGTTAAATAATTAATATAACAATATATTATAAAAATGTTAAATATCTAAAATTACATATATATGAGAGGATCCTTCATTTTCATGTATTTGCATATTTGAATATGTAACCGCTTTTACTTCTGTCCCTTGAGGATGTTTTCCAAGTTGAAATTCTTCGCCAAATCCTTTAGCCTTAATTTTAAAAGCTGTTTTATCAAATTCTATTATTTGCACTTTCTAAATTAAAATATTAAACATTAATAAAGTGTATAACAATAGTAGGCATAAAAGTACGGTTTCCAAAGTGTGACAGGTCACTGCAACCATAGGTCATAATGACATGTCGTAGCACATTTTGAATGATAAGGTTTATAAGACACAACACGACACAGTGACTCACTTTGTCACGATTATGTAGTATATTTTAGTATAGCTATTAATTTAGCCTAGAAGTCTAGAACACACGTATCTTTAAGTTTAAATTAATATGGAGCCAGAAACTTTTTTCTTTTTTTTATATAGATCTGGTATCAACAGTGTACCGTCAATTGATCGCGGTAAAATTGATCGTATGTAACAATTGATCGCGAAAAAAAAATCGTTTTTTTTTTTGTTTAAAATTTGTAATAAAATATACCTATAAAAGGCGCGTCAATTTACCGCAAATATTAACAATTTTATTATAGTTTAGATATTTATATTCCTAAATACTAAAGTACATGGATTTATCCACAGGTGTATGTAATGGATCATTTTCGGATGGTTTTTTATATTTTTTTAATAATTACAACATTATTTATAATTTATTCTATTTATATTTTTTAAATGTTTTTTAACATGTTTTCAAAAATTTTAATATATATATATATAAATATTTTTTAATAATTATAACATATTTTATATTTAAAAACGATTTTTCTTTTTATTCGCGATCAATTGACGTCATGATATATTTACAAATTGATCAAGTAAATGTTGTTTTGAAATATTAATTAACAGACATTTAAAAAATAATGAAATTAAATTTTGTGAATTTTTTTTTTTAATTAATCATCTCCAGTTTGAGTTTTTATTAACGGTGGAAAAAAGTTGATAGTACAACCTAATGGAGTAAGAAACCCTATTACACCAGCAGAAATATTAGCGGTAACGTTGAGGTGGGTACATTATGTAATTTCCAATTTTGGTTGATATATGTTTCCATATATCTTTGATAACATTACTTTTGTAATTTTCATGAATAATGTTATATAAAACTGGATTATTTTGTACTTCTTGTAGAAGAATTTCATCTTCTGATGGAGAAAACATTAACTTTGTGGCCATGTTGACATTACAACATTTCGCATGGTACTACTGGAGTAGTAATGTCTTCAGCCGCAACAATCCATAGTTGGGTCATTGTGAGCTGTCACATCTTGCAAACAAGTGTATACCATAATTGTATAAACAGATATTGAAGACTTGTCGCATAAACGTGTCATCGCGACATGTCGTGCTTTGGAAACCATACCTTTAAACAACTTAATTATAATAATCAGTAGCGCCGATTCCTATATCCAAGTATGGCCAACTACCATAGTAAATATAATCGGTGGTAGTCTTTAATTATTTATTTAATAGTTTAAATTACCCTAAACTAAACTATCTATAAAGTGAAAATTAATAATGTTAACATTACTTATGTTTTGAGTATGTCAACTTCCATAATGCAATAATATCATATTATTATCATTATGCAGCATTTAATATTTCTTTAATATTATTATATGGAATATATATCTTTATCAACAGGAGGTGGGTTACACTAAAATAGTAAATACTGCCATAGTAGATTTTTTATAGTTCGGCGCCACTGACAAGAATATAAAGTTAATAACTTACTCTTGCAATATAATTTGGTTCAACACAAAAAATAAACAATAATTCATTTAGAAAATTATACAAAAGTGATAATAAGTCGTAACCTTCAACTTCAATATCATATGACACTTTCATCTCAATATAATCAACTTCAGTCATATAGTGGTACATAGCATTGGCACATTGTTCAAATGCTTCAGTCAAAGTATCGCCCCATGCATGTAATCTACAAAGAATAAAAAATAAGTTAACGTATTATAATTTGTAATCAATTAAATATAATACAATATTATTTGTTTACAATTCATATTATATTTATGATTTAAATTAAATTATATAAATTATTATATTATTTAAATTCAATTTTACATTATTTTATATTCACTTTTAACAATTTGCTACATTATTGGCACAATCATTTATTAAGAAATTCTTGATTAACTATACTACTGACACTATTAAAATGTAAGTCGACTATGTATCCAGATGATAGTTATTCATAGGTCTATGTCTAATTCCTTCCATCGAGTGGATCATTGAGCTATGGTGTTGGTAGAAAATGAATGGACTACAAAACATTTTGGTAACCACCAGCTTTCTTTGTTCAGTATCTTTCTTTTGAGTGCCCACATATTTCACATGTTATAATAAATTAGTGAACTTAATGAACTAGATCAGCATTTCTCAAACTGTGGGTCGCAACCCCTTGGAGTCTTGGGGCTCGCAATAATTAAGAAATTTATGTTTTTTTTTTTTTTTTTTTTTTTTTAATTGTATAGACGACTATAGGACTATAATAGAAATATAAAGTAATATAAGAATTATTACGGGAATTATTATGACGGGTATTTTTTATATGTCATTATCGCAAAAATATTTTGATAGAATATGATGATAAAGTCGGTACTCGGCAACAAGTTGCCTATAAAATTGCAGTTAATTGTTACGCTAATATTATTATATTCTGTAAATGTAAAACAATGGGGTCGCGGTCCTAAATAGATTGAGAACCACTGAATTAGATAATGATTGATTTGGATAATTAATCACAATTGCTCCAGAATGATTATTTTGTACGATTATATAATATACAGAAAAAAACTATTCTGTAGGTACCTAAAATAATGTTATTAATGATTACCATGATAAATTATTTAATATGACCAATTTATTACTAAACAATAATATAATATATTATAATTATAGTATAACATTAAAAATTTCATCAAATTCCAAATCAATAATTTAAATTTCAAACAAATTCAACAAATATAAATCATTAGATTTAAAATTGAATCAATTAACTGAGATCAACAGAATTATTCAATCATACAAAATATGAAGTAATAAATTCTTAATTTTAGATTCTGAGCGAAGCGAAGAATGTATTGGTTTTACAATGATGTGTGATTTTTTTTTTTTTTTTTTATACTGTAAACATTTTTACTACCCGAAATAATGCTCCGATTATCACGAATAGGGTATGTTTCCGGTAGCAAAGTGGATCTAGTTGGTACTTTATTTAGGTCATTTTTTGAATTTCTCAAAATTGACCCTAAACGGTAGAAAAAACTTCGAAAAAATGACGAAAAAGCGGCATTTTTCACGAAAAATGAAATTTTGACAAATTCAATTTCTATATTTCACGATAACTCAGGCAATTTTTAAGATAGAGACCTGAAAATTTTTTTGGGTGTTCACATAGCTATTATATATATGTAGTAAAATTTTGGAACTGTTATGTTCATTTTTCTACAAAATATAGGACATTGAATATTTCGTAAAATTCACGTTTTTACGTATATAATGTTTGATAAAATTGTCAATTTTGGGTATTTTGGTCTGAAAATTTTACTCAAGTATACTTACATATTACTTAACATCATACTAAAATATTAGAAAAATCCATTGTCACAATTTTTTTTTATAGCTGTTTTAAGTTGATATTTTTAGTAAAACGAAAATTTTAGAATCCATACATATAAATAAATATTCTGAAAACACTTTTACTACCCGAAATAATGCTTCGATTTTCACGAATAGCGAGTTTCAGATGTAAAAGTGGATGTAGATGGTACTTTATTTAGGTCATTTTTCGAATTTCTCAAAATTGACTATAAGCGGTAGAAAAAACTTCGAAAAAATGACGAAAAAACGGCATTTTTCACGAAAAATGAAATTTTGACGAATTCAATTTCTATATTTCACGATAACTCGAGCAATTTTTAAGATAGAGACTTGAAAATTTTTTTGGGTATTCACATAGCTATTATATATATGTGGTAAAATTTTGGTACCGTTACGTTCATTTTTCTACAAAATATTGGACATTAAATATTTCGTAAAATTCTCGTTTTTACGTATACGAGTATAATGTTTGATAAAATTAGCAATTTTTGGTATTAGAGTCTGAAAATTTTACTGAAGTATACTTACATATTACTTAACATCATACTAAAATATTGGAAAAATCACTAATCTCAATTTTTTTTTTATAGCTGTTTTAAGTTGATATTTTTAGTTCAAACGAAAATTATAATTTGACTGAACTTCGCTCAGAATCGTTTTTTCGAATGCAATGGTTTATCATTGCATTCAAATTCTAATTAAAATTAAACGCTATGATTCGCACACCTGTATCCTGTGCGGCAGGAGTATCAGCTCTTTTTTTTTAATTTACCTATGTCTGTCTATTCTTATCAAATTAATTACTGGTAAATATAAAATGTTGCAAGTGATTTACCATTAGTCTTCAAGTGTCATTAGCGATCTACTGGAAACTTTAATTTTATAAAATTTAGAACTAAATTATATTATACAAATAGAATTAAAAATAAATTAAATTAAAAATTATTAAATAATTTGGGAAAAAATATTTAGTCCGCATTAAATTATGAACTTAAAATGTACAACAATGATAATTTCAAATTTAATAATACAGCCACAATATATATTTTTTTCCAAATAAAAATAACTATAACAAATTAAAATTACTTATCAATTTTTCGTTAAATGTATCGAAAGGTAGGATTTTATGGCAACTGTTTGTATGTTTGTTTTTATAATAAAAGCTATTTAGGAGATTGCTACAATCATGATGGATTAAACAAATATGAAATATCGTTTATATCACTGCCAA
Organism: Tetraneura akinire; assembly: GCA_021307375.1. Classification (NCBI taxonomy): domain Eukaryota; kingdom Metazoa; phylum Arthropoda; class Insecta; order Hemiptera; family Aphididae; genus Tetraneura; species Tetraneura akinire. The sequence continues at coordinate 26,844,693 of JAIUCT010000001.1, read as the reverse complement.
TAATTTTGTATTTTTTATTATTGTGACATTATAGAGTATGTTTATAAAATAATTACTGAATATCTGCTGTATGATCCAAATCTGAAATAAATAAATAAAATTATATTTTAATATTACAACGCAATATTTTAAATAAATTGATAAATGGTTACAATGATATGACTACTATAATATGCATAGTGTAATTAATTGCATTTATTTATTGTAATATTTGAACTAAATTCTTTAATTCTTTAAATATCTATTGCATAATATTAAAACACTCTTGACTGCCTAAATTATTATAGGTAAACAGGTTATATTTAATTTATCTATAATTATTTTAAAATTTCAATTCAATAATAAATACAATTCATTTTTTATTTTGAATATATATATTAAACATATATGTTCAGATTTATTTAAATATATTATAAATAAAATAAAATTTATTTATTTTAGTACAATTAATGAGTTAAGTAATGAAATGTAGTCTCAAGTCTCCTAATATGAATTTGTAATTGAATAGTAATAACATAATAATAACTTCAACTGGTCTCACATTCATATTTGCATGGAGGTACATTCCAATCTTCTTCTTTAATATCGCCCATTTTAAAATTAATATTTTATAACATCAACCAGTATAAAAGAATTTAAAAAACTAATATATTGTGAAGAATATATTCAAATTTACATTAATTTATAAATAACACTACAGAAAATAATAAATATTATATCACGCATTCATATAAATTATAAAATACAATATTAAATTATTAATTATTAAATAGAAAAATAAATAAAAAACATTCTCATTTATACTATGAAGTATAAGTTGCGACTTGATTTTTATTTATTAAAACCAAGTGATATATTATGATCAAAACATTATTATCTTAATTATAATATCACATTCTCAAATTATTTTCACAGATAACATTAATGTTAAATGTTATCTGTGTTATTATCTTAGATCCATTATTTTCTTTTTTGTAGTATCACTGTGGTATCACAGATTTTTATAATGATCTAAGGTTATAAGGTTCAAAAAATTCATAGGTATCATCACGAACTAAGATCATACAAACTAAGGTAGATCTTGGTCCGTGGGTATCAATGCTGTGTGACTGTGTGCAAAAGAATCAAAATATTTTATTTAATAAATTATAATTTATATATCTAATTTATAATTTTTTTTTCATAAATTATAATTTATAATTAAAATGTATACTCCAACATTTTTAACCGAGTATGAAAATAAAGGATAAATTATTAATACAATCATTCACGCGTGTTTATACTACGTTGGCGACACTGATCATAATACAGTAAATACGTCCACCTACTATTGCTATTCGCGCTATTCGCCACTCGTTTCTTTCGCGTCAATTGCTTGTTCTCTACCGAGCTAAGGCCGACGGCAACTTGCAATTTTTTTATTAATTTCAATTTTTTATCCTTTTCAATCCATCAACAATGGCCATCTCCAAACCTGAATTAGCCTGCGTCTATGCCGCACTCATTTTGGCTGACGATGATATCGACGTTACGGTAAATATTTTGCTTTTATTCACTTAGTCTTTATAATGATCGTTTATCCAATGTGGCTGTTGTATCAACTGCCGGTTACATGATGATTGATTATCTAGTACTTATTTTACGATACTTTCTGGCAGTGTACCATTATATTTTTGAATTAAGATTTGAACAAATGTTGAAATTAAATATGTAGGTATACTTGATTTTATAGTTAATATTCTAACTTAAAGTACACATGTACTTACGTTATTGTAAGTTACATTAAATTTACCGTTTCTATAATATTCACTTGAGTTTAAATTCAAATAATCAAATGTTACGCGTTCAATCATAAACTAACAATTAATCGTACATCGCGTTTCCCTGATGAAGTTTCTGTATCAGTAGGGTATTAACTAACAGTTTCTAAGTGTAAATGTAAATTTCATAATTTATTACACAATTTTATTGATTTTTAACTCTTGAAAAGAGATATTTTTTAATTAACTATCCAAAAATTTCAATAGAAGCTAAAGCGTAGGTTTTAATAATTTTCTAAAGTAAATTCTATAATCTGCTATAATTAATCCATATATATATATATTTTTTATTTTAGGGTGAGAAAATCCAAACCATATTGAAGGCTGCTAATGTTGAAGTTGAACCATACTGGCCTGGTTTATTTGCGAAATCATTAGAAACCGTAAATATTAAGGATTTAATCACGAACGTTGGATCAGGTGTAGGAGCTGCACCAGCTGCAGGCGCTGCTGCTGGTATGTATAATAATATTAATTATTGTATAGTAACTAATTTGTAGATGTGCACTGTGACATGAATATGAATTATTTATATATAAATAGATAATAAAATATATATTTTTTTAGCTGCTGCCCCAGTAGCTGAAGACAAAGCAGAAAAGAAAGAAGAGAAGAAGGAAGAAGAGAGTGAAGAAGAAGATGATGATATGGGCTTCGGTTAGTTATATTTTTATATATAGATGTAATCCATATTAATATAAAGTACATTTTAATTATTAATTTAGGGTATGTAGATAGAGAACTTAAAATCACTAAAATGTATTTCTAATATATTTAATTAAAATTTTTTTTTTTTTTTTTTTTAAAAAAAAAACAATTCTTAATATTTTATATGAAGTGTTCAAGAATATTGAATTTCCAATGATTTTTATCAAGTTTTGCATGTATTATCATAATAATTTTTGCTGAATATATTTTATGAGGAAATTTGATATTTAAATTATATTCAAGTAATAGAATTATCAAACTGCATAATGGTCTTAAATAATTGTTAGTGGTTAAATGTATTTCATTTGTTAAATGAAAAAAATATATAGGTGCAATGCTTTTAATTATTTAAATATGTATATTGTACATATATTACTTATATTTATTAATCTGAACTTTCCAATAAACTTGTAACAATTTTGCAAGTTTTATAAATGATTATCTTAAATTAATTAATTTTTTTTTTTCAGGTTTATTCGAATAAAAAATTACATCGACTGACTGTTTTCACATGTATAAGTAACAACATTGTGTTTATAATACAATTATGTAAATAAAACTATGTTGTTCTTTAATTCTAGTTTTTTTTTTTTTGTTTTTGTCCTTGAAACTCTAAAAATGATAAAATATAATGAAGTAAAAGAATATAACTTATATTGACAAATTGTAATTATATGAACATAACTTAGTTTTAAGTGTTTCATATTTCTTAAATATGAAGTATACTATTAAGATTTAAGACCTTGAACTTTAATCTGCTTATCTTAGGTAGTAATTGATTGATAATATTGAGTAGTACAGAAATTGGTTTATTGTTTAAGTTACATGTAACTTGGTTAGTTCAATTTTGTCCAACAAAATGTCTAATAAATTTATATCTGTCAAAGATTTTGAGAATTACGCTATTAGTACATTACCAAGAACTGTTCTGGGTTATTATCAAAGTGGAGCATGTGAAGAATACACTCTTTCAATTAATAATAAGGCATTTAATAAGTAATTATGTTTTTCTAATTAGCAATTGCGTTATTATTTCATTCATAATGCTTTATTAAAGATTGAGGATCGTTCCTCGAATATTACGTGATGTACAAAAGCGAGACTTGAGTATAACAGTTCAAGGTAATAGGGTCAAAGTTCCTATTGGTATATCGCCTTGTGCAATGCATAAAATGGCTCATAAAGATGGAGAGTGTGCGTCTGCCAAAGGTAATATTACTATTTTAAAAACTTTTCAAATTTATATTGACAATGTATATATAGCTGCTGGGAAACATGGTGCAATTTTTATACTTTCGACATTATCAACATGTAGTTTAGAAGAAGTAGCATCGGCAGCTCCGGAAACTGTCAAATGGTTTCAATTATATATTTACAAAGATAGGTATTGCATTACAATGTACCTTTTTAGAATACAAAACATATTTAACTATTTATGTAATACATTTATAGAGTATTAACTACTTCTTTAATAAAAAGAGCAGAAAAAGCTGGATATAAAGCACTAGTATTGACTGTTGATGCGCCTGTATTTGGAATTCGTTATAAAGACATTAAAAATGACTTCAGTTTACCAAGTCATTTAAAGTAAAATTACTGATTATTTACCTAATGTAATGTGAGATTAATAGTTGCCATTAAAATTAAATTTTAGATTAGGAAATTTTTCTGAAGAATTATCAAAAATTAAGAAAACTGATGGATCAGGCTTGACTCAATATGTAATGAGCCTTTTTGATGACCGCCTGGTATGGGATGACGTTAAATGGCTTAAAAGGTTATTAAATTTTCATAAAAAAAAAAAAAAAAAAAAAAATAGAAATTATTGCTTTACATTTTTATTATAGCATTACAAATCTACCAATAATAGTAAAAGGTATTTTAAGTGCAGCAGATGCAAAAATTGCTGCTGATTTGGGATGTGATGGTGTATTTGTTTCCAATCATGGTGGAAGACAGTTGGACACATCTCCAGCAACAGTATGGAACAACTTTAAATTTAGATAAATATTACTTTCTTGTTAGCTAAAATAATTAATTTTAGATCGAAGCATTACCAGCCATAGCACGAGAAGTCGGACATCGAGTTGACATTTATCTCGATTGTGGCATAAGACATGGAACAGATGTGTTCAAAGCTTTAGCTCTTGGTGCAAAAATGGTATGCAATATAATAATTTGTTTTAATCGAATAAATTTTTAGGATTTAATTTTTTATATAATAAGTACAATAGTACATATATGTAGGTATATTATATACATTTGTAATTTATATTTCTAGGTATTTTTAGCTCAGCCTGTATTGTGGGGCTTAACATTTAATGGCCAAAAAGGCGCTGAGGGTGTTCTTGGTATAGTCATTAATGAATTTGATAACACTATGGCATTAACAGGTATTAAATGATTATGGCTTGACTTAATAAATACTTAATATTTGTATTGCATGGTAACAAATCTACTGTGTTATTATGATTTATAATACCTAATCGTTTTAATTTAGATATGAAAATATAAAGTAATATATTATATCATGCATTATTATTTTAGGTTGTGCGTCATTAGACCAAATTGAGAAGGATATGGTGGTGCATGAATCAATATATTCAAAACTATAAAATGATTGTATTTCTATACTTTTACAAATTATGAATATTATTTAAAAAAAAAATCAAATAAATAACTTTAGTTTGTATCTATTTAATATCCTTTATATTTATATAGTTTACAACACTTATTGTGTTTTTGGTCATTTATAACTTTATTAGGCACATTAATTTTCTAAACATAAAAAAGTCCCACTTAATTAAAATTATAAAATTTAAACTTCATACTGTTATCTAAAATATGACTGACGAATAACTTCAAAAAAATAATTTACATTAAATATATAAATATAACAAAATTACAAAATATGTTTAAAAGTCAATTTTTATAATAAAAATAAAAATAATTATAAAGTTTAAGTTGTACACGAACAATAACTTTATTCTTACTATAATCAAAGATCATATTTATTTTACTTATTATACAAATTGCAAAAATAAATTTCTTCATATATCTTTTTTTATTTTTATTGATATTTAGGTCATTTCTTATCATTTAAATTACGAAAACTACCAAAAAAATTTAAATTGTCTTGTATTATAATTTATAAAGAATCGTTAAGTGAAACCTCTTTTGCATACGAAAAAAAAGGTAACAAATTTATGGCTATTTGACTGGAATATGCATATGCTGCCCATGAACATAATATTATGAATTTATGACAATACAATAGGAGTCCTGTTTTGATATCGATATTTGGTAGGTATCGATGCTGTCACGGTTACTATATATTTGGTAAACTTCAGGCTTGAAGGTAGGTACTTCAAAATTATCTATTTAATAAATGAAGTAATACGTAATGTTCGTAATTTAATAAAGTAAAAATATTTAAAAAAAAATTTAGGTAATTTTATTATGATAAATTTAAATATACTATATACCTATATTAATTTAATTGAACTAAACTATCATATCTAACTCCTTAAAATTGTCTTCCTGCAACCACATATGCACGAATTATCATCACAATATTATTTTCCATGTTGATTTGTCCATGTTTAAGTTGTTATCATGAATAATAATTATCACTATTTAACATTTTTATTTTCACCGCTCGGCACTTCGGCAGCTTACTGTAAACTGTAATGCTGCTGAAGTGTTGTTAGAGTTAAATTGAAATTAGAAAAATATCTTATTGCCCATATGATTATTTATGAATTATAATTTTACAAATTTTTTCTTTAAAATTATAAACTAATAGTAGTACATTTTTAAAATTTTGCTCTTTAATTTTACCGTAACTTTAAATTTTTTAAATATTTTTCTTAATGGATTTAGTGTAATTAAAAATAATTGAATTACAATGTGGAGTGCTGTTAAACACCGTCTGTTTTTCAGAAAAATTGATAGGCATTTAATCCGTAATACACATGAATTTGGACTAGATAAAGTAAAACCAATACCTGTTCCAGATATAGTGAGAAAACCACCACGATTGCCATTCTTAAAATCAATATATGGAGGACAATATGATACTGAAGTGCTTACATATCCTGAAACACTAAATTTAGAAAGATACAAAGATCTCGATTCCAGATTACAACAAATAAAACATAATTGCACAAAAGTAGATACTATTCGACAATTAGGATTGTTTGCCATGAGTGTTCCATATGCGTGTTCAGGCCTCAATCTATCTGATACAGAAATTGCTCGTATCTTTGAACATTTTGATTACAACATGTTTAAATTAGTATTGGATCACACAATTAGTGTTGATATTATTAAAACATTTGGTACACCTAATCAAAAATCAAAATATTTACCATTACTTGCGTCAGGAGCACTCTGTTCTTTTCATAATAATACTCTTGAAGCTACTCAACTTCCTAACCAAAGTTGGGAACTCTCAGGCTCTGTGAAAAACTCTACTGATGTTTTTTTGATTTGTGCTATTAAAGATAAAGCCTACATAATTGAAAAAGATAAAACATTTATCAATAATGAAAATTTGGAATTGAGACAAGTAATCGTTCCTCCAGATAATGTTATTAACAATGTTAATTTAATAAAAATTATAAATAAGAGTAAATTGTACACGTGTTCAACATTAATATCATTGTTAAAACAAGTTGTTCAATCCACTACCAATAGTGTATTACCAAAAACTAGATTAAATTTAAAATTAAGAGAGTATGATTCTGTTCTTAAAATATTGGCAAAATCTTCAATAAATATTTATACAATCGAAAGTATGATATATTTAACTACATGGATGACAGATGGATTTGAAGATCCAGATATTGAGTTAGAAACAGCAGCCATTCAATTGTTTGTGCATCAAACAGTTGGCACTACATTGACGGAATTAAAAATGTTATATGGAAGAAATTCAATTTATGAGCCATTTTTATCATTGTGCAATAATGTAGACGATTTATTGGAAAGTTTAGAAACAAATATTGAATTAAGTAATTTTATCAGTAAGCAGGGTATAAAGTTTTTCAATGAATCTAATTTTGAAGAAAATATTTCATTTCTTACTAAGGCTTATAGAAATATTATGATGAAAAGAAATGAACCGAGTTTAAAATATGGTCTTCAGCAGTTTCTTCATCCTGCACTTATGGTAATTTTATTAACATGTTATTTTTAATTTTAACTTATTTATAAAAATTTTTTAGTACACTGCAAATTTTGCTGAATATTGTATTTTGAAATTTCAATATATCATTGATCATAGTCATAATTCTGGTCAACTCAGCATTGATAACCATATGCTTATGGAAAGATTATCTACAATTATCACACATATTTATGCAATGACGGCAGTTGTTGGTAGAGCATCTCGATCATACTGTACTGGAATACGTTTTTGTAACTATGAAGTAATCCATCTATTTCTTTTAAGTTTTATTTTATGTGTTTTTAATTATTATAATTATTCATAGATGAATGCAGCTGAAACAGTAGTTAGAGAAACACGTGTTTATCTACAACCCATCATAGATGAGCTGTTAGATGGAAAATATATTGCTTCAGATTCAGTTTACGAATCATTAGTAGATAATAACATTAAAAGAGAAAAAACTAAAACGTAGTATAATATATTTATAGTTTCACTTTATTACATGTTTAAGTGTATAATAAAATAATGTATATTACAGATATTGTATGTTTTGAATTCAATTAATATGTTCTTAATTATAATAATATAATTACATTATAATTGAATAATTATCTACATCCAAAAAACTAATTTTGAAAAATGCTCTTTATAAGAATAAACAATGTCATTTGAACATTGCCACTAATTGATCTGAATTTTTTTATTTATATATACAAAATTATTGTTGAGTCTTTATATAAATATTTTGTATTTCAATTAATTACATTATGGTACTTACATAATATTATAAAGATTGTGGTAGCAATGCTAAGTTTGCTAAATTTTTCCATACAAATTAACAATATGTAATACAAACTAATGACATAAGTATAAAAATACTTATATACATAATACTCGTATTAAGTAAAATTAAATAATAATTAATATACGTAAAAATATGGTTTGAGCGTTAAGAAAGGAATGACAAAAAAGAAATTTTAAAGAATGTTAAGAATCTACAGATAGAAAGGAAAGAAATTAAAGAAACCTTACAGAAGAAAATGAATATTATTTACAGATATTAATTGTTTGGTTTAATTTATTTCTTCTTGTAATCTGCTTGATAACCAAATTGTGGAGCTGCGTGGCTGTAAGGTTCTTCTTTCCAGAAATTAAGGTCAATCGACGGAATTCTATCATAATCATTACAACTGACCAGTGGATTCCTATAAATAATATATATATCGTGATAAATATCTTACTAATTATTTTATTAAATACTACTTACTTTTCGGAGATCTTCAAGAAACCTTGAGGTTGGATTGTATGTAAATCATCGCTATTATCACAAAATATTCTTGATAGACTAGATTTACGGATTTCACTTAATTGTTCTACATTATTAAAAATGAATAATATTAAAAGTTTGATATTAATTTTCATTTTGAAATATATTGTAATGTACCAGGTGTAAAAGATCCAGGTTGTCCGCCCAATTCATAGAAGTATCTGTCAGAAACTTTAGTTCTGTAGAATTGTTCAGTCAATAGACACAAGAATGTTGGTCCAGCTAAAGTATTTGGTACATGAGCTTCTAAAGAACCTCCAACTGAAAGATCAACATCATCTGGATGGTTGTAGAGGAGAGCAAGTTTTTCAATGCGCTAAAAAAAATTAATTTTTTTTTTTTTTTAAAAAGAAACACGTAACTCATCTTTTTAAAAAAAAAAAACATACTTCAACATCGATGTAATCAGAAAAGTCCTCGAATTTGTGTGCTCTTGGCAAACCACAAAATTCTCTGTAGTCATTGTAAGATGCAAGACCGTGATCTCTACCCCTTTGTACATCAATAGCTCTCAAGTCACGACCAAATGGACGGCCGTTTCTGAATAAGAAGTCTGTGATCTATATAAAAAAATATAGTTTAGTAATGTATTTCATTTTCATTAATTCGCATGATCTGTGTTTGGTGTTCCACATGATTACATCTACATAAGTTAAGAGTTTTAACTTTTGCTTACTTCACTGGTGAAGAATGGGTCAACTTCTTCTTGACTCTGAGTGGTTAAACCTCTAGATAAATGATCGAAGTTATATCCCTTTTCAATGATAGTCGGTCGGTTGAAGTAGTCTGATAATCTAACTGCGCCCAATAGATTACGGTCTTCACCGATCAAACTGTAAAATATAAATATTTTTTAAATAATTTCAATTATTCCAGTAGTTCAACAAACGTGAGAACTTACTGGAATTGTCCTTGGATGGACGAATGGAAGTATCTAAAAGCCGCGTGAGCGTGAGCGTTAATAACACTAGGGTCAACGTTCTCTTTGTAATCGTTTGTGTATCCGTTGGTCTTGTACAATAAACCGTATTTGATCATATTATCGGTTCCTAAGAGGATAGGAAGCCATTCATGGTAGTTGATGTGTTGGAATTCAGCAATTAAAATTCTTCTGGCTTCTTCATACAAAGTCGAGTCATCCCAATGTGGATTGATATGTGACAACACAGTGGCTATGCGGTTGTGTTCTCTGAGGAAAATTATTTGCAAAACGGTCAATTGTGGATTCTGGTTGGCTCTTCGATCACCTATAAAACATAATATAATATTATAGAGATGCCAAACTATAGGTAATAGGTACCTAGGTATATATATATATGCGCACTTAACTCGTTAAAAATAATAAAATACACTAACCAAATTGGTAACACGGTTCTTCGTCTGTTTGTTGATCGCACACGGCGCTCTTATTAGCTGCTGCTGGAGGCCACGGTCTTCCATCTCTGAATTCTACTCTCAATCTACCACCGATACCTTCACGGAGTGTGTCTGCTAATCTTTGATTTGAACCGTATACGAACGAAGCGTCCATCCAGTGAGATACGACTACCAACTATAAAAATAGGTATATTTAAAAATTAAATATTAAATTGCCTATTGTATTTTTTATTTATTATACTATCATATAATGTATAAAAATTGGTATGTAATATTGAAACTGTGTTCTAAAATCCAAACTATGATCATCTAGGTATGTACCTAAGATGTAACGGTAGTTATAATTTAAATATACAAATCTCAATAATTATTACTTGTTCTGCAGGCTTGTTTCCAGGGTTGCATCCGGTCTCTTGGTCGGTAGTTGAGCGAACGAAGTTCATGCATTCTCTGTTGAACTTGGAGAACACCGGGTCGTCCTCGGGAATAGTGATGGGGAAACAGTGCACGTCCGGATTGTTGCTCAGCAGACGACCGTTATCGTCGCAACACCTGATCGAGTGACGTTCTGTCGATAAAATTACAATCTTTAAATTACAATGTGTTCGCGTGAATTTGAAAAAATAAATACCTAAATATCATACGTATAAATGTATAATACGAAATATCAGAACATCGTTCTGCGTTATGTCTATTTTCTGAATATCTATTTAACCTAACGTAAGTATCGAATAATATTATCCAAATAAGTTATACAGTAGGTACTTCATTAAGTTAATATCGATGTCGTTAGGTATACTTCTTAACCGACACGAATGTAATAATAGTAATAATACAAAAATATACCTAAAGGTTATCATGTCAATAAGTGTTTAAATTTAATTTAATTTGGTACCATGAAAGTCCTCGTGTATCTGCTGTTGTGATTAACTATGTATAGGTATTATTTACTTATTATATACTTATTACTTATTACTTATAAAGTAGGTATAATAATATTATTAGTATTGTCAGTACTCGTAAATACGCGTTTGACGTAATTGTCTGGCAAAAGTTAATACATGTAGACTGAAGTATAACGTGACCGCAGTTTTTAAACATACCTACAGAATAAATTATACTCGTAACTCGTGTTGCTGTCCAAATTTTTACGGTCACGAAATCACTATTACCGACAACTCGTTTTATTGTTATTAAATCTTCTCTTGACATGAGAGATGAGACTATGAGAAATGTGTAAAAAAATTATACATACCTATGTATATTTTAGGTATAAATATTGGCAACTAAAAAGAAATCATGTATGAAAAAACATGATTTTAAATCTAAGCTCTATTTAAGTATCTTATAGTGTTTTTAAAATTTTATAAATTCCATTAAGATACATTATTATTTATTATGCAATTATATACGTATTCTCGTATAGTTATTTTTATAAAACCAAACATATAAGTACTGCGTATGTACTTTCAAAATATATATATTATATTGACCAATAAGTAATATGACCGGTCACATCACTATTTTTTTTCTCGATATGAATTTTACTGTTAACTATAATTTTAAAACTAGTTTAATTATTGAAAATATTGGTTTATCTTTATTTCCATCGATTGACAATCCTAATAACTTTACTTGGCAAAGAACTCGTAGAAAAATAGACGAGAAATAAGAATACATCAAGGAAATAATTTTTTGTCGATTTATTTAATTAATTAATATTTTTTTTATGAATTTTAGGTAAATAGAAATATTTAAAACGAAATCCAATTAAAAATGTTATTTGTAATAAGATAATTTAATTGTTGAGCTGTAATATATTTTAATAAAGGCTAATAAAATAAAATAAAAATAAAAATAAGGTAATATATTAACGTTCAACTCGTTTCATAGTTCCATTTTATATTCCACATTCTCCTACAAGCTACTAACTACCTATATTATTCACCAATTATTTGCCTTGTGCAATTGGCCAACAATGATCCTATTTTTTGCAGTTAATCCATGTGTTATGTGTAGGTACCTATATTTAATAATATTTAATTTTGTATTGTTTTAATGTTTGTTTTTATTATTTTTGTTTGATATTATTTCCATCTTGTTATACATAATATTATATTTATTTTTCTTATATAATATGGGCTTGTCTCGTATTATAAATAAATAAATTAATATCCCTGCTATTTTCTCTATCCATCAAGAAAAATATAAAATACCAAAATCAGTCACATTAAGTATATTATAATATTATATATTATACTTTAAAAATTAATAGTTCACTAATTTATTAATAAGATACAGGTAATATTATAAAATACATTTTATTAATTTGGTATGCATATAACAGTATATATTTTCTTTACATAGCAATACAAATTGTATAACTTCAATGATATTATAATATTATAATCTCGATATCTCATAAGAATCGTATTACCTAAAGATGAATGTTCGTTTTTCTTTCAACTAAGAAGGAAAAGTTTTAAATATATTTTATATTACCAGTTTATCAAATCATAAAACATAAAAATATGAACTCAAAATACATATCTATCACACATTCACATAAATATTCGTAATATTAACATCATTAACGTGCGCTATTATGAGTAATATCATCTCGTAGATATTTACTCGTATCTGTCAGATAACGAAATCGAATAATCACTTTCTCTGTGTGCTATATTTACGTATATAAGTAATAAATATATAAAAATATATTATTACAGTAGAATTATGGTGTTTATGACTTGTCTATACTACCACCTATACTTATATTACGAGTATCTGCCCACATATACGTAAATAAATTATTTAGGTACCCAACATTTCGCTCAGTTAACTATCGTATAAAAATAAAATATGTATAATATAAAATATAATACGTACTTGCTTGTGTTGTACCCATGGACATGGACATATCATGAGTTACGATTTGACCCCAGGTCATAGTAATCAGTGTCCATACTGGATCAGGGATTGGGACGTCTGGGAACATAACGATACTAATGAGACGAGATCCAGGTAATTGTTCTCCACTGACGGATGTGGGAGGTGCGTGGATACCTGTAAAATTAACGAATTACGATTAGACAAAATACCTATAATAAAACGAGTAAAATAATATATAAAAATATGCCTGTTACTATAATGCCAATTTGGTTATTACCTATACAGTTATATTTAAACGTTAAAAACTGTTTATATATCTATATAATTAAATTTCACCAGTTTCCGGTATTTTGACGTGTAGAAGATATTATAATGATAATCGTTCTGCTTCATGAAATACAATTATATTCACGAAATAGTTTAGAGACAACAGTGAAACAGTGCAATAATATTGATATTTAAATATTACTTTGGATATAATAATATATAATTACAATCTCTCACACGAGAATAGTGAACTCCAAAACATATTTACAATATAATGAATATTTTTATTAAAATTGACAATTATTCAGATAGAAGTAGGTACAAGGTACCCATAGGCGCCGCCAGGAATTTTATTAGGGGGGTGCATCGTGACAGTAGGTATATATAATATGCTGATTTCTAAATAATTCTAATATGCATAATAATAATAATAATAATAATAATAATAATAATAATAATGGTTAAATACGTAAAAAAAATAAAAAGTATAAAGTAAATAATAAATATACTATGAAACATGCACTTTTTGTGTTTTTGTAGTCAAAATGTATACAAATATTCATTTTGTTCAAAATATGCAAAAATATGCATTTTACTCAAAATATGCAAAAATATGACAAATAAAAATACCACCATTTACCTCAGCAAGAGCTAAATGGTGGATATTACTTACAAAATAATTAATCAGAAGTTGCAAAAAAAAACATACCATAGGTATAATACATAATATACATAATATATATATATAGACAATAATGTAAAATAAGTTTAAATGCATAATAATAAATAATAGAAATAATGTAGATAATTATGCAAAATAAAATAATTTTAATACCATTCAATTTTTTTAATTTAATTTTTTAATTTTTTTTTTTTTTGTCAAGCCAAGGGGGTGCAAGTGCACCCCCTTGCACCCCCCTCACGGCGCCCATGAAGGTACCTATCTATAAAAAGTGCACATGTACTCGTATTGTAGCAGTATGTCAACTATACTTAAACTTACCATCCGAGTACTTGGGTGGTAAAAGTCTGGCATATTTGGAGTTCGGAATACCCCAGTTGGTGTATCTAAGATTGTTGCACGATCCATCGATAGTCCTGTATTTGCTGTTGGGGCAAGGACCAGCTGGTGGTTGACATCCAGCGCCTCGTGGGGCCGAAGGAATTTCACCAAAACTAAGAGTATAAAATTTTTTTTTGTAATTTTTGAAAATATCTTTATCTCCAAGCTCCAATACGTGTTTAAATCACTCACTTGTTCTGTCCTGGACGGGGTCCGAAACCGAAACCTGTTTGTGGTTCAGCAACGGGAAAGAAAGATGATGGCTCATGGAATATAGCTGCGACTGAACAAACAAGACTTGCCGTCAGAAAAACATACATTTTGTTCAGCGTCATCTGTGACATAATGATTTAAATAGAAAATTATTAAAAGTGTTGTTATATTATATTAAATATTACTATAATATAACGCGTATTTCGTATAACATCATGCACAGATCATATTGAATATTTATAAAATCCGTTATCGATTTCACATTAGATATTATACGTATATTATGATAAATAAAACAAACACCTAAATAATTGTTTTATTTAAAATATTCATATAATACGATATCAATTTTTTTTTTTAATTTCACCCTTTCGTTAGTATATTAATTTTTAAACGGGAAATTATAATTACACCGCACCTTTAAACTTGATTATTTATAATATATCACCATCGCAGAATCTCATATGATTTTCACGATTTCAATCGGTATATAGATTATATGTATACCTTATACCTACCCATAATGAGTGGTCCGCAGACCGGAGCTAGTGTTTGTTAAACACACATTTTTACAATATGAAAAAAATAACAATACTAGATCACGCCTAAATGTTTAAAGATAAATATAATATAATAATATCGTGCTACTATTAATATTCGTGTCAAGGGCGATTATAACCCGCGAATTGGGTGTGTTTTTATTTTTATTTAAACGGTGTTCTACATTAATAATAATAATAATAATAATAATAATAATAGTATTAGTAATTATTATTATTTATTGTCATTATGCGTTCTCGTCGTGTATTTTCTTTCAATTGCCGATGGTTATATACTTATATTTATAAAATATTATAATCGTGGAATGCGCGATATAATACGACTGTTGACTATATTGTACGACCACAGATATCACTGAATCTGTGGACTGTGGTACGACATCATAATATTATCATAATTTATACATATTTTAACGTCTGCGAAATAGTATTACTTTGGATAATCATTAGGTATACGTTAATATTATAACAGCAGTTGACTCTACCGATATACGCGGCTACCTTGAACGCATTTTTGCAGATTTCGGCTTGGTAACGTCTTAATTTACAATAACGTGTATTCTTATGGATAAACGTACCTATATACATCCGACGTATAATATTCCCAAATTAGTATTATATTATAAATTGTGTGTAAACGAGCATGGCTCATTGAAATTAAGCACAGTATATTGTAACTACTTGTACCTAATAGAATAATAATAATTATATTATGGCGTGCCGCGTGCTATGCGAAGTAACACACGTGATCGCGATGCTAAATAGCGATTTCCATAATAGTCTGCAATTCTGCATAAATAATAGGTAATAATAGTAAAAATTTGTATTATTTACGATAACTGTTCAGTCATTATAATATGTTATACATAACACTGTTAACAATATAATATTATTATGTCATATTGTCATTACTTGTTCGCTTTTAAATGTTGGACCAATATGTGACGTACCTATATTATATTATTTATGTTGTATAACTATATAGTATAAGTACTAAATATAAGTCAATCGTGCTTCACCGCTGGGCTCGGATATGGGTTAGGTCAAAGCTCGTAGATACATATTAATAATAATAATAATAATAATAATAATAATAATAATAATAATAATATATAATATTATGAATCGAATAAATTACATTATTATATAGCTAGTTTTTTCTTTATTAATACGATTAACTATTCTTGTTATTAGAAAATAACGATATTTTTTTATGATCGCATAAGCTGTACTTATATATGGTGTGTTACGTAATAATTAAATTTAAAATCGTAAAAATATTACACAACAACAATGCGTGTATCGAAAAGAAAATCTTAATACGCGCTTATAAGGAAATCATTATAAATATATAGTCTGTAATACTCTGTATAGTCGTTCCATTTTTTTTTTTTTTTTTTTATTATCGTTTTAATGGTCTAATACGGATTATGCCAATATAACCCATTAGTCATTACTATATAACTTCGATCTCACTGTCCCATTGGTTTGATCAATACAAACCTATGAATACGAGTGTCATTTGTAATAATATATTTAAATTTAAATTGATCATAAATTTTGAAATATTGTCCGTTTAAAGAAAAATAACATTTATTTATCTTCGTAAATAGTTAATATTTTATTATGGACGTTTACACTAATACACTGTATTGTATATATAATATAAATTGCCTATATAAAGTTACGATAAGGCGCATTTCAATGATCATTTTTTATATTACATAATATTATATGGTATTTTAGGCATACTTTATTTTGGTTTGAAAAAATCGAAAATAAATTTTTATAAATTAGACGTTTCGTGCGCTTTTTTTCTTATTTTGCATATGTATAGTTTTTTTTTTTTAAATACTTTTTACGAAAACAAAAAATGTGATTTTTGCACGTATAAAATAAAGTATATGGAGCTCGAGAAGAGGCAAATAAATAAATAT
The DNA here is from genome assembly GCA_021307375.1 of Tetraneura akinire. Taxonomy (NCBI): domain Eukaryota; kingdom Metazoa; phylum Arthropoda; class Insecta; order Hemiptera; family Aphididae; genus Tetraneura; species Tetraneura akinire. The sequence continues at coordinate 26,827,356 of JAIUCT010000001.1, read as the reverse complement.
AACGGACGTACGATGTATATTAATAAAATGATGGTTTCGTTAACCGTCAAACATCACTGCCGTCATTTATACGATAATACAATAATATATACGTATTAAATACGAGTGACCATACGGAATAAATGAATAATAAGTGATGATAATAATATTTGTGAATCGAATATGTGACGTAATATTTTATAAACTATACCGTTATATATCTCCAAATCTAACGTTTTATATATTATTATATTTATTACGGTCCGAGAAGTATACGATTCAAAATATAATATTAAATGTCGTTAATGAAAATAATTTCTTTACACGTATGAACGCTAACTAGCCAATTTAAATACGCATTAACTGCAGTAAATTATTATGTGTATACAAAATGTATAGACCTTCTTTGAACACGAATTGGTGAACGCGAATTAAAAAAAAAAAAAAAAAAAAAAATGTTCGACTATATATTATATTATATTTACGCGTTATGCGTATATAATTATACCGCAACATATACTACCTGTATAGGTATATAACATTATTATCGTGTCCTTGATTGTGTTCATTTGCCGAGAAACTAGGCCGAGAAATGAAAAACGCACGTGACGACGACTATATATCGTCCGGTGAGCAGAGTTTCGATTTTTGAATATTACATTGCAGCGACGAATTCGCGCGAAGGAGGTAATAAGGAATGCGTAAATTCGAAGAGGTGAAACGACAATATAACGGGGCAATAGAAACTTATGGAATTGCGCGCGAGATTCTAGCGTTTTAAAATAATTAGGTACATTTGAATCGTTGCAGTCTGTGTTATTTTGACTTCTAAAATATATTTTCGATCAGGGTTGGATAGGTAGTTTTTTTGTTACAGGGAAAAATTTTAAAAAGACCACCAAAATAAAAAAAATTGCTCGCATTGCTCGCATTATTCGTATGTTCTTATTTTAAAACAATAACTTGTAAAATTGTTAAAAATCGAGTGATGCCAAGGGGGGCCACTGACATTGTACAAGATGAGGGCCCACAGGGAAAATCCCTTTTTCCCTATGGGCCTATCCACCCCTGTTTCCGATCGATTATATTAAGATGAACCATGGGTTATAAATTATTATAATAGGTATATGGTACATCCAAGTGTGACGAGCCAAAAAAATTATATTTTGTTCGCCCGTATAGCTACTTGCGTTGCAGTATACTTATAAGCTACTGCCTATATAATAATATTATTAGCTCGTTCACCTCAAAACAAAAACGAAAAGCCCTAACCTAGTTATGTCACGCCATATGTATAACGAGCAAACGAGTTTCGCCTCCGATCATTACAAAACGTCGCCGTATAACATAATAATATATTATAATATTTTATGCTAATCGATTATAATTATTATTGCATATATTATTATTATTATTATCGTCCGTCGTCATCGTAATTTCCTACGTGTATGAGTAGTATACGATAATAACACGTACCCGGTATATAGTTACGTACGTATTATTTATTTGTATTATAAAATATATTATGTTATAACCTTATAACAGTATAATATAATAGCGGTATACGCGAAAATTATTACCCGTGTGCGATTCACATAATATCCGATATCCGCAGTGTCAAGGTCGATTCCGGGACGATATTTTTCAATCAATCTGATACACGTTTGACGAAATTGAACATTTATAATATATTAATATTTATATATTGTGTCTTATAACTTCTTATACACGCAAAGACGCTTGTCGCGATTACGGAAAACGTTGTAGAGCGTCCGCATAAGAGATTATGTTATAATACGAGTATGCTCGGGTTCCGTGAGTTATCGACGATTTAAAAAAAATATATGTATTGACCGTGGTATGTATATAACCTACCGTGGTAGTCGCGGCTGTCATGCGAACGAATATATACGATGTTTTAATTAAAAATATATTATAAACGTACAAAAAAAAAAGAATAAGAAAAACTAAAAATAGCTACTGGTCGAAACGTTATAAGGCCGTTAGAAGGTATCCGGAGCTGAGGAATAATAATAATAATAATAATAATAATAATAATAATAATAATAATAATGCATTTGTATGATTATAGTCGATTATCATTTATCAATTTATTCGTATGCGTGCAGCATAATTGAACGTCAGTTAACCAACTCTGTAATGATTCTTATAACTGGGTATATAATATTATATCTACACCTAGACCTAGGTACCTATGATTGTTCGCCCGGTCGTCCAATGCCACAGATATACCCGCGGTGATTTATGTTAACCTTATTATGGATGATAACTATTTTCGAACGACCGTGATTAAACACAATTTTATAACATGTCCATGTCGCGCGTGCGTGAGTTATTCATTCCCCTGGGGGATTCAAGTTTAGTTATAGATTTGTAGTGTATTAGCCAAATACATATGCGGATTTTTTTTTGTGCTAAACTCGTTTCGCAGATTTCGAATCAATCTTTCACAATATAATGAACGCGACCAATTATAAATTACTATTTCATATTGTACTCGTGTACATTTTTAAAACGATTTACTTCCTCGTCTAGCGAGCCAACGATGCTCGCGTAGGTACCACAAATGCAGACAGTAATAATTATGCTTTCATTGGTTTAACGATTTTTCGGTCGGCACTATCTGAAGAATGAAAGTGAATTACATATTATATATATTATTCGAAACTGTGTATCGACAAAACAGGATTTATTTCATATTTATATTTTACACATTACACGTAAGAGTGAAAATAGTAACGTCAATCATTTTCGTTTCAAAACTTGTTTTATTATTGATTATAAAATGATTACTATATTATTATTACAAATAATTACAATATATAGGCGAGTCACAGTTTCGGGTCACGACAAAGAACGAAGACGATATATCAATATAATATAAGTATCTAATACTATAATAATTTATTAGCAAATAAATCCGAAATCCATCTAATATCTATAATATAATATATAGGTTAGTGATTTAGTATAATAATATTTATTACTTATACTTATACAGTTATGTCTTATGTTTGTATTGAAATTGACGAAATCACAAAATGTAATATGGAAACGTTTCACACGAATATAAACATGTTATTGGTTTAATAGTATATTACCTATTTTATATTGCATCAAACGGATAGATCTTTGACCTGGCGTATTAGCTTTTGAGCGTCAGAATCGCTCGCGAGACTTACGAAATGATAACTATTCTTGTACATTTTTATCGCAAATAATCGTGTATATTATAATAATAATAATATATGCAATAGATCACAGACGATCAACGTTTCGACAAAAACCGATATCACGACACGCGATTACGTCAATATTATAATATAACGTAATAATAAAAAAAAAATTTTCGCCGTTTTTGGTTTCAGTAATCATGCTGACGCCAGTCAATATAATCGTTTCTTATGATTTATAGGTATAAAAAAAAAATCTAGGTACCTATATCACAATCGCGTCTAAAACTCATTGTTGTTCGTAGTTCGTACGTATACTTTATTATACATAGTGATTATAGTGTGTGAAGAGAGCAAGTCATATAAGTATAACATCCGACCGGGCAAGATTATAATCACTTGATACACATATAACATATACGCACTGGAGTGTATAGTGTATACGTATTATTACTGTATATTGCGAGAGCTTGTTTCGGGCTGAACGCGCGTAATAATATTTTACTTGGAGCTCACAGCAGGTTTTCGTCAATATTGTGTAATTTTCAAAATAAAATATAGGTAATACGAGTACTTGTATTATTAACAACACATTCTACGACGAGCAGCCCTAAAGCGAAATGGATTTTTTTCTCTTTTTCGTTGTCGTCTACTCCGCGAGTTCTAGTGATATATTGCGTAATTAATTTTTTACGTTATAAGTACTCTCATATATATCGCACAAATAAAAAAAGTAAAAATTTTTCGTTTATCACGGACTTATACACGGTATAATAAAATCGCATACACTGGGTGACAGTTTAAACTTTCGTGTCATGGCATAATCCAAAGATATTATACCTATATTATTATTATGTCATTGAGCAACACTACGGGTCACGTATTTGTATTTTAGTGGCGACTTAAGTCGCGGAATTCTTCGAGCGTATAATTCTGTATTTAATATAATAATGTTTGTTGTGTGTACGAACGTGAATGGCATGTTGTGGAAGAATTGACACGTTTAACGGTTTAGGCTGCAGCCTTCAACTTGACACTGGTTGGCCGCGTCACGGTGAAAATCCGCGACGATGTATAATAATCTCGCGATAAATACGCATTGAAATTCGCTTTAATGACGACGATCGTTATTTTATATTATTGTTATTATGCCGCGTTTTCGAATAAACGCTGCTGAACGTACGTAACATTTTTATAACGTTAATAGTTTATTATAATTAAATAAATTATTTGTCGCTGTTGGTAAACTCGTATATTGTAAAATAATATTTTTGGCCCGCGGCCGAATGAACAGTAGTTTCTGTGAAGTCGATATCCGAAAAGGGAAATCTCACGCGACACGGGAGATTCACTTTTGTTCCTTGAAACGTGCGGCGATGTGGTTGACGCGCCACTGGATACGCAATCCTTCGGGATATAAAATGAACCGCCATATACGATGTCTGTATAATAGTTCCCTCCCTCCTCCGGTAAAACGTGAAATTTTCGTACTTTGATCGTGTTACTCAAGTAAAAATATATGCCTAAAGGCTAAAACACTCTTTTACGTTTCATATTTTTTAGATTTTCATTTAGATTTTTTTCACCATCCAAACGCCTTGAGATATAGGTATAATAAATCGTATATTATATATTATATAAGTACCATGTACTATGTAACTATAATAATAGTATTATTAATATATTAATAACTGTTGCAAGGGTATCAATAATGTACTGGATTAAACGGAATTTATTCTAATTTATGTCCTGCGGTAACTTTTAATTTTTGTATTTATTTATAAATTATAAATATTCAAATAATAATTAAATAAATTTGGCGTATAAAAATTAAAAGGTTTAATCTGGGTTTACCGTAGTTGTCTTTAAAATCTATTATACTTATTCAAAATAATTCGAGTTTAGAATATACATTCTATGGTATATCTATGGACACAATAAGTCTTATATTTCAAAAAATCAGATTCATGAATTCATGATAGTATTACAATTTAAACCTCCATAAAACGATTTATAAATCCAGATTATAATATAAGTTCAGTTGTTTAAACTTTAAAGCAATCAATACATTTATATTTAAGCATACTATACGTCAATTATATTTATATTTATGTAATTCATTCTCCGAATAGTCTTTATATAATAAAATGATAAACACATTGTTTGTCATAAATAAGCATAATAATTTTTATAAAAATAATACCCTCATTATTTAATATAAAAACGAACGAATTAAAACAGGTAACGATGTATAATATATTAGTGAATATAATATATTATAAAGAATAAAATATTTTGTCTTCGTGGTTATATATTAGACTATTAGAGAGATTTTGGATTACGTATGAGTATTATTATTATTAATTTTAACACGTTTATTATAATCGCGTTATCCGTGAAATTACTCTTTATTTTTATACGCAGTGTGTATTAATATCGAAATTTCTTTTTGGCTCGTTCTTCTCAGAATAATACGTATGTTTATATTTACCTATAATAATTATCAGATTTATTATTTTGTAATAATATTTTTAATGATCTGTGGTTCATTAATTTCTAATATTGTTTTATTTCATTCGCACATCGCAAATTGCACCACAAGGTTATAAAATATTTAAATAAGAAGTATGAAATAATATTAATTATTTACGAGATGTCGTATATTTTTTGGAAATTGCATTGTAATTGTTCATTATTTTGAAATGTATTATGCGTAAGTTGGTAATTAGCTTGTTGATTTTTTTTTAAAATATACGTAATTAATCATAAAAAAAATAATAATAACAATAAAAAAAATACAATTGTGAGTATTATAATATTATGAAGTATGAATTCGTATAAAATGTAATGATAGTAATAATACTAATGAGTAATGACGTTTCAGCGCAATTTTACTAGGTAATTTATATTAAAATTAATTGGAATATTACACACGAAATGGCGAAATAAATGTTAATTATCACAATGACAAGATTGTGAGGGAAACTCCCTGGAAAACTGAAACTGATATATCCTTTGGGCAGACATTTAATCTATGCGTTATTCGTCCGTGTTTAATGCGTATTTAATCAAAACTATATATAAATAATATACATATAAGCAATCCATTGTACCTAGTTTTATAATAATTATATTATTATGTACCATATGACCCTTAACGTATTTTAAAGGATTTATGATATATAATATTATATTATATTTAGCTATTAATTATTATTACATATATTGACAAATCCACTACTATACGTCGCCTGACAAGGTTATATAAATAAATGGTATCGAGGTCAAATAAAATGTATCATGTATGATAATAATATAATATATTTATGTACAGTGCGCACGTGTGTTATAATTAATTTTAAACAAAACGATTTTATTTACGCCAATTATATTGCAGTACATAATATTATATAATATGTATAGTTTAGGTAAAATAATAGCTACTGGAGATACACATCATGTCAGCGATCTAGAAGTGAACTTGTTTAATAATTTCACATTTTCACATAATATATACGATTATAAAATATCATATATACCCATGGAATTTGTCACGTATAATTAAAATGTATATCCGATTTATTATGAAAATTTGGGAACATGTTTGAATGAAAACGTTTGCTAAAAATATTTAACTTCATTCAATATTCCCATATTATTTGATACATAATAATATATCGTGTCATAAACTATAAATATGATATGTAACTATATGCGTGATAATATATTTTATAATGTATTATAATTTTAAACTTAAAATAATAACTGTTAAAATACTTAAATGAAATGAAAAATTTTCATGAGTAATAATAATATATAATATCGTATATTATGTATACTTAAATAGTAAATAATAAAGTTCATTAAACTATTCATAAATATGAATAATATTATTAGGATATTTCATATTTAAAATATTTATTATTAGTAACAATTGACAATAATTCTGTAGAAATGAATGTACCATGTATGAAAACCGTAAAAAATATAAATGAGTTTAAATTTATACTATCTATATATTATAAGGTCATTGTTGCTATATAATATTTTCATTGTACATTGTAAGGGTAATATCGGTTCATAAAATAATTTTAATAAATATCGTATACATAAACGTCCTTACAATAATGTCCTTAAGACTTAAATGTTTAAATGTTTATTGTTTTGTATAAGCTTATATATATATATATATATAAATAGCCATATAGATTTGTAAGTGTATCGTGTATATGTAAACCGTATGTAGTTTAAAATATCTAAAGTATGTATAATTTATTATTGGCAGTATACGAAATTATTGAAAATAAAAATGGAACACGAAAATAAGGTCATATTAAATACGTCGTGTCCATTATTCTTACATAATATAAGTAGGTAATCTAAACTATAACGCATAATATAATTAACTATATACCTATAGTATTTTTTTAAAAAAGACTGTGAAATTTTAATGATTATTTATGGATACTTATACGATACTATACAATGTTTATAAATAATAACAATAATAAAAACATATATTTTATTAATATGTTATACTATATTTAATATATACGAGGTTATAGGTTAATGTATAGTTAAAATGTTAAGTAGGTATAAGGTATAAGGTATAACTTATATAGCCTTTAGGCTTATATATAATTCTCGTATATAATATAATAATATAGGTACGCTATACGGTTTCATCTATTAAACAAGATCGTATATTATTATATTCTATAAATATGGTATAAGTAAGTATGTAGATATAATAATGTGATACACATAACACATTATACAATATATAGGTACGTATTATATTAATATTCCAATTTCCAAGTATAATAAAAAAAATATAAGATTATTGATTTAATGTTACAAGATCATATATGTAAGATCATATTATGTGTTCATATGTAAGCGTGTGTTTGCGGATATAGTATAACTAGATTTCAAGGTACCTATATATAATATTGCATTTTTTATTTTACTGTCACTTATATTATAAAATCAGATCACTATTATTGGTTAAAACAGTTCCATATATAATAATAATAATAATTATAAACACACACGAACGAATTGATCAAACAACTATTTGTGCCGGAACCAGTTTTTACTTTCATTTAACAATGATTAAGTCCAGTTTTTCGTATATATTATTGGAGTATAATATAATGTAATAATATAACAATGTGTATAACATAAACCGATCGATATATTACGATTTACGGTCCGCGTGAATTTTAATATTATATAGGTATATCAGCTAGTGCATTGAAATTTCGTATACGGTTCAGAATTCCGGATTGCCATGAAAGTGTTACATTTTTGCTTTAGCTCGATGTCGATCAAATCAATCATCGCCACCGCGGTATGCATACTAAGTATATAATATAATATATACAGGTATATGAACCGTACAGTATGTATCGACATGCGGTGGGGAGCCCACACGATACGTTTTGCACCGCATTGGGCGAACGTTTATTTAAGATAATAGGTACAATACACACACGCCCGTTGACAATGCCCGTTACATAACGTAACGCATTGTAAATTAGACAAGTGCAAAAATAACATAATGTGATCTACAAAAGAGACGATTGATTATAATATCGCAACGGCATTTATTGCGCGCTGCGCATATTATGTGCAACGCCGTCGTGACTAAAATGCGACGGGCGTTTAAGTCTTCGGCGACGGCCATATAATTGCGAGTATAACAGCTAGAGTAACTGACAATATGTCACATATCTTTAGGTTAGGTTACAATATTATTGTTGTATAAGCGACACGCGCGGCTGTGGCTATATACAAGTGGTTGTATGTATTGTAATATTATATAGGTATAATAGTTATATGGTGAATGCGACAATATAATACTCGTATTTCGTATAGGTAACATATAAAGCAGGTATAACTAGATTTACAATATATAGTTTAATTTTACACGACGTATGACGAATATTTATATCATAATATTAATAATAATATTCGGTGAAAACTTCAGTTAAAACGATATACCGCATTTTATAATAATTATATATAGGTAGTTATATAACGAAAAACTCGCGTATATATTATAACAACCACAAACCATATACATTATTACAGAATATGACCCATGTATAAAGTATAATTTATTATAATATATACATTACAATAATTGTATTATCTATATAGTTAACCAAATGTATAGAAAACATATTATACAGCTGTTTTTATTTTTTTTAAATACATAATACATATATAGGTACCTACGAGTATTATCATTATGTATTAATACCTATATTTTAATATATTTTTTATAGTAGTGTTTCTGCAGTTTTTACTGATTATTATTATGATTATTATGAATATATATATTTAGATAAAATTGTAGTACATAAATGGCTAAATCTAAAGTACCTATATAGGATACATATTTATGTATCGTCTTGATAGGTATTATACGAGTATATACTTCATTATAATATACTTTCTCGTAAAAATTATAATAATATAATATTCGTATTTATTTAAAATTTATTATTTTTACAGCTTCGTTGTGCATATATATGACGACCTGTATAAGCACGCGGAACTAAATATTGCGAGATATTGAAAGTATAATTATATTGGCACGATAATGGATGTAAAAGTAATAATAATATATTATGAATAGTATATGTACCGCGATGGGATAATATAAACGATGTCGTCGGAAAAAAATCGGGCAATAGCAGTATTCGACCGTGAAATAAACTGTTCGTGTCATATTATGAAAACATAAAATTATAATTATTATTATACGAGTAGTATATCTTATACGCGTTAATGAACCACGACAGGTATTATATATATTATTAGTATTATTATTATAATAAAAGCTGGACGAATTTCTCAACTTTAGTATAACCTAGTAAATATTATATAGTTATTATATATTGGTATACCTACCTTTTTTTTTAATTTACTTAATACTTGTATATGGAGTCACCATTATTATAAATATAGATATATATATATATTGTATTATAGATACTCGAATAAAAAAAATAAACTTAGATTACTATAATACTATATAAAGCTATTAAAGACACTGGAATTTTATTTTTTATTTCAAATATAAATAATGATGAAATAAAATATATTCATCAACTTTTGAATTATTTATACAGAAAAGAATATACTAGTTATAATTATAGCGAATATCACTGAAAACTCGTCGAGTTTGTTCTGAGTTTGGTAAGGTATTATAATTATACTGTACAATGTGTGTACCTGTATACATATAGTTGCCCATAATATAATATTATATATTTATATATATATATAGTTAATGCCCAGCATTTTTTTAATATTTATAAAAAAAACCTAACACAAATCCTATGTGTGATGCCGATATTTATATATGAATTTATTTCGAACGAATCGTGTGTTAGGTAGAAAAAATTCGCACCGGTTTCGTCATCGTATCCCGTGTACATTGTACGGCATGCGCGTATAATAATATAATAAGAATAAAATACGTAATAATTATGCGTGTTCGTTAGAAATATAATATAATATATTTTGTAATAATCCTCATCGGATAGTGTAAGCTAACGAACGCGCGCATGTATACGTAGATTACGTGTATATTATTCGTATATATGCGTATTGGTATTATATTTACTATCGTCTGAGTCCCGCCAAGTGTACCTATATATATAAGATTTATTTAAATTTAGATTTCAATCGCGCGGTTGTTCAGAAATTAAAAAAATATAATATATAATATAATAATGTATAACGTACGTCGTACACATAATATATATATATATATATATATATATAGAGTGCGGACCACGAACGTGACAACGTGCAAAAAAAGTCCGCTGCCATCGCGTTTGTTGTGTAACTTCGCGCTCGAGTTTTTCTGCGGATAGATAATCGCAACGACAACGTAATATTATAACACGTATATTGTAATATTTGTATTATTATTATTATTATTATTATTATTATTATTATTATTATTATTATTA
>JAIUCT010000001.1:26781698-26816182 GCA_021307375.1 Tetraneura akinire | reverse complement strand
TATTATTATTATTATTATTATTATTATTATTATTATTATTATTATTAATTTTCCGTTGGTCTTGTGTATATAATATTATTATTTATTATAATACATGCGAGATTTTTATTCGTGGCGACTCAAGGACGAATTCGTCGCGGTCGAAAACCGCACGGAATTGCAGCCCGAGTCTGCAAGTTGACGCCATGTCCTGGACCCGAAACAATTTTCGTTTTTCTTATTTTGTAATGAGTCCTTCGCTCGGATTCCAATTAATGTAATATTGATATAAAATTATAATATAATAGATCACTGACCACAGAAATTTTTGTTTTATCAACGCCGCACTGTTGTCTTTTATCTAAATATCTAAATATTATTTATCATAATGTGCATATATGTATATAATATAAGATAAACCTATAATATCGTGTCAGTATAATTTACTTATGTTTTCATAATATTTCCAATGGAGCTTTTGGTGTGTGCTGTCGATGTGTATAAGACTAATAACATATTCATTTTCGGCGTTTTCGCAACGCTTTGTTACGTGAAGTAATTTCAATTTATGTTAATGATAATAAATTTTTGTTCTTGATAATATATTACAATATTAATATACCTACGTAAAAATATTATAATTAATAATTGTATCGTGAATAATAATATATTATAAAATTATTCTTATATTTTCTCCTTCGCGTAATCCATAATGATACGCGTCATCTCATCATTAAAATTAAAATAATATACGAATATTTGCATAATAATGTAATATCATTATCAATATACATAATATCGTATATTATAATATTATCCATACTATAAATAGCATATAGACACAAAATCACCGAATCGGAAATTATGCACCCTGTACGTATACCGCGTCTCTGCTTAATACAATTGAGAAAATTTGGATTAGGTATAAATAGATCGAAAGTGCATGATTATAACAATAATCTTATTGTTCTGGTATATGTCGGCACAATTCAAAAACAATTGCAAGTATCCGGTATCGTAAATCTCATTATATAAACGATATTATTGTTAAGATAATATTATTATAATATACTTTCCGAATTCGCTCTCGCGTATAAATTATAAATTTCGTCCAAGTACACGCGTGCACTGACATGTTAGATAATATAATATTCTCGCAGACGTGATCGAATTTAATATTATATGATTACTGATTAGATTGTTGTTATTTTATATTCGATCTCGATTCAATTATTATTGTCCGCAGAGAAAATATTACATCGTGAAGACGTCATTTTGTGTAATACGTAATATTATTTTTTTAATATACTACTATAATATTGAGACAAATGTTATATTTCTCATTTCTGTCGTATTTTGTTTTTATAACTTCTTTGGAATGTACATACGATTTTATAATAAAATCAATGATTTACGAGTATATAATATAACATATACTCGTTTATGAAATACAGATACAGTATAATATAATATAATACGCGATATCGTAAACCTAGGTACAGGTCAGAAATATTATTACGAAATGCACGGTGCTATTTATAATATACCTATATAGTTTATGTTTTACCGTGGTAACCGCAACGTCGCTCTACAGGAACCGTTTTAAACGCGTGTATTCATCTTGGGCTCGAAGAATGGGGTCACATAATATATACATAATATATTATAATATGTATATTATATTTGTGATGAATGGTATGGATTTAGAACGCGCATATAAAATATCGTTCGATTTACCTAACGTGTGTGTTCGTCTCTCGTGCACTTGCGTCATTTTGTGGTACTATCTTCGCCCATACAACAATTTGAGCATATTATACTAATATAATAATACATTATACGACTTGGTCTCGTCATAAATCGTAATCGTATGTTAATCGTATGCATTTGTCTAAACGGTTGTATGAGCCAATACAACACAGGTATAATAATATAATATTATGTAAAAAAATTATTAATGCATATTTTACACGAATATACAGATTTTCTTCCAAATCTCGTGTTTTTTTTTATAGCATTAAACTGTAAATGCGTATCGATCGATTTACACCGCACTAATGTATATTGTTATATGTTTTTATATATTAATTATTGCTTCTATATATTCTAAAATGAAAAATTGAAATAATAATAATATATATTACGACATACGATGATAATATATTATTTATAGTAGAAGAGTCAATATTGTTATTATTATCCTGTCGGGACATAATAATTATAATATATTATGTTATCGAATTTTTTACTTTTTCACTTTCGCCACGAGGTAGTGTTCGATTCATATCATTTCCAAAATAATCAGTCTTCTATATTACATAATTTTATTATATATTATTTATGTTTATGATTTATCCTACATCCGCTAGTGAACGATTTCTAATCAATGATTACAATTTGATTGCACATATGAAATTCGGTCGAAGCGAAAATTCCATAAGTCGTATATTATTCATCTTGTAGTTTTGTACCATTTTGTTTTTAACTAACCGTTCTACTTCTATCTTCTATGCGTTTTGGTTATGTATATAAATTTTGAAGTTTTTAGAAAATCGTAAACAGTAACGTTGGTTATTGCGAATTTGTAAACTTGTAATGTAAATAATAATAATAAATTAAGGATAGTTAATGATAGTATACAGTCATCTTTACTTTATATTTATCCGACAATAATAACAGCTAATCATTATCAAAACCTTCAAATTTCTCGGCACACATTTGTTGAACATTTTCTACGTGTATTCGCGTTTGTCTTGCGCTCAATTGACAATATAATACAATAATATTATCTATATAGGTATAAGTGGCGATTGCGGTTTCTCATGTTTTTCGTGCATACGACAAGTATACCTACATAAATTATTATTTATAATAATTATAGTAGTAATTAATTATTAGTATACGCTATGATATGTGTGATTGGGTACAAAAAATTGTAATAATATTTATTTTTCCTACAAAAACGCTATTGCGGTAAATTTTTCCGGATTTACATAATACTATAGTATACCTACAAAATATAGAGCGACTAAAATAGTAAAATATATACATAAAATAGGTATACCCATAACCCACGAATGGAATTCGACACCGATCTTTAGTAATCTGTAAACGTATTTAATTGTATTTTTGTGCATCTATTATTATATTGAATTTCTAATCGCGATTATAACACTCGCGTCAACGCTAAAGGTATAATAACGTGCTACATAATACATAATAAATAGATACATAATACATTATACTATATTGTTATCTGTTTAAAACCGTCTTTCGCGAAAAACTTGTATAACATAATAATATATAAGTCGGTCCAATCCGAACGCAACTATATTCTTCACAAGTTCGTCTCCTCGTGATATAATATTATTATTATGTACCTATATCCTATATGGTATAATATCAGTAACCATATTTTAAAATATATTAACATTATACACTTTGCCGCGGAGTGAAAACGATAATATAAAAGTATTATGCACCTAAGTATAACATATTAATATATCATATTATACAGAACATGACCGAAACGTGACGAACACGCGACGTGTGCATAATACGCGTATTTTTATTTTTCACTCGTTGAAATCGTTTCCAGCGAGATCTTCTCTCTCGTGTGAGCACATAAAATTATTACATATATATATAATATTATTATGATATAATTATTTTTATTATACACGCGTAACGTAACATGACGCGTATATTATAATTTATAATAATGTATACTTGTGTATGCAATTTAATAATAACAATTATTAATTATATATACTATAGGTTTAATATTATTATGTACTTATATATTTTGAAAAAAAAAAAAACGAAATTCGTGACATTTCAGTCTTCCTCGCAATTCCGGGACAAGTAGTCCAGTAGTCAACAGTATATTATTATTATATTATCCTTTCACTCGGTTATTTTATGCATTATCTCAACGGCGACATCATTTCGATCTCGTTTTATAATCCTGTCATGGGTGTACATTATTATTATTATTACGGACGGTTATTGCATTTTATTTTTTCTACCGAGATAAAAAAAGAGAGAGAGAGAGAATGATATCCGTTAAAAATGTAATAATAATTATAGCTAAAATTCATCGTTCGTCGTCTATACTAAGACACGCGATAAATAATTAGTCGAATATTATAACCCCGCGGCTGTTGTGTGACGACAACTTTATCTATATATTATACTATATATATATATATATATATATATGTGTATATTATATATATTATCGCCGTCACAGCCCTCTGGTCAATTTCGTTAGATAATAATAATACAGCATGATATCGTATATAGTCGATGAATATACGCGTATAGATCCTAATCTGCCAAGTCAACACGGTTAATAATGACCCGGTTCAAAAGTATCACCTACTTTACTATATGTAAGTATACAATATCTTGAAATTTTTATTTTCTCTGAACTTAAACTAGCCTAACACGACTCAAACTCTGGTATAATGATATTACAAACCGTGTAACTGCAGCCATTATACTATATTATTAAAATGGACCAACGTCCTATCCGTATTTTTATAATTATTGTAATTATATATCGTATATAGTTGTACTCATTCGTAAAAAAAAAAACCCCCCGTATAAATGCCCATAGCATTTTATTCTTTATTCTCGTAAATAGCTTATTAATAATTACATGTTAAATTACTTTGAAGGCGATATGACGCAGCAATTGCTAAAAGAACACGAAATAATTGCGCGTTTAATGAAAATTCGTTTAATCAAGAAAGCGGTGTAATATAAGAAGAATCCAAATTATTATTATCTAGCTACAACAATGATATATTATATACGATATATCTATATTGTGTCTTTTAGTATGTTCTGACTATCATAAAAAGTACTTATACATACTATATAATAATGATGGATTTAACAATAATTCTAGATTTCTCTTTAGAAAAATACGTAAAATGATACTTAAAAATAGGATGTACCGTGTACGATTACTTATTTTATCTCAAAAAAAAAAAAAAAAATCAAGACGAGATGTAAAAGCCTGAAAATACGCATATTACAATACCTACTTTATATATAATAATACGAGTATAAGTATCTAAAGAACGAATGAAATTTTTTGTTGAATACAAATATATTATAGACAATAACTTTATGTGCTCGTAATTATAATAATTACACTACGTCTACAAAATAATATTTACCAATGTTTATTTTTAAATAATTTTGTTTTTCAACTATATGCAATAAAATTTAAGTATGTCTAGTCGATATATCAAGAACTGAAGACGTTAGTCATATATTATGTACAACTAACAACTTTTTTTATAGTTAACCTTATAAAAATATAGATAATTTTTGGAGACACTTACACATTATATTATGTAACGCGCCATTAAATTCTTTTATAGGTCCTTAATCAGAACAATAGCTAACGATGACCTGTAATTATTCGATTTAGTTTCTTTCCCAACGTTGACTGTCAATTTAGATACATGACTATAATGTGGAAAGAATGAATGATTCTGAAAAATATTGTCAATGTCATCTACGTAGAACTTTGTGTAAAAATTATTGAATAATCTTGGAAAAAAAATCTTAGTACCTATAGAGGTTAGAGGTATCTAATTATCTGTCTGAAATGGTTAATGATTATAATTTTTCATTTTTAATAATCATTATTTTAATATAATGATATTATTATGAAATTTCTAATTAAAAAATAATAATCAATAATATTGTTTTACAATGTTGTACAAGGTTTTTAAAAACAAATCAATTTATCTCCTCTTGTTATAGCACTATTATGATGTAAACGCGAAAAGGGGCGTTACTCAAAAAAGTTAACTATATTTTAATATTGAATAATGCGTGCCACTTTTTTATTTAATATATAGGAATACAATTTTTAAATTAAAATTGTTTTTAACTGATCTGAAGGAGTTCTCGTCCGAGTTGAAAAATACAACTATAATACAGATATACAATAATATAATATTATAGGTACGTATATTACATTTACGTTTAAATTGATAATATTATGGTTTTTTAACGGATACATTTTTTTTTTTTTAAATATATATAATGCATTCAATGAAATAAAACATATTATTATATCATAGGTACATGCTTTAATATTTACTAAAACAATAGAATAATGAAAACATGTAGTAGGTATAATAATATAATTCATTGCGGTGTTTCGATGTTTCGGCGGATTGGATCAGATCATATCATGTGGGATTTGTTTAACAGAGTCCGAGCGAAAGGTTAATTTTGCAATTTCACGGGCCACGGCGCCCGAGGCTATAACGTCCACCACATACAGATGCTTAGATAAACAAACTTATAGCAACAATATTCGATTAGCCGTGATTTCGTCAACAATAACCGGAGCGAATCGCTGCCGGCAAAACTATAACATATAATATTATATATTATAATAGCTCAGACAGTGTAACGCGTCCTCGAACGTAAATAATAGTAACACTCGTCAAGTGGTTTATTGACTTTCGGATACCTAAGTCTCGAGCGTGTACGGAACGATAAAAATGTTATATTACGGCGATTTTATATTGTTTTAATGTAAAAAAAAAAAAGGGAGAAAAAAATTCATAATTATTAATTGATAAAATAATGATAAATTCAATTATTTAAAACTATGTTTAATTATACTTCCAAATGGCCTTTCTGCGGGGGATTCTGCATATAGTCATCGTAAAATTGTAATCGCCCTTACGGGTCTCACGGTATAACACACGAAAAAGGGGTGCGCCAGGTCAACATCATACATCTGAATATCAAAAAAAGGTTATCTCGCGGCAAAGTTATTTCTGACCCGATTAGACGGCATTGGCAAGAAATTATTATACACAAATAAAATATATATATTGACCCCACGACACGAACTAGACTAATTCAAGGATAATTTCGCATCGGAATATAATAATAGACTTTACATAATGTCATGTACAACACGACATTCCCGAGCTGTGTTTGAGTAACGATCGCGAACGTAGGAACGTCGATAGAAGGAAATCGCACATGATTAAAATTCAAATATATTATTATAATTATAAGTATAACGTTATTAAATAAGTTATTTTTATTTTGTTTTAAATGTAATTAAATCTTATCTCAAATATAATTAATTTTATAGATATCATAACGATAATACCTACGTATTATATTATTACACATATAGATGTATTTTTATTAGGTATATTTTTTAACAGTGAAAATTTTACGTGAGATATACTTCACATTCATACCCATACGTTATAGTACCTTAATTATATTCAAATTAGAAATAAATTCGATTTTTATTATTTTAAATACATACCTACCAGTTATTTATCATAATATTAGAAAATTTTATCCAACTAGGAGCTTCGAAATGCACATTATATATATATATATATATATATAATATATGTATATTTTAGATGGTACATCTACATGCGCATGCAATAATTTTATATTTTGAAAAATGTGAATATATTATACGCATATACCGATCGAAATATTAAATGACTTTAAGAATGATTTAGAACATTATGCGCATGATGATTAAAAATATTGAAATAAATAGTGAAAGTCCAGTTTTTTTTACCAATGACTTCATCTGCGCAAACCTATAATATACACATTCATAACACAAATGTGAAATATTGCTTGTGGGCATGATACGTTATATCCATAATATTATAATAATATATATTTTTATTAATAGTTACCTATATTATAACGTACGTTTTAACTATATGTCCCACTATAAACTTAATAATGTTTACCGTGTTTTTATGTTTAGTTTCGATAACAAATTTACATTTGTTTTTCTCGTTTATAGTATGATTTCTAATAAGAAAATATAAAATTAATATTCTCTCTCTAATATGACGTTATGTAAATTATATAATATTACAAAATGTACTTTAATGCGCGTTTAAAAATATTTTGTTTAAATAAATTTATCATTGAATATTAAAATAATATTTAAACAAATATATTGTAGTAAACACATTTTATTTGTAAAAATAATACAGGAATACGGTTAAAAAATTGAAACGTATATAATTAGTCTTATTTGATTAATAATAATAATTAATAATAATATGTTATTACTTATATTTACATTTCTACAAACGTTTGTTATAACTAGATATTACCCGATAAATTTTTCCCTTTCAAAAAAAGTTTTCACACGAAAAAACATATTGAACAATATCGAATGAGCGATTATTATAAAACGTGTGAAAGTGTACTTATTTTTTACTATGTTCGTAAGTGCTTATTACAAAAACGTATTATACCGAACTTAATATTATTAATCTTGTCATAATTGACGATATGGGATTTACCAATTAAAAACTGAAATCACACTCGTTGTGTACCTATATATTTATTAAATTTTTAAATTTATAACTTTAAAGATTTTTTATACTTCGTTAAACAAATTGTATCGTTAAAGTTTCATTCTGATATTATAAATAATGCGAACTCGTTTCCTTTTACATAATATATTAATACAATAATATGTGTTTCAAACGAGTTCCGTCGAGAATCATCGACAAGCCGAGAAAGAAATTATAGACATTATAAGCAATAACGTAATTGACATTCAATTATTGAAATTATCTAATTATCTATAATAATATAATGTCTTGATTCAATTTATTTTTATTGATGCATCTTCGTACATCATGCTAATTTGAACAATTTAATTCTACGATAGTTATATTATATTATAATTACAATAAAAATTATTTAACACATAAAAACTTACATGATTTATATCATTACGAAAAAAATTGCTTATATTACCTACTACACAACGGTGCTATTTTTTTTTTTTCCAAAATTTATATTTCTGATTACGTATTTATATATTTTTAATTTACTTGTTTATATTTATTAAATAATATTATATCGTTTTTATTGTAACTTGACGAAATATAATCCTTTAAGTAGGTATTTATTTATTTTAAATTAAAATTTTAATCTATTATAAAATATTTTTTTATTATTATTTATTATAAATATTAGGTACTTAAAGTGCATTCAATATAACCATTATAAATGTTTTAATAAATTATTATTGAAGATTAGCAAATGTAATATTTTTTTTTATACTTAATATTAATTAATTACTTATTTACTATACGCCTGATTAAAATTTTATTTTATTTTTTTATCATATACATTATAATACGAGTATATTATAATATATAATGAATTATTAAGAGTAAGACGACGTTAAATATCAATAATATATTTTTTTATTTTTTATTTAGAAACACAAAAATAAGCACAAATAAGTTTCAAATTTAATTTTAGTTTATTTTAACATTTTTCATTTTAACTAAGTAATTAAAATAATTAAGTATACAAAAAATATCCCATAATTTAATTAATAAGTGAATTATTATGGAATATTTTTTTTTTTTTTTTTGATTTAATTAAAATTAAAAAATATTATTTAAGAGTCTAAAATTTTAAATGACATAACATTATTTTTCGTATATTCATTTAAAAAAAGTTGTTATAATTTATAGTTTATAAATTTTTAATTTTAAAATATTAATAAAAAAAATAAAAAAATACGAAACCAAATAAATAATTTATAATGAATGAAATTTTAGTATGACGAAAAGAAAAGACAAACAAAAATGTACCATTAAAAATATTATTAGAATAAAATATTTTTCATTCATAGATGCGTCATTTATTTCTTTTTAAAGTTACCTTTGTTTAATTTTTATTATTTCGTAATAATTTGTCAAAGTAAAAATAAATAAATATTTCGTATTTTTTATTTTTTTTATTTTAAAATAAATTATACCGATTTAAACGTAATAAACTAATAGCTAATAATAAAATATACAATAATAATGTAATATTAAGTGCAATGATTTGCCTACCTTAATCGATGAGGCGCTGATGGTCTATCGTCGGAGTAAAAGAGAATATTGAATAATTATTATCGATACACAACTCACGCCGACTTGCAGGCTATATACTAACGATCGGCGCGCGTCTCGTAACCTAACTACGACACCAGTTCAAGAATGAATGGACCTCTTAAGATTCGCGATTCTATTCATATAATATCAGTTTTGTGAAAGTACCAAGGTGATTACAACGCCATTTTGGTGGTGTATTTTTTTCTCATCTCGCAGGGTCAGCTGCTCGATTCGATTTTTGGTGTACCTACATTTTTGTCGTGGAGGTCCTGTAAAACTATGCGGTTTACACTCAACCTCTACACGCCTAATACTTCTTGATGCCGTTTACGTCGACATATTGTATTTTAAGCAAAATATATATATATATATACATTTTAAGAATTTGTTTGTTAAGGATCAAAATTAACAACAATTATAATAATATTATAAGCACATTGCACGTCATAATATAGACATATAGACATACCTACATGTTAAGAATAGGTACTTTTATTTTGTATTTCAAATACGTATTCGTATTACGAATCGTAATACGTAATATTTTATTTATTTAAAAAAATGTATTTGATTACAAATACAGATACTATTTTTAAGTATTCCAAATACTTAAGAACTTACTTAACTTAATACTTTAGTCATTATCCAATTAGCTACCCTTTTATAATTATGTATATAATTAAATGTTAACTCTTTATTTCTTTATTTTTTGTATAGTTAGAACTGCATGTAATAAGAAAGCATTTATAATAATTAATTAATATAAACTAAATTACTATAGTAGGTTTTCCTACTGTAGGTATTATATGGTATCTATCACATGATAATTTATATAATTTACATTAAAATATATTTTTAATTAGGTACTATTTTAGTATGTAAGCGCTATCGACTCTCACAATAACAATAGTAGGTACTGTATCTATAAATCTATAGATAAATATTATAATAACTCGCTCTTATTTGGTCCATGCATCATTTATTAATATTATTATCAAATAACAATAATTCTAACCGTTATAACTTTGTATTATCGAAATGGAGTATAACAGTATAAAATATTTACCCTGCCTAGTAGGTTTAAATACACACAAATCATTTAATTTTATTTTGTATAGCTTTTAACGGGTTCCTTTATTTCAATTTCTTAAACATTAAATTTGAAGAACTGTAGTTTTTTGAACGTCGATCATTTCATTAATAATAATTTATCTAAATGTACATTAAAATTTTAAATACAATTATATATATTGACATTTTTATAGAAATTACAAATACATGTAGATTATTATTTTATAATTATTTATTTCGGGTGATTACATTTCAATATTTCACAATCCCTCGAAGAGTTTTGACCCCCCCCCCCCCCCCCACACACACCATATTGCGTACCGCTAACCTAGATGACGTGTTTTTGTAAAACAATTTTATTTTGAATCGCATAACGCCCTAAAAAACATTTGATGCCTAGTGGCTAGTTTATAATAAACCGATATTATTCCAGATAATATTTTATACCATGAATATAATTATAATAACGGTCATAAAATTTAAAATTTACTGTCGCGCCGCCTAGCTATTTCATATACAATTATGTATTATAATATAGATTACGTTAGCCCTCGTGTAATAAATTATATTGCTGGCGTGTCCTTGATCATACACTTGAAGAACCCTTGACGTCACTATCGTAAGAAATATTTTGCTCTCTGCAGTACTATAATATAGTACATAATATAATGTAGGATGTAGGTATAGCTTTTATACATATTAAATAAACATATAATAACTTTTCCAATCTATAACTGCAATTATTAATAATTCGTTTTCAAAATTAAATTATTCATAAAATTACACAAAATTATAATGATACGTTTTATAAAAGTTTTATTTTTATTTTTTTAAATGGTTTACCTATTAACATTTTAAATTTTAATCACATAATATAATAATTATATTATTACATGTTTTATACTGTTTGATTGAAATGTAATACAAGGCTAATCAGGTTAATTATTAGTTTATTCAAGTATCTTATAGTGATAAACTATATACAAGTCAATTAAGTTTATAGAAAATAATTGGGTTAAACCTCCAAAGTTAAAAATCAATAATATATTATATGATTTGCATGAGTATGTTAAGTTTCATTTATTTTATAAGATAATACACTCTTCATAGTTCATTTTAAAATATAATATGGAAGTTAAATAGATACCAAGCGTATTTTATTTGTAAAAATACGAAATATTTTAGAAAAATAATAATAATGATAATTACAATAATTCGTTTAATTAACAGATCAATAAAATATATATATGATAATTTATTGTAATAAAAAAAAAAAATGTACGTTATTTATCCTCGAAATATGGGTTGTAATTCTATGTAGTCAATTTTCAGGGGTAAACAAAATATGATAGGTACATGATTTTCAAGTGGCGTTTATTGGGTCTAGGAGAAGTTTCCAATATTATTACGGAGGAAGTGATACAGGGTCATTTAAATTTTACGTCAACAATAATATAAAGGAGTGAATTATTGTATTTTATTATACATGTGTCTTGCGTAATGCAACATAATAATTATTATTTTTCTCTCTCTCTTTCGCAGCTCCGTCCACGTGCAAATAATATAAATACCGTTGATCAAACAGTATAAATTAAGACGCGACAAATCAAATTAAGAATTAGCGAGATTAGGACATACGTTTTATCTTGCGTCTTGATTAACCATCCCAAAGAAACAATATTTAGGTATAGCTTGTACGATTTATTATAATACCAGTACAATGTAGCCATGTAGGTGTTAAATTTTAAAAATATTTCGTTTTCTCATTCGAATAATGGAACGATATTTATTACTATATCGATGTTATAATTTATGTACGTATATATATAAAAATTAACTCTTCACTCTCGATGTGTTTTCTGTCATCTCGTCGACTATGTAATATATTAGTTATTATAATATAGTTTATTACCTATTATTTTATCCGTCTAGTACGACCGACGGACCGACTGCGTAAACAATATCCTATCTCTTTTCACGTACGATCGGTCAATCGGATAGTATAAAAAATGAACATTACATCTACCGTTGTACGTCTTGCGGACTTCAGAGGTTTGTCAGTGGATAGACACGTGACTTGATATATATTATAATAAAAAGTATTCCATAAAAAAATTACATAGGTATAAAAAAAAATTACGCGGCGATGAAAATCTTGTGTGACTCCTTTCGAGATGTTCGGCGATATTTATAGATAAAATCACCGACAAATTTGGTTTTCTAAAAACGCATAATATAAATTGTATATATAAAAAAACAAAAAAAAAAAAAACACATGCACGAGGCTGACACTTTCGTTTCATTATTTTCTACCTATATCAAAACATTGTCTAAATACACGAGAGCGTGGGCGCGTATAAACTCAAAATCGTAAATATACGAAATAATTATTACGAGTTCAGCACGTTAGCCCACTCGTGAATAAATAGTAGGTAAGTTTGCTAAGATTATAATTTAATACAGAATACACGTACTAATATTTAATAGTCTCGGTCGAACACTGGTCGCCAAAAAAACACATAGTTTTGGTTTATATAATATAATAATATAGAAAAAAACTTTAAAACTTCACAATTATACTTATGTTATTATACAATATACGAGATACGCACGACATTAATTTTATAAATATTGCAAAATATGAAACACATATTATAATTGTTTATTTTCCAAAACAATTGTGTAATATAAATCTATAATAAACTATCTAAAGCGACACGCGTTTTGCGCGTTTCCGTTAAAAATATGTACCTACCTATCTATAATATTTCTGAGTATCTTATTTTCTTAATATTATTATTACGTATTATTATTACCCTTGAGCATACATGATTTATATTTTAGAAACTGGACCGATAAACAATATAATAATGTATGATATAATTATAATTGTTATGAATCAGAATCACGACCGGACCGGATTCTAATCACGTTATATAGTTACAACTGGATCACATCGTGATGACTACATTTACTATTGTAATAGATTATTTGATATTAAAGTGTTATCTATTAAAATACTAAGTAGTGTTTTGGTGAAAAATTTATTATAACTATTTAGGTTTTGTACATTTTAATTTATAACCAAATAATGTTAAAAAAAAATGTTAGCAATAAAAATAATTTCAAGTTATGTTTAAATAATGTAGTATTGCTTAAGGAATTAAGTCTATGTATGTATAATATAACTGTTATTAAGAATTTTGATCATTACCTACTATTATATTTCATGTTTGTTTCTTATATCATTTTATAATTTTTCATAATTTACGATTTTTTGTACAAATCTGTAAATAATTAATTGATTCGTATAAAAATATGTTATGTATTTAATTTATATTTATATGTTACTTATAATATAACTCTCTACAACAACAATAAGCATAGTTCAAAAGTGCAGGTAATTTATGTTGTTTAAAAATAATAAAAATATTAAATATACTTTTAAAATAAATATATCTCTTTAAAAAAAAATATATAGTTTTTTATTTTATTTTTTTTATTTTTTAATAAGGCTTCAACGACAAAGGTTATTAGCCTAGAAAAAATATATTTATTATACTCATTATTCGAATGTAATATAATAATATATCCAGGCTCGTTTTTATTGCATGTTATATATTTTATGTGTAAATTATAAATCATATAGGTATATAAAAAACATATAAAAAACATAAAAATGTGCCCCATAAATTTCGCATCGTAACGTGAATACTAATAAATATTCTCGGTTGTCTATTATATTGCACATTTTCACTGAATAAAAATCATTACGTATTTATATTTTAACGAATAGAAAAATTATTATAATTTATAATAATATAATATACGTTAATATATAGACATAAATTACGACAAGTTTATATAATAAATAGTCAAATAAAATTATTAAAAATCAAAATTTCCAAATGCGCGATGTATCAATCGTTTTAATCTTTAAGTTGACAATATCCGGTTTAAGTTGGAAAAAATTTACCATATAATTCTCGAATTGAGTATTATAATTTATAATATTAGATAGGTATTATTACACATATTATATGTGTATTATATTTATATATTATGATTCAAATGTATTGGTTTTATAATGATAATTATGTGTTTTTTTTTAACGTTTTTATGTATATGAAGACATATTTTCGACTCGAAATAATGCTCCGATTTTCACAAATAGCACATGTTTTCGATTGGAATTGGATGTAGTTAGTACTTTATTCAGGTTATATTTTAAATTTCTCAAAATTGACTCTATGCAATAGTAAAAACAACCAAAAATTGATGAAAAACTGCATTTTTCAAGAAAACTTAAATTTTGACGAATTCGATTTCAATATTTCACGATAACTCAGACAATTTTGAACTAAGACACTTGACAATTTTATTGTATGTAGTATGTGATAATAATTTTGAAACTGTTACGTTAATTTTTCTTCAAAATATAGAACTTTGAATATTTCCTAAAATTCTCGTTTTTACCAATAAAATATTTGATAAAATTGACAACTTTAGGTTATAAAGTCTAAAAGTCTGAAAATGTTACTGAAGTATACTCATATATTACATAATATATTGTCTAAATTTTTTTTATTATTGTTTAAAGTTGATATTTTTTTGTGTAGGTAATCAAAAATATAAGAATCCATATGAGTATTCTTATTATTTTTCAATATTTTAGATTCTGAGCGAATAAGCGAAGAATGTATTAGTTTTACAATGATGTGTGTCTTTTTTTATGTCTGAAAACACTTTTACTACCCGAAATAATACTCCGATTTTCACGAATAGCATATGTTTCTCATTGGAACGTGAATGTAGTTGGTACTTTATTTAGGTGATTTTCGAATTTATCAAAATTGACCCCAAGCGGTAGAAAAACGACGAAAAAACGGCATTTTTGACGAAAACTGAAATTTTGACGAATTTGGCTTCAATATTTCATGATAACTTGGGTAATTTTGAAGTTAGAGACTTGAAAATTTTATTGGGAGTTTACATAGGGATTTTATTATATCACATATATAATTTAATATGTTAAATTACATATAATTAACCATATTAATTATTTATAATCGTATGTTACAATTAACATTATTATAACATAATAATTATATTATTAATTAACATAATTTATAATTATAAGTATAATTAATTATATCAATTATAATATAATTACATAATAAATACAGTTATTATGTAATTTATCACAGATAATACTGGAAAATAAATAAATCGCAGTGTTTGAAAGATGAAGATTAACTTTATTCTAATTTAATGGACACGAATATAACAATAATAACGGAAAGAAAACAAGTATTGAAACAACAAAATTACTAATGACGATGAATAAAAATATTCATTGTTAACGATACCACGTTTTACGTGGTAAAATTTTGGAACCGTTTGGTTAATTTTTCTACGAAATATAGGACTTTGAATATTTCGTAAAATTCTCGTTTTTATGTATATAATGTTTGATAAAATTGGTAATTTTTGGTATTAAGGTCTGACAATTTTACTGAAGTATATATACATATTAGTACCTATATTAATTAATATCATATCAAAAAATTAGAAAAATCCCAAGTCTAAATTTTTTTTATAGTTGTTTAAAGATGATATTTTTAGTTTAATCGAAAATATTATGAAAAAAATGACGAAAAAAACGGCATTATCTAATTGAACTTTGTTCAGAATCGTTTTTTCGAATGCAATGGTTTATCATTTTTTACAATAATAATTAACAAGAAAGACGAAAAATGTTGAAAATTTTATCGATGCATATTCATTAACGTAGTTTCGAAATATTAGAAAATCTCAAGTATTAATTTTTTTATAGATGTTTTAAGTTGATATTTTAGTAAAATCGGTATTAA
Source organism: Tetraneura akinire (assembly GCA_021307375.1). Lineage (NCBI taxonomy): Eukaryota > Metazoa > Arthropoda > Insecta > Hemiptera > Aphididae > Tetraneura > Tetraneura akinire. The sequence continues at coordinate 26,799,312 of JAIUCT010000001.1, read as the reverse complement.
AAGCATTTATATGGAATCTTCTTATTTATATTTCAATAATGTACAAAAATTTTAATTGAATTTGAGAAAAAAATTTGAAACATTTTATTGAAGGTCAAATACATTTTACTTAACTCAGTTCCAATTAATTGTGAATATTACACATACATTTTTTTACTGTAGCTGTTTAAAGTTTAAAAAGCAAGGGAAGGAATACAGGTGTAAAGAGGATAGTGTTGAATTTTGATTAAAATTTGAATGCAGTGATAAATCATTACAGTAAAAAAACAATTCTAAGCGAAGTAATGTCAGATTTGGATATTTAGGTTACTCATTTAAATGTTTTATGCGCATTTATATACGTATATTGAATGTAGTCTACATACCCTAACCTATGTAGAGGACTGATAAATGTAAAAATTTTAATCTTCCACAGAGGTATGTCAGTATCAGCTCTTTTTTTTTAAGTTCCTAAAAAGTTAAAGCATTACATTTGTATTAATAATTGTACATTTGTATTAATATAATATAATTATAACAGGAAAAATCCAAAAGGATTTATATAGAAACATAATATGTTTATAAAATTATAATATTTTAAGTTGTTCATGAATCGTTTGAAGGTTTTTCTCAACCGGGAAATAATATTATGTTTTATTTTCAAAATCGAATACTGAAATACCTTTCACCGTGTTTATCATATTTTAAACTATGAACTTAGCATATTATAATACATTTTTTATGCGGTATTTAAAAAAATGTACATTCGACGGCGAATAAGTAGGTAGGTACTAAAATCATTTTTGACAACATATTATATATATATTATTTATTATTGTGAAACAATATATGTTATATTGAACTAGTTTCAAAATATTTAAATTTCGCATTACACATAGCTAAGTTATTAGAGTTATTATACCAAGGCAGTTTGCTTAAACTACCTGAAAGAATGCAGAATGTGTGTTTGTGTGAGTGTTATATATATTTAAGTGACCTTAATATTATCTTAAATGTATAACAACTAATGAGTTTAATTACAATGTTATGTTGGAGGTTTTCTTTAAACACGTACGGGCATAACAGTTAATACGATATCGTTATTTTTTTTTTATAATATTTTTAACCGCGGTTTCTACACTCATATAGTTGTGAATTGTCCTATAATACGCCAGCATATCGTATTATACAAAACAGTTATAAAAAAAAAAACTATTATCACTATTGCTTTATCAGTGCATTTTTTAAGAAATTTTTACTAGGCGACAAAAAATGTTTTCTCAAAATAGATAGTCAATTATAGTATGTAATAATTTAATTTTCACGCCCATAATTATTAAAAAGAAATAGAAGGTAGGTAGATAAAAGTTATAAAAGAGTCATTATTTATTATATTAAATTATATAGTCTAATATTTTTATAATATGATTACTTGTTTATTCTATAAATTGAAAAAATCAAAGGAAGGGATACCGGTTCAAAGAGGATAGTGTTGGATTTTGATTATAATTTGAATACAATGATAAATCAATTACATTCGTGAAAACGATTTTGAGCGAAGTTCGTCAGATAATATATGTAGTATGTACCGATTAAAATTTGTACATTTATCAGTCTCTACGTTCAATATAAATAATGTATCATAAAACCCCTAAATGAGTCACCTAAATACCCAAATCTGACAGTACTTCGCTCAGAATCGTTTTTCGAATATAATGATTTATCATTGCATTCAAATTGTAATCAAAATTCAACGCTATCTTCTTTACACCTGTATCGTATTCCATTCCCTTGCTTTTTTATAAATACGGGGTTTTCGTCATTTATTCGTCTTTTTTTTAATCGTTTAGTCAATTTTGAGAAATTCTAAAAATGACCTAAATAAACTACATACACTTTCCTTACTTATATATTAAATTTTAATAAATCATACTGATATATATCTTAACGTGTTTCCAAAATATTAGAAAAATTTCAAGTCACAATTATTTTTATGGGTGTTCTAAGTTGAAATTTTAGTAGAATCGATATTTCAAGGATTTATATGGATTCTTTTTTTATTATATTAAATATTTTACAATAATGTTAGATAAAATTGATAACAAATTTTAAAATATTTTGAAAATTTTATTGAAGTATACTGATATATTGGTTAACGTATCTTCGCTCTGAATCTAAAATATTACCAAATTATATTTAGACTTAAAAATATAGTATATACTATTTTTCAAAAACTTGTTTATGAATGAACGATTTTTATACTTTTTTTCGATCTGGAAGATTTTAACGTCGTTCCTTTTTACATAAAATAAAAATTCTTCTATAATAAATTATGTGTCGCCCAGTCTTTAAAAAGACAGTCAACTAGGTGACAAAATATCTTCACTGGGCGACATTTGTGTCGCCCAGTTTACTAGCTTAAAAAATGCACTGTGCTTTATCGATGCAATTCGATAACATTGATTTAAAAACAATGATTTGTAGTGGCACCTGCGCAGTGATTATGTCTAAATTTAAGGGTTGAAATTTTGAAAACACTATTTGTATTAGTTTTTTCCACGTGGTTATACAAATCAAAATATATATTTTTACTTTCACGGTCAATTAATTTTAGAATTTTAAAAGCTTTAGTACCGGTTGTTTGCTTTAGTAAAGCAATGACAGGTTCATGATGTTCCTAACTATCTCATCGTATTACATTTTACATATAATGATATAGTATTATAGTAGTACCCTTAAATTAAAATGATATATTACCACTTATCAGTAATATACGACTAACATGGAACGACTCGTTAAATATACCTTCCAGTTTTAATAACCGTAACCAATAACCAATATGGTTAGTACCATATAGGTACTAGTTCGTTCAGATGTTACGACTTTACGAGTATATAAATACGTTTTAAATTCGTATCACGGTATTCACGCAACATTTAGAGACGGTTTTTTTTTTTTTAATTGGATGTCATACGTGTTATTCATAGATAATAATATTTCCCAAATAAATGCTAATAAAAAAATAAGTAAGGGAAGGGATACAGATGTAAAGAGGATAGTGTTGAATTTTGGTTAAAATAATTTTAATGATAAATCATTACATTCAGAAATACGATTTTGAGCAAAGTTCATCAGATAACATACGTAAAGATTAAATTTTTTACATTTATCATTATCACTATCTAGATTCAATATAAATACCCATAAAACCCCTAAATAAGTCATCTAAATATCCAAATTTGACAGTTGTTCTCAGAATCGTTTTTCGAATGTAATGATTTATTATTGGAATTGGATTAATTTTAATCAAAATTCAAGACTTATTCTCTTTAGACCTGTATATCCCTTCAACAGAAGTATCAGCTCTTCTTTTAATCCTTTAAATAATTACAAAAAAAAAAAAATCTTAATTGTACTATTCACAATTAATTACGTATAGAAATGAGTTAAGTAAAATACATTTGATAATGCAATAAATAATTTAATAAAAAATGATATGTAATAATAAAAATCGTTTCTATATTAAAATTATATAGGATATTACCTTTATAACTATTTATCGTATTTTAAAAATTTAAATATTTTAAGGAATGTATTGTTCAATTATTATTTATTAGACATCATAATATCATTAATAGTATATTACTTATTAGGTATTACTTTAATGACACTTATTGATTAGTAATTAGTAATAAATTATATTTTTTTAAGCAATGTTCATTAATAATGTATATATAGGTACATAAAAAGTGTATAATACTTCTTTTTTTAAAGTAATTCCGTGAAAAATTATTATATTTATAGTTTAATAAGGATAACAATATTGCTACATATAGTAATAATATTGTCAGTCTTATTACTATTGAAAAATATATGCATTATAATAATATACAAATATGTATGTAATTAAAAAAATAAACAATAGCAATACAAAAATTAGAAAAATCTTTAATTTATATTGAATATTTTTTAGTCCTTGCATATTGTAATTATTTGTAATTAAATATAATATTTTATATTACATAGATAGTTTATGATTATAATTTTGATACGTGTCTTCAAGACTTCATCTATATTCTTACTTTCGAGTCTTATTTCGACATGAAGCCTATATTTTATACTTTATAGTTTTACTTATTACATTTTCACAATAATGTTATTTTACTTGTATACCTATATTATTTTGTTCCACGTTTTATTACGGAATGTCTTTTTATCATAAATTAGAAATATATAAAAATAAATTTAAATATGAATAAAATCGATGAAGAAATTGAGCAAGAAAATAAAAAATATATACACATAATATATGTAAAATAATGTAAATATTTGTATCATTTTTAATAATGATAAATCATCAAGCCTGCAGTACTTCTTTATTAGGTATTAATGAGTACAGTGTACAGCAGGTTAATATTATTCATAAATTAATATTACAGTAAACATCTAAAATATGGTTAAAATTTCATGTTTATACGTTAATATAGTATACATACGTATAGGTATTAAATGTATTATATAATATTTAGTTTAACAATATTTTCGAAAGGACTCCAAGATGTGTAGCGTTTCACGTAATACTTTTTAATCGCATTCGTATATTTGTATGTACTATTAAACATATTATTACGCTTAAAAACTGTAAAAATTAAACGTTTAAAATAATAAATGTTATGTTACAACTATTATGCTAAACGCCTACTCCTGTATATTATAATAAATATAACTTGACTTATTCCGAACAAATATCAAATGTGAATGTCGAATGATAAAATTTCGACTTTAAATTAAAATCTCACCCGTGGGTTTTGATTGGCTAATTAAATTGTTGAATATAATGATCGAATAACACATAATATGTATAAATATCTTCTAGTACATGAAATAAATGAACAAATCTATTTTACACCATTGTAGTTACTAGTTTGTATAGTTGTATACATAATAGATAATAAATAATGTAGATATATTTATAATTTCATAAAAATATTTTATAATTTATATAGGTATACCTAACTAAATATATTAATATATTGGCTCTTTTCTTGCGTAACAAATTTAAATTTTAAATTTCATACGTAATTTATAAATTTAAATATTTTATATAAATATGTCATAAACGTAAAGTTGTGATTTCTAAAATTATTGAAATTAAAAAAAAATCATAATACTTAAATTATTATTTTTTATAAGTTTTGTTTTTTGTTTTGTTTTGCTGTTAGTTTATTAACCAGATTTAATAGATTACTGCAAAAGTAATAATAATAATAATCAATTACACACGATATTTAATTAATTTTTATAAGTTTAATAAATTTTGATTATATATAAGTAAGTAGGTACTGATATAATTAAATAAAATTAAAGAACTCATAAAAAACTCTCATGTGTAGGTAACTTATTATTTTATGATAATGATCTATGTAGAGTTAAATAACATAATATTTTACACTCTATATTGAGTAATAATACCTATATTATATATAGTTAGATATATTGCAAAATTTCACTTAGAAAGTTAAAACGTTATAAACCGTTTGTTTTACATCAAAATTCATTAAATAAATGTTATATATTGGTTTTCTACCAAAGTTCATAATTAATGCATAATGCATGATGTTAAATTCATGATAATATTTAGGTATAGTAATACGGGCCACTGGGCATAGGTAACTTATTGTAATATTTATTATTTTTATGTATTTCATAAATTGTGTATTCTATAAACTGTATAAATATTTAAAAAATTTTTTTAAACACGATGAAAATTATAAATTTCGGAAGTTTCTTGAATGATTTTTAGTTTTAATATACCTACCTATATTTACTGTGTGTGTGTAGTGAATTTTTTTTTTTTATTTATGTTTATTTTTTTTTTTTTTTTCTAAAAATATATATTATATTTTAAATTACTGAATGAGGTTAAACTTACACTAAACGTTAACTATATAAAATTACAAAATAATTATCTAATTATAAGATATTGGTACTTATACATATGATTGATTATTCACGAATTACATTAATTTATTCGCGCAAATTTACATTTCATACGAATATCATTATTACATACTAGTATCTAACGTAACATCATGGTGTAACATATACATATATTTAAATCAAAGAAATTTGCCAATGCAATAGTGACGTATGTACGTGATTTTTTCCGTGTTATTATAATATAACTGTAGGTAATAGGTATGTGTCAGATGTTTAAACAATACAACAAATTTATAAAAAATAGTATTTATTATTTAAGAAAGTATATGAATTTTGTCTAACAATAATATAACATAATATATAAAAATTGAAACTCTTACAAACAATGAATACCATTTCAATTTTATTTCAATTGTGTTTTTCAATTAATTAAACACGTAAGACGTACCTGACTAATAAATATCTTTTAACTTATTACCTATGTCGTAAATCATCATTAAAAATTTAACTTTTTGTTTAATAAATAATATATTACTATTATTTACCACAATGATGAAATCTCTCAGTGATACGCATATCTTTTCAAATAATTGATTGTTATTCATGTGTATATAAAAATAGGAAAATATAAAACATTTCTTTGCGTATACGATTATTATCGAAAATAACAATAATAAAAACTATATTAAAAATTATAATATTTCATACGAAATAACTATAATCTTTTCTTTAGAAATGTACTCGTATTTTTAGCAATGTTTTATCTTTTATACAATATGCACAATGATAATGCACAATGTTATATCTGCAGTTGCCAGTTAATATATTTAATTTCATGAATGCTCTTTTGAAAAAATAAGGAGGATATCGTATAAGATCCACTATAGAAATATTTATACATAATATAAATAAAGTTGAATTAGATTTCAGTTCAATTTTAGTTTAAATTTTATATTTAATGTAGGTACCTATTTATTTTGTTTGTAAACAAATAAAATAAACTTTATGCTAACCTGCAAATTAAAAAAAAAGAGCTTCTTTGAGACTTGGGAGAATATTAAAATACAATTTTAATATTCAATTTTTGTGAGTTCCCGCATACTCCGGTATTAGTGGTAATGAGGTTGTTGACTCTCTTGCCAAATCGTCTTCCTCTATAAACCTCCCACTCTCTTTAAAAATTCCTGTCTTTCGCAAATCTGTTTATACTCTTTGGCACAACTTTTGGCATACTCTTCCACCCAATTATACCTCATGGTATCGCAATATATCTTCTTCTATCTCTATAATAAACCCGGGTTCTTAGATTTAAACCTGTTTAGGAAATCGTATAGTTTCCTTCTCTCGGCTATGCATTAGCCACTCATTTTATCTTTCCCTTAATAATTGACCTTTCTGTACCTAACATTCTGAAGAATCTACCTTCAATTTCACCCATATCATTCTTCATTGTCCTACTCTTTATTCTCAACGTATTTCCCTTCTTTCATTTCTCGCTTATCATAATATCTCGCCTACAAGCTACAACCACTTTAATTCTATTATCTTACTTCCCTTCTGTATTTAATTTTTTCAAATGCTGTTATTTTTACTTATTCTTATTTATTTTATTACTATTGCACTTTCTCTTTCTCTCTCTCTAAACACATTAATGGTAGAGATAAATGTACTCGTATAATATTTACAATTCTCAAAAAAAAAAAAAAGATGAGCTGATACTCCTGCCCCACAGGATACAGGTGTGCGAATCATAGCGTTTAATTTTAATTAGAATTTGAATGCAATGATTAATCATTGCATACGAAAAAACGATTCTGAGCGAAGTTTAGTAGAATTTAACTTTCGTTTGAACTAAAAATATCAACTTAAAACAGCTATAAAAAAAAAAATTGAGATTAGGGATTTTTCTAATGTTTTAGTATGATGTTAAGTAATATGTAAGTATACTTCAGTAAAATTTTCAGACCCTATAATACCAAAAATTGCCAATTTTATCAAACATTATATACGTAAAAACGTGAATTTAACGAAATATTAAAAGTCCTATATTTTGTAGAAAAATTAACCAAACAGTTCCAAAAATTTACCACATATATATAGTATCTATGTAAATACCCAAAAAAAATTTCAGGTCCCTATCTTAAAAATTGCCTGAGTTATCGTGAAATATAGAAATTGAATTTGTCAAAATTTCATTTTTTCGTGAAAAATGCCGCTTTTTCGTCATTTTTTGAAGTTTTTTCTACCGCATATGGTCAATTTTGAAAAATGACCTAAATAAAGTACCAATTAGATCCACTTTGCTACCGGAAACATACCCTATTCGTAATAATTGGAGCATTATTTCGGGTAGTAAAAATATCTTCAGAATAAAAAAAAAAAAATCATTTAATAAAACATTAAATGATTTAAAAATTTATTTAATGCCTCTTGTAATATATTTGTTACGATTTTACATAATATTTTACAAACAAGTGATTATATTTATTCATTGTTAATGTACATATTATGCTAGTGCACATAAGTATATAACACTAAAATTGATATCAAACAATAAGACACTGTCATTCTGACTTGATGTAATTGTGTAATAAACAATTAATATGTTTGTATTGATGTGTAGCCGTTGGTCGCTTTTAGGTGCGAACGTGTTGTATATAATAGGTAAACGTGGTTGAGAGCGAATAAAGATATACTCAAATTAATGATACACTATTTCTAATTATATTACTCTAAATTAAACATAAAATACTCGAATTAATTATACTTTACAATGAATTAGGATGCTCTGTAAGATATTCTGAACGACGCTCTTATTGCAGGATTCACTCTCAAAACTCGACTCACACGCCCGTGGCCATGGGTGCTCGCGGACAAGCCACACACGGGGTGGAATCCGCTGAGACAGCGGATTCTCGCCCGAGCGTCCGGTCACACGGTCCCATACACTGGCACGTGTACGCTGATGCATTATAAAATATTACATATTACATTTGACTTAACAATAAATAAAAAAAGAATATAATATGAATGTTATTTAAGTACTAAAATGTCCCACACAACAGTATTATACGTTTATACCATACACGCGGTTTATGGTTATAGAGTATACGTGAATTAACTGCGTCGTCGATTTAAATGATACCATTTAACGCAAAAACGTATTATTAATGTACACGAAATTGAAAAAAATTAAAATCTAAATTGATAATTATAATCATAATAATGTAATATAACAACGCAACACCAATAATAATTATATTTTTATAATTATATAAATAATAGGTAGGTACCTATACTTACAACTCGTTCGGGACATTGGGCAATTGACTATATATATATATATATATATATATATATATTGTATTTAATGATCGAACATTTATTATATAGACGTACTTACTACTTATAATAATATTAATATATATATATATAATAATGCGTAAATAAACGAAGTAATTTACGTTCGATATAATCATAATAATAATAATAATATATAAATATAATATTACATTGTCTGCGGGTTATTTTCCCCGACCACGGTGCAGCTGTCTGTATATCGTAACACATTTATTTTACCTCCGCGCGAAAAAAATAAAAATTCACGACCCGGAGGCGTTTATAAAAGTATAATATTGACATAGGTTCGGTACACATTTTTATATTACGACTATACAACGGGTACCGCGGTAACCTGCACATATACCTACCCGCTAAGGCATTTGTACTCGTACGTATATAATATTATATGTATATTATACTCTTGTTGCACAAATTAACGCGATACAGGTCATAAGGCATGATCGCCATTATGGTCGGCGATCAAATAAATCTAGTGTAATTTAATGTAACTGTAACCCGCCTTGACCCATGGCTGGGGAAATTATAATTATTGTCGTATGCATGCTGCAGAACACTACTCACGATTCAATTATATATTTCACAAAATAAATAAAAAATAAACCAGCCTCACAGGAGACAGGACCCACCACGACTGCTGTTAGATTAATATATAAGATTCGTAAATCGTATATATATATACAGGGCGATCGAACAAAATTAAACGATATTTTGGTGTCCTATATAGTGTATAATAATAGTACATGTGATGAAATTACATATCACATCAGCATTTTATTTGCACAACATGTTTTTCTGTTCATCCTGTACAATATAATAATATGCTATACATAAAATTGATTTTATAAAATCGTGTAGGTATCATAATAAATTTTCCGTCTCTCGACATCGCATAACGTCTCTCTGTCGTCAAATATATAATAAAAATAATATAATACAATTGGAAATGCACGCGCATTATTCTTCGGCGCGGTAAACCACGCGGGTTCGTGATGACATGACATAAGATATTTTTGTATATTTTGAGACAGCCTTGGATAATCTTTTTTTTTTTTTTTTTTTTTTTTTTTTTACTTTTGGAAAACACATTATTACCTATAATCTATATTTGTATTATATATAAGTATTATATATTTATTACATTATGTCGTAATCCCTCGGTGGAACTTATAAATACCTTGTCAGTTGTCCGTATAATTGTTATACCTAAAAATATGTATCTACCCGAAAGTACGCGGACAAGACACGAATGTAGACGTCGTAAAAAACAAACTAAATTTTTTTAAACAACTTTCATCGCGTTCGCCCATTGTTACATAATAACAATCATTATGTTATATAGGTGTACGTACGTGGTGCGCGCGCACCACACAATCGATCTAAATTATTGGAGTTTAGCATAAATTTTACATAGGTACCTACTTGAATACGCGACTTGTACAGATTTTTTTCTTCCTTTTTTTTATTTTAGATCTAATCATTATCGTGCATATATTTCAATAATTAATGAGTTTCTAAACAAACGTCTTCGTATATATTATAAATAATAAACAAATAAATGTACTCATTACGTGAATAACCTAGTTCAAATAATATACGCATATATCATATATGGGACACTGATTAGGTACTGCAGACATATAATGTAAGACCTCCGCAACGTGCGTTATCCTCGGGGTGAAAAATAAATTTATAATTTAATATTGAATTTATTGAGATAAAGATATTATAAAAATTTATAAACTTTAACTATTTAAATAATAATAATACATACCTATACGAGTTCAAGTATAATTTGTATTTTGTTTTCGAGTTGGTATACTTTTAAGTTAATATAAGCTATTCTTATAACTATAGTACCTACCTATAAAATATAACATAATAAATAATATCAATTCGTACAATATATGTATACAATTTTTTTTTTGAAAACTGCGTTATTTGATGAAAATTTCAATCATACACAGATACAGTATTTTATTAATTAGAAAATATTTAGCTATAAAAGATCAATATTCATAAAAAATATACAATATACTTGTATATATCTTTGTTTCAAAATAAACAATAATCACTTTTTCTGAAGTATAATAAATTTTTTAGTTATAACGTTTTATATAATGATAAATGATAGGTATGTAAGATATATTATTACGTAAGATAAAAATAATTAAAATTACGACATTATAACCATACATCACTTATTAGACTATATTTTTTAACGTGAAAGCTGCACCGATTGAATAAAAATGTGATTTCGATTTTATAAAATCGTATAAAAGAAAAAATTCATTACATCTCGCATACAATTGTAACTAATAATCGGTGATACTCTGCAATGAATGATGATTTTAAATTTGATCAAAGTAAAAAATGTATAAAATAAAAACGAATTTCACCGATTTCTTAACCTTTACGTGACCTTAACCCAATCAGCTATGTAACAATAAATAATGATTTATGAATTATGAATCACGTACAAGACTGTTTCAAAAACTCGGATCTGAATCGTTTATATACATATATGATACATATATGATATATATATATATATATATATATATACACAATACACTAGTTATCAGAAATTATTATAATATGATCTAAGTTATTTATTTTAACTAATCATTTATTGATATTACACATTGTAAATATTATCTTTATACATTTATAGTGAGCGGTTTTGTTTGTGACAAATACATTTCACAAATCCTATTATAAATCTGCGAAATAATATTATAATGCAGCAATGGAAATTACAAAACGCCGAAACGTATAAGTTATTAAATTTATTTCAAACTTTCTAAGTGTAATCAATTATACTTTATTAGCTTTATACGAATATAAATTATAATATTATACAATAAAAAAAAATATGAAAAAATAGTAATCAAAATAACCAATAGTATTTCGAAAAGGTGAAAAATGTATGATTGGGTTATATTATTATAATTGAGATGTTTAGTTATGAAAGTGTATCTATTTTATTAAAGTATTATTAAGTATAACTCTCTTTGGATAATAAGAATTTTGGGGTTGTAGTTCGAAAATCGGCAAGATATGAATAATATGAATAATAATGATAATATTATTATATACCAGTACAGGGCCGCTCTTAGGGGGGGGGCTTGCGGGGCCCATGCCCCGGGCCTCGCGTATTCAAAGGGCCTCGCGCTAAAAAAAAAATCACATGTACATGAACATTTTTTTTTTATTTATTAAATTGTTGGAAATATTATATTATATTTTATTATAAAACACTTTAAAATAAAGTATTTATATAGACATTTATTTATTGGTGTTTTAAATAGGTAACTAAACATTTTATGTTATCTGATCATTAATCAAAACCATAATAATTGTCGGTCAGTGTAGTTACAATTGGTCTTATAGTTTATTTCAGAATTTGGAATACCGGGAATAACTGATTATAATTTATAAGCTACAACAATCATTTGCCAATTTATATGAACATTATATATTTTAATACACAAAACATTGATTTTCGTTTTATTGATATTAACGATGGTTATTAATTATTATGTGTATTATCATTATGCTTAATTCAAATAATTATTTAATTTTTTTATATATTGTAATATTATACGTTAAACAACTATGTACCTATTTATAAATTTTTTAAATACATTTTGAACCATATAATATTTTAAACTAAATAAAATAGTTTATTTGATTCAATTCTTTGTTAGGTATAGTGGTATACTATAGAGTAAATAAATGTAATTTTAACATTAGTTATAGGTATGGCTGGGATTTTGATGCAAATGCATCTTTTTTTCTGGTGTTTTGAAACGTTGGTCCGTATGTATAAAATGTGTTTTGGGTGATATTGATTATTTTAAAGTAATTTATTTTTTTTGCATTTTTTTGCATTTTTTGACGAAATTAAACTTAAATGCATTTTTAGGGCATTTTTTGATGTTTTAAGTGCATTTTATTAGTTTTTAAAGCATTTTTCACAATTTCTTCATAAAATGAACGAAAGTTGTTGCGATTCACAATAGACTTTCGCTAACTACCGACGGTACAAATATTAAATTATAGATACAAAATATATAATATACTTTTTTATAGTATCGTCTAAAATTGTTTTATCATAGCTAGGTTTTTCCCCGAAAATTATAGCCGTTATACCTTATACCTATTAATCTATTATGTATTATTGTACAGGTTAGTAATAAAAACCAGCAAAAACAAGTTAAAATATAAACAATTTTTTTTTTTTAATTATTTTAGAGTGAATGATTAATAAACCAGAAGTAAAACAGAACTGTACAAGTAACAGCGTACAATATACTATTAAAAAAAAAAACCAAAAAAATACACAATGTAATATAGTTAAAAAATTTTTTCCAATTTTAAGCTGTAATAAATAGGCTTAGGGACTTTTAGCATTTGCATACTTTTAGATTCTGAGCGAAGCGAAGAATGTATTGGTTTTACAATGATGTGTGATTTTTTTTTGTTTTTTTTTTGTTTTTTTTTTTTTTTATTCTGTAAACATTTTTACTACCCGAAATAATGCTCCGATTATCACGAATAGGGTATGTTTCCGGTAGCAAAGTGGATCTAGTTGGTACTTTATTTAGGTCATTTTTCGAATTTCTCAAAATTGACCCTAAGCGGTAGAAAAAACTTCAAAAAAATGACGAAAAAACGGCATTTTTCACGAAAAATGAAATTTTGACGAATTCGATTTCTATATTTCTCGATAACTCGGGCAATTTTTAAGATAGAGACTTGAAAATTTTTTTGGGTGTTCACATAGCTACTATATATATGTGGTATAATTTTGGAACCGTTATGTTAATTTTTCTACAAAATATTGGACTTTGAATATTTCGTAATATTCTCGTTTTTACGTATATAATGTTTGATAAAATTGGCAATTTTGGGTATTTAGGTCTGAAAATTTTACTGAAATATACTTACATATTAGTTAACATCATACTAAAATATTAGAAAAATCCATTGCCAAAATTTTTTTTTATAGCCGTTTTAAGTTGATATTTTTAGTAAAACGAAAATCTTAGAATCCATACGTATAAATAAATATTCTGAAAATACTTTTACTACCCGAAATAATGCTTAGATTTTCACAAATAGCGAGTTTCAGATGTAAAAGTGGATGTAGATGGTACTTTATTTAGGTCATTTTTCGAATTTTTCAAAATTGACTATAAGCGGTAGAAAAAACTTCGAAAAAATGATGAAAAAACGGCATTTTTCACGAAAAATGAAATTTTGACGAATTCAATTTCTATATTTCTCGATAACTCGGGCAATTTTTAAGATAGAGACTTGAAAATTGTTTTGGGTGTTCACATAGCTATTATATATATGTAGTAAAATTTTGGATCCGTTACATTAATTTTTCTACAAAATATTGGACTTTGAATATTTCGTAAAATTCTCGTTTTTACGTATATAATGTTTGATAAAATTGGCAATTTTTGGTATTAGGGTCTGAAAATTTTACTGAAGTATACTTACATATTACATAACATCATATTAAAATATTAGAAAAATCCCTAATCTCAATTTTCTTTTATAGCTGTTTTAAGTTGATATTTTTAGTTCAAACGAAAATTATAATCTGACTGAACTTCGCTCAGAATCGTTTTTACGAATGCAATGGTTTATCATTGCATTCAAATTCGAATTAAAATTAAACGCTATGATTCGCACACCTGTATCCTGTGCGACAGGAGTATCAGCTCATCTTTTTTTAATTATTATTAAATATAGCAGAGTGCGAAATAAATTCGTTTCTTGATGCCATGATATCAGATCTAAAATATGAATGTGCATATTTTTGCATATTTGATAGATTTTGCAGGAGAGTGCATATTTTAAAAATGTTATGCTTATTTTGCATATTTTGTCAAAAATTTCAAATTTCAAATTAAAAACTATAGATACATATAAATTATACATACATATTTTAACTGGTCGAAAAAAATTGTATTAATAGGACTTAATATTCGGAGATTTACATTCGAAAACATAAGAAAGTATTTAATCGTACAATGTAATTTTCAAGAAACTCAAAATGATGCAGAATTAATGATGTAACTTTTACAGAGAATATACATTTTTTTTTTATATAAAACAATTGTTTTATTTAAGTAACAAAGTTATGCCATTTAAAAATATTGTAAAATTGTAATAATTTATTGTATTTTATTTTGTTTTTATCTATTTATTTTTTAATGATTTTATTTTATTTTTAATTCTCGGTTTATTTTTTCAAATTTAGTTGATACATAATATTCAATAATAAAAGTTGTATCTTTGATTAATAATTTTTAGTTATTGTTAATTATTAGATATAAATTTGAACTAATAACTTTTTAAAGTTAAAAGTGAAAATAACCGAGATTTAGTGCATATAAATGCATATTATAATGCATATTTTAATGATTTTAGATGCATATTTGCATGCATATTTGTGTATTTTTTAGAGCTATAAGTCCCTAAGCCTAGTAATAAATATAATTTTAATCCATTTTTTTAGTGCATTTTTTGAGTTTTTTAAGACATTTTTGCATTTTTAAGGGCATTTTTTGAGGTTTTTTAGGGCATTAAAATCCCAGCCCTAGTTATAGGTAAAGATAGAGGGGGCCTCGAAATAATATTATGCCCGGGCTTCGCAAATCCTAAGAGCGGCCCTGTACCAGTAAGGCAGTAACCAGTATAAGAATGATTTAATTATTGTAACAAAGCGAATTGCATCGTTTATATTTATATGTTTAATAAATTATGATCGTACTCAATTACAATACAAAAAAGCAAGGATGGGATAATGGTGTGGAAGGGATACAGGTGTGAAGTGGATAGTGTTGAATTTTGATTAACATTTGAATACAATGATAAGTTATTACATTCGTGAAAACAATTTTGAGTGAATTTCATCAGATAATAATTATGTAAAATAAATGTACTGATTAAAATTTTTACATTCATCAATCAGTCTACGTTCAATATATAAATAATTTATGATAAAATCCCTAAATGAGTCAACTACATACCCAAATGCCAAATCTGACAACACTTCGATCAGAATCGTTTTTCGCGGGTTCGGTGAATTGCGTCCCAAAAAAAAAATGTTAATACCCAGCTAGGTGAATTGCGTCCCCGATTATTTTTCCAAGTAGGTGAATTGCGT
Organism: Tetraneura akinire; assembly: GCA_021307375.1. Classification (NCBI taxonomy): domain Eukaryota; kingdom Metazoa; phylum Arthropoda; class Insecta; order Hemiptera; family Aphididae; genus Tetraneura; species Tetraneura akinire. Next base: position 26,782,844 of record JAIUCT010000001.1, on the reverse strand, counting down.
CCCTGTTGTATTTTTTAACTAGGTTAATTGCGTCCCCGATACTTGTTGAAATGCTACACAATGTCATTCTAAGCATCTAAGCCAGCGATTCCCAAAGTGTGTTCCGCGGAACCTAGGGGTTCCGTACAACAATCACAAGGGTTCCGCAAGTTGAAACCCTACTTACAATATGATTAGGTTTTTTCAAATATTTTCTTGTGAAAATGAAAAAAAAATACTTTACCTAATATTATTTTATAAGAGAAAAAAATAAGTGTATATTATGAAATATAATATTATGATCATAATATATTCTATTCTATTTTATAATGATATCTATTTTTAATTAGTCGACAATGTTAACCGTATTAATATGCCCCGTATCCGTAGTTATCGGACGTGCGATTACGATATATTATTATATGAGTATACTGGTGTTTCGATACGCGTGTCAACGTGATCACCCATATAATCTTTGATAATTTATAATAATGTCAAATATATACTCAATATAATTTGTAGTATAATATTGTCAGGAATCTAATAATGAAATAATTAAATTATGATTCAGTTCACATTTAACTGTGTATGTTGTCTCTTGTCTGCACATTTCCCGAATTTGCGTTAAAACAAAATTATATCGTCGATATAGTACGAAAAATACGGTTAGGTATTAAAAATTAATTAATAGGTTATAATTCAGCAATCAGATATAAAACCTAATTTTAAAACTATTATGAATAAAATGAAACAGTTCCATACTTCACATTAAATCTTATTAAATTTAAAAATTAAATGTACAAAAATTTATTATCTGTAATTTTATTATACCTATCTATTATTCTTTTATATAATATTGTTTAATATAAAATATATTAATTTTATATTATACAGTTATGGCTATTAAACTATGACTTTTTTTTAACAAACGGAATACTATTATTAATGCGCTGTAATACAAAAATAATCATTAACAAATTAATCGGTAACTACCAATTTTTTCTAACTATTAAATATTTATAGTTTATAGTTGAAAAATTAAGGTTTCTAGAGTCGGGGTTCCGCCAAACATAATCTATTTTTTAAGGGTACCGCGACCGTAAAAGTTTGGGAACCGCTGATCTAAGCGATTCGTTATATAAAAACGTAGACACGTAGTGGTGTTGC
>JAIUCT010000001.1:26755062-26776698 GCA_021307375.1 Tetraneura akinire | reverse complement strand
AAATAAAACCAAATTTTTGGAAGACTATATGGCCAACCTCCTCGTGGGATTCGTCTTCTGGGTAATGCTAATAGGCCAAAAAAGGGACGCAATTAACCTAGTTAAAAAATACAACAGGGACGCAATTCACCTAGTATTAATTTACAACAGGGACGCAACTCACCTAGTATTAATTTACAACCGGGACGCAATTCACCTAGTTTTATGAAAATGGGACGCAATTCACCTAGCGCCGTTTTTCGAATGTAATGATTTCACCCGTCCACTCCAACGGCCTACAGTTCCTATTTGCTTATATTGACGGGACTACCCGAATTATATGCAAATACTGGTTTGAGTAAAGTTACGTTTATCGACGGCGGTGATGATCGGTGAACCACCGCCACCGCCGTCTGCTCTTTAGTCGTTGTCCGTACGGTTACCCGAGCTTTCGCGATCCGTACGTTTTTCAATAATATTGTTAATATTTATTATTATAAAAAGTTCTCCTGAACTTTATGCTTTATTTAAGGCATTAGTTATTGTTTATTCAAACATAACGTTATATTCAATATAACACAGTAGTATTTACTACTCCATTCTTTTTGTTAATTTATTTAAATTAATAAAATAAATATATACCTATATATTATCATTTGTAATTTGTGTTGTGCGTCGTGATTTGAGCTCCGGTCACCTTACGTCCGCAACAAATTGGCTCCCCCAGAGGAATCGACAAAGACAACGATGATACTTGCTACCGAAGTTTTTGACGTGAGTAAATATTTTTACTTATTTAACTTGCTTATAGAACAGTATTCAGTGGTTTTTTGATGTTGCATAATTTTAGTTGTCAGAAATAGCATAATTACCAAGCAAGAAACCTAGATAACGCTGTTTTTGAAAATTGCAGTAATAGTGTTTCTGATGACGTCTTAATTGGATTTCGTATTGTAATTACAATTAGATAATCAACGGTCGAACCGAACGATTATATTGGTATAATTACGAATATTCCTGGTCGTTATATTTGGTAGATACTAGATAGCACTTATTAATTATTTAATATATTTTGTTCAACTTTCATCATATTATTATAATAATTTTATTGCAAGGTCGTGAATATCGACTAGTATCGCGTTATTATATATTGTTATAATTCCATACGTGTGTTATCGAACGGTTGATTACTTTCGATTTCTACTATAAACGATTTGTTTACGTTTTCGAGTAGGTGTATACATTTGATTAAAGTTGTCGTTTTTGTATTAGGGGTTTATTAAATTTTTAGTAATATGTCGAACAAAACGATATAGGTACCAAATGTCCCTGCGCGAACTGAAATTAGAGTGTGTGTCGCGACATTTCAAGTGTGGGTACAAAGGATGAACAAAGATTGACGGACGATGGGCTAAACCCACGTACCGCCTTGTTCCCCGTTAACACGTCGCGAGTTAATATCCCACCGACAACTGAAACCGATGGTTCGGTAATGGGGTTACCTCATAACACATACATCGGACCGTCCCTGGACTCCCGGAGGGCATCATGCCAGTGAGCCACCTGTGAACTAACATTCTTTAAAGAATTTAGGTATAATAAAGCCTGACAGTCCGTATAGATGGTGAACTGTACACCCAGTAGAAACTGTCTCAACTTATTAACGGCCCAGACTATACTGAGCAGCTCAAGTTTGCTGGATTGGTAACGTGTCTCTGCGTCACTGGTCTTGCGGCTGGCACAATATACTAGTTCCAGTGGGTCACCTTCACATGCAGCTTGCAACAATAGTGCTCCCAGCCTAGTGGAACTGACGTCTGTGTGTAGTTCTGTCACAGCAGCATCAGCTTTATACATGGTCATAACTGGAGCAGATGTCAACACCGTCTTCAGTTCTCTGAACGAATTTTCTTGCTGTTCATCCCAGTCGTAGACTTCCCCCTTTCGGGTCAACCGTGTCACCGGTTCAGCTATAGAGGCATAGTCCTTGACAAAACGTCTGAAGAACCCGGTCAATCCAAGGAATCGCCTAACTGAATGCACATCTGTAGGACTCGGATATTCTGTAATGGCCCTTGTCTTATTCTCACCAGGCCTAATAGTTTCATCCTTCACAACAAAACCAAGGAACTCAATACTTCTTGCCCCAAATGAACACTTTGAAGGCTTCAAAGTCAAATGGGCTTCCCGCAGCCTACTGAGAACCATCGCCAGCTTCTTCAACATGTCCGGCCAATTACGACCATCAATGACCATGTCATCTAAATAATTTCTAACAATCCGCCCTTGCATTGGCCCTAATACATACTTCGTCAACCATGTAAATTCTACGACGGCTCCCGACAACCCAAATGGCATCCGTGTGAATTGTCCGGTAGTGTCTTCCGTAATGAACACCGTCTTCGCTGCAGCCTCCTCAGTCAACGGAATCTGCAAGTAACCACTGGCCAAGTCCAATTGAGTTCCAACTAGAAGCAAGAGACTCGAGTTGCTCCACCATATCTGGTAATGGGAAATGTTGACGCACGGTTTGCTTGTTTAAACGTCTGAAATCTACACATAACCTTGTCTTACCTACATTTTGCCTGACCAACAGCACAGGACTAGCATACGGCGATCTTGTTTCTTCCACGAGTCCATGACGTTTCCAGTCCGCGACTATACGTGAAATCTCTTCACGGTATGCCGCAGATGTCTTATATGGGCGACACACCACAGGTTTACTACCAGTCACTTCTTCAATGCCCACGGTCATTAACGGAGTACAACCTAATTCGCTCAAGTCTTTAGCAAAACAATCTCTATACTCGTTCATAAGGTCTATCAATTTACCTCGACCCTCGGTATCCAATTCAGAGTCTAGGTATGCGAAATCATTTTCCATTAAAGGTTCCTTACTCGAGGACTGGTTTGCCTCCACCAAGTGCAGATACTCCGCGTCTGTTCCCAAGGTGGTCACTGTCGTCTCCGTCTCACCGTTATTTGCTTCTGCGCGATATATGTGTAAACGCCCTTGACGCTTGACGTACGCGACATTAGGCAAGTCCAGCCACGACCGTCCAACAATAACGTCGGGACTTTGAACTGCGTCTGGTACAACCACAAATAACATAAAACCAGATGGCCGACTCATTTTTTCCTATGCTGCCCATGTAATTAACAAAAATGGAAAAAAAGTAAAACCTCCCTCAGTTCAGTATCATCACCGAGAGGGGAAAAAAATTTTTTATGAGTTTCTTAAAATGTACATCAATGATTTTTACTGTTTACTATGCGCCCAGCTATATAATAAAATGGCTTATGCCTAATACCACAGACCAAACCTAACCTGGCTATGGTGCTTAACACCGAGATAGCGTTCAGGAATGTTTCGCCGACTACACCACACGCGTCTCCAATAGAGCCATGTTTTTGTGAATGCCGTTTTTTCGTCATTTTTTTCATAATATTTTCGTTAGGTTAGGTTATTGTAAAAACCAATACATTCTTCGCTACGCTCAGAGTCTAAAAAAAATATATAGTGTTGTGAATGTATATTATAATATTAGTGATTCACTGAATCATATTAATTGTTATTATTATCATTTATCTTTATTTTACACTATTTTTTATTTTATTTTTATTTTTATTTTTATTTTTTGTATTAGTCTTAAAATATAAGTTTTATTTAAATTAAATTATAATATATTAATAATAATTTAAGAAACCCAAAATAAATATAATTATAATTTAAAAGTATAAGTATTTTTAATAATTAATAATATTATTCCGAATATTAAATAATGTTCTATTCATATTTCATAATAATGCAACCGTTACAGATTTGAGATATATAGTTGGTTGTACTGAATCGATGAAATGCCGAATATTGAAACACTGATTCAACTGTCGCTCATACAATTCATCGACAAGAGAGTAATGGGCGGTATTGAATAATTTGTACTATTATTATTCGATTATTCATACAAACTATCCAATAATTATTCGAATAATAAAAACTATCGAATAATTATTCAAATAAAAACTATCAAATAATTAGAATTATCGGTACTGGTCTGTTATCGCCCCGCCACGGGAACGAAAAATTTTATCGCCCCGCCAATTACGAACGCAGCGATTACGAACCATATCAAACACATTATTTTATTTATACCAGTGCACCGTAAAAAAATTATCACCCGCCACTCTTGTTTGTTATCGCCCCGCCATAAATAATACCTAAATACTCATATAATGGGTACCAATGATGGAGTAAATATCCAAATATGTATATATAAATATTTTTATAATATGATTACTTGTTTATTCTATAAATTGAAAAAATCAAAGGAAGGGATACCGGTTCAAAGAGGATAGTGTTGGATTTTGATTATAATTTGAATACAATGATAAATCAATTACATTCGTGAAAACGATTTTGAGCGAAGTTCGTCAGATAATATATGTAGTATGTACCGATTAAAATTTGTACATTTATCAGTCTCTACGTTCAATATAAATAATGTATCATAAAACCCCTAAATGAGTCACCTAAATACCCAAATCTGACAGTACTTCGCTCAGAATCGTTTTTCGAATATAATGATTTATCATTGCATTCAAATTGTAATCAAAATTCAACGCTATCCTCTTTACACCTGTATCGTATTCCCTTCCCTTGATTTTTTATAAATACGGGGTTTTCGTCATTTATTCGTCGTTTTTTTAATCGTTTAGTCAATTTTGAGAAATTCTAAAAATGACCTAAATAAACTACATCCACTTTCCAATCGGAAACATATGTTGTTCGTGAAAATCGGAACATTATTTCGGGTAGTAAAAGTGTGTTCAGACATAAAAAAAAAGACATACATCATTGTAAAATCAATACATTCTTTGCTTCGTTCAGAATCTAAAAGACAAATTTTTTTTAAAATTTTAATAAAGCATACTGATATATATCTTAACGTGTTTCCAAAATATTAGAAAAATTTCAAGTCACAATTATTTTTATGGGTGTTCTAAGTTAAAATTTTAGTAGAATCGATATTTCAAGGATTTATATGGATTCTTTTTTTATTATATTAAATATTTTACAATAATGTTAGATAAAATTGATAACAAATTTTAAAATATTTTGAAAATTTTATTGAAGTATACTGATATATTGGTTAACGTATCTTCGCTCTGAATCTAAAATATTACCAAATTATATTTAGACTTTTTTATATAAAAACTTGTTTATGAATGAACGATTTTTATACTTTTTTTCGATCTGGAAGATTTTAACGTCGTTCCTTTTTACATAAAATAAAAATTCTTCTTTAATAAATTATGTGTCGCCCAGTCTTTAAAAAGACAGTCAACTAGGTGACAAAATATCTTCACTGGGCGACATTTGTGTCGCCCAGTTTACTAGCTTAAAAAATGCACTGCGTATAATACATTATGACATAAAATTATTATTTTATTATTAATGATTTACTAATTTCAAATATGTATGATGTATCCGTATTAAATACTATTATCAACTTCTCAATGTTATCAGTTATCAATAACGTAATACAGCCAATGGAGGCTCGTTATTTCGTATGGGTCTCTAGCAATGTGTGGTATGCACGGCGGGACGATAAATTAATGTTTTAAATGGTGTAGCCGTGTTCGTAATTGGCGGGGCGATAAAATTTTTCGTTCCCGTGGCGGGGCGATAACAGACCAGTACCGAATTATCAAATAATTATTGGAATAAAAACTATTGAATTTGATCAATCAATACTAATTAGTAGTAATTACTAATGAATATTTATTGGAATATTATTTAGGTATTGTGGATGAAATATATTTTAAAATTATAAAATATTTTGTATACTTAAACGATAAATATGCTGAGGTCAAATTGGGGGGGGATACAGGAGGATGCCATCCCTCCACCTTTTTTAAATAAACAAAATCTATCCCACCACTTCTTATGCCCATAAAAAAGCATCCCTCGTTAACTTTTTATATCACCAATCTTCTTCTTCTACTTCCAGTGCCGTGCTAACCTTCATTAACGCCTTAGGGCAATTATATTTTGGCGCCCCTATTGAAAACAAATCTTTACCTATATAATTATAATATAAACGGCATTTTTCTTGAAAACTGAAATGTCGACGAATTCGATTTCAATATTTCACGATTACTCAGGCAATTTTGAAGTTAGTGAGTTGAAATTTTTTTTGGTGTTCATATAGCTACTATATATATATATATATATATGCGGTAAAATTTTGGAATTGTTACGATAATTTTCTACAAAATATAGGACTTTGTATATTTCGTAAAATTCTTGTTTTTATGTATATAATGTTTGATAAAATTGATAATTCTTGGTATTTAAGGTCTGACAATTTTACTGAAGTATTCAAGTATATATACATATTACATAACATCATATCAAAATATTAGAAAAATCTCTAGTCTTAATTTTTTTTATAGCTGTTTTAAGTTGATAATTTTATGTCAAACGAATCTATACGAATATTCTTAAATAAGAAACTTTTTGAAATTTTATTAAAACATACTGATATATATCTTAACGTATTTCCGAAATATTAAGAAATTCTCTTCACGTAAACTGAAATTTTGACGAATTCGATTTCAATACTTCAATATAACTGCAATTTTGAAGATAGAGACTCAAAACGTTTTTTCGGTGTTCAGATAGCTACTATTTATATTTGGTAAATTTTTGGAACTGTTTAGTTAATTTTTCTACAAATTATAGGACCTTGAATATTTCGAAAAATTCTCGTTTTTATGTATATAACGTTTGATAAGATTGGCATTTTTGGGCATTTAGGTCTGAAAATTTTACTGTAGTATACTTACATATTACTTAATATCGTTTCAAAATATTAGAATATTGTCTCAATTTTAAAGTATTTATTGGATTTTTCTTATTTTTATGTAAATCTGATTTTTTCAACCAGAAATAATGCTATGTATGAAGATATTTTTTCAACTAGAAATAATGTTCCGATACCTATTTAGGAATAGTATAGTTTTTCAATAGTAAATTTGATGTAGTTGGTACTTTATTTATGTCGTTTTTAAAAATTTTCAAAATGATCCTATGCGGTAGAAAAAACGACGAAAAAACGGTTAGGTTAGGTAGGTATTTTTCACGAAAACTGAAATTTCGACGAATTCGATTTCAATATTTAACGATAAATTGGGCAATTTTAAAGTTATTGTCTAGAAAATTTTATAGGGTGTTCATATTAATGTACTATAATATAGTATATATATATATGTGTACCCATATGGTTCCTATATGTATAGGAGTATCAGCTCGTCTTTTTTATAAATCATTTTTTCATTTTTTGGTCGTTTCTACCGCTTAGAAAATTGAGTGATGAGAATTTCTTAATATTACGAAAATACGTTAAGATATACTTCAATGAAATTTTCAAAAATTTTCTATTAATTTTTATTGAGAAAAGTATTGAGAAATAATAAGAAGAATATTCGTATGGATTCGTTTGAACTAAAAATATCAACTTAAAACATCAATAAAAAAAAAATTGTGACTAGAAGTTTTTCTAATATTTTGATATGATATTAAGTAATATACATATATACTTCAGTATAATTTTAAGACCTATTAGTACCAAAAATTGCCAATTTTATTAAACATACATATACATAAAAACGATAATTTTACGAAATATTCAAAGTCCTATATTTTGTAGTAAAATTAACGTAACGGTTCCAAAATTTTACCACATACGAGTAATATAGTAGCTATATATGGAAACAAAAAAAAAATTTCAAGTCTTTAACTTCAAAATTGCCTGAGTTAGTGAGTTATCATGAAATATTGAAATCGGATTCGTCGAAATTTCAGTATTCGTGAAAAATGTCGTTTTTCGTTGTTTTTTCTATAGCTTAGTGTCAATTTTGAAAAATTCGAAAAATGACCTAAATAAAGTACCAACTACATCCACTTTGGCACTTTCCAACCGGAAACATGTTATTCGTGAAAATCGGATCATTATTTTGGGTAGTAAAAAAAAAGACACACATCATTATCATTGTAAAACCAATACATTCTTCGCTTCGCTCAGAATCTAAAATTAAATATACTCGTATCATCTATATTTTTGGCGCCCCTAAAATTTTCAGTATCTTTGGCGCCCTAGGGCATTTGCCCCTTTTGCCCCCCCCCTTAGCACGGCTATGTCTACTTCGCCTTTTCTCCCAACTATTTGGGGTCGGCCACCTTAGTCCTATGCCTCTAAGTAGATATTACTATTTAATTATAAATAACCCCTGGAACTGGAATAATAATAATAATTATTCATTCGAATAATAAATAATTAAATTATTCATTTTAATAAATAATTATTCATTCAATAATTTTTATTCATTCGAATAATCGATAATTATTGAATAATCGTAAACAATTATTCAGATAACTAATTTAGCAAGACTATCGAATAATTCGATAGTTTTTATTCAATAACGCCCATCACTAGGCCACAAGACTCGGTGAGTCGACTAGCTCATAAATTACACGATTACACATCCTTATGCGTGTCCGTCAAGCTTCTAGCACAGATAACATAAATTGTTTTAGCACAGATAAGATTTAGCAGATTGATTTAGCATAAATTGTTTTATGTTATCTGTGCTTCTAGTTTTGCTGGCCGTACTATAATCTGCTTCTGAACAATTTCATGATTCAACATATTGATATTGTGTTTTATGTTTAGACAGCCGAATTCCTTCTTTGCACTCGCCGTATTTACTGTCTTTAGTAGTTTAGTAATTACTTTATTAGTTAATACGCCTTACGCTACGCCATCGGACAAAAAAAATTATCGAAATAATACATTTTTTTCTCTCCGACGCTTAACTTTTGTTTTTATTATACGGTAATAATAATGTCGAATAACAGACAACAAATTGTAAACGAACAATTCGAAGAGATTATTAAGAAACAGGTAACTAGTTAATATTAATACTTATATCACGATGTAGAGAAGATATCTTCTCTACATCGTGACTTATATTAATTTATTATTTACGCCATTTTTAATTTTCAAACGTAAAAAAAAAAAAAAAAAATTATATAGAATTTACTCTTCCATGATTTCAATTAATATTAACATTACATAATATATTGTTGTTTTAAGTAAATAGATAATATTTATATTAGAATAACCCGAATAGGAATAAGTGGAGAGCCTAGATTAAAAATCTCTATTATTAAATTAATCTAGGCTCTCTAGGAATAAGTATTAGTAGTATTCATATTACAATAATTAGTATTACACTAACAACTTGTAAACAATTAGTATTTTGAAATTTGTACCTATAACCTATTTGAAATGTATAGAAGTTTTGAACAATTTAATAACTACATATATAATATACATAAATCAGGGTCCGGATTATATAGCATTTGATAATTATTATAGGCAGGTCCTTGCCTAGGGGATGCGAGTGGTGCGTATGCAACAGGTGTCATTATCACGGGGGCGCCAAAATCCCTTGAACAATATAAATATAATATACGTATATATATATAGGTATATGTATAGAATATTTAAAATTAAAAATCTGAATTTTGCAATTATAAATTAAATAATTTTGGTTTTACATGTTTTTTTTTTTTATTCTGAAGACACTTTTATTACCAGAAATAATAATGCTCCGATTTTCACGAAAAGCATAATTTTTGGTTGGAAAGTGGATGTAGTTGGTACTTTATTTAGGTCATTTTTCGAATTTCTCAAAAGTGACACTAAGCAGTAGAAAAAACTATGAAAAATGACGAAAAAAATGCATTTTTCACGAAAACTGAAATTTTGACGAATTCATTCTTAATATTTCTCTATAACTCGGGCAATTTTGAAGATGGAGACTTGGCAATTTTATTGGGTTCACATAGGTACTATATATATTAGGTAAAATTTTGGATACAGTTTTTTATTTTTTTTTTTTTTTATGTTAGAGGGGGCGCTAAAATTTTGTTTTGGCACCACCTGCTAATTTTCCTAGGCATGGCCATGTTTATAGGTATAGGATACAAATAAAAATATCAGAGTAAGCTATAAATTTGTTTTATTCATCAGAGATTCCAAATATGAAATTTTATTTTGCTATTTTAAGTATTTCTGATTTTTAGTGCTTTTTTTGCTAATACACACTTATTTCGTATTTTTCATAAAATTATGAAAATACTGTAGGTTAGGTAAATATTTTAGTAATAATTTACAAAACACATAGTAATCTTTCGGGGTTTCTCAATATGCGGTGCCTATAATTGTATATTTTTTATTATAGTGAAAGTGAACTTAAATATTAATATTTATCTAATATTCTAATAACTAATAAAGTAATAAGTAGGTAGTTCAATAATAATTTTAATTATATTAAATTATATTATATTATATAATATTAATTAAAATTGTTTTGTTTATAAACGTTTGTAAAACGTGTGTATTAATCATGTATGATAAACGAAAAGGTGGTGCGAAAAAGTTCGTGAGAAAAAAAATTGATATTGAATGTTAGTGAGAAATGTTTTAAAAAAGTAAATCCTACTAGTACAGTATTGCTTCAAAATTTATTACAACGGTTGGGAGCGAATTTAATGACATAGATTAGTATTATAAGTTTATTTTGTTTTTAATATCATGAGTTATAAGATTATTTATATATAATGTAAAATTATAAAAAATATACAAAAAATAAAATTTATGCGACTTATTATTTTAATAAAAAACTTTTTGCCTATTAGAATTTTATTTTCAATACCTAAAACTAATATGTGATATACTGATATGGGCCGCATTTAATAAAAAAAATTGGAAAATTTTTATGATGCCTCTGAAACTGAAGGCTGCGCACGCCTATGTCAGTATTCTTTTATTTTTATTAATGTCATTAAAAATGTAATTGGAATTTTTTTTTTTTGTAATGTTATGTTATACTTTGACGTGTTGAACATTTAATTTTATTGTTACAAATCATGTCAATTTTTTCAACTTGTTACTTTGTTTTTTTATATATAAATAATACATTTTTATCGTAGTCTACTGGTTTAATGTGTCACTTTGTAGTCTGAAAACTACTGGTTAGGACTATATTTCTAATTTAACACAAATCTTTTTTTCCATCTTAAGTAGTTTTTCCTATAAAAAAAAAAAAAAAAAAAAATAGCATAATATCAGAATTTGGCATTCTCAATTATTTTCAAATTTATAGCAATTTAAAATTTTATAATTTTACAAGAATGGATTAAATAGTCGATTTTATTAATTTCGTACAAATTAATATTGTAACCTAGTATATTATCGCATTAGTACGTTACACTTTACTGGAAATCTCGAATTTGAATACCCGGCAGGACCTACTTGAATTTTTACAGTTTTTACAAACATTTAAATTTTTTTTCGGCCTATTTTAACATTAGACTTTTGATCATTTCCTATTACTTACCGAACATGGTGTTTCATATTAAATCTAAGGATATTTTCGATTTTCTGTGCATAGCAACCCATTACGCGGTAAACTGCTTTTTTTTTTTTTTTTTTTTTTGAAAAATTATGTTCTTTTTAATCATTATTTATTATTTTCAATATGCGGTGATTTTTAATGGGAAACCATAAGGAACAACGAGGAAATGCAGTTTAGTTCCCAGTCGCTTTTTTCAAATTTTTTTTTTTGGAATATGCAAATATGTACTTTCGTACTCTAAAAACGATGGTGAAGTCAGATTTTGGAGGTAGGACTTACTTTTGAAGTTAGATCCTGACTACCCAGTCTCTATTTGTAATCTGTGATTACAGTTTCTTTTGAGTATTGTTGTGTGAGGAGGGCCTTATACTTTCTTTGAAATGTTACTATAGGGAAAAACTGTTTTATATATTAAGTCAGTTTCTTTTTTTTTAAATAAATCTTTCACACTACCACTGTTATAATTATGATAATTAAATATATTAAGCAATAATAAATTAATAATGGTAAAATAATAAAATTTAATTCATTTTTTATAATTTTTTTTTTTTTACAGCTTTAGATTCTTTTGAGTTATTTAATTTCCTTTTCTTTTCTTGTGTAGAATTTATAATTGATGGTAAATTTTTTTTAATTTTTAATTTTTGATTTTTTTCTTGATTCTTATTTGATACTTTTTTTGACGTGGATGTAATTGAACTGGTTTTATCTGTATTAGGTCTGAAAAGAAAATGAAAGATTAATTTTTTATTGTATATTATTAATCACACATTTATTAAATCTGTACTACAAATTGCTAGTATTACATATTTTTTTAACATACAAATATAATTTTTTTACGTTTTCTTATTAATAAATAACAAAATGCAAATTTTACATAATATATTACATCATTATTTTAAATTACCATAATAGAATTCAATTTTTAAACTATAATAAGTAATAATTCAAGATTACTATTTTAACCAAACTAGCTTTTTCAATTTCAATTGAGAAAAGAAATCAAAGTAATAATTATTAATTGACTGATTTAAAAAAATTCATTTAGGTCCACTATACATTTTTAATCTTGTTATAGATAGTTAATGATTTTGGAGTCTAATGCCTGTACATAAATAATTCTTAAGATAAAATATGCTTACTTAGGACTTCAATGAGATTCATAAACGATACTTTTGTTTATGAAAATAATAAGCATTACTTAAATAAACAATTTAAAGACTGATCAATTCTACGCTTAAGTAATACTTAAAGCTATATATTATCATAAAATAAATAAATGTTAATAAATGTTATTTTCTTTTTCTCGTATTAAAAATTACTTAATAATTTAACAAAAATAATTTGACCCAAGTTATTCTTGTATATCAATGGATTATGCCTAGTGGCATCATTAAAATGGGTTGTCAAGATTTGGCAAAATGGTTTTTGAGGTGATTAATGAATAAAATGTTATTTTTATATGTTTTCAATAAATATTACACTCATATAATATATTGATATTTCATTGAGGATTTTAACCATTTAATAAAAAAATTCCAAGACTTCCAAAGGTTAAAATTAGTAGGTGGCGAGTATTTTTTTTTTAAAAAAAAATATGTTTAGCTGCTACAAGAGAAAAAACTATATCGTTTTTGGTCATGCCCACGAGTACCTAACTTTAAAATATGTACGACTATTTTAAATTTTGAATGTCTAAAGATACTTTTACTACCCGAAATAATGCTCCGATTTTCACGAATAGCATAATTATCATAGAAATATTTTGGGTGATAATTAATAATTATATATATACAGGTGTCTCGACGTGATATTTGGTAGTATAAAAGACTGCAGGAAAATATAAAGTGGGATTAGCGTTTATTTTTTTTTTACTAGGTTGTTTTATTTTAATATTGCAGACTTAACACCAAGGAAGTTTTTAATTTATATTCAGATATTCTTGTTTAATTTTTTTTATTATTTAAATTTATATGAATACCAATACTGTTTAAATTTTTCATTTATAATAAATTGCGTGTTTGTTAATTTTATGAGTTCCCAATAATTGAATTGCAAAAAGTAAAATTTAAAATTTGTTCTTAAAAGGTTGGAAATCAATGATGTATAGATTAAAAAAAGTATTTTACAATTATTTAAAACTGCATTTCCCTAAAATAGATTTTTTGCTTTAAGCCAATGATATATATGATTTAACGAATTGAATATAAATATTAAAACAAGTGAACCGGTAATAAAAAAAATATTTTATTATAATTTTTCTATTTATTACTTCTAAACACTAATACTATCAGGCATTTACAAGTGCAATCGCGAGTAGAATAATCGTCGAGGGGGTAACTTGTCATTATTAAATAGAATGTATTTCTATTCAATTGCACTCCTGGTTTTACTAATACTAAGCATTATTTTTACCGTTTACACACAAGGTTCGAGTGACCAAGTATTACACATCGTGTAAACATAATGTCATGTAGACATTAGACATAAATCTATCATCTGATAGAAACCAAATGTTTTAAAAATGTTACCAAGGAAAGTTAACCTTTGGCAATGTTTTTACTTATAACTTACAAAAGTTTATCTTAAACTTAATTATGAATACCAATGATTAAGCATTACTTTTAAAAGTAACGAATGAGAATAGATTTAAAAAAATTGTTTATGAACACGGGCATTAGAAATATGTATAATATAACATTAATATGTATCTTAAGCATAATATGTATTATATTTTAATATTATCATCATCAATTTTTAAATTACTTTTGATATCTATGTGGTTTTGCTCTAATTTCATTTCTAGCAATAGATTTTTTTTCTAATTTCCGTCTGGTATTCTTATTTAATCGTTTCATTTCTAACATATAATCTGGAACTGGACATCCTGAATCCTTCATAACTGTAGCAATGCTGTAATAAATAAATGACAATAATTCACATAATGGACTTTTATTTAGAAATAATTACCTTCTTAACATTGGTTTGTCATCATTTGTAAAAAATGTAACAGCCTTTCCAGGACGTCCTGCTCGTCCTGTTCTACCAATCCTATGAATATATGAAATAGCTGAGGAAGGAAAGTCATAATTGATTACTAAATTTACACCTTTGAAATCAATACCTCGACCCATAAGTTCTGTACAAATTAAAACCCAAATTTTTCCTTCTCGAAAGGCTTTCACTGTATTGTCTCTCTAAAAATAATTTATTTATAAAACATATTTTATAGTCAAATAAATTAAAATAATTAATCTATAAATCTATAATTTAATTAAATAATAAACCTGTTGTTGTGTTCTATCAGCATGTATTACATCTACATTAATGCCATCATATATCAGCTCACTAAAAAGCTCTTTTGCACGTTCTTTAGATTGTAAAAATATTAAAACTGGTGGAGATAACCCCTAAATAAGTATAAAGAATTGTTTAAATTAAATTAATTAAGAAATATTATATTAATTATTATTCATACTTTCTTCACTAAATCTCGCATTGCAATTAATTTTCCTTCTTCATTGCCAACAAATACCAAATCCTGTTCAACTGTTGTAGCTGTAGTATTTCTGTTTAATTAAAATTAATAATACGCATTATTACAATAATTTAATACAATGTAAGATAATGTTCTACTAATATTACAATATTTGTATACATTGATAAATAATTATTTATAACATAAAAAATGTTTTTAAATACAGTAGAACTCCTCTTGGCTCTCGTTCACAATCGGCTGGTCTGCCACGGGTGTAATACAAAATACCGACAGAAATTATATTGACAAATTGAAATGTTGACAGGAGTGAAATATTGAACAATTAAAATATCGATAATAAATATATAAGTTAACAATTTTAAATATCGACAAATTGAAATATGAAAAATCATTAATATTAAAATTCAACAAAAAAAAAAATATGTTAATAGGTTCAAGATAATATAATAATTACAATTTACAAATTTTTAAGACATATTGTAATATTATAAGCAATGCCCCATAAAAAATCTAAAATAATAATGATAAATCATTACATTCGTAAAAACGATTTTGAGCGAAGTTCATCAGATAATATATGTACAATGTACTTATGTATTGATTAAAATGTTTATATTTATCAGCCAATATAAATATATAATCACGTTCAATATAAATTTATTCAAAAACCCCTACACGAGTCACATAAATACCCAAATTTGACAGTTTTTCGCTCAGAATCGTTTTTTGAATGTAATGATTTATCATCTTCCATTGCTCTTTATACTTTAAACAGCTATAAAAAAAAAAAAAAATATTTATATATATAGTAAATGTAATGATTCAAATTAATTGGAACCGAGTTAAGTAAAAAGTATTTATAAAATACTTAAAATCGTAGTATACATAAAATCGAGAATTTTACGAAATATTCAGTCCTATATTTTGTAGAAAAATTAACGTAACTGTACCATAATTTTACCACTTATATATAATACCTATGTGAACATCCAATACAATTTTCAAGTCTCAAACTTTAAAATCACTTGAATTATTGTGAAATATTAAAATTGAATAGGTCAAAATTTCAGTTTTTTGTCATTTTTTCTATGGCATAGAAACTATTTTCAAAAATTTGAAAAATGACTTAAATAAATAAAAATTTATACCATAAAAATGGTAAATAAATAGGTACCAACTACATCCACTTTCCAACCGGAAATATATGTTATTCGTGAAAATCGGTACATTATTTCAGGTAATTAGTGTCTTTAGACATATAAAAAAAAAAAGACACACCATTGTAAAGCCAATACATTTTTCCCTTCGTTCAAAATCTAAAACAGTATAACTGCATAGTACTTATTAAAACACAACTAAAAAAGCCATAACATTATTATCATTGATATTTTAATTTTTTTATGTTTCGTACCCGTCGACATTTCATACATGTCAATATTTTAATCCAACCATATTATAATATTATCTATATTACTACCTTAAAAATACATTTGGATTTTCCAATTTATAGTAGATATATAGTATTAATTGTCAATTTATTATTTCCCTTATCGCTTGTCTGAAAATAAAATGGAGAAATATTGCGCCTAAATCTAGAATTTCATTTGCTAAATAAAAATCTATAGCTAATTTTATTTCTAAGTAATTTTTTATTTATATCTATAAACATACTTATATTTATATAACACTTACATTCAAATTTTTAGTATTACATACATAAATAAAATTTGTGTCTATATATTCTGATAATCTGACCTTTTTTACATTACGACCATTCCCCAGTTCCAAAGGTGATGGATTAGAGAGGTTCTACTGTATTACAGAAAATAGAGAAAGGTCATATTTTTTTAAAATAATATTATAAAACTAATATTTATATAATATTATGTATATGTTTTCATGATATTTAAAATTTAGAAAACATGGATAATTCTGTAAACAACAAAATATTGTTCCAATCCATGAAAGTTTTAATCAATTAATATTTACCTATTACCGACAGTTACTGCAATAAGACCATCAAGATTTTTTTTTGACCATTTTGCTACTTCCACTGTATATGTGGCACTGAACATTGCTCGTTTAGCATTTGGACCACAAGCTTTATAAATTATTGCCAATTGATCTCTAAAACCTCGAATA
Source organism: Tetraneura akinire (assembly GCA_021307375.1). Taxonomy (NCBI): domain Eukaryota; kingdom Metazoa; phylum Arthropoda; class Insecta; order Hemiptera; family Aphididae; genus Tetraneura; species Tetraneura akinire. Next base: position 26,759,591 of record JAIUCT010000001.1, on the reverse strand, counting down.
CCAGTTTCAAACAATTTGTCAGATTCATCTATTACTAACCATTCTATGCTATTAAATAAAAATATTAATGTTTATAAAAGAGTAAAAATGTAAAGGTACTTGTTTGTTATAGCCCCGCCATAAATAAAATTAACATATGATATAATAATTACTAAATACTTTTACTTATTTTTTTAATTTGCTACGCTAGATTTTTGATTATTTATACCTTAGATCATATAAATATGGATAGAACCATTGCCTATCTCTCCGTGTTATGAAATCGTGTCATCATAATGCGGATTATACTTTATCACTGCGCATGCGCAAACATTTTATCAATTTTTTTTATTTACATAACGGATAGTAGTGATAATATCTTATGATTAATGTTTAATGTTTATGCAATTGTTTTATTTTATAATTTAATAATGTATACTTTTAATTTTTATATTAAAATTTAATGAGATATTAATTACCTTTAACCTATATTATATAAAATGTATTTATTTACATTATTAAAAAATTATTTGATTTTTAAACAAAATTAATACTAACTAAAACTAACTTAAAACACGAATTTCGGTTATTATTTGTACTTTTATTATTATCCATTCTATATAATATAGATATAATTAATAATGCTATATGAATAAAAAAAATTAAAAGTATACAATTATAAAAAATATAAATTATAAAATGTATTTTATTTATTTGTATGGCGAATTATAAAATAAAACAATTGCATAAACATTAATCATAAGATATTATCACTACTATCCGTTATAAAAATAAAAATAAATGATAAAATGTTTGCGCATGCGCAGTGATAACGTGTAATCCGCACTATGATGACACGTTTTCGTAACACGGGGAGATAGGCAATGGCTCTATCCATATTTATATGATCTAAGATTTATACCCATATAAATATAATATAATGGGTATCAATCATGGAGGAAATTTCCAAAGGGACTCGCGAAGTGAGGTTTTAGGTCACGCAAAACCACTGACTGTCCACACCAGAATCAGGTTTATGGGGTAAGCATTAGGTAGGTATGCCGTAATCCATTAGGGCATAGCTCCATCCTAACGAAAAGTGCCGTGAAAGTAAGCGAAGCCGGTAGGCGTGGCAAGCTATTCACTCACTAAAAAACTATTAAAAATAAAATAATAATAAAACGATCGCTTGGTAGTTAAACTGCAATTGTTCAGTAATCACACTAATATATTAATATAATTTAAAATTAAGTTTTCTCACGGGCTAAACGCGATAATTGTAGGAACAATAACGGCAAATTATTGGTGGAACGATAACAAACAAGAGTGTTTGTGCGATAAATTGTATGCGACATACTAGCAAGTACATAACAAACAAGTACCAATTTAAATTTATAAGCCTTACTTATTAAGTTCAACTGCGGGTGGTTCTTGTTGTAATAAATATACTAGTCGATTAGGTGTCGCTATTAATATATCTAAAATAATTTAATAAACAAATAAAAGCTATAATTTAAACATTTTATACAAGTTTTTAATTATATTAAATGTTACAAAATGTTATGACTTTTAAATAATGAAAGTATTGATACCTCAAAATCAAACAAAATTAAATATATTAAATAATGTTAGTTTTAAGTTGAAAAAATATTTTTATTTGTGACATCAACTTCATATTTATAATTACCAAAATTTTTTTAAATAATAAAATTTTTAAGAACAAAAATTATTCTGTGCATACTTGATATAAAATATTTAATAAAAAGAATAATAAGTATGTACTATTTTAGTACATTTATAATAAAACTACTTAAAAATCCTTAACACAATATTTATATACACATTAGAAAATATACATTATAAAAAAATGGAAAAAGTAATACCCACCAAATTTCTGTGCCAATTTTGGATTAAATTTCTCTTTGTCTTTGTTTATTTTAGTAAAAGTATGTGCTCGTAATCCAATTCCTTCACATAATCTTGTACATTCTCTAAATACATTATAGTAATATATAACACACCATATTAAATAGGTTTAAATATATAAAAAAAATAGTAGAAATCTATATTATTTCCAGTCAATTCACATACCTTAATGTTTGTTTTGCTAACTCTCTTGTAGGACTCACAATTAAGGCTCTAAATCCTTTATTCAGGGGTTTACTTAAATGATGAATAATAGGCACTAAGAATGCTGCTGTTTTACCAGAACCAGTTGGAGCGCAAGCAAATATTTGTTTTTTCTATGAAATCAATAAATTAATATGTGTCAGCATTAATTCAAATGATTAACTTACTTGTAACATAACAGGTATAGCTTGAGTTTGAATTGGCGTTGGCACGGTGTAACCAGAATTACTGAGATTTTGCATTAACACTGGATTTAAAGAGTATTTCTTTTGCAAGGTATCAAACGTAGAAATGGCATCAGGAACATGATCACCAACAGTTTTTATTTTAATCGATTTCGTACTCTTTTTGTTATCCTTCATATGAAAAAAATATCATAATTAAAATTAAAAATATTTATGTGGGTTTCTTGTATTCTTATTATGTATACAAATTACCTCGCTTTTAAATATACTTTTCTCCGGTTTTTTGAATTTAGCTCCAACGGACAATTTTTTAAAAATATCGAAAGAATCCATATCGATATCAAATTTATAGACTTACTGGTCTACGATATCATTGTTATTCGTTAATTTAATTTAATTAAACAATTAATTGACACGCTGTTGTCTATAGAAAAAAGTAATATTTTAAATTTAAAATAACTACAAAATGTTATGATTTACAATTATATTTAAATTTTATAGTGCATATTAGTTACAACTCCAATACTTAAATACTTGAGTCTAGTATCTGTGTACTTGTACAGTTATACTACACTAAAAGTTACCGTCTCCGACCTCCGTCATACCATAACATTAGTCCTTAATAATTAATATAGAAACTACCATCCGTATTCCGTATGCGAAAAAATAATTAACTGATGTCTGATATCCAACATCGTGCATTCGTGCTGATAAACAATATTTAAACATAACCTCAAACTACAGATAATAAATTAATAAGTTTACTATTAGATATATTATCTACTCATGCCACAGATATATATAATTATTATATATACATATCTGTGTCTATCTCTATAGTCTATACAGAAGGCACGATGTAGAGAAGATACGTGACCACGATTTAAGATATATATGTTGCGTATCGGGAAACCCAAAATGTGACCACTGAAACAACTATCTGAAACAGCTGGGCCCTCGAACAACTAGCGAACCATGTGGACAACTTACAATATTTTTATCTCTTTTCTATGAATTAAAGGATATTATATTCATAATTATTAGCTAAATTTAGGTAGGCATAGACAGAAAATAGTTAAATGGATGTAGTTTGTATTATTAAACCTATGGAATAATTTAAAATATAGTTATAGTATATTATCGTGGTCCCCACCACAGATGTTATTATGTCTGTGGTCCCCACTACGAACCATCTTAAATCGTGGTTTACGGTAAAAACCACAGATATCTAAAACAACTAGATAGCCGACTTCCTATTACCTTTAGAAAAAATTGTGAAGTAAGACGCCATATACGAACAGGGCAATGTTTACATAAATATTTCATGATAACAAAAGTCAAAAAGTAATAGTGAATAATAAAAGTTAAAAATTAAATATTATGATCACAGATATAAATATAAACATATATATATATATTATATATTTATTTATTACTTTTTTTTCACGGACAAGTGTCCATTTACAAATATAGTGGGATAGAAAACAATATAGGATAACTTAAAATAGATAACATATACATTAATAAATTGTTGATTTAATTCTGGATTTTTTAAAGGAAAAGAAAAGAAATGAATATTACTGCCGTTCTTTCGTCTATTTACACAACCGTGAACAGAACATGAAACAATCATTTTATTATAGATAATTTATTAAAAACTTGTTAAAAAATTTACACAGGAAATTATACTTATATTATATTTTACAGGAATAATATAATAGTTTATTTAATAAAATATATAAATAATAATAAATTATAAATTATAATTTAATCACCTATAATCTATAAAACAATGTTTTATATACCTATCAATTTTTATTTTTTAATAATTTGAATATATACAAATATAAACAATTTTATTGTTGAATTTGTTATCATTAGTATCAGTGATCACGTGATTGCCCTGTTGGCATATGGCTGCCTACTTCTCTCATAAACTGGAGTCGGCTATCTAGTTGTTTTATATATCTGTGGTTGGTACTTTATTTAGGTCATTTTTCGAATTTCTCAAAATTGACACTATACGGTAGAAAAAACGGCATTTTTCGCAAAAAATGAAATTTCCACGAATTCGAATACAATATTTCACGATAACTCGGGCAATTTTAAAGATAGAGACTTGAAAAATTTTTTGAGTGTTTAAATAGCTACTTTATGTATGCGATAAAATTTTGGAACCGTTTTTTAAATTTTTTTACAAAATATAGGACCTTGAATATTTCGTAAAATACTCAT